>CM062815.1:367410829-368069199 GCA_031772625.1 Pinus tabuliformis
CATAAATATGAAACACATCATGCGTGCACGCTAAAGATGGAGGTAAGGCAAGCCTATATGCCAGTGGCCCTTTCTTTTCTAAGATTTCAAAAGGTCCCACAAACCATGGAGACAATTTTTCTCCCTTTCCAAATCTTATAGATCTTTTTTTTGGGCCTTACTCTTAGGAACACCCTATCTCCCACTTCATAACTTCGGTCTACCCGATGAGAATCAACATAGCTCTTTTGTCAATCTTGTGCTTCTTTTAGCCTCCTCCTAATCATAGTCATTTGTTCTTCCATATCTTGCATCACTTTTGGTCCTATTAATACTCAACCCTCTAGTCGGCCCCATCTAAGAGGTGTTCTACAAGGTCTTCCGTATAAGAACTCAAATGGCGCTATCTTGATGGAAATCTGATAACTATTATTGTAAGCAAATTCCACGAGGGGTAAAAACTCCTCCCATCTCTTTTGTTGGTCCATCACATACATTCGAAGCATGTCTTCGAGGATTTGATTAGTCCTCTTTGTCTACCCATCTGTCTGAGGGTGATAAGTAGTGTTGAAGTTTAACTGGGTTCCCAAGGCTTCTTGGAAATTGGTCTAAAACCTTCTTGTAAACACTGCTCCCCTATCAGATATGGTCTTCCTAGGCACTCCATGAAATCTCATAATCTCATCAATAAAAACTTTGGTTATTTCTGGGGCCTTATATGTAGTATTAACTGGTATGAAATGGGTGCTCTTGGTCAACGTGTCCACCACTACAAATATGGAATCATGTATCCTTGAGGTCATTGGTAGTCCCATAATGAATTCCATTGATATAACTTCCCATTTAGATTTTGGTATCTCATGGGGTTGCAATAACCCTACTGGATGTCTGTGTTCAGCTTTTACTCGTTGACACTCTAAGCATCTTGCTACCAAGTTCACGATGTCCTTCTTCATCCCTTTCCAAAAGAAGAGTGGTTTCAGGTCCGCACTCATCTTCTTAACACCAGGGTGTGCCATGTATACTGCGTGATGTGCTTCATTCAAGATTAACTAGCGTATATCTTCATTCGGTGGTACATATATCCTTCCCCAAAATCGTAGTAGCCCATCATTATCAAGGGAGTATTCTTCATATTTTGGGACCCTCATTTCATTAGTTGTATGGAGGAGATGAACCTCGGGGACACTCCTCGGTTCTTTCCTCTTAATGATTTTCTTTGGCCGTCATTGTTTATGAAATGTAGAATCTTGTCTTTGAGGTCTAGGAGTGTCCCATGTCATTCCAACCAATCCATTCCTATAGCTATGTCGTAGACTCCTAAAATTGTAGAGTAAAAAGATACCTTGGTCTTACATACACCCAAGTCCACCTCACAATCCTTTACCATCATTCCTACATTTCTTTTCATACCACATGCCATTTCTACATGTCTAAATTCATATTGTGCAATTTCTTTATGTTTAATCCTTGATAATGCATTTAGAGAAATAAAGGAATCAATAGCTCCTGGATCTATTCAAATGAAAATAACTCATACCATCAATCTACTCAAATGGTATGCTTAGACCACATCATGTCATGTAAATGGCAGAGGTGGTTGGTAGCATTATCATAACATAAACTGAGAATGTCCTTAGTAAAAAGAGAGAGAGAATAAGTTTCTAATATTTTATGATTTCAATATTGGAAGTACCAAAAACCCTAATATTAATAATAAGCATAGGTAAATATTGTCTTATATAGCATACCACTAGAATAGGGTAATTATTATATTACATGGATGTATGATAGGGATACCAATTCGAAACAATAATTAATTTGGTCTTACATTAATGGCTATTTATATATAATTGCTTATATAGCTAAAAGTGTATGGTATGACACAATGTTATACCTTAGTATATAAGATATCTAAGAACAAGTATTAATAATGAAATAATATATAATAATAAATTCCATTATTTATATGGAAAAATAATTAAATAATAATAAAAAAATGTAATGATTATGAGAATGTTAAAGTAGCACAACCATGAAGCGTAAATGACTAGAATAGTGCAAGAGCTATTTGAGATATTATTTACATTCAGGTAAAGAAGCATTTTTACCGATAGTTATTGCCCACCATTATTTATGCAAATTTTTTTTTTTAAGAGATATGACAATTGTTTACCTATTTTACTTGAACATGGTTGTTTTTGTTTTCTTGAATGCAACAAGCTCTTCTTGTAAAAATTTACTACACTGAGGCAATCAATGCAACTCAAAGTTTCAATTTTTTTTTCTTGGACCTTTCTTGGACCTTTCTTGGACTTTAACCTACTGAATGTTTTTATCCTTAGAGATGTTATGAAATATAAATAAAAGAGAAACAACAACAGACTATTTATTTTAACAAAATCCAATCTAGAAATAGTAGTTTTCAGTTGATTTCTTTGAACTTTTATTAAATATTAACAAAAAGAAATCTTACTATAAATAAACTCAAAACATGGAAAGAAAAACTCAAAAACTGGAACCCTATATATTACTACATATGGAAAAGAATCACATTAAATCACTCTTTTGTTTAAACCCTGCCATTTATTCCTCCACTGTGGCTAAACTAGAAGCAGGCTCTATCTGACAAGGGTTGTCTCTAACAAGTCAGGGGACTAGGAGAATGCATACGTTTCAGAAACCAATACACTTTGAGAATGTTAATAGGTACACTTTTTATAATACGATGGCTATGTTTAATAATTCAATATGTGTTTCAGAAGTTACATTTCAATGTTTGTTTTATAAATTTTGTTTTAAATTCAGTTTACATGGTCATACAATACACGCGATAATTTTTTTTTAATAATAATATTTCAAATAACTAGATAATAGTATCTTCTTATTTCCTGGAAAATAAGGCAGAACATTGAGGTAGCCAAATTCCAAAGCAAGAATTATATTCTTATAACAAACCACAACAAAAAGAATATGAAGAGAAAGCCTTTCATAATCCAATGCCCACGTTTGATAATCCAATGTACATTGGAATACAATTTTCAATGCACGATTTCATAATATACAATGTATTTAATACCAAAAAAAACAATACAATAATTTCAAACCCTAAAATTATGATACGACAAACCATAATATAATATAAGTAAACTCAAAAACTGAAACGGTAATGCAATGAAACCCCTACCGGCAAGGAATCACATTAAATCATTTTATTTTATTTTTATTCGGTTCTCCCTAACAACACTTTTCTATTTGGCAGCATGCAATATATTTTGTCCCATATTGATAATGCCATTTAGTTTGGGGAGGATGCTGATGTCAAGGTTAAGGATTTTGATCCTGAAAATGAAGATAGTGAGTGAGACTTTCTATGGAGATGCTCGAGCATATGAGAACAATCTTCAAGCGCGAGAAAAAGAATCATGCAACACCCAAGATTTCATTCAGGGGCGAAGACAGAGTCACCTATCGGGTCAGTACTGAGAAATCCATGAAAGATGAAACAAAACTGGAAATCTCAGCTTTTCATTTTAGCGAAAAATGACTCGAAAACTGAAGGAACAAATTCAGAAATCCGAGAAGTATTTTTTTGGTAATCCACAAATTTGAAAAGGCTTGAGTCCATTGTTGTTTAACGCTAGGGGTTTTAGATTGACATATAATTTCTGGGTAAATGTCTGAAGGAACAAATTCAGAAATCTGAGAAATATTTTTTTGGTAATCCACAAATTTGAAAAGGATTGAGTCCATTGTTGTTTAACGCTAGGGGTTTCAGATTGGCATATAATTTCTGGGTAAATGTTTTTTTTTTAACAGATGCAAAGGATTTCAAAAGAAGCACTGAGCTTGAGGGCCTTCCCATTCAATAAATTGAAGGGAATTTTGTTACAGGGTTTGAGGCCATTGTTCTCACTGCATAAATCAATTTTCTGGGCTTATATTCATATTGAGAAGGGTTTTTTTTATCGATTTTCTCACTGCATATTTAAGATCCAGGGTTTTATATTTTTGTTGCAAGCCTTCAGGGATTCTAAATTTCTTGCTTCCAAAATCATAAGCTAACCCTTTGATGTTTGCAGCGATTAACAAATTTCCCAAGGAGAGTTATTCTATTAAATTTTGGCATAAAAAAAATATTCTGTGACTGATATATTTTTGCCACATGGTTTTAAGGCATGTTCTCTATTGTGGGTTTTATATGCACTAATCCTTATGATTTTCAATGAGCGGTTTTATAAGCATTAATCCTTATGATTTTTAGTGAGCAGATCAGGTTTTGAAGGGATTTATATTTGCAAATTTGTCATAAAGTTTCACCTTGTTTGAGATCTAGCCCCATATAACACAAATTTCTGTGAAGACGGCAAGGTTTGAGCTCATTTTTTTCTGCTAGCCGAGAGCCTTAGAGGTTATTTGCTTTATCTGGTGCAAAGAGAAATCTAAGGAGGATTTGACACTCAAATTCTGAAGGGAATTGAAATAAAAAACTTACAAAAATTTCCCTTAAAATTCAAATTGAAAATTTATATAATTGGTTTTCTAAAGCTGACCACATTTCTTCTTTTGGGTTAATTCTTGCTAAATATCAGTCCTGGGTTAATTGTTGGTGAATGCAAATATAACGTGATCATTGGAGAGGATTTCTTCATTTTTGGTGCGAAAGTTCTGTAACTAACTTGTATCTTGCAGAGAGAATGGTATATTGTAAAATAGACCCGAAAAAAGACGATAAAAATGGAAGTGCTATAAGACTTTCCAAGACCTTTTCTTTTAACATCCTTTCTTGAGATTGCATTCTCTTTGGAATATTAAGATTGCATTCTCTTTGGAATATTCATATAGGAGTTGCATATCAAAACCATTTTCAATAAAATTAATTTTTTTGGAGTAATACATGACAAATATCTGTTTTACTGCGACACACTTGTTAACCATGCTAGACCTAGATAAATAATTCAGAACTGCCAAATAGAAGATGCATCAGCAATAACACAAAGCAGGTCATCAAGACCTTCAAGGCAATTGTGCTTCCAACCTGCAAGTTTTCAGTCTATTGAATATTATGCAAAGTTGAACAACCATATCAGATGATATTGTAGCAATGTGGAGATGTGTAGGCTCACTGAACAGGTCATATTTTCAGACCCATATATGTTAGCACCAAACAACCATTGGACTTCTCCTTATCTTGATGATGATGCTAAGGCAGTATGGGAGGATAATCTGTTAAAGATGGAAGTTGCTGAATTGAAATCGAAGTTTTGTGAGGAGACACAAGCACTTATTCATGGAGACTTACATACTGGATCGGTTATGGTAACAAGCAGCTCAACTCAAGTTATAAATCCAGAATTTGTCTTTTATGGCCAATGGGTTTTGATATAGGTGTTGTTATTGGAAATTTAATTCTTGCGTTCTTCTCACAAGATGGCCATGGAAACTATGAGAACCAATGCCAGGACTATAAACAATGGATTGTTAAACTCATAGAAGAAACATGGAACCTTTTTGAAGTGAAGTTTATTTATTTATGGAATGCAAACACATAACACTATGGATATGTTTATCTAGAAGCTATATATAATAATCCTAAGGTTAGATTGCTCGTGCAACAAAAGTATATAAAAGATCTATTTCATGACAGTCCTTGGATTTGATACTGCAAAATTGATCAGGAGAATTGTTGGGGTAGCTCATGTAGAAGATATTAACAAAACTAGTCATGCATGCATGGGTCCATAGGTCCCAAGGGTTCAACATGGCTCTGATACCAAATGTAAGGACCAACCCTATAATTTTTTTTTTTAAATACTAAAAATAAAACCTGTTGATGCCCCGAAAATCGTTGTATCAACATTGGGGGATAACCACCCGGTCCGGACCTTAGTACAGCTCCTTTTCCATTTGGAATGGTGGCTCCGACTGGGGATAATGGGACCAGTTTCCCAGAATGGATAAACGAGATGAATGAATGATTGGTTGACTAATCTAATGATAGGCGAATAAATTAATCTATTGGAAAAATAAAAGAACTACTACTAATCCCGGGAAACTATTGTACTTTTTAAAGTGTAGTGCTTGATGATCTATGTTTATAAACAGGCATCTAGATGACTCTATTCAATAAACATTGACTTTTATTCATTCAAGAATTACTCTGCTTAAATCGTTAAACAAAGGGATTAGCGCAATATTGCTACACTTTATATATCATCGATACATATATGCTCAAAGGAAAAGCATCCCATAAGCATCCAATAGTGGAGGAAATAAAGAAATGTTGTTAAAACACATACATATATTCGATAATAGCAAAGGCAATCAGATAACAATTCATATGAAAAGAATGAATTCAGACATAGATAATAGTACCATATGAGCTGCTAGACACTCCCAATATCAATCGCTATTTGAGATTCTTCTTCCAACGCAGAAATACTTTCAAACAAAGACAATAGTGCACATTTGCATAAAGCTTCCTTGTCAAAATTAGAATAACTGGTCTAGTTTTATAAAAGAATATGGCTAAAGCACAATAGTGCAACTTTAGTCTTTAAGTCAAGTACAAAACTTTACGACCCTTTCCAAAACAATGAAAGGGTCTATAAATACTTAATATATCTAACTATTCTACGAAACTGAAATCCTACTTAATTGGCATCAATTGATTTTGATCATATTTTCCTCAGCAACCTAGCAGTCGGCGGCATGAATCATCAAGTAGGCTGTTTGCCTTTAAATCTGAGCTGACTTATCGCAAGCATCGGCTCCACTTCGGGTGGTCTGTTGAGGCAAGAGCTAAGCTGGGCGGCATAGGTGGCATCTTGAATATCGGGGATAATATACCCGATTGCATCTGTAAGGCACTTGAGGGCGGATCTTTGAGTGTGTGGTTTTATCAAGAAGAACCAATAGGTGTTCCATGTTAAACTGTTAATTCCAGCAATTAATCTCCCCTTTTCCTCTAGATCTGGATAACATGACTGCTCCAATGTTTTCATTGCTGTCAATTTTCCTGGCGTGCATTGGGAAATCATATTTGACAAGTAGAGAGTGTTATTAACTAATTCAACCAAATTGCTTGTAGTTGATTTGCACCTTGAAACTGCCCTCTCTGCTTTCACTAACTGGGACTGCCATTCTGTAAATAATATATCTTTATGTGACTCTAAAATTCTTGGTAAATTGGCCGCTTGTCCCTGATCAGTATCTTGCCAGTCAAGAAATGCAGCTATCGTTTCTTCAACTTGATCCAATTCCGTCCTAGCCTTTTCTATTTTCTCACTTATTGATGCCGTCAATTCACATAGTGGCTCCGCCTGGGCGATTTGTTGACATAGAAGCTTAATTTGGGCTATCAATGCTGTATTTATCTGTAGTGCTTCTACTCTGAATTCAGTTATTTGTGGAACGCCCTTTGTCTTCTCAAGCTGTGCTGATAGTTGAGCAATCTGCTCATCTTTTGTTTTCAGCATTTGCTCATTTGCTGCCTTCAGTTGTGCCAAGGCCTCTGACAACTCTTTCTGCTTCTGGATTGCGCTGTGGTCAATCCTTTGTTTCTTTGCCTGCAATTTTTGAGTTAGTTGATTGTTTACTTGCTGTTGTGTCTACAATTGCTGTTTTGCCTGCTCCGCTTTCTGCTTTGCTTAAGTTAGCTGTGCCTGTAATAAGAAGATTTCCTGGTCTTTTGTTTTCAATAAAAGACTTACCTCTGATGCCTTGTCTATTGTTGCTGCCGAATAGGCTCCAGCATATTGTGACAGTTTTGTCAGGTTGTCAGAGGGGTCAAATTCCTCCTTCCAAACCACATTGCCCGTGACCGTCTGTTCTGGGAAAATGGAAGGTTGATCAGTCCTTCTTCTCTTCCTCTATCGTTTTACTACAGCTTTATGCCTTGGGCTGTAGAAGACATCCAAGGGAGGAATCTCTTCTACCTGCAAAATGATTTGAGCAGAGGGGTCCTTTGGTATTATTTCTACTTCTTTTGAAATGGGTGGGCCGCTGGTTCCACTTGGAATCTGTTGTGAAGTGGTTTCCTGTGTGTCTGCTGCTTTCGAAGTTTCGGTGTCCTTTGAACATTCCAGACTGCTGATAATAGAATCAAATTGCTGCCATTCCTGGAGCAATTTTGGATCAATATGAGTATCCACATTTACTTCAATGTTGGTCTGTTTATGCTCTTTAGTCCGGGTCTCCTCCCGCACTTTCTCCTGCTCTTTAGTCTGAGTTTCCTCCTGTGGTTTTTCTTGTTCTTTTGTTGTAACCGGAGGTTCCTTTGACTGTTCCCGTTCAGGCTCGCTTGACGATGTTGTTGGGGTTGTTGCTAACATATCTAGAGGCAGAGTTTGCAACCTCTGTTCTCTAAGTCTGTTGAATTCAACCAACCCTTCATCTTGATATTTCATTCTGGCAAATGCCTTAACCTGCATTATTGACTCAGCTGAGGAGAACAGGTCATCGAACATATCTTCTTTATGATCAAACTTTGCCAATTTGGCCTGTTCAAGTGCATTATAGGCGACTTTGTTGGGATCAAATTACCTATTAGGGAGAGTTGCTAGAGTTAATGATTTTATCTTTGTAGCTTCTTTCTCTGCATGTTTGAAATCATGCAAGGTGTAGACACCGCATCTCAAAGGAAAAGAGGGCCAGCCCTGCTTCTTATTTTTCTTGAGGGTCTGTGTGACTCCCTCGGCAATGAGCTGATAGGCTATTTCCCTCGCCAGCAGTTTATCAGGTATGTACAAGGGAAGGACATGAGGTTCGGCTTGGCTACCGAAAACTCTTATATAAGTAAACTTCTCCTCCCCGAACCATCTTCCTATTGACGTTAAGTCAATCCCTGCTTGGTAGGAAATCTTGGGAGCAAGTTTATCAAAAATAGAGTAATGAATGGGTAACATAAAGCCATTGCAGACTTGGTATAAATGGTGCTTATAAGAGGATTTCCATAATTTCTGATGGTATATGTGAATAGGCATGGGGTCTTGTGATGTCCACCTCCAGCCGAGCACAGGAAATTCAGAATTAAAACACAAGGTATCTAAAATATAGGCACTATAGTAGAATGGGGGAATTAACCTTTCAGTAACGCGGGTCTTATTTCTAAATTCAAGAACAGTTGTTGCTAGTTTATCTGAGAGTATAGTTGCCCAATCTATTATTTCACTGTTACACGCCGCTTCCATCAAGGGAACCATTTCTATAGTGAAATTAGAAGAGTCGTGCAACCCCCACAATCTACACATCATTATTCCAGCATAACAATAAGGAGAACATAGGGAATCAACTGAGTACTTACCGAAGATTCATGTTTGTGTTTTGCCGGATTTTGTCTCCAATCCCGGATGGGTTCGAATTCAATTTCATTCTCCTTTCGGAATTTCTCCAAGAACACTTTGTTGTACTTCTTCTTTGGCTCAGGCAAATGATACATTTGCCTTAAATCATCAGCCTTGAATGACCCGAAAATTCTCCCATCTCTGGTGCAGAAGGTTCTGTCCATGATTGGGATTTCCTCAATTGCCCATCGCACTACATCCGTATATGGGAGAATTTGTTCCCGAGCTGCTATCCGATGAAGGAAGGAGTCAGCTAAGTCCTTTAAAGTACCATCAGATTTCTGAGTTGAATCTGCAGAGGCTTGTACTGTTGTCACTTCAGGTTCTTCGGCTTCAATCAAATTGTAGGTACTTTGCCAAGTAGTTTTGCCGAGACCAGAACATGTAGTATCAGATATCAATCCTTTCTTTTTATTTGTTGGATAAGCGACGGCTTGTCCTGTGGCTGGCGCAGTGGAAGCGACTGTGGTTTTCTTAGACTTTTTCCCCATTATGTTTGAGTTTTCTGCTTTGGAAGAATTCTGCACAGGAGTGAAAATAAACGTAACACAGAGAATTGGTAATGAAAATCGAATATGAGAAAGATATATTGATCAATGCGTGATGAGGGATTAACTTTTAAAGTGGCCGCAGATACAATCTATGCGGAAGATTTTAGGACTTACTATTACATTAAATGGCCGTTTAAAACTTGCCAATCCTTTAAATGCCCATCATATCATTAATCGACCGAATGATTCGTTTAAGCATGCCTTGGATGTTTTGGCGGTTGAGCGCAGGTAAATCATTGTTCGACAGATCAAGCTTTTAATATGAATTGATCGTAATATCCCTCTGTTTTAATGGATTTTTGTAATTTGTGCTTTATCGCAATCGGGCATCGGGGAAAACTTAACTCCTTATATTGACACCTTTTGAAATCCCCGATCGCCGATAGCGATATCGCATCGCATCGGGAGTATGGGCACTCTACGAAAACATGGATAGCATATCGCCGATCGCCGATAGCGATATCGCATCGCATCGGGGTGAATTACCTGGGGTGCTTTAAGAACATGCATAGTATATTGCCGATCGCCGATAGCGATATCGCATCGGGGAAAACCAATGGGCCGTTAAAGTATGCTTCCTATGTCATTGCGATATGCGATCTTGCGATCGCTTTATCGCAATGATAAAAGATTGATTATTTGTATTATTAAGATCAAAATGGGTTTATCGAAAAGGTTTTCATAATGTTTTTCATTTTGTTTTCGGACCTTTTTTGAATAATACAATGTTGATACCAATCAAAACTAAAGGGACCCATTTCATATGATAGTTTTTCTAAATAAATAATGATATGAAATGGGGGGTTGTTGTAGAGCACAACAATTGACAATTCGCTGGAAGAAACAGTTATCTATGAAAAATATGGAAATACTTAAACTTTTTTCAAAATAGAGTTCTCATTAAAGGGGAAAATTCTAATATAACTAGGTATATATGCATTCTAAATAAAATGAATCTATAGTTGTTAATTTCCTCTCTTGTTTAAAATTAGATACATTCTAAGTTTTAAATTGGCGTTTATTGGTTTATAATGATAAAACAGAGAACCTTTCCAAATCAGCTTTTAAAATTGACTCCTTTGTCATAGGTAGAGCCTCTGCTGCCAGCAAACGTTCATAGTTTCGACAGGGATACCTTTAACCATATTATTGTCCGTAGTCCCATCCATTTAAGAGTGTGATTAATAGAATGAATTCAAAACATGTTTTCTCATTTTGTATTTCTTTTCTTGTTCTGTTATTGCTAAGATAAAAAGCCATTGTCCTGGTTTGGTGGCCAGCTATTGACAATGTCATTCACTGGTAATAATCTAACCGAACAAGCTGGCTCGTGATGAGACCCCTTGTCTTGTAATTCTAAGCCATTACCCTATTTTGGTATGCAGTATTGGTAATGTCGGTTAAACTATTTCCCTATGAACATGGTAAGTAGGCTTGTAATAAGACCTCTTATCTTTAATATCAGATATTTTAGAATTACACTCTAAGTAACCATAAACTTTGGTGAATGGGATGGACAATTTTCTCCTTAAGAGTAAATGGATGACAAGGTAAGAGTTAAAGATGCTGAAGTTGGATTAGTTTCTGTTTTGATATTGATAACCCTTTTGTGGCCAATCTGAAAACATAAAATGATTTACAATACTTCTAAACTTTGAGAAGGGTTCACAAAAATTGAATTGTGATTTTGGAATGCAATTATACCTAGTTTCCTAGAAATTATCCCTCTTATGTAAGACTTCTATTATTTAAAAGTAAATATCCACACTACTTCTGTTGAGCAACTTTTAAATACAGCAAAGGTCAATGGAAGATACCTTACAACTTTATTTTCTAATGGTCCTACAAACTACAAAACTCTATTAAACTAAAAAGGAGAAGGGGTTACCTCCTCAATTAAATAATTTATTTAAGATAAGGCCATTAACAGGGAGAGAATCTCTCAAACCTGATAAATCTTGTAATATGAAGGTCGAATGGCCTATCTTCTCACAGATTTGAAATGGCCCAAGCCACATCTTCTGGAACTTGGTGTGTTTTCCCTTGTCCTCATGGGCTTTGTCCCATTTCAGAACTAAATCACCGACTTGAAATTGTTTTGAACCGGATGAGACTGAATCAAAGGATGACTTGATGATTTGCTGATGTTTTGCATGAATAACCTTGGCTTTTTCCCTTTCCTCTTCTAATTTTAGAATTTGGTCATGTCTAAGTTGAATAGAAGAAGAAGGGCTTTCCTCAATAAACTGAACTAAGGCTAGAGAAGGAAGAACAAGATTTGTTGGTAACACTGCTTCTTTTCCATACACAAGGTTAAATGGAGAAGATCCTATGGAAGCCTTCTGTGTTATCCTATCAGCCCATAGTGCGAATATTAAGGATTTGTGCCATGTTTTATGGTTCTGTTCGATAGTTCACTTAATAATTTTAATCATATTTTTATTTGTAGACTCTGCTAAACCATTACCTTGAGGATAGTAATTAGCAGAATATTTTAATTTAAATCCTCTTTTAATAGCGAAATCAAACATAGCATTGCCTGAAAAGTAAGATGCATTATCAAAAACAAGAGCATTTGGGACACCAAACCTGGTAATGATGAATTGATCTATAAACTCAATGATTGCCTCATAATTTGTTGTCTTCAAAGGAATTGCTTCAACCCACTTAGTAAAATAATCAGTAGTAGTAAGGATATACTTATGTTGTTTGGAAGAATGCAGAGTAATTTCCCCAATGATATCCAATCCCCATTGCTCAAATAGCTGTTCAATGTTGACCGGCTGCAAAGGAAAAGCTGATTTTCTTTGTCTTCCACTACAAGTTTGACAATTTTGACATTTCCTTACATATTCATGAGCATCTCTAAACAGAGTGGGCCAATAATAGCCAGCATGAATGATTTTATGGGCTGTTGTGTCAGCTCCAAAATGTCCTCCTGCTGGTCCATCATGTAATTCCTGCAAAACCTTTTGTGCTTCAGGTTTTTCTAGGCATCTTAATAAGATTGAATCATAATTTTGCCTAAAAAGCACATCATCAATAATTGTGAAATTTTTTGCTTTCAATCTAATGGCCCTTTTGTTTTTGTAAGACAGGTTAGGAGGTGCATATCCATTTTTCAAATAAAAGATTAAGTCAGCATATTGTGACTCAGAATCAGTAATACTTATCTGGTTGATTTCTTCGGTTTGATCTGTATCACCTGATTCTGGAATGTTGGATGCTCCTGCCAATAACCTGCAAAAACCTTGGCCTCTAACAATCTTTGCTGGTTTAATTTCTAAGTCATATTCTTGAAGTGCTGTAACCCAATTTTCCCTTTTTTCACCTAGTTCCTTTTGGATCAATAGTTGCCTTACTGCAGGAAAGGGAACTATAACTTTTGTGTGGGTTTTTAAAAGGAAGGGTCTGTAATGTTTGACAGCTTTATATACAACAAAGGCTTGTTTTTCTACTTCGGAGTAATTCAATTCAACACCCTGAAGATTTGAACTATAAAATGAAATGGGTGCTTCCAAATTGTGATTATTGAGCTGTGTGAGTACTGCTGCATAAGACAAGTTGGATGCGATAGTATACAATGTAAAATGATTAGAAAAATTAGGAGTATTTAAGGCTGGGGCATTGATTATTGATTGCTTGATTAAATCAAACGCTTCCTTTTATGCTGATCCCCATTTAAAGACTGAATTTTTCTTTATCATAGTTTGAAGTGGCAAAATAATTTGAGAAAAATCTGGAACAAATCTTTTGACAAAATTGATTTGGCCTAAAAATGACTGCATGGATTTTTTATTATGAGGGAAAGGGATTTCAGATATTTCCTTGATCCGGTCAGGATCAATATAAATGCCATCTTTAGACACAATAAAGCCTAAGAGCTTTCCTTGGTCAAGAGCGAAGAAAGATTTTTTTGGGTTAAGAGAAATACCATATCTTTTGCAGCGTTGAAATATTTGATTTAGATCATGCAAATGATTGGACTTCTCCTTAGAAAATACAGTAATATCGTCTAGATAGATGACTACTGTTCTATTAATCAACCCTTTAAAAGCTATATCCATCGCTCTTTGGAACGTTGCTCCTACATTAATAAGTCCAAAAGGCATTTTCTGATACGCATATGTTCCCCATTTTGTTTTGAATGTGGTTTTAAGTTGGTCATCAGGATGGACCAGAACTTGGTTATATCCCGAGAAACCGTCTAGAAAGGACATTAAATCAGAGCCCGCTACTGATTGGAGTATCTGCTCCATAGTAGGTAATGGGAAATTATCTTTTAAGCTTGCCTTGTTCAAATTTCTGAAATCAATACAAATCCTAATGTCGCCATTTTTCTTTTTGACTGGCACCATATTGGAGACCCAATTTGAGTGTCGAACGGGAAAAATAATCTTAGCTTTCAAGAGTTTGTTAAGTTCAGATTTTATTTGACTCTCTAAGTTTGGATGTATTTTCCTCAACTTCTGCTGAATTGGTTTCTGATCAGGAAGCATTGGAATGGTATGCTGGATGATGGATGTATCATATGTCTTTAAATCATCATATTTCCAAGCAAAAACCTGTTTATTTTTCCTTAACAGTCTAATGAATGCCTCCTTCTCTTCCAAGGAAAGTCCTAATCCTAAATTAATGTTTTGAGGAGTTTTCTCAGTGCCAAGATTTATCAACTCAAACCTTAGGGTAGAACTTTGGAGCTTTGCATTAGTCACAGGTTTAAACCTGTCTTTAATATCATAAAGATCCTCAATTTTTACCACAGGCTTAAGGATTGAATTTTCCTCAGGTTTACCTCTCATTTGAAGGTCATGCTCATTTTCCTCGATGATTTGATCATCATAGGACTTTTTGGAAGTTAAGAACTGTAAAATGTCTTCATCATGGTTGAACACTCTCCAATTCGTGACATTGTCAGGAATTGATGGCCTAAAAAGCAACTCTACTGAAAATCTATCTGGGCTATAGTCTTCGGAAGGTAGGAGCTTGGAAGCAACATTGGCTAGCAGGTCGGCTGCCGAATTTTGAGACCTGGGAATAGAAGAAATATTGAATGCCAAAAAGTGGGAGGTAAGTTCCTGTGTCAGCGATTGATAATGCTTGAGATGGGTGGAAAGACAATGAATTGTATTTCTTACCTATTTGATAATAATTTCAGAATCTCTGAACACTTTCAAATATTGGACCTTGAGGCCAATGGCTTTATATAGTCCTTGGACTAAGGCTTCATACTCTACTGTGTTATTTGTGCATTCAAATTCTAACCTACAGGACAACATTGTTTTTTCCCCTTGTGGGCTAATCAAAATACATCCTGCTCCTGAGCACTCACTAGATTTGGACCCATCGAAATATAACGACCAAAATAAAGAAGTATTAACAATTTTATTTACAGTTTTCTCAGTACCATTGAAACATCTTGACCTATCTGTTTGTGAAAAAATTTCAATCTGAGATGTAAAATGGTTTACTGAGAAAGGGGATGGCTGGGCAGTGAAGTTGCCAAAGAATGACTCTGATGAATAATTCCAAAAAATGTTGTTATTAAATGCTATTGGTTGGTTTTCTTGCTCAAACTCAGTAACTGTATGGGTCATATGTTTTTCTCGATCGATCCTTATTTGATTTGGCTTGCCCTTATAGGGAAGCCACATATGTGACCAATCAGTAGAAATATACCCATGTAGTTTCTCAGACCAATCCCTACTTAAGATTAAACCGTAAAATTCAGGTATATCGGCTATTAGGATATCAATCCTTTGTACTATTCTGGGATCAGCAGATAACCTAATAGTTACGGAATTAATCTCTCCCAAAACCTGTACTTTAGTCCTGTCCAATTGTACAATATGAATAACAGACTTCTGGGGTTCAATGTTCAGTTTGGAACAAACTGAAGCTGGCATTATGTTAGAAGATGCCCCTGAGTCAATCAAACAGTTGTGCAGGTTTCTATTGTAGATCTCATAGGTTATAAGGAAAGGTGGAGTATGAGAGTTTGATCTATCTCCTATTAGGATTGCATCAGTAGCTTCAACCATGCCAGAAGGTGGTTGACCTGTATCGTTAGCAGCTTTAGCACTAGGAAGAGGTGAAGTGGGAACAACATTTAATTCTTTGAGAAGCAATTTCTGCTGATGTTTTAATTTGCTAAGTTCAAACATGGTAATGTTTGCCTTAGTTTTCTTCATATCATCAACAATATTGTAATCCATTGAATCCGATATTACCAAAGTTTTAGATGTTAAAGGAGTATTTGAGGTTGAAGGTTGGTTTTGAGGAACTGCTGCAGGTGGCTTCTTTGTAGATACCTTTTCCTTTGTTGTAGCAGCACCTGCACTCCTTTTCTTTGAAGTTGCCTGAACAGGTTCGGAGGTACTTTTACTCCTAGTAGTGACAGGAAACGCTTCTTCTTCATTATCTGTATCAGAGTTAGGCAGTATGAAATCCCACATTCCATGACATTCAACAATCTCGTCTTCTTCATCAGTAGGTGTAACTGTTTCTTCTTCTCCTTCTTCAAGATCTGAATCTACATTTGATATAACATTTTATGGTTTTGATTCAGTTTTCTTATAATTTCTAAAGGGTCTTTTGGTTGAGGTTTCGGCTCCCTGTTTTTTGATTTCAACCATTTTGTTTGACAAAGTCTTGAGGACCTTTTGCAGACCCTCCATGTCATATGGATCTTTTGGGGTTTTCTTCCTTGAATCATCTTTAAAAGAAACTTTTTTGGATTTTCTGTCTTCCAGAGCAGCTTTCTTTTCTAGAGCATTAATGCGTTTCTCCACATCAAGTGCTTCTTTCATGTTTTCAGCTAAAGTAGGTTTCCCAGCCCTGTCTACAAAAATAGCTATATTGGCAGGTAGGGCGGTTATATACCATTCGCTTCGGATTTTCTCACTTGGTTTGGAGGCCGTTGGGATTTTATTCAAGAGTTTATTGAATCGGGCATTAAATTCCTTAATCGGTTCCCTATGCTCTATCCTAAGATTGGAGAGATCGTTTATTAGTGTAGCCAAAGACCTATCATCTCCATACTTAGTAAGAAACTGTTCTTGGCAAGTGTTCCAACTGGTAATGGAACCAGAGGGTAAAGAAAAATACCAGGATCCTGCTGATCCTTGCAAGGTATAAGGGAAAAGTCTAACAACAACATCTTGTTCTGTTACTCCTTTCAAGTTGACTGCCAACATGAAGTTATTAATATGTTCCTCAGCTTGGGTCCCATCATCTGGGTTAAACTTGGGTAGCCATTTTTCAGGAGCATCAGGTAATGCATGCAATGGTGCAGGCATGTTGACTGCACCAGGCCTAGTCCATGGATCTGCCATTATAATAGCAGTAGCAGATGATGCTACTGTTGAAATTCCAAATGTCTGGGAAGGAAATAATGTTGCGGAGTGAGCAGATTGGGATGTTAAAGTTCCTAATCCATGATGAACAACAATATGTAATGGGGGAGTGGATGGTTGACTTCGCACAGGGGAAGGTGAGATGGAGGATGTGGATGAAAGCTCTTCACTGTCAGATCCTTCAGTATATTTCTTCGCCTTTTTCCTTTTGGGTAAAGGGAACTCAGTGGGTTCAATACCAAGCTTTTCGCTCTGAAGTCTGGTGAGAGGGTGAGGTAAATTAAACTGCGAAGTCGCACTGCTTTGTGATACCTAAGATTTCTGTGGTGAAATCGAGAAGCTCTGAAGTTTGTGGATAAGAGACTGGACTTCAGGGGATTCAAGACTTAATTTCTCTGGAGTATGATGGGTTTGAGCAATGGTAGTTGATTCCTCTTCTTCTTGTTTGGATACTGGAGAACTAGCATGAAATTGGGAAGTACGAGGTGATACGGAGGGAGAATTACTCTTAGAATGGCTTGCAGATTTGGGTTTGCTTGCCATTCACAGTTGAGGCCCTCCTTCTAGCGCCAAAAATGTTGATGCCCCGAAAATTGTTGTATCAACATTGGGGGATAACCACCCGGTCCGGACCTTAGTAGAACTCCTTTTCCGTTTGGAATGGTGGCTCTGACTGGGGATAATGGGACCAGTTTCCCAGAAATGGATAAACGAGATGAATGAATGATTGGTTGACTAATCTAATGATAGGCGAATAACTTAATCTATTGGCGAAATAAAAGAACTACTACTAATCCCGAGAAACTATTGTACTTTTTAAAGTGTAGTGCTTGATGATCTATGTTTATAAACAGGCATGTAGATGACTCTATTCAATAAACATGGACTTTTATTCATTCAAGAATTACTCTGCTTAAATCGTTAAACAAAGGGATTAGCGCAATATTGCTACACTTTATATATCATCGATACATATATGATCAAAGGAAAAGCATCCCATAAGCATCCAATAGTGGAGGGAATAAAGAAATGCTGTTAAAACACATACATATATTCGATAATAGCAAAGGCAATCAGATAACAATTCATATGAAAAGAATGAATTCAGACATAGATAATAGTACCATATGAGCTGCTAGACACTCCCAATATCAATCGCTATTTGAGATTCTTCTTCCAACGCAGAAATACTTTCAAACAAAGACAGTAGTGCACATTTGCATAAAAGCTTCCTTGTCAAAATTAGAATAACTGGTCCAGTTTTATAAAAGAATATGGCTGAAGCACAATAGTGCAACTTCAGTCTTTAAGTCAAGTACAAAACTTTACGACCCTTTCCAAAACAATGAAAGGGTCTATAAATACTTAATTAATCTAACTATCTACGAAACTGAAATCCTACTTAATTGGTATCAATTGATTTTGATCATATTTTCCTCAGCAACCTGGCAGTCGGCGGCATGAATCATCAAGTAGGTTGTTTGCCTTTAAATCTGAGCTGACTTATCGCAAGCATCGGCTCCACTTCGGGTGGTCTGTTGAGGCGAGAGCTAAGCTGGGCGGCATAGGTGGCATCCTGAATATCGGGGATAATATACCCGATTGCATCTGTAAGGCACTTGAGGGCGGCTCTTTGAGTGTGTGGTTTTACCAAGAAGAACCAATAGGTGTCCCATGTTAAACTGTTAATTCCAGCAATTAATCTCCCCTTTTCCTCTAGATCTGGATAACATGACTGCTCCAATGTTTTCATTGCTGTCAATTTTCCTGGCATGCATTGGGAAATCATATTTGACAAGTAGAGAGTGTTATTAACTAATTCAACCAAATTGCTTGTAGTTGATTTGCACCTTGAAACTGCCCTCTCTGCTTTCATTAACTGGGACTGCCATTCTGTAAATAATATATCTTTATGTGACTCTAAAATTCTTGGTAAATTGGCCGCTTGTCCCTGATCAATATCTTGCCAGTCAAGAAATGCAGCTATCGTTTCTTCAGCTTGATCCAATTCCATCCTAGCCTTTTCTATTTTCTCACTTATTGATGCAGTCAATTCACATAGTGGCTCCGCCTGGGCGATTTGTTGACATAGAAGCTTAATTCGGGCTATCAATGCCGTATTTATCTGTAGTGCTTCTACTCTGAATTCAGTTATTTGTGGAACGCCCTTTGTCTTCTCAAGCTGTGCTGATAGTTGAGCAATCTGCTCGTCTTTTGTTTTCAACATTTGCTCATTTGCTGCCTTCAGTTGTGCCAAGGCCTCTGACAACTCTTTCTGCTTCTGGATTGCGCTGTTGTCAATCCTTTGTATCTCTGCCTGCAATTGTTGAGTTAGTTGATTGTTTACTTGCTGTTGTGTCAACAATTGCTGTTCTCCCTGCTCCGCTTTCTGCTTTGCTTCAGTTAGCTGTGCCTATAATAAGAAGATTTCCTAGTCTTTTGTTTTCAATAAAAGACTTACCTCTGATGCCTTGTCTATTGTTTCTGCCGAATAGGCTCCAGCATATTGTGACAGTTTTGTCAGGTCGTCAGAGGGGTCAAATTCCTCCTTCCAAACCACATTGCCCGTGACCGTCTATTCTGGGAAAAGGGAAGGTTGATCAGTCCTTCTTCTCTTCCTCTGTCCTTTTACTACAGCTTTATGCCTTGGGCTGTAGAAGACATCCAAGGGAGGAATCTCTTCTACCTGCAAAATGATTTGATTGGAGGGGTCCTTTGGTATTATTTCTACTTCTTTTGAAATGGGTGGGCCACTGGTTCCACTTGGAATCTGTTGTGAAGTGGTTTCCTGTGTGTCTGCTGCTTTCGAAGTTTCGGTGTCCTTTGAACATTCCAGACTGCTGATAATAGAATCAAATTGCTGCCATTCCTGGAGCAATTTTGGATCAATATGAGTATCCACATTTACTTCAATGTTGGTCTGTTTCTGCTCTTTAGTCTGGGTCTCCTCCTGCACTTTTTCCTGCTCTTTAGTATGAGTTTCCTCCTGTGGTTTTTCTTGTTCTTTTGTTGTAACCGGAGGTTCGTTTGACTGTTCCCGTTCAGGCTCGCTTGACGATGTTGTAGGGGTTGTTGCTAACAGATCTAGAGGCAGAGTTTGCAACCTCTGTTCTCTAAGTCTATTGAATTCAACCAACCCTTCATCTTGATATTTCATTCTAGAAAATGCCTTAACCTGCATTATTGACTCAACTAAGGAGAATAGGTCATCGAACATATCTTCTTTATGATCAAACTTTGCCAATTTGGCCTGTTCAAGTGCATTATAGGCGACTTTGTTGGGATCAAATTGACTATTAGGGAGAGTTGCTAGAGTTAATGATTTTATCTTTGTAGCTTCTTTCTCTGCATGTTTGAAATCATGCAAGGTGTAGACACCGCATCTCAAAGGAAAAGAGGGCCAGCCCTGCTTCTTATTTTTCTTGAGGGTCTGTGTGACTCCCTCGGCAATGAGCTAATAGGCTATTTCCATCGCCAACAGTTTATCAGGTATGTACAAGGGAAGGACATGAGGTTCGGCTTGGCTACCGAAAACTCTTATATAAGTAAACTTCTCCTCCCTGAACCATCTTCCTATTGACGTTAAGTCAATCCCTGCTTGGTAGGAAATCTTGGGAGCAGGTTTATCAAAAATAGAGTAATGAATGGGTAACATAAAGCCATTGCAGACTTGGTATAAATGGTGCTTATAAGAGGATTTCCATAATTTCTGATGGTATATGTGAATAGGCATGGGGTCTTGTGATGTCCACCTCCAGCCGAGCACAGGAAATTCAGAATTAAAACACAAGGTATCTAAAATATAGGCACTGTAGTAGAATGGGGGAATTAACCTTTCAGTAACGCGGGTCTTATTTCTAAACTCAAGAACAACTGTTGCTAGTTTATCTGAGAGTATAGTTGCCCAATCCATTATTTCACTGTTACACGCCGCTTCCATCAAGGGAACCATTTCTATAGTTAAATTAGAAGAGTTTTGCAACCCCCACAATCTACACATCATTATTCCAGCATAACAATAAGGAGAACATAGGGAATCAACCGAGTACTTACCGGAAGATTCATGTTTGTGTTTTGCTGGATTTTGTCTCCAATCCCAGATGGGTTCGGATTCAATTTCATTCTCCTTTCGGAATTTCTCCAAGAACACCTTTTTTACTTCTTCTCTGGATCAGGCAAATGATACATTTGCCTTAAATCATCAACCTTGAATGACCCAAAAATTTTCCCATCTCTGGTGCAGAAGGTTCTGTCCATGATTGGGATTTCCTCAATTGCCCATCGCACTACATCCATATATGGGAGAATTTGTGCCCGAGCTGCTATCCGATGAAGGAAGGAGTCAGCTAAGTCCTTTAAAGTACCATCAGATTTCCGAGTTGAATCTGCAGAGGCTTGTACTGTTGTCACTTCAGGTTCTTCGGCTTCAATCAAATTGTAGGTACTTTGCCAAGTAGTTTTGCCGAGACCATAACATGTAGTATCAGATATCAATCCTTTATTTTTATTTGTTGGATCAGTGACGGCTTGTCCTGTGGCTGGCGCAGCGGAAGCGACTGTGGTTTTCTTAGACTTTTTCCCCATTCTTTTTGAGTTTTCTGCTTTGGAAGAATTCTGCACAGGAGTGAAAATAAACGTAACACAGAGAATTGGTAATGAAAATCGAATATGAGAAAGATATATTGATCAATGCGTGATGAGGGATTAACTTTTAAAGTGGCCGCGGATACAATCTATGAGGAAGATTTTAGGACTTACTATTACATTAAATGGCCATTTAAAACCTGCCAATCCTTTAAATGCCCATCATATCATTAATCGGCCGAATGATTCGTTTAAGCGTGCCTTGGATGTTTTGGTGGTTGAGCGCAGGTAAATCATTGTTCGACAGATCAAGCTTTTAATATGAATTGATCGTAATATCCCTCTGTTTTAACGACTTTTTGAAATTTGTGCTTTATCGCAATCGGGCATCGGGGAAAACTTAACTCCTTATATTGACACCTTTTGAAATCCCCGATCGCCGATAGCGATATTGCATCGCATCGGGAGTATGGGCACTCTACGAAAACATGGATAGCATATCACCGATCGCCGATAGCGATATCACATCGCATAGGGGTGAATTACCTGGGGTGCTTTAAGAACATGCATAGTATATTGCCGATCGTCGATAGTGATATCGCATCGGGGAAAACCAATGGGCCGTTAAAGTATGCTTCCTATGTCATTGCGATATGCGATCTTGTGATCGCTTTATCACAATGATAAAAGATTGATTATTTGTATTATTAAGATCAAAATGTCTTTATTGAAAAGGTTTTCATAATGTTTTTCATTTTGTTTTCGGACCTTTTTGAATAATACAATGTTGATACCAATCAAAACTAAAGGGACCCATTTCATATGATAGTTTTTCTAAATAAATAATGATATGAAATGGGGGGTTGTTGTAGAGCATAACACAACCATAATAAAATAGCGTTGGGAACTCAAAAATCATTAAGCATTATATAAAACTTTCATGAATTTCACTTTATTGAACATATCATCTAATTTACATGTTATTAGCTAAAACCATAATGAAGGCATACAAAGGAATACTATAACAACATAGGTACCGTTCACTAGGAGACGAGATTCAAACTTGACTTGCCGCTATTTGCCCTCTTTCATTGTTGGTCACATCCAAGTGTGAATGTTGATGTGCTTAATCCGAATGCAATGAACCACCGGTGAGAGAAAATTTTAAGAACTCCCCCTAAATTTGCATGTATAATAAATGGGCGAATCTCCATGGTATATCGGAAAAATGGAAGGCGATTTTATCAATAATATGATATGTATATATAATTTTTTGGCGAATCTCTCACTAGGCATGGCGAATATTTTACTCAATTATAAAATCTTTTGTTTATTGAATACACAAACGAAATCATTGCATTTATTTAAAATATCTTTTGAAATCAAAATTACCGAAATTACATATCGATAACCTAGTGGGTGTAGGATGAAATTCACCCGTGTCATTCACAGAAAGCATGAGAAAAAACCTAATACTATATATAAAACCAAGAAAAATTCAAATTCATCACTTCTAGGGACCTCGTAACCACCCTGCCAATACACAAGTATGTTCCTGTTTGCAATTAGAAAAATTACCCAAATTACAATCTATTTACTCCAGCATATGTTGGAAAGTTATAGAAGGATGACTAGTGCAATCAATCCATTCCTTTTAGCCCTGGATTTGTTTCAGTTTAAAACAGAAGTATACAAATATACTTGTCCAATGTCTATGCTTTAATCATTCACCTTAAGATGTTTTTACAATATAATTTCCTAAGCCTATTTAATATCTTCATTATCATAAAAACCAACCTATATCCATCTTAACTCCACATCTACCACTCTTAGGGGGATGAAATCTATTTATCCCTCTGAGCACTTGGTAGACCCAGAATTAAGATGGATCTAAGATGATAGAATTTCCCCTTTAAATAGTCTATATTCACATGAATACCATGGTATTACCATGGGTTATCATAAACCTGGAGCTTAAAAATTACTATTAGTAATTTATAAAAATTAGTAAAATTAATAGTTGATTTTTATTTTATTTTATTTTTTAACCAAGCTAAAATGTTTAACATACATTAGATTACAACATCCATTTTTACTCTTGATCGGATCAAATATTTTTTCACTCTATACTAGTTTACATATCACGGTATTTGATACCTCTAGGGGGTTAGTAAGTCTAGAGTAATGATGGATCTATGCTGGTTTAATTCCCCCATTTAAATAGGCTACATTTCAGGTGAATACCATGGGTCAATACCATGTGCCATTTTGGTGAATACCATGGGTCAATACCATGTGCCATTTTTATTTTTATTAATACTAATATTAGGGTTAATAATGTTTTTTTGCATGGTATTAATAACAATCTAGTCCATGGTATTTGTCCCATAGTATTTTGCCTATAGGTTTCACCTAAATTTTTTTGAGTGTTCATAAATATAAAGTGACTTACGGAGTAAATATAAAAAAATGTTTTATTTGTTTACCATACCTCTCGTTTATTTATATTTTTATTAATTTACCATACCTCTTTTACAAATATGATATTTGGCCCATATGATTCACTTAAATAAAGCCTCTTTCTTGAGCCTTTATAAATAGAACGAGGGTTATGGACTAAATATAAAAAGAGGTTTTATTTATTTACCATGCGTCTAGTTTATTTATATTTTTGTTTATTTACCATACCTTTTGAGTAAGTATAAAAAGACATTTTATTTATTTACCATATCTCCACTTTATTTATATTTTTATTTGTTTACACCCTTGCATGTATATAAGGTGACTTATGGAGTAAATATAAAAAATGTTTTATTTATTACCATACCTCTCATTTATTTATATTTTTATTAATTTACCATACCTCTTTTATAAATATGGTATTTGGATCTTTGGCCCATAGGATTCACTTAAATAAAACCTATTCTTGAAAATGGGCGAATGGATTCACTTAAATAAAACCTATTCTTGAAAATGGGCGAATGGAAGGTTGTAACTCCTAATTTCAAGGGCTAAATTTACCTTTTTTACCCTCTCCCTTAAAATAAGGTGGGCTATTTGAGGTGATTTGTAAAAATGTACTATGATACAAAATATTCGCCCACTAAAAATTTAAAACCCCTTAATTTCGCCAAAGGGCGAACATTCGCCCCTAAAATTTTCTATGCCACCGGTTGACCTCCTAGCCTACTCCTTGTGTACTCTCCTTCCCCGTAGACCCCTGAGCTGCAATGGGGTTGTATAATGGAGGAATGTAATTAGCTGGTAGAGAGCACTCCTTGGCTCAAGATTCCCCTCTCTAAAGTCCTCTACCTCACCAAACTCACTATAGATTGTAGTCACTCTCTGGCATAGTCTCCTCCATCCAAACATAGGGTAAAAAGGGTCCTTTCTCCCATGGCTTGCCCCTTTTTTGTAGGAGTCATCATAGGTGACACTTGGCATTTCATGCATAATTAATTATTTTTTATAATTCAGTAGTTTGATTATTCACCCACCCATGTGTCACTCTCTCGTCAAGGGTCTCCAAAATTGTTTACTTATATTTTTATTTAAAACTAATATTTTTCCTCACTTCAACAAGATTCCTATATCTTCTCCTAGTTGTCTCTTGATCCCCCTTTTTACTCCTTAATCTATGTTCATTACTAAAGTCAATTGAGAAGTCAATATTTGATCCCTTATCTTCTCCCAAATTTAACTCAAGTTATCTATACCCATGTGTCACTCTCTCATCAAGGGTCTCCAAAGTTTTTATTTAAAATTTTATTTAAAACTAATATTTTTCCTCACCTCAACAAGGTTCCTATTTCTTCTCCTGGTTGTCTTTTGATCCCCCTTTTTACTCCTTAATTTGTGTTCATTACTAAATTCAATTGATAATTCAAGATTTGATCCCCTTTCTACTCCCTAATTTAACTCAAGTTATCTCTTAGATGGATTTTCTTATGTTGGTTGTTGCCACATGGAGCTCCTCTAAATTTCGCTAAAATTTCATTTGTTAATATTATTTTAATTCACCATCATCTTCTCTTGATTAGGTTTAACTATTTTAGGATTAATATTTATTCTTATATTTATGTCCTTCTTTCCCCTTTCTACCTAATTAAACTACATTATCTACCTAATATTTTCCAACATGGGAAAGGTAGAGTTTCTAAGGTAAAATATTTTATTTCTTCCTATGATCCTCTTAACCCAAGTTTTACTTTTGATTTAATTACCTCGGTTTCTAACAACATTTACCCTTGATGTGAATTTTATTTTGTTTTCATATCTTGATTATATTTATTAATTAATTCATTTTTTTATGATTCCAAGGGTGCCAAGTTTGGTCGTGCCCTTCAAGAACTTCCCTTGAAGTTCCAAGGGTGCCACACCTAACAATTTATTTGTGATGCCAAGGGTACCAAGTTGGTCATGCCCTTTAGGAAATTCTTTTGAAGTTCCAAGGGTGCCAAGCCTAACAGTTTATTTGTGATGCCAAGGGTACCAAGTTGGTCGTGCCCTTCAAGAAATTCCTTTGCAGTTCCAAGGGTGCCACGCCACTTGCCCTTCAAGCATTTAGTGGCTATGAGGGGAAAGTATAGATGCAACGATAGTGACCACTATCATCTCTTATGTTGCCTACTATAGTGAGACTAATGATGTCAGGGATCAAGGAATCCACCTTGACGTGTGCCCCCTGGTAAAATCCTCATGAGCGACCCAACTTTGGGACCTGCCCTCATGACATTGTGATATTCAAGGCGAAGGTGTTTCAACCTTTCCAGCCCAAGTCATGGCAGGAGTGCTAGTGGGTGAGATCAGGGACACTATCCCACCCCTTCCATGTAGTTCCATCCAATTGTACAACCCCATCACCCATATGTGAGTCATTCGGCCAAGCAACTAATCTGTGCCTGCAACCACTAACATTTCATCAGAATATAGATAAACATATATAGTAGGTTTCAAAATTGACTTAGAATTTCAAAGACAAAATATAAATTTTCATCAAACCAGGTGTCATCAACTCGTCATATGTGAGTGCCTCTGGTGTTTTCCTGCCATACTCAATAATCATCAGTAACGAGGTTTCTTAGTGTTAGTCATTGTCATATTAGCATCATCAACATCACCTAGTCATTCGCATCATTGTTCATTATGAACTAGAACTAATGCATGTAACATAGGAAATACATCCATCATGGCTATCATCATCATAATACATATCCATCAAAGTTATCAACATTGTAATATCAATAGAAAACATACCTATCCATCAAAACATCATCATCATGATATCAATACAGATAATACATATCCTTTACTGCTATCATCATCATAAATTCAATAGAGACCAAACACAACCATTTATGCTACAATCATCATAATATCAATAGAGAACATGCATAACCATTAATGCTGCAGTCATCATAATATCAATGGAGAACATACATAAACCTCACAACCACTAATATCACAAACACTAATAATAGAGTCATGTGTCCGGATCCTTAACCTAAGATCCTCAAAGAATAAAGTGTAGACCTTAGGGATAAATAGATGTTAATTTCATATCACTATCAGTCAAATAGAGCGGGGCACTACAAATAAACTATTCCTATGGAAAAAGATGTATAACCTGAGGATGAAAGATGGAGAATTGGTGACCGAGCATCTGAATGCATTTAATAATGTGGTAAGTTAGTTATTATTCGTTGATATTAAAATTTTAGGTGAAGATAAGTGCATCAGTTTGTTGTGTTCTCTACCAGATTTGTGGGATAGTCTGGTTATTGCAATAGGTAGCAATGCAACTACCCTGCAGTTTGATGAAATAGTCTCATATTTATTGACGGAGGAGATGAGATGGAAAAATATGGAGAGCTAGAATGGTGATGCCTTGTATATACGAGGAAGGTCCGAGAACATAAACAAAAATAAGTCATCGAGTGAGAGATCTAAATCTAGAGGGAGATATAAATCTCTACGAAAACCTGTAAAGGTGTGCTAGAAATGCGAAAAGGAAGGGCACTACAAAAATGACTGTAAATCTAAAGCTCCTAACAAAGGAAATGGATTTGCTGATGCTCCTTCTTCAAAGGTGAAAACCACCTCAGATGAATGTGGGGATGTGTACTTGACTTCTTCAAGTACAGATGTAGATCATGAGGCATGGTTGATTGACTCAGATGCATCCTTTCACTTCACTCCCCATTGAGAGTGGTTCTGCGAGTATGAGAAATATGATGGTGGTGATGTATTCTTGGGGGATGACAGGAAGGCTAAAATTGTTGGTCACAGAAAAGTTAAGTTGAATTTTCAAGGTGGAAGGATCAGAACACTTCCGGGTGTTCTGCATATTCATGCATTAGCCAGAAATTTGATTTCTATAATCAAGTTGGATGATGCAGGTATAAAAACAGTGTTCGAGAAGGATACCTACAAGATGGTTTGGGGAGCACTAGTATTGTTGCGGGGAGTTCGTATTGGAACTCTGTAGAAGTTGTAAGGTAGAATTATTGTTGATGGGTGCAACAATTCTGTGGTTCCTGAAAGTGAAGCAGAAAATCTATTGGTCTCTAGAGAAAATACCATGCTATGGAATCAAAAGCTTGGACATATTGGAGAGAAGGGCCTTTGAGTACTTCATGGTAAAGGTATGGTAGAAGGCATGACTAATATCTCTGTGGATTTTGATTTCTGTGGAAATTGTGTATATGGGATGTAGAATCGGGTGAGTTTCCCCTCTGATGGTAAGAGGGCGAAACAAATATTAGAGTTTGTGCATAGTGATGTGTTTGGATCTATGAAGGTTCCATCACTAGGTAAGTCTGTGTACTATGTATCATTTATAGATGACTTTTCAAGGAATACATGGGTATATTTCCTTAAGAAAAAATATGAAGTCTTTGACAGGTTTAAAGAATTTAAGGCTCTGGTGGAAAACCAGATAGAGAAGAAGATAAAGGTGCCAAAGACAGATAATGGTGGAGAGTTTTGCAAAAAGGAATTTGAAGAATTTTGTAAGAAGTGTGGTATAGCATGGTAGAAGACTACTCCAAACACACTTGAGAAAATTAGAGTTGCAGAAAGAATGAACAAGACGTTGATGGAAAGGGAAAGAAGCATGCTCAGTGGTGTTAGGTTAGGACAGGAATTTGGGGCAGAGGCGGTGGAGACTGCATGTTACCTAGTCAACAGATCACTTTCATTAACATTTCTAGGATAAGACTCGACAAGAGGTATGAACTGGTAAGAAACCCTCTCTTTCACATATGAAGGTATTTGGATGTGATGCATATGGACATGTTCCAAAGGAGAAAAGAACAAAGTTGGATAGTAAATCTAAAAAGTGCACCTTTATTGAGTATAAGGATGGTTTAAAAGGCTATAAGATTTGGAACCCAGTAACAAGGAAGGTTGTGTATAGCCGAGATGTGGTGTTCAGAGATGTGAAAGATGTTACTAAACATAAAGACCAACCAAAGGAACCTGAGAAGGTAGTGTTTGAGCTTAAGGAGTAAGAATCAGACTCTACAACATAATAGAAATCAGAAAATGAAGAGCCACAAACTCCGATTGTGAGAAAATCAGTTCGAGAAAGAAGGTAGCCAGAAAGGTATAGTCCATCTGCTTTCTATTGAAATTTTTCTTTATCTATTACTGATGATGATCCCAGAAATGTGAAGGAAGCAGTAGATTCAGAGGATGGAAAACTCTGGAAAGAGGCCATGGTTAATGAAATGACATCTTTGCACAAAAATGAGGCTTGGGATTTGGTGGAGTTTCCAGCTGGAAGGAAACCCATTGGTAGCAAATGTGTGTTCAAGAAGATGACAAATGCAGGGGGAAAGGTGGAGAAATACAAAGCTCAATTGGTAGCAAAAGGTTATTCCTAGGTGTTGGGAATTGATTTTGGTAATATTTTTTCTCTTGTTGCCAAGGTAGCTTCTATTAGATTACTTTTATCTGTTGTTACTACTTTTGATTTTGAGGTAGAACGGATGGATGTGAAGACAACATTTCTTCATGGGGATCTAGAAGAGGAGATATACATGAAGAAACCTGAAGGCTTTGTGGTGAAGGGTAAGAAAGAATTGGTATGCAAGTTAAAAAAGTCTCTGTATGGGTTAAAACAGTCACCATGTAGGAATTTACAGGGTAAGTTCCTCAGAAAGAATACCAAAAGGACACCGCTCACAACCAGATCTCAAATCAATACACCAGTATTTTTGACGTGGTTAAAACCCTCATAGTGCAAGGAGGGAAACAGTCCACGGCCTGTCCCAACGTGGGTACAGACAATTTATTAATCAAAGAATGAAAATTTACATAAGCTTCTCTCATGCACGGATTACCCGAACAATGACCCTCCATGCGCTTTAAATAGAACTCATGGACCAATCGGGTGTCAAGCCACGGATCAAGTGTCGGTAATACCGAGGTGAGAGTGAACCGTCGGATCACTACATATCGTGACCGTCGGATTGTAAGTTACAAAATGTACAACGGTAAAGAAACACACTTTACCTAACTCTAACCTAACTCTATACTAGACCAAGTTGAACTTAACTATATCCTATGTGTCGGAATATCCTAACATCCCCCCTTAAGAACAACTTGGGATAGGATTGAAGGATTTACAAATATGACACAATAGGAGAAGGAAGGAGGCACTAGAGCCTATCCCCCCTTAGTGACAACTTCCTGAACTCCAAGCATATATCGAAGTTTAGTGAACTTCGCCTCTGTGAGAGCCTTTGTGAAGATGTCTGCAACCTGATCATCCGTTGGACAATATTGCACTTCAAGAACATGGTCATGAATGAGCTTTCTGATGAAGTGCATGTGTAGTTCAATGTGTTTGCTGCGCTGATGCTGGACTGGATCTTTGCATAGCTGAATGGCACTTTGATTATCACACCAAAGTGTGGTTGGATGCTGCTGCTCAAAGCCAAACTCTGATAGGATCTGACGAAGCCACAAGGCTTCCTTACTAGCTTCCACGGCACCACGATACTCTGCTTCTGCTGACGAAAGAGAAATGGCAGCCTGTTTCTTACAAGCCCATGTAATAGGTCCTGAACCAAGAGTGAAGACATAACCGGCAGTAGACTTCCGATCATCAAGGTCACCAGCCCAATCAGAATCAGTGAAACCAACTAACAGAGGAGCTGCTTTGGCACTGTAATGAATCCCAAACTGTACTGTACCTCGAACATAACGAAGTATTCTTTTAGCTGCTTTCCAATGACTTTCACGGGGGTTTTGCATAAAACGAGCAACAAGGCCAACAGCAAAGGAAAGATCAGGACGAGTATGGGTTAAATACAAGAGTTTTCCGACAAGTTGACGGTATAAGGTAGCATCAACTTCAGGAGAAGTACAAGAGACTGAAAGTTTGACTCCAGACTGAAAGGGAGAAGGGGCTGGCTTACAGTCTTCCATGTGAAAATGACGAAGAATATCACAAGCATACTTGGACTGGGAAAGGAAAATACCTTCTTGGGATTGCAAGACTTGAAGACCGAGAAAATAGTGTAAGTGTCCTAAGTCTGTCATTTCAAATTTCTTTTTAAGGCTGGACTTCACATGGTTTATAAGGTTGGGATCACTACCAGTAAGAATAAGATCATCAACATAAAGAACAAGGATGATAAGAGAGTTGCCCACTTTCTTGGTGTAGACAGTATTGTCAGAATGACACCTAGAAAAGCCAGATTCTAAAAGAAAGCTATCCATTTTGGCATACCAAGCCCGAGGAGCTTGCTTGAGGCCATAAAGGGATTTCTTAAGTCGACAAACGAGGCTGGAGTCTGTTTGTATGAAGCCAATGGGTTGTTCCATATAGATTTCTTCCTGCAAGTCCCCATGCAAGAAGGCAGATTTAACATCCATTTGATGGACTTCCCATTTTAAAGAGGCAGCAAGGGAAAGAACAAGGCGGATAGAGTTCATTTTGGCAACTGGAGAGAAGGTTTCAGTGTAGTCAATGCCTTCAACCTGTGAAAAGCCCTTAGCAACTAGACGAGCTTTATGTTTATCAACTTTCCCATCTGGTCCATACTTGGTTCTGTAAACCCATTTGCATCTAACAAGTTTGCGTCCCTTTGGTAGAGGAACAAGATCCCATGTATCATTTGTCATCAATGAATGATATTCTTCATTCATAGCTGCTTCCCAATGTGGATGGCCTGAAGCTTCTGCAAAAGTGTCAGGATCATGATTTACTGGAGCTTGAGCCAGTAAAGAAGAGGCTCTTTCAAACTGAGAACGTGTACGTCGCTGATCTGTAGGATCACCGGCAAGATCACCTGCTGCATCCCGAGTAGCACGGACCCATCTTGGAAGTTGAGGATCCTGAGAAGGTGGGGGAGGATTATCATCCTCGCTTTCATCATCAGAAGAAGAAATGTTTTCAAAGATAGAAGAGATAGGAAGAGGTGGCACATCCGCCGGACTAGGCTCGCAGGCCGATTTATTTTCATCAAATTTTACATCTCTTCTAATGATAACATTTTTGGACTTAAATGGAATAAGTCTATAACCTTTTACATCTTCAGAATATCCAACAAAAGTACATTTCTCACTCTTAGGTTCTAAAGCTTTATGCTTTTCATCTGGAATATGGGCCCATGCTTCACTTCCAAACACACGAAAGTGACTTACATCTGGTTTAATGGAACTCCAAGCTTCTTCTGGAGTGATATTCTCTAGAACCTTAGTAGGAGTGCGATTGATTATATAATTTGCACAATTAATTGCTTCGGCCCAAAAACTAAGACTGAGTCCTTTAGATTGCAGCATACAATTAGCCATTTCCTTTAAGGTGCGATTTTTCCTTTCAGCTACACCATTTTGTTGTGGAGTGTATGGAACAGTATGTTGCATTTGAATTCCATTTTCGGTGCAAAAGTTGATGAATGTGTTTTTAACATATTCTCCACCATTATCAGTTCTTAGCTTAAGAATTTGATGTCCAGATTGTTTTTCAACAAATGCTTTGAAGGCCAAAAAAGTGTTAAATACTTCGCTCTTGAGTTTTAAGAAGTATACCCAAGTGCGTCTAGAGAAATCATCAATGAAAGTTAAGAAGTACTTGCAGCCAGAGAATGAAGCAACAGGAAGAGGACCACATAAATCACTGTGCACAAGCTGTAAAGGGGCTGAGGCGTGCCAAGAGGCACGTTTGTCAAAACTGTCCCGATGATGTTTTCCGAGTACACATCCGGAACAAACACCATCTTTGCAAGATACCATAGGAAGACCTGTCACCATATTTTCTTTACATAGATGCTGAAGGGAGCGATAGTTTAAGTGACCAAACGCTCATGCCAAAGTTTGCTCACTTCATCATTATGAGCAACAAATACTGAGGGAAGATGGGATGACCCAAAGTTGTGAAACTTATACAACCTTTTGGAATCATCAGCAAGACCAGTAGCTAGAATCTGTTTAGGATCTTTTAGATCCTTGATTACAACATCATGAGGTGAAAATTCAACAATTTTACCTTCACCTGAATGAGTTATCTGATAGACAGATAGAAGGTTGCAGGATAAGTTTGGAACACATAATACATCATTGAACTGACCATTGTCTAGATGAACAGTTCCAGTCCCTACAACATTAAGAGATCTATCATCACCAACATATATATTTTTGGTGTTACAATCATTTAAAGAAGAAAACATGGCTTGGTTTTTGGCCATGTGACAAGAGGCTCCAGAATCAATGAGCCACTCATGAGAATGAGAAGAAGAAGAAGATACATTTAATGCATAACCAGACTGAGATGATTGACGATGACATGCAGAAAGTGCCGTTCCGGAAGTTGAAGTTGAAGTAGGCTCCAGATGGATGTTATGTTTCTTCATTGCGGCTTCCAAGGCTTCCATCTTCTTAAAGCATTTAGATTCTAAGTGGCCATCTCGATTACAAAAGTTACAATGTCTATCAGTCTTCTTCCATTTGTTTTTATTGGTCTTATCATTTTGCTGAAATGATCTTTCATCTTGAGGCTGAGTTGGTTTAGGACCATTCCTTTGAGGATAAGACTTCTTAGGATTCTTTGAATTTGGTTGCTGCTGGGCGGCTAACGCTTTCGTGGAAGAGTTTCCAAGATTAAGAAGACCAAGGTGTAAGAGTTTTTCTTGTTCTCTTATTAAGGAATCACAAAAGGAGTCAAAGGAAGGGGGTTTGTAGTCTTTGCCTTGACAAATGAAAGCTTCCCTTGTAGAATGGAAAGTGGAAACAAATACAGAGTAGGCTGGTCCCAACTTAGTAAGGATGGAATAAATAAGGTTACCATCTTCTTTCTTAACTTTAACACCTTCCAAGAGATATCTAAGGGTCTTGAATTTGGACAAGAAATCTTCAATGCAAGAAAAATTATTAGGATCCAAAGTAAGCAACTCATTTTCAAGTTGATGGGCTCTAATTTCATTTTTAATCCCAAAAACTTTAGCAAGTTTTTCTAATGCTTCATGAGGAGTTTCAATTTCTGCAATGTGGAATCTAAGATCAGGAGAAACAGACATTCCTATCAAACCACGTGCTTGATCTTGTCTATTTTCCCATTTTTCGGCCTTGTCTTCATCTTTGGGTTTCTTCTCTTGGTCTGTGGCTATTCTGAAGAGACCTTTACTTCTAAGTAAATCTCCCATGTAGGCTACCCATTGGAAGTAGTTAGTGCTGTCAAGAATGACTTGGCATGGACTTTCCATTTTTTGAAAAAAAACTGAAGCTGAAGATGCTGAAAGTAAGTGGTCCAATGGATAGATCTCGAAAAAATAGGCGGTTTTAAAAAAAACGGCTCTGAAAAAGGCTTCCGGATGAAGAAGTTATGGCTTTTTGAAAAAAAAATTGTTGACGTTGCCGGCAAAGTGCGCGAATGTGCGGGAATGAAAAAATCCGCCCCCACAAAATGGAGACTTGAACCCAAGACCTCTACTCTCTTAAAAAGTCTTTGAACCAATTGATCTATACAAAATATTTGAGAGAGAGAGAGAGAGAGAGGGGGGGGGGCCTCGATTTGCGTGCTTGCCTTGGGAAGGCTCTTTTCCCCTACAAAACACAAAACACAAAACCCAACACGAATATGCAAAGAAAAACGAACCTTACGGCTCGAAGTTAGCTTTAGCCAAAAAACTAGAATTTAAAAAAAAAATCTCAAAGTTAGCTTTTAGCCGAAAAACTAAATATTTTTCTCAATGTTTCTGATTTTCCAAGATCACACTAAGGTGCAGGGAAAAGAGCATACGCATGAGAAAAATCCTTTCTTTCTGTTTCTGATTTGCCCAGATCGCACAGAGTCGCAGGGCAAAGAGCATACGCAGAAATGAAAGGTATAGATCCGGGAAAAAAAAAAGGCTAAATAAACCGAAACCGAAATAAGCAGAGAGAAAATGACAGTAAACTGCAAAAAAAAACACTGTATACCTCCCGATCTGAAAAATGACGCAGCTAGGGCTACCGGAAACCTTTTCGCGTGAAACGAAAGGGGTTCCTCACTGAAACAGATGCTCCGAACGCAACAGAGCAGTCCTCTCGGCCCGAAAGCAGTCAGAAACAGCAGATCTAGGAAACGACAGCCGCATGCAGTTCTACCGGCTTCAGATTTGGATCACCAACGGACGCGGCCCTCAAATAGCTCTGATACCATGTAGGAATTTACAGGGTAAGTTCCTCAGAAAGAATACCAAAAGGACACCGCTCACAACCAGATCTCAAATCAATACACCAGTATTTTTGACGTGGTTAAAACCCTCAGAGTGCAAGGAGGGAAACAGTCCACGGCCTGTCCCAACGTGGGTACAGACAATTTATTAATCAAAGAATGAAAATTTACATAAGCTTCTCTCATGCACGGATTACCCGAACAATGACCCTCCATGCGCTTTAAATAGAACTCATGGACCAATCGGGTGTCAAGCCACGGATCAAGTGTCGGTAATACCGAGGTGAGAGTGAACCGTCGGATCACTACATATCGTGACCGTCGGATTGTAAGTTACAAAATGTACAACGGTAAAGAAACACACTTTACCTAACTCTAACCTAACTCTATGCTAGACCAAGTTGAACTTAACTATATCCTATGTGTCGGAATATCCTAACACACCAAGGATGTGGTATCAGAAATTTGATACGTTTATACGAGGACTTGGCTTCACCAAAAGCAAAGTAGATCACTATGTGTATTTTAAATTAATTGGTGACCGTGTTATTTATCTGGTCTTATATGTGGATGATATGTCGCTGGTTGGAAATGACGAAGAAATTATCCAGGATTTGAAGACCCAATTGTCCTCCAAATTCAACATGAAAGATCTTGGTTCTAGAAACTATATTTTGGGCATGGAAATTAAAAAATATCGGGAAAAGAGGAAGCTCTGGTTAAACTAGAGGATGTATGTCGAGAAAATATTACAGAGGTTTAATATGCAAGATAGTAAACCGATGAAGGTTCCTATTCTTGTAGGTGTAAAGTTATCTGCTAAAAAGTGTCCCAACACAAGAAGAGGAAGAGGACATGTCTCGTGTTCCATATGCAAGTGCAGTCAGTAGCCTGATGTATGCAATGGTCTATATTAGACTAGACATTGCACATGCAATGGGAGTATTGAGCAGGTTTATGTCAAAACCATGGAATGAGCATTGGACAATAGTGAAGTGGGTTTTTAGGTATTTGCATGGCATTAGTGATTATCATTTGTGCTACCAAGGAAGACCAGGATTGGATAGAGTTTTGGATATTTGTGGCTTTGTTGATGCAGACTGGGTTGGAGATATGGATTAGAGAAGATCTACAAGTGGGTATGTGTTTAACCTATTTGGAGGTGTAGTCAATTGTATGAGTAAGAAACAATCTGTAGTGGCACTATCAACTATATAGGAAGAATACATGGCAGCCACTCATTCAAGCAAGGAAGCAGTTTGGTTGCAGAGATTGTGTTCAAGTATGGGGTTAGTACAGGGAGATAAAAGAATAGACTGTGACAACCAAAGTGAAATTTTATTGGCAAATAACCCTGCTTATTGTTAGCGTCCTGCTGTAGTAGGTATTCATCTTTCATGATCGACATTTTTACATGCCAAATATGTCATACTATGCATGCTGCAACGTTCCATATTTGCTAACAGAGGCCAAAAAGTGTCCATGAGAGTGTGCTAGTCTAAATGCCACTACGCTAGAATGTAGAGAATGAAAATCTGGCCAAACAGCTTAATCTTGGCATATTTATAGATAGGTAGAGAAACAAGGGTGCTCAACAGCTTAATCTGAGCCCCTGGATGAAATAAGTGTAGATGTAGATAGGAGGAAAATAAAAAAAAAAGAATGAAAAGCTGGGTATGCTAGTTCAAGTGCACCCAAACCAAAAGAAGAGAAAATGCTAGGTGAGTAGGCTAGGTAGGTAGTTTTGGTGGTTGCAGAATCATGGCTTGTGACCCATTTTACCTTTGCCAGTGTCATATCTATTCAGATCACAAATGCAAGGCAATTTTCCCTTGGAGGACTTCAAGCGAGGCGTGACTAACTCCCCCTTCTTCTTATTCCCCAAATCATTCACTAACCCCCCCAAAGAGGTCAAGATCTGCTTGATATCTCTTAAGTTTCATCATTGGCTATATCATTACCTAAGTAAAGATCTGCTTTGCTTAAAGATGCTTATATTTCTTATACAAGTCATTTTCCCCCTTAATAGCCTAAGATTTACATACTTAGCACTCTCCCATCACATTTCATATTAACTACTAACTTTATTATGTAACTCCCTATCTATCTACCCTCCCCTTACTAAAACTATGTTAATAACTCCCCTATATACTTATCCCTTCATCTGGTTGAAATATAACCGTAAATATGCTTGGGAATTACTAAGTTTACTTGAAACTTAGTAAGAACCCTCATTTTGCTCAAAAACCATCTTCCTAAGGTGTTTGGACTCCTTCTGAAACACAAAAATCCCCTTCAAATGCTACCGGACTCCTTCTGATGCATTAAGGACCCTTCCAAAGCTTTAAAAAGCCTTTTCCGATCGCATTAACCCTCCTCCGATGAGTTTTCCTCTCCTCCAACGCGATATCGCTGTCGGAGGCCACAGCATTCATTTATCACCCCGCCCCCTTTTATATCTCCCTGATATCACTTCGCCGATGCGATTTCGCGATCGGCAGTCGCAAGGTTTTTCTACCTATATACATACGCCCCCCTCTCATCCGCCGATGCGATATTGCTATCGCATCCGAAAGCATATCGCATCGCGATCCATTCATTTCCGCAATATTTCCCATTATCGCACAACCGCATGCCTTATCGCCTTTCCGAAATCGGCGATCGCTCCCATCGCATCACCTATATAAAAGCCATAGACCCCTGTCCCCGCCAATTGCCAATCTCCAATTTAATCCTCGCCGTAATCCCACGTCACCCTACCACATCACCTTGCCACGTCACTGCCGTACTAGGACCCATTGCTGACGTCATACTGACGTCATGCTGATGTCATCACTGAAAGAAGGCGCAAAAGGCGCAAATCGCAGCAAAGAGAGCCCAGAATAAAAAACTGAGGCAGTTTTCGATGCGCGATTAGCGCTTCGCTAAGAAAAAATGGCCAAAATGGAAAGCTTCATATCGCTCAGCTACCAAGAGGCCCGAAAATTCACAGTTTTGACAGGGTTTCTTCATTTATGTTCATATTCAAATCGGCCAGCGCCGGTAGCATTCTAGAGGCCACGGAAATCATTTGTAGCAGCCATTCTTGCCTTGAAAAGGAAGAAAAGGGGCGATTTGGCAGTTTCAAGCATATCAGAACAAGAGAAAGCATCCCAATTCAAACGTTAAAGAGCATCAGAGGAAAAATGACGCCTCAATTACATTAAAGAGTATCAGTGAAGCAGCAAAGTGTATCAGGTCTGCAATACCAAAGCGGGTGAACATTAAAGGCCCCCAAGCAAAGTCAAAGAAAGCGGTAAAACCATTTAAGGGCTCTTAGATCACAGTTAATGCACATCAAAGCCACTGAAGAGCAGGGGATCAAAGCCCAAAGCACAATTATGGCTAAATGAACCACACAGAGCCATAAGGACAGATTTCGACTCATTTTTTGAGGCAGCTGCCCCAGCGCAGCACTTAGATATATTCTTGCCTTAATTCCACGACAAGATTAGATTAATGAACTCATTTCCCTCATATCTGTTTAAAATCTGCTGTAATGGATAATTTTAGATATTTTCCCTATATAAACCACCCTAATTGATTGTTTAAGGGGGTTGGTTGGTTGGTTGATTGATTTGCTCCACGAGAGACTCGCTTTGTATACTTGATGTTTTCATTAATCAAAGACTGCTAAAAAGCTTGGAGGATGGACTGCCTGCTGTGTTATTAATGTTTTAAAGAACGAATATGGAATTCTTGTGCTGCAACACGACTCAATAAGTGATTTCTACCTCTGTTTTCCATTGATATATGCTCATATCATACATATGTCGCCATCTAAATAGCAGATAAAAAGATTAGCTTAGAACTTGCTTGATTGCACTCTATGCTCAATTTCTGTTGTTTCTTTATGTTTTCTTCTGGATTGGTAATGAATATGAATTCCCTTTGGCTCATATTTCTCCTAATTCATCCATGTTTGACAGTTATCTAGGATTTCTTTACTGCTCCTAGATATAGATCATTCACCTTCCCTCTGTTAAGCTGAATGAGAGATTCTTAATTGCCTCTCATTCCTTAGCCTTCAATCCATCTCCATTTAGCTTGAAATTTGTTTCATGTGTATCTATCTTGCTCCATATTCCTCTTGTGACCAAGAAAATGCACCAGCAGTCCTACTCCATGACTCCATGCCCAATGGTTTGAACTTATCATACTATGCATTACCTCTCTACTTGAAAGCTTCATCCTTCCCACCAAAACTTAAACAAAACCCCTTGAACTCAATAACTAGCCTAAAATCATCATCAACAAAGCTAAATCATTAAGAGAGAGCCCTCTCTAATTGCAGGTGGGCTAGAACTTGCAGTCCAAAGATTGGTTTGTGGTTACCTCGGCCGTATCCCTTAAGGAGTTTTGGGACAACCTGAGTGATAAAACTTATCATTCAAATACAATGCACATTGATGTTCAATATCACTTTGTGAGGGATATGATAGAAGAGAAAAAGGTGTTACTGGTAAAGGTGGACACTTTGAAGAATACTGCAGATGCATTGAAAAAATCTGTGAGCTCTGAGAAGTTCCCTTGGTGTAGAGAAACAATGGGTGTTATAGGGTTGGATAAATGACTAAGCTCTTCCCCCCTGTGAAAAGAAAACAACAAGCGGGAGAATGCTGGATTTTGTTATATTCCTTCCACGACTAGCTCCCCTAGTTAACCGGTGGATTAGAGGGCGGGTAGAGCCCCCCCTTTGTTGCGTAGTGGGGGGGTGGTTAGAACCCTCTATGGGGCCCGAGGCAGTGCCTTGGGGAATTTTTTTTTTGGACCTATATTAGGTGGGAGGACCTACCTATGGTTTTGTGCATGGTTTTCGCACATGGTTTTGGCGTGATGGTTTTTGGTCCATGGTATTGAATGCTTCGACATGTATATATATGTATTGTGAAATTGAAAGGACTATAATGAAAAATCAATATGGTAGTCTCGATTTTGGGATCTAGGGGAAAATCTATGTATATATGTGTTATCCTCTTGCATTGTTTATTTTCTGTGTTTTAGAATTTGTATGCAGGCAATTTCTGTACGGGGTTAACACCTACAGTTGTAGCTACCCTCCTTTTAATGATGAATGGTGATTCCTATGATACCCCTTCATCACTGAGGGGTTCCTAAGTACCATGTTCCTATTACAGCTCTGTCTCTTCCTTGCCTTGTTCGTTTTCTATATCCTTTCCACTCAGACTTGCATCCTGCAGAGTACCCTTCCCCGTTCCAATCCCTTCATTGGGTGGATTCATCCACTCTGCTGACCAATGTTGTACTACTGTGAGTAAGTCATCCTCAGTCGCTAAATATGGAAATGGGTGCCATGTCCTCATCAGGTCCCTCCTTGCCTTCACATAGACTCGATGGAAGTCTGCTTTAAAGTCCGCGATGTTGCAGTATTGCCTATACAGACTGGGTGACAGCCTTGGGTGTTGATTCACCACCATGTGTAAATCCATTGATAGTAGTATGAAGAAAATCCTATTTTCCATTGTGCGCGACAACTCCTTAGTATGCTAGAGGGAGGCATACCTCGCTGCTTCACAAACATCTGCTTCGACAAGAGGAAACTGTGAGTCCTCCGGCTCCTTCCATGCAATTAGTATAATGATGATGATTAACCACACATAATGAAACGTCTTCCCTTCCTCCTGTGCTTCCCTGTAGTCTACCAAAAGCTCCTTACACAAATAGCTAGCCTAGTTAAATTAGACCTCGGCACTGCATTGTGTAGCCAAAGAAAGTATGGTTGCAGGGACCTCATTTTCTCTACACTTCCGCATGATCTTCTTGACTAAGATGTGCATGGATAAGTGCACCCTTTTTTCATCGGTGGAGTTAATGTCATACCCGCGTGATTTCTTCACTATTCCAAATTTATCCTTCATCGTCTGTGCCATCACCTTGTCTTGATTCTTGCCCACAAACTCTTCTGTGAGGTATTTTCCTTGGTGAGGCAGTCCTGTAATCCTTTTGATCAACATTTCATTGATCGAGATCCTCGTCCCTAGCTAGAGGCATCCATCATGTACTAATGTGAGAAGTTGTCACACACAGGTTGTACTGGATGTGCTTCTACCAAAGTGTGGCATATTTAGCATATTTAATAGGCCTTCTCTCTGCAATCCTACAACCCATTGGTGTGGCTCTAACCTTGTAACTCCACTTTCTGGGTAATATACCTATTGTAGGTATCTACTCGACTCAAATTGTGGGTATTTTCTCCAATCATTGAAATCTCAGTCCTCCATCTTCAGTTGTGGGATCTTCCCCAACACTTCATCATCAAATGACACTTCCTCCAGTAACAATGGAGTGAACGTGACAAACTTCACATCTTTTGGGTCCTTGACTAGCTTGGCGCTCGGTTTTCTCGGTGGCATGTAAGGTGGGAGAATAGAGGGAATTTTTGTGTCCTCTGCCTCCATTTAGTGTAATTCAACCTCTTCTTCACTGTCATGGATCTATTAACATACCATCTACTACATTAGCTTCTTTCCCTTTTGCGCAGGTTTATTCCCTTTGTCTTCTTTATTCTTCTTTCATAGCTCTTCCTGTGTCTTCTTTCTCAGGGATGTTCTTAGTTCTACCCTAGAGACCTCAACTGACTTCTTTTCTTATTTCTTTTGTGGTTGTGCTTCTATGGGTACCTACTTTCATGACAACCTCGCATACCTTAGGGACATGGGTACATTCTTCTCTCCGGTTTTATCGGCTTGTGCTTCCATAATACCTGCTAATCCTTTCTCTGCAAACACTCTAGCAAGTTCTTCAAAGCTTCTCTCAGACATACAACGACTTACTTCTCTCACACTTAGTTGCAAGTTCTCAAACTGAATTCTCTAGAAAGCAAAGTGTAAAATGTGGCATGGGATATGTTTTTTATAACAAATTTGAATTTCCAACCCCATGATTGGCTAAGATATTGCTCATTTAATGCAGGTATGGTGCTAGATTCAACTAGTTGTGCCTCATAAATGCGTTTCTCTGGTGCCCTTTAATGAAAACTTCATTCTAATGATATCATTTTCCTTCCATGGTCATATTTCTGACCAAATTTGATGAACCTTCCCTTATGGCGCAGTCATCATTTCTTCATCGCAGTTCCTTTGGACTTCATCCTACTCTTGAGTATTGGTCAGTAATCTCCCTTCGTCGAAGTCCCTTTTTGTAGAGTAGTTTGTAGCCCCATGCCCACTTTCAACTGTAGGTGGCACTAAGAATTTCTTCCCTTCATTTTTTAGTGCAAAGTTCCAGGGACAAAATCATCCCTATATACTTTCAATATTCTACCATTCACTCATCCTAGAATCAACTGACCATTTAACTTCGCGAGTTGAACTGCACCACCATCAGAGATGTGCTTAATGATATATGGTCCTAGCCAATGAGTCTTAAATTTCCTTGGGAAATCTGCGAATTTGTTGTCATATAATAGTACAAGATCTCCTTCCCGGAATGTCTTCTTCTTTATGTGCTTGTCATGCCAGGCTTTCTCCCTTTCTTTCTGCACTTGCTGATGGAACCCTGCTATGAACCTGTCTTCTTCTAGAGCCAGTAACTGCGACATCCTTTCCTTCATAATGTCAGGGTCTTCCATATCTGTGAATGCTGCAATCCTCAAACTTGGCACAATGTACTCCATAGGCATAATTTCCTCTTGTCCATATACCAACCTAAAAGGTGTATGCCCTATCAATTTCTTGCATGTTGTCTTGTATGCCCACAACACTGCTGGAATCCTCAGATCCCAGTCATCTCTGTTCACATTGCATACCTTGGTCAATGCATTCTCTAGAATCTTATTGAAAGATTCCACTGTTCCATTTGCTTGAGGATGATAAGGAGTGCTCTTCTGATGGTAAACATGAAATTCCTCAGTTAATGCTTCAATGGTATTATTCAAGAAGTGTGTCCCTTGGTCACTCATCAAAATCCTTGGGCATCCAAATTTTGATAGTATATATTCAAAGCTGAACTTTGCAGTGGTTTTTGCGCTGCAATCCTTCACTGACTGTGCTTCGTCCCATCTTGTCAAATAATCAGTTGTAGTGATTATATACCTCGCTCCAATACTTTTCCCTCGTGGATTGACAGGTCCAACAAATTCAATAGCCCATTTTTCAAAAGCCTGCAAAGTTACCTATGGTAGTAGTGGCATCTCATATCTCCTAGATGGCTTCCTTGTTCTTTGACATGCATCACATACTTGGCATAATTCTTTTGCATCCTTGTGTATTGTGGGCCACCATAACCCAACTCTCAAGTTTTTTTGCATGGTGGCCTTTCCTGCATAACGACCACCTACGAATCCTCCATGATATTATGTCAGAATACTCCATCTTTCATGTTCAAGGACGTATTTGTGTAGTATTTCATCCATCCCCATTTTGTACAAGTGTCCAACAGTCAACGAGTAATCAACTTCTCTGACTACCAACTCCTTCTTTTTCTTCATAGTGTACTCCGTGGGCACCATTCCTATAGCCAAAAACTAAATAATATTTGTGAAGTGATCATCTATGACTCTGATTGTGAATAACTGCACATCAGGCAGGTTATCTTCAATACTTGTGGGTTCTTCTCCTATCTCTATCTTTGATAGATGATTAGGCCCAACATTCAATCTTCCTAGCTTCACTACAACCTTGAAGTCATACTCTTAGAACAATAACAACCATCGACAGATTTTTCCTCCTAAAACAAGCTTATTCACCAAATATTTCAGCGTGGAGTGATCGATGAACATCTTGAAATGTGATCCCAACAAATAGTGCCTGAACTTCTGTAATGCATATACCATAGCTAACCCCTCTCTTTCTGTTGTGCTATAGTTTTTTTCTGCCTTGGACAATTTTTTGCTTTCAAATGCTATGGGGTGATCAATTTCTCTTGCTCTTGGTTGTGCTAGTACTATACCCAATGCTATGCAAGATGCATCGACATGTACATGGAACTCTTATTCCAGTATGGAAAAACCAGAATAGGCGCAGTTACCATTTTCTATTTTAGTACATTGAATCTCTTCTAGCACTCTTCACTCCACTGAAAAGTCACATTTTTTTCAGCAATTTATCCATCGGCGCAGTTATCTATCCATACCCTTTTATAAACTTTCTATAATATCTAGTGTGTCCTAGTGTCATGCGCAGTTGTCTCACTGTTTTTGGTGCTGGCAAGTTCACAATAATTGTGATCTTCATGGGATCCACCATTAATCCCTGCTTACAAACTACATGTCCCAACAGTATACCAAATGGTGCACAGAAGATACACTTTTTCAAGTTCAATGATATCTGGTATTGTCTACATGTATCTAGCATCAACCTCAAGCTCGCCACATGCTTCTTCAACATCCCAAAGACTGTCCAATCGTCAAAGTAAACTTCCAAAAATTTGTGTATATATTCTTTGAAGGCTACAACTACAACTCTGGAAAAGATGGCAGGAGCATTCTTCAAACCAAAAGGCATCACTGTGTACTGGTAAGAGCCCCATTCCATAGCAAATGTTGTCTTATTTCTATCTTCTGGCACAATTTTGATATAATGGTACCCCGAAAATCCATCTATGAAAGAATAAGTCTCCTATCCTCCTACATTGTCCAATACCTCATTTTTAAATGGTGTAGGGAAGGGGTCATGCAGACATGCATAATTCAATTTTCTCAAGTCCACACAAATTTTGATTTCCCCTTTTGCCTTCTTTTCCTGAACCACCATGGGACTCACCCATTCAGACTCTTCGACAGGTTCGATGATCCCAACTACTAACATTTTGTCTAGTTCTTCTTTCACCTTTTCCTTATATTTTGGATTTAGTCTATAAGGTCTCTACTTGATAGGCTTCACATCAGGCTTCAGAGGAATCTTCATAACTCCCAAGTCTCCTACTATGCCCTTCATATCTAAGAACTTAGTGGGAAACAACTCCTGGTACTCATGCAAAAGATCTGTTATCTTATTGATTGTGTCTTCATCCCAATAATCTCCTATTGTTGCAAACTTTGGCTCATCTTATGACCCTATATTCACCTTATTCATCTTTAATGGATTTGTTACATCAGGAATCTCTATTTCAAGTCCATTCACTTCATGGTGACCTTCAGATTCTGCGATGTCGATATTGCGAGGATCTTCCTCCTCTTCTGCAATGATATTGTAACATTCCATTACATTATGTAACTGCGTGGCCCAATTAGGTTTCCATGTACATGGAACTTCATTTTCAAAAATATTCTTCTTAACTATCTGAAGGGTTGCATCTATATGTGGATAATCATCTTCAAAACTAAATGTCATTATAAATTCATCAACTATCTTTGCCCAACTTGTAGTAACATGTCACAGTTATTTTTCCAAATACCAATTCCGAGCAATTGTCTCCAAGGAATGGATGAATCCATGCACCCACTCTTCTCGTGGAATTTATTCGCATGTTGTCATACAGAGTTGTATGTGTTCTCTAGGATTAGTTTGACGATCATACTTATCTTCCAAGTTTGTTTATACTTGACCAAACCTTACCCACATCAGTCTTCAACATTGTTGCCAATATCCTATATTATTCTTATGTGTACCCCACCATCTAGCAGGAGTAGCTCTTAGGGCTAGATCTAGAGCTAACAACCTCTGACATTCTGGCACCTGTCTTTCATAATCTCTAAAGAAAGTATCGACATTACCCAAACCATCATAAAAAGGTAAATCACATACCTCTGTTGTCATACATCATACTGCTTTAGTGATCCTTGCACATCGTCTTGTAGATACTTCATGTAACCTATTTTTCTAGTTTTCTAATTCCTCTTTTGAATCTAAAGTGCAGGAACTATCTAGCTCCCAACCCAATTTTCCATCTGCAGTAGGGTTGATCCATTCTTCTCCTTTTGCTGTTATCTGGTAAATGTTGTTGATGTCGTCTGCGCTATACTCCTCTTTAACAGGTTCAATATACCTCACTCCTTCTGATGGATCTGTTATCACTCTGTAATTTCCCAAGGATGTGAGAGAAACCCAGAGGTAACCACAAAAGCACTTTGGAAGTTGGGATCTATCCCTTCTAGTTTCAGAGATGGATCTGTCTATATGATTTAAATTTTTTGATTTAATATATTAGGTTGGTTATTGAGTTCTAAATTTGGTTTTTTCAAAGATTTGATTGAAACTGCAAGGACAGTCCATTAGGCAATGGAGTCATAAGTCTTAGGGTGATCAAATACAAAAATGACAAAACCGATGTAATAGGGAAAGGTAGGAAAGATTTTGGATATTTAAAGCATTTATGGAATGAATGGGATGAAAATATTTAGATTCAATTAAACATAGTTCTTACTAGGACGGATTCTATAATTAATATCAGAGTGAAAACATGATTTTTTTTTTATAAGCCAGAGCAGAGTGTATTAAAAAAAATTCAGCCGTTAATCTTATTTAAACAATAGAGACATAAAAACATATGGAAAATTGGGAAAATAACAATTTTACATGAGAGGAAACTTCACCAATTGCCTGACACAGGAATCCTGGAACAAACTTTTTGTATTAATGGAATTGATCACTTCATTACATGCACAACTTCAAGGATCTACTTTCTTCATATGAGTTCCAACCCTTTGTACTTCAATATATGAAGTATTTATACAATTCATCAAAATATCTTGATTTAAAATATCAAGATGTTTCTACAAAATATCCTAAAAAATTGTTTACAAAAATAGTACAACAATATAGGAAAATTAAAACTGTTGAAGCTCTCTGGCACTAATTTTGAGGATTCTGGTGATGACTTGGACTGAAAAGGTTGTTTCTTTGCTGTTGAAGATGAATACCTGTTTACTCAAGAAGTTGACATAATTTATCCCATCTGTCTTCATCTGGGGTGGAGAACTTGATTAACTTTCTATAGGTTTCATCCACCTCGATATATTTCTGGAAAGTGGGCTTAATTACAAACAAATGTTTTATTTCATGTTTGATAAGTAAGTCGAACTTCAAACCTTCCATGAAAGCTTTCCCTATAATGGTTCCCTTTATGGTGGAAAATTTGGATTTATCTCTTTTTATGGAATATAACTTTTGCTAATAATCATCTAGCTGAACTAATTTATCTTCCATTCCCTTTAAACCTGGAAGCCCCTTTTGATGTAATATATTGATTTTTTTTGTGGAATTTTTTAATGCTAGCCTCTAAGTAATGACATTTATTCTCTAAATGTAGCATTAAATTACTTTTTGTAAGAAACTTCTTACCTCAAGAATTGTCTCAGTTCTGTCTTCAATCTCATATTCTTCCAGTTTTTCTTTTGTCTTTAAATTCTGAATCCTTATTAAGGTAGTAGCTTCACCTAGTTTCAGAACCAAACTTTCCTTTATATATTCTACGACCTCTTTTTATTTCTACACCAGTTCCTTTTGCTCAAAAATACTTTCAACAGAAGGCCAAATTTCAGCCATAACTTCATTAATCTCTACCCAAATGTTTTCCTTTGCTTGTGCAATTTTCTGTGCCATGGCATATTCATTCTTTAAAAGTTCATTTCTCTGAGTTAATATGTGCATTTTTTTAAACTATGAAAAATACACATTACCAATTTTTTATTTTTTCTCTTGGAGATTATTAAGCTAATCTTTCATATTTTCAATCTCCTGCCCTATGATAGACAAGTCTTCCATAACCCTGATTAATTCTCCTGATGTATTTGTAGAATGTGCCTCTACTGTAGTATTTTTTGATGTAGAAGTCCTTATTGCTGATGTACTTCTAATTGGAACTGATGTGAGAGGAATTACTGCTAATTCAGTTGAATTCTCTTTCTCCTTTAATATTTTTTATATTTCAGTCTCCATTTTTTTAATTTAGCCATTTTTTTCAATGATAATTTTGAACATATCTTCTTTTTCCTTTTCTAATTGAACAACTTCCTTTGTTTGTGGATCTTTAGTAGATGGAAATTTGAGCTTCTTCTTTAGGGCTGCAATGTCAGTGTTTTTTCTCTTAATGATCTCCTCAACAAATTTTACATTACTAGGATCATATCCAGTTTAATCACTAAATCCTCTAAAGACTTTATCTTAGTGTCTTTAGCTAAAGAAGATATTTTTTCCAATTTTAATTGAGATTGAATATTGTTGACTGAAGCTTGAAGCCTGGATGCTTCCATTTCTGAGTTTGTCAAGGTAGAATACAACATTTCGACTATTTGCTTGTGCAAATCCATTTAATCAATGGGATGGATTTGATAAATGTTAAAAGAAAAGATATTCTTTTTGTAATCATCTGTAGTCTTAGGAAAAGGAACTTCAACTTGAAGGAAATCTATCTGCATCTTTCCTTTCTCAGTATCAAAAGCTAAGAGAAGTTTGTGTTGTGATGAAGCTATTTGTTTCCAAAACTGAGAATAGGTTGTTTCTTTCAGAATTTCATTCTTCTTTTTGATTTCCTTATACCTTGCAAATATATTTGGTTCAGCTTGATCATGGACCAATTATCCTGATTGAGATGTTTCCAGTGGTTCTTGAGAAGTTGAAGATGATGGTGACCCTATGAAAATGTCTTCATTTCGAGGGAAAGTAGAAGTTTAAGGACCTGTAAATACTATTGTAGACTGTACATTTTCTTCCTCCAAATACTCTTCTGTTGGATTGGTTTTCTGCCTCTTTATAAATTTACAATTCTCTTCCCTAAATTTATGTGACTGAAGGGGAAACATCCCCCCCTTGGTGCTTTATCCTGATTTTACCATGGCACTGAAGTCTGTGATTTCATAGTAGAAAGTACCTGTTCTTCTAACTCTTGCAAAGTATTTTCTTGCCATTGATCTTGATTCATATATTGCTCAATTTCATGTCTGGGAGTATGAGTGTAAGGAGTAGTTTTCTTCTCTACTCTCAATTTGAGATTATTCCCAAAGGATTAAATGACCAAGTGAATCTGAGTTTAAATTTCATTTGTTTGAGAGGAATATCTACTTCTTTTGCTGCTATCCTCACATTACAAATGAAAGGCCCAACATATTTTTTGATTTTGAACTGAAGTTTCTTTTTGGCTGTCACAAAGTGCAACTCATCCATATTTATCTTTTGCCTAATTAACTCGAATGCAAAAATTATTATATGAACAATTTTAGGAAATCTGTATGGAGGCAATTCACATCCATACACTCTAATATTAGTGTAATTTTGATACAGGTACCAGTCACCTATCTTTGTTTTTTCACTGAGATGTAGAATTCTCTTAATCTCAGGCCCGATACTAGGTTCAACATCATTGTTAAGTAGGAAAGAAACTCTATACAAAAACTTGTCCACATAATCACTAAATGTGAATTAATTGGTATGATTCCTTACCAAGGAAGTTCAATGAATCATAGACTGTGAATTTCCCTGTTCATCTAGTTTCTGTAGTCGAAACTGAAATCTATATGCTTGATGGAATAAAAACAAGTAAAATAAAATTGAAGCATGCTTGAAGACTCCTTCTGTAGAAAACTTAAGGAATTGTTCATGGATGACCTCTGCTAAGAATTCATTGTAATGAAAAATGACTGAAGGCTTTTCTCCTGTTGAGAACACTGATAAAAACCCTATAATGGCTTCATCAACCCATTGATTAGTTTGATAGCCCAATAAACAAGAAACTATATAAATGAATTGTTTTGTCATTTCAGGAAACATTGAGGATGGATAGGGAGGGTATGTTTTTGGAAATTAGACATTCTCAGGTAGAAATGTCTCAAAAATTTTGGCTCTGTGGGAAAACTCAGGGTTTTGTAGAGTTCCATGAGGGAATCTATTGAAAAGGGTTTCAAAGAGGCTAAATTTTGGATTTGAAGCATCTGACATATGGAGTTAGGGGTAATTGTGAACAAGATGTCATTGTTCTGGGCTACAATTTCTCTTTGACTGGGTATGTACCTAAAATGGCACCATGAAACAAATTCTCAAAAATTATGGGTTTGAGGAAAGATGAATTGAGGTAGGAAGGAATTGTACAAACTCAATTCGTCATTCAGATCAACATATTTTTGTTTTAACCAATTATGGAGTTCATAGAGATCAAACTGTTGGCATGGAATCCACCCAAGGCATGTTTTGGGGCTTAAAGCCCAAGTTTTGACCAATTCCATTCTAAATACTTCGTGATTTGTGGGCGTGGAGCGCGAAGTCATAATAGAGTCACAAGGTTGTCCACCTTTGTTTTTGTAATGTAATGTCAGCTTGAAAGATCTACCCATGGTCCGCAGACCATGGGATTGTATAAATAGAGTGAGGCTCTAAGTGTAGAGAGAAGTGAATAAGATAAAAGCATGATGAGTCTAAGAAATTAATTGAGTCAAAGCGTAAAGTGTGTCTTTGGGTCGTAGAGTAGGAGAAGGCTCTACAACTCTGTGCGTAGAGGCCTAGTAGTCCGCAGCTGAGTGCACTGACCCCTGTAGTTGAGTGCGCAGGGTAGGTCAAGTCTGTAACCGTTGGAAGCATCAATAAAGAGAAATTTTATCTTATTTCTCTCTATCTTTTCCTGTTTTATGTATTATTGGGTATGAATTACAAGTTTACTATTTATTTGTTGCGTGAACTCATATGAATGTGTTGTATAAATAAAAAAAAACATAAGGCATCCATTTACGCGAAGATAACTAACTGGTGTAAGAAGATAACTCAAATTTTGGGTGTGATTTAGGGAAATAGTGCAAAGCACTGCTCTAGTAGTGCGGAAGCCCCACAACCCCTGGTTAGGGTTGCGCGAAGGCGAGTATATCAGGGCACGAAGTTGGACCAATTCAACCTCTCAAACATCTCAAGGGTGTGGAAACTTGGTTCCAGCACCTCCCCATACTACTTCGGGTGAGACCTTAGTCCACGCTCCATAGACTGTTGCCGAAAGGGCTAGTTGTATAGGGATTTGTTTGGCTAATTAACTCTGAACCTGGGTCAGGCTCAAACAAGCCAAAAAATGGTTCCGATGCTGGGACCGAGATCTGCATAGAGATGTTTGATGTTGTATCACTGGGATCCAACTAAGAAAGGAATTGAGGATTGGTTGGACAAGAAGATTCACGAGTTCGCGGCACACGAGAACAGGAATCTGCGACTATCAAAAGAAGAGTGGTTAGCCTACTACTTATACACAGAGATCCACAAAATTTCTTCGCATCTTTCCCTACTGAGCTATACGAGTGGATCGCGAAGCTAGCAGATAGCTAAGGAAGGTGCAAGCTTGACAAACCTATTTTGTGGACTCCAGAATTGATGCGCAAATTGGAAGCGTTAGAGGATAAGATCATGTGCGTTGTTGATCACTGGCTTGATCGAATTATAGGAGGATTCATTACTGAGTTCACGATAGATACTTCAATAAGCTATAGCGAGGCAGAGCGACGCTTCCTCAAAGGACTACGAGGTAAGTACGTTAAGTCTTTGAACACTTGTATTCAAATGTTACTGTGTGAAAAGCGGGTTATGCGAATAAATTGATGTTTGGGGCTACGCAAAGTGGGAGAATCTATAGAAATGAAGGTAGTGCAGAACTAGAAACTAGCCCCTTGATTTCACCTCCACGAGGGGACAAGGAAGAGCTCGCGAATGTCTCACCAAGAAGTGCGATCAATTTGATAAGGAAGAGAATTCCACGCATACCACCCCCACCCACACCACCGCTAGTTTCACTGTCTTCACCCCCATCTTCGCCCATACCACCTCCACCACCACCATGAGTCAATATGGTGAGCGCAATAAAGTTGCCAGTGTTCAAGGGAGTAGGGAATGAAGATCCAGACCACTTTGCTTCGTGATAAAAGTTGTATGGGAAGCGCAGGGAGTTATGGATGAAAATATAAAGAAAGAAACTTTGGTTAGCACTCTGCAGCATCACACGCTGACCTGGTACATTAAGCATTACAATGACAATCCGAATGCGGGGATCATGGATATCCAAACTATGTTAAACAAATAATTTAGCAGGCCGAAGTTAGAGGCACAGTTGATCATTGGGTTCAAGGAAATCACAATGCTACCAGGTGAGACCCCTTGGGAGTTGGATCAGAGACTGAAGTGCACAATTCGCGAAGCTAACATGACGTTGATGGATGGACAACGTCGTGAATGGTTTGTAGCATCGTTAACGCCGCATATAAGGAATGCGGTGTCACAACAGAGGCTAACAACTCAGTTCGAGGACTTGGAGATTGCAATGAGACTACATGAGACCCCGATATAGGATACCAACCTAGGATTTTAGCAGATTCACGCACAATTGAAAAACTTGTGCCTTGAGATGCAGAGTCTGAAACAAGACAGGATAGCTCACCCAAAAGTGTGCGACGAGGTATGGTGCATAAAGTGAAAGGGTCAGGGACATGACAAGGACCACTGCCCAATGTTCGAAAATTACCTCATGGGAGGAGGACCAATGCCGTTGAGACTAGAGGCACAAGCAGGACCTAGCGCGACGCTTGCATTATGGTGCACGATTTTTCAAATAGGGGGAAAACATGCTACAGACAACTGCCATCTCTTGCACAAGTACACGCAAAATTGACAACAGTTGTTCTGTAAATTTTGTAGATCAGTGGGACATGATGAGTGCACCTGTAGGAGTTATGAATTGATGATAGATAGGACTCCCACCTATAGAGTTCAAGTCGAAATGCAGCCCCTAGAATTCAGGGATGCGCGAACCAGATTTCAGGGGCGCGGATGAGGTCGAGGTGGAGGAGGACCTAGAAGAGGTCACAGACAGCTGATATGTTACAATTGTGTTGGGCTAGGACATTATGCCCATGATTGTATGAATCTGTTGCATCCATCAGGCTTATATTGTACATTTTTTGATAATGAGATGGAGGATTGTCCCACATTAATAGTGCGGCTACGCGATAAAGGAGTGCTCCAACCTCCCTCAACTCAGAACCTGCAAATGATCAGGTCAAAGCCACGCGAGGAAGACTCTAATGTGAATACTATGCTCTGAAGTGGAATTACGATAGGTGATGACAAAGGCAAGTAGCTTGAAGATAGTACTTGGGTTCGCAAGGCTCCGATGAAAGAACTAGAGTTTGTTTTGGAGCACGTTAAGGAAACCTTCATGGAAGCCAGGAAGAGCTTCATTGATGCCTCCACTTCAGGAAGCAAAGATAGACCAGAGCCAGAAATGGACCAATCGATGCTCACAACATTCCTAGAAACATGAAGTTTCTATGCGATAGAAAGGTTGTAAAGGGGCTGTAGGTGCTCATAAATAAATGTGTTGGGACCACGCCAGGAGAACCGCGCATAGTTCGAAAGCTCAGAAATCACATGACGAGGACGGGAAGGGGGATGAGATTGACCATGCAGATTGGAGAATATGAGATGGACCAAGTGATTCTGTACCTAGGATCAGACGTGAACGTTTTGTCAAAGCAAACATGGGAGCGCATGGGAAGGCCTACACTGCAATGGTCTCCTATCCAACTGCAAATGGAAAACTAGCAAAAGATCCTACCTATGGGAAGATTGCATGGAATTATAGTGGATATCGAAGGAGAAAGCGTGCTAGAAGATTTCGAAGTGATAGAGATTTTTGATGACAATAATTCCTATCTCGCACTATTAGGAATAGATTGGGCCATTGACATGAATGGGTTGATAAATCTAAAGAAGTGCAAGATGATTTTTGAGAAAAAGTCTCTGCGCATCATTGTACCGTTGGACCCTGTAGAAGGATCACACTACACGGAGCCCGTGCACGACTATGAAAGTGACGATGACTTGGAAAACATCTACAAGATAACTACGTGAGAGAAATATTGGGTACATATAACCGTAGATGGATGAATCTCATGGAAGCGTGAAAGGTCCTACACATTGGATTTTGATGAGGAGATAGAACGATGGAAGAACTGGTTACATGAAGTAACCATGCTGAACTGTAACATGATGATTAGATCCCTATGCTGTGTAACAACGGAGGTAAGGGATGTACCTACGTATGATGGGTTAAGCGGGGTAGACAACTTCCTGAATAGATCCGAAAGGGAGGTGCTGGAACAACAACATTTCGAAGCTTTGAAATGGGTATTGCACGCTACGCTAGTGAGGTGGTGGTGTACGCACTAAGGAAGCTTTGAGGACTTGTGCGAATGCAGGAGAATGATGCGCATACAGTTTGGGAAGACTCAGATGTGATTAATAGAAAATATTATCGGACGAAATAGTCTACGTGCCCACCTGTCCAGATGGATACAAACATATGGTATGAAACCTACACGGTTGCACACAGCCTTCACATTAGGAGACACGGTCAGTAAGCAGGTGCAGGCAAGGCAATGGCGCAAATGACCCCTTTGGTTGGAACCATGGAGTATGGAAAGACCAAGTGCGCAGAAGGTTATCCACGCAGAAGCCTTTAACAAAGTATGTGAAGCGCTGAAAAAGGTACACAATGTGTATCAGACTGATTGGGACTTGCACGTACCAGTGGTTTTATGGGCTTATAGGACCACGTGCAAGAAACTGACGGTGCAGGTGCCTCCGAGGCTAGAGTATGGAGCAAACGTTGTAATCCCCATAGAGTATAAAATGCATAGTCCGCGCATAGCAACACCAGTTAATACGACTGTTTGTAGAACCTTGGAAGAAGGGGTCACACAGCTAAACGAAGAAGAACACTTGGGACCTGACGAAGAAATCTGAAAGGGTGACCTTAGGCTCCAAAAAATTATAAAAGAAAGGGTTCGATTAAGGGAGAAAAGCACTCTGGTAGAAGCAGAAGTCAAGAAGCTTGAGGACGGGATCAAGAAGGATTTTCTCGATAAAGAACCCAGGGTGATAAAACAAGGTGCACACGATCACATCGATGAATTTTGGGACTATCGCCGAGAATTGATTAGCCTAATGCCTTGGATTGGACCACATATTACTAAATAGATCAACCATGGTGGCGCGATGTCGATGATAAAGTGCGTGATGCAGCTAGTAACAATAAAAGGTGGGTATTTTCCAGGAAAAGTGATGGATGACCAAATGAAACCCTATACAAGTGGTGCGACCACCTGACTAGCCATGGGAAGTATAGTCTTAGCACTCCAGGTAGTTGAAAGGAGGTGTGGGACTCTAAACTACTTTTCCCTGGAGTTGCGCGATGTTGGATCTGTGCGCAAAAGAAAAGTGTCACAAGGTCCGTGACTGCGCAAGGGGGGCTGCATTGTTACACAGGTTGGCTGGAATGTGACTGTTGGAGTCACTATTAACGATGTGATTCTTGACTTGAGACCAAATTGAGTGGGTGATAGGCATTTAAGATGCGCTTTATGGGAAAGATTTGGGAAAATCTGCCACCAAGGGAGCATTAATGAATTGCATTTGGAGGGAACAATCGAAATCAAATTCAAAAGGTGCTATAAATTATAAAGGGTTTCCCAGCAAAAAACACTTGGTCATTTGCGAATTGAGTTGTTGTATGCCCCATGTATTTAGAGCTGAGATCTATTTTTCCTATTCCGAGCATTGATTGAGCCCTTGATTACGTGATTGAAATATTTATGGACCAACAAGATGGCAACATCACAAGAAGTTAGGGAAATTGCAGAGATGACCGTTGAAGAGGCCGCACAGGCCCTGACTGTGGGGGATGCCCCTGAAGGCACCGGGATTGTGGTAGAAATCCCTAAATCACCACGCACACCAAGGCTAAAGAAATACAAACAACCAATGATTCTTGTACGTGTGTCCCCAACCCACTGCACACTAGGTTAACGATGGAGGAGAAAGGGAAAGCAATTAACTTGGAAACTGACAAGGAGGAGGAAGACCTAGAGTACCTTATAATTGAAGAAGATGAGGATGAATGCATGGATGAATAAACTAAGCTTGCACACCCTCCAACAAAGTTTCCCGCCTATATTCCCCCATGGAAGGGGAAGAAAAAAGTGCCCAAGGATCTCAACGATAGCAAGAGCTCTCTCCAAACCCCGCTCCTCCCAGATGACATCATCTTTGAGGGCACGCACCTGGGGCAGGTGCCTAACTTGAAATTTGAAGATTGGGATCTCACTAACCACGAGAAGTTCCCTCATCTAGAAACCATGCAGCTCATGAAGCCCAAGCCGAACACTGCGGTGGGGTTTATCGAATTGGAGCTACGAAAGTGGTTACGCGGAGTGGAAAAGGCAGGGTTATTAAACCTGCTCTGGGTGCCGCATTTCCACCATGCCCCAATAACAATATTCGTCATCAGGCAGCTGCTGTTCTTGGTGCATGGTGGATGTTTTTGGCTGGAGGATCCCACACCCATCACGGACCACTTAATCCATCGCATTACCTGGCTCTCATGCAAAGGAGAGGATCCTACAGACATCTCGAAGGAGAAGAGCCATGACTTGGCCATCACAGAGGCCATGAAGAAGAAATACAAGCTGGAGAAGAATAAAAGGGGCTATTCCATATCTAGCATCAACAACAAAGCAGTTAAAGTGGCAACCCAGCTACTGGCAAGTAAAGTTATGTGTAAGTGTCGCGCGGATGATGTACCCATGTCGGTGGTGGCACTTGCTGAGCAGTGCGCAAAGGAGGTCCAATTCAACTGGTTTGAGTTCTTATGTAAAGAGTTACTAGAAAATTGCGCAAGGCCTAGGAACAAGGAAAAACATTCCACTATGCATGGCTTCTATTGTTCATAGTGTTGTGGCAGGGGAATTGCCGGAGGACAGTCAGTTCCCCACAATTGATAGGGATCTACCGGAAGCCACGAAGTATGCTTTGCTGTGGGCCACAAAAGATGTAAACTGGATCCTCGACAGTAAGATATTCTGGGTGTTCATGGAAATGAACATCATAATGGGGATTAACGCAAGTCATGGTTATCACCCACTGTCTACAACAATGTGCAGAGTTTTATAGAATTTAAAGTAGACCTCCACAACATATTTATCAGAGCGTGCAAGGCCCTAGCCAAGAAATGGAGCGAGCTACCCTTTGTAGCCTCAGATGATGTAATTTTCGATGTATTGGAGACATGGCTGCCAGAGTAGCGCACCCCAGAGATCACGACAGTGGAGAAGTCTGCGGTGCAGAAGAAGAAAGAGGAGGCCAAACTATGCATGGCGTAGTTGGCAGAGAAGAGAAGACAAGAGGTAGTGGCAGAAAAAGTGCAGGAGGCACGGGACGCTGTGTAGATAGCAGTAGAAAAGAAAAAAGATGTAGCAATAGCAGCAGCAACAACAACAGCACAAGAGGCAGCTGAGAAGGTGCGCGAGGGTTAGGAGTCACCTTCACATGGGCAGGAAAAAGAAATGGAAACAGAGGAACAAGAGGGTGGCATGGACCCACAAACCGTGTCAACACAACTGAAGTTCCAACGACCAAGCGAGTGGACGGGGCTGTGCAAGAAGGTCAAGACATCAAACTTGTCTATTGACCTGATCACCCTTACTGAGGATGATTTGCATGACATCAGCAAGATGGTGCGCGACATCACCTACGAGGCCCTCACGCAAGAGAATCAGATTATGTTGGGGGCCCTCAGAGCATAGGTTCAGGAGTTGCAGGTGCGCATTCCTTAGGATGGCACCCTTTCGACTAATCTTGTAGTAGGGACAACTTCAGCAAAGCAGATCCTGCGCGCTTGGACAACAAACACAATCGTGCTACCAGAAGGGGCACTAGTTACAACAAATAAGGCTGACAGGCCTACGATTAGCACACTGAAAGGTATCGGGATCAACATGGTTGCACTCTCGTGGGAGATGCTATATGTTCTGCGGGATGGGATTACTACAGAATTGCGGGCTAGGGAGAGTCATGCGCTGCAAGTACTAAGTGACCAAAAGATAAACATGGAGTAGTTGAGCTTGCAGCGCGACGAAGTGGTGTTGTAGAATAGGTAGATGGTACAGGTACTGGAAGAATCTTGTCAGATGGTCCTTGAGCTAGCCATCCCAGTAGAAGCACCAGTAGAGGCACACATCCACAAACTAGCAGAAGGGATGCGCGAGGTGCGAGAAGAAATGACTAAGGTTCAACTAGAGTTGAACCTTCAGATAGCAGAGTTGTGGTTGAAGGCACAACCATCCATCCCTCCAGAGGTAAGAGAAAATCACGCCAACGCTATTACATCAGGGATGGAAGAAATCAGCACTGTAGTAAGGACTGTACCAGAATGTTGGAGGATTCATTTGAGGTCCTCACTAATCTGCAAGAGGACCCTAACATTGAACGCTTAGAGATAGAGGTGCGTGAGCTCTAGCAGTAGTACGACAACGTCAAAGGGACCATGTAGATGGTGGCCCCCACTCAGAGGCACGCACAAATATAATAGGCCAAAGCACTAAAAGAGCAAGTGGATGCTACACGAGATTGCAAAGCAGTTCTGAAGGTGAGCATTCAGCCTTGGATTGACGAGACCTTCACCATTACCGCAACAATTGAAGGCAAGCTCACACAAATACAGGGGACATACGAACATATCCAGGGAAGTAGTTTCAACATCGCGATCTCAGAACAATGTGTATAGGAGATTGCGCTTAGTGCACTGCTGTCCTTGCAGCGGTTCGAGCGGAGTTGGAGGGACTCCATGCGAAGATCTCTACACTGATAGAGTGACTCGAGGACAAGTCACGATGTTTGTGTTGGGGGGCCTGTTGGTCATGGAATCCCCCCAAGGCATGTTTTGGGGCTTAAAGCCCATGTTTTGACCAAGTCCATTGTAAATACTCCGTGATTTGTAGGTGCAGAGCACGAAGTCATAATAGAGTCACACGGTTGCTTGCCCTTGTTTTTGTAATGTAATTTCAGCTTGAAAGATCTACCCATGGTCCGCGGACCATGGGATTGTATAAATAGAGCAAGACTCTAAGTGTAGAGAGAAGTGAATAAGATAGAAGCATGATGAGTCTAAGAAAGTAATTGAGTCGAAGTGTAAAGGGTGTCTTTGGGTCGAGAGTAGGAGAAGGCTCTACAGTTGTGTGCGTAGAGGGCTAGTAGTCCACAGCTAAGTTCGCAGACCCCTGCAACTGAGTACGCAGGTCAGGTCGAGTCTGTAACCATTGGAAGCATCAATAAAGAGAAGTTTTATCATATTTCTGTGTATCTTTTCCTGTTTTATGTATTATTGGGTATGAATTACAAGTTTACTATTTATTTGTTGTGCGAACTCATATGAATGTGTTGTATAAATAAATATAACATAAGGCATCCATTTACGCGAAGATAACTAACTAGTGTAAGAAGATAAGCCAAATTTCAGGTGTGATTTAGGGAAGTAGTGCAGAGCGCTGCTCCAGCAGTGCGGAAGCCCCACAACCCCTGGTTAGGGCTACGCGAAGGCGAGTATATCACGGCATGAAGGACAGGGAAGTGTGTGAAGTAATCTGCGCGAAGTTGGACCAATTCAACCTCTCAGGCATCTCAAGAGTGCAGAAACCTGGTTCCAGCACCCCCGCATACTACTTCGGGTGAGACCTGAGTCCGTGCTTAGTGGACTATTTCCAAAAGTGCCAGTAGTACAGGCATTTGTTTGGCTAATTAAATCTGAACTTGGGTCAAGCCCTAACAAACCAACACAAACTCACAATTGGTGTCATAGATATTGTACTGTTGATCCACTAATGGCTGGCAGTATAGGTCAATTACAGGGGGAAGCATAGGCTTTTCCATTTTTTCTTTCAATTTATCCTTTGAAGACATGTTACAAAGAAATGAAATGGAAAACAATAATTACTTGGTAGTTGGTCGGATGAAAAATTGTGCAGCTTGATAACTGGTTGGAGTAGCATGTTTTGTCATTCAGTGTCTTGGAACAGTAGAGGGAATGACAAATGGATGGGATTTTCTTTGTTATATGAGCGAGATCATTTACCATTGAATATTGTTTGTTTCATGGAGCGTAGTCATTAATTTGGAAACAATCATAATTTGAAACAGATACTTAATGGTTAATGATAAGTGAGGGGGGTGTGATAGCAGTGGGAGAGGAGTCAAAAGGGGTGTGACACTTAGCAGAAGTGGGTTGGAAGGGATGTGACACTTTGCTAAAGCGGGATTGATGGAATCCACTTTTCGTACCCCCCCCCCCCCCTCCTTGATTAACTGTCAAAGAAACAAAGGTGGTCTGAAATCATCAGGAACCATCAATTTGGGTGGGATAGATCGCGCTCGTCATTTTCAACATGAGTTTTATTACATACGCTAAAAACAGTTGTGTCAAATAAATTTATTAACAACTAAGCTAATCATGATTAAACTGTGAGATTTAACTAATTAAACTAATTTATTTAACAACTAATGTGGCATTTGAGCTAGCATCGCATATTTCACTTTTTCTAAGGGTTTTTCATCATTTTTTCTTTGTGTATATATATATATATATATATATATATATATATATATATATACACCTACCCTTTGATTTTTGTTTTGTTTTTCTTTTTTTTTTCATATATTTTTTCTTTTTTGAAAATAATTTGCAAAATGAAACATTATTTACAACATCTTATGACATGAAAATCAACATATAATCATCAATTTATCCTATAAATTATAGGACCCTAACAGTGGCTCCAATGGGGATGGCATCCTCCCTATGAGGTGTCAAGAACGTTGTAGATTAGTAGCCTTTTTCCATTGGGTATCATGTTCTTATTTTGTAACTAAATTGATTAACTATTGTTATTATAAATATTGGCAGCAACTCACCAGAAGCTTAGGGCCTTCTCTTCGGGCTTCAATTCCTGATGTCAGCCACCCTCTCTTGCAGTAAAATGATAAAATGATATTTACAATGACCTGAATGAAAAAATTATCTATTCTTGAGGAAAATAGTGCTTGAATAGTCTGCCATTGACAGGTCCTCCTGACAGTCCTTCTCCAGTCAAGTTTTTCAGCAAGAATGCATTGTTACCTCAGAAAGCTTCAATTTTATAGGGTCCTTTCCATAGACTGTCAAATTTTCCATGCTTACATTTCTCTTCATTTCTTGAGTCCCATCTCAACACAAGATCATCTAGTTGGAAGTCATCTTCTTTGGTCCTTTTGTCATGGATCTTCTTGATTTTGTCCTTTGTTGCAGCTATATTGTTTGATTTATCCTTCTCTGTACATCATTTGGCTCCACTTGTGATTCCTGCAATAATTTTAGCACAGGGATTCCCAAGGAAGTAGGGAAAACTGCATCTACTCCATATACTAATTGGAAAGGAGACATTCCAATAGATTTCTTAGTGCTAATTCTGTCAGCCCACAAAGCATTAACCAACTTCTTGTGAAATGATTTTTTTCTTGCAATAGTTTCTTTATAATGTTGACTAAACTCTTATTAGAAGATTCAACTAACCCATTCCCTTGTGGATAATAAGTAGTAGAGTGTCCTAGTTTTATGTGATACTTGTGGAGAACATCAGTCATTCTCTTTGATTTGAAAGTAGCAACATTGTCAATAATGATTTTATGTGGACATCTAAATCTGGAAAGAATACTACCTTCTAAAAACTAAATGATTACAGTGTCTGTAGCCTGTCTAGTTGGAATGGCCTCAATCCACTTGGTGAATTAGTGAGTGTCTATCAAAATCCATTTATGTTGTGTTGAAGAGCTTGGATGGATTTCTCTAATAAAATATAAACCCCATTGTTGAAAAGGAATCTCAACTGAAATGGGCTTTAAAGGTAAGGGAAAATGTTTTCTCTTGCCTTCAAAGATTTGGCACTGATGGCATGTTGAAACTCTCTTATGAACATCTGCAAACAAGTAGGCTAGTAAAAACCAACCCTTAGGATTTCGTTGGCTGTGGCCTTTCAGTATCAATCTCCTCCACAGTCCCCTTGATGAAATTCTTCCATGACCTTGTCTTCTTCATCCTTCAATAAACAATTAAATAAAATACCCCCAACATCTTTCCAATACACAGTCTGATCTAAAATGTAGTATTTCATAGTCTTTAACTTGAGAAATCTAGATTTTTTCTTGGTTAAACAATGAGGAGCTTGTAAATTTTGTAAAACAAAGATAATATATGCATACCAAGGAGAGGTAGAAAATGCTTCTGATACCTGTGGAGTCACCAACTCTTCTTGTTCATCAAGTGCAACTATAAAATTTATGTCTAGTGCATGGAAATTTGACTCAACCATTAGCTTAGCCAATCCTTGACCTTTGATGAGCTTAGTAGGTCTTATCTCAATGTCATATTCTAAAATTATTGCAATCCATTTGCCTCTTTTCCCATTTGGATCAGTTTGAGTGAGGATATCTTTCACTACAACACTTGGAACAAATGAAATTATATGGGAATGTAGAATGTATACTCTAAAGTCTTTAAGTGCCTTTACTAAAGAAAAGACTTGTTTTTCCATGATATTGTACTTTAAGGAGGCATCTATTAAAGCTCTGCTGAAGAGAGATATAGGTTGTTCATGTACCTCACTGTTTTTCTACAATAGAACTGTTGTAATGGTGTATTCAGATGCAAAATAAAAAATCATGAAATCTTTAGTAAAATCAAGTCTGTTTAAAACAGCGGCAGTTTTCAAAGGTACCTTTACACCACTACAAGATTTTTTAGCCTTGCTATTCCATTTTATCTCAGTATCTTTGTTCAACATGTTTGTGATTGCTCTCAGGATCTCAGCCAAGTTTGGAATAAATCTTCGCAAGAAATTTATCCTGCTGATGAAAGACAAAATTTATTTTATGTTCGTGGGAGGATTAATATTCTTTATGGCTTCAACTCTATTGGGGTCTATTATGATACCTTCTTTTGAAATAATATGGCCAAGTGGCTTTCCTTCCTCTAAACCAAAAAGATTTTTTTTGGGGATTCAAGGAAATACCATATTTCCTACATTTTTCAAAAACCTTCCTCAAGTGTAGCAGGTGATCTTCATATGTTTTGGAAAATACAGTAGTGCCATCCAGGTAAATTCCAATGAACCTATCCTACTCATCAACGAATACAATATCCATTTCTCTCTGGAAAGTGGCCCCTGCATTCATAAGGCCAAAAATCATTTTTACATACATAAAGGTCCCCCAAGGTGTGGTGAAAGTTGTTTTATGTTGAACATCAGGATGAACCAAAATTTGGTTATATCTTAAGCAACCATTCAGTAAAGAACTTATGTTGGAACCAACTACTTTCTATAATATATGATCCATTTCAGGTAGTGGGCAGTTTTCCTTGAGAGAAACTTTGTTCAGATTCCTGAAATCCACACAGAACCTTGTTTCACTTGTATTTTTTCTTGTTGGCACTAGATTAGACACCCATTTTGAAAATCTTAAGGGTATAATGACTTTTGCATCAAAGATTTATTTTAACTTCCTTTTCTATCAAAGGTAACAAAACTGGATTTACCCTCAATTTCTGCTTGAAGGGTTTTTGGTCTTCTCTGATGGGAATGACATGTTGTATGATATTGGTATCATATGCTTTTAGATCTTCATAGCTCCAAGCAAACACATTAGAAAAATTATTTCAATAGATCATTGTACTTATGTATTTCTTTGGGAGGCAAGGATTTGGACAACTTTACAATCTTATGACTTTCCTCAGTACCTATATTACAATCCTCAACCTCAGCTCCTACAAGTTCTATTTTTGGCTTTTTGGCTATGTTGTGAAAATAAAAAACCTCTTCTGATGGTACCAATCCTCTTGGTAACACATTTTATGTCAATTGTAAAACCTCGAGTTCCTTGGGATTTTCATTAGTCTCATTTAACACTATTTCATTTATATTCTCATCTACATCATTATTTGCATCAATATGTACACTCTCAAACTCTTCTTTTAACTGTAAAAAAAATTATACCTGCATTTCACTACCAAAAACATGCCAATATATCACATTATTTGCGACAACCAGCATGTGTTTCACTTCAACCTCATATTTTCTATTGGTATGGAAAGGCATCTTGCAAGTATTGGCTAAAGTAGCCAAAGCATCAACTAAGTTATTTTTCCCCCTGGGAATAAGAGACAATTGATATTTAGGAAAACATTGTAGGAAATCTAAGATTGTATTTTTGTAGGCCCTTAGTCTAGGGTGTTTGGCTGAGTACTCACCTTTAATTTGGTTAATGATGAGCTCAGAATACCCATGTATAGAAATCCTTTTAGCTCCCAACCTCTTCAAAAGTTGTAGTCCTAATATCGGTGCTTCCTATTCAACTAATTATTTGTACATTGGAAATTAAGCTTGTAAGAATGTCCCTTTTCTATACCTGTTTGTGAGTTTGAGATCCAAACACCTACTCCTAATCATTTCTTGCTTACATCCCCATCAAAATCCATGTTCCCTTCATCTTGTTTCCCAACATCTAATTTTATCTCCTTTGTCTTGCTCAATTTAGCTCCCAAGTGTGACACTTCCTCCTCTACACATTAATCATTCTACAAATAAATGAGTCCACATCTGAATGCACATAATACAGGGGGTAATTATTTGGTTTGTCTTGGATGCTAACCATATACTTCATTAACATTTCCCCGTATAAAATTCTCTCCAGACCAAAAACATGAATGGTAGCATACGTCACGTTCATTTGCAAACTACCTTGTAACTTTGCTCCCCAGGATCTTGATAGCAACATTCCATACATGGGAATGTCTACTACTACAATATCCATTACCACACTCTTTGTTGGTATTTGGGCTAGAGTAACACATAAATATTTGATGAGACATAAGAATCTTACTTTTCTCGAATCAAAATAATATAAATATTTGTAGGGTCTTGTTATGTCTAATCCTAGATTTTCCATAATGGCCCTAGGCATAAGATTGTACGAAGCACCAGAATCAAGCATGTCATTGGGCAAAATATTGTCATGAATGTTCAAACTAATATAGAAATGTGTCACACTACCATCTTGAGACTTCCCTTCAACTTCAAGTCCAAACAATAACTCAGGTTGGTCATCAGTTAAGTTGACTGTGTCTATCCCTTCCCATATCTTCAAAGCCTTCATGACTTGAGATCTATATGCATTCTTGTTAATCAATTCTATCAGAGGAATATAAATTTTTACCTTGGACAATTCATTTTCAATACTGAAAGATGTCTAAGGTTTATCTATTTCTTTTATATTTACATCCTGTATTTTAGAAGTCTCCTTTTGAGAATCATCCTTTGGCTAACTAGTAGAAGGGGTGTCACTCTGAATCTTCTTGGGAGGAGTTCCAACAGCCTTCTTACTCCTCAAATTGTATTGCTTGTGGACCTCCATGATAGCATTTTGGTATCCTTCTTTATAATCATCTGACTCTGAAGGGAGGACTTCTCGTTGTGATAGAAAGAACATATATTGCTCCTCCTTAGTTAAGAAAATGTGGTCGATTTCATTTTCCCCAAATAAGTTTATTTGATTTTCTTCAGGATCCTCTAGTAACTCAGCTTCTTCATTTTCATAATTCTATTGGAATGGAGGTCTAATTTGTTTTTGATTAGTTGGGCCTCTTTTTTCTCTATGTTTTATTTGGGGTGGATTTCTCCTAAAACTAGGATTTCTAATTGGAGGGCCATCTTGATTTTCCCTTGGAGGAGCCCTATCAGTTAAACTTATTCTTTCCATCATTCTCTCCATGGTTTTAACTAAGGTATTCAACTTAACATATGATGAATAAGAAGTAGGTTCTTCTTTAATGGTGACTTTCCTCTCAGCCTTTAGCCTAGCTCTCTTTGCCAACAAATTTGCTTCCACAATGATTGCATTCCTCTGCATTTCCTCAAGGGTAGTAGGATTTCTCTCCCTTAGTTGGTATGAAATGTCTGGATCAAAACCATCTAGAAATCTTATCAGAGTTGGTCCTGTTGGGGCTTGTATTGCAGCTGGAATAGAATTGTAAATGTTATTGAATCTAGTGCAATAGTCTTGGATTGTTTCACCAGGGGATCTATTTATACTCTCATATTCAACTAAGATTTATATAGGATTCTTCTTTACTTCCCATCTTGTGAGGAACGTTTGGTGAAATTGTGTGAGATCTGGGATAGAGGTAGCTTTCAATGTCTTAAACCATTTCTTAACTTCTCCTATTAAACTTTGGGAAAATAGTATCATCTTCACATCATCTTCATCAATTTATTGCAAATCTAAATAATCATTCATCCTGTCTATATGTTGTTGAGCAGTGATTGGCCCTGTGCCATCAAATTGAGGTATTCGGCTCTGATAATCGTGTGACATGGCATCGAGTTATCCGAGTAGGACCAAGGGGGCATAACAAGCTACCATGATAGGTAAATGAGAATGGGAAGAAGATGAAACTACAATAGATGTGGATATGGAAGGTATTAAAGGGGGTGGGATTATACTTTGTTGTGTTGGTTTAGTGGTGGTAGGGATAGTAGATGAAATGGGTACAGTGGTAATGGGGGGAATTATTGGAGGGGCCGTAGTAATAGGGGGAATCACCAGTGGGGTTGGTGATGAGGTAGAAGAAGAAGAAGATGAAGATTTAGATGATTGATGAATAAGATTTTCTTGTACAGCCTGATCTAATTTGGTCACCAAAACTTCAAGCTTATTAAACTATTTTATAACATCTTCATTAGAGTCTGGATTAACAGGTTGATGCTTTGAGATATAAGGTTTCAAAATACTTTCATAAAAAATTGTCTCAGGTACAAAGTTGTCTGACTTGGTACGAAAAAGGTTATGCTCAAAAGGTAAATCAAATTCAATATCCTCTACAGTTACAAAACTTTCAGGGAGAGAATTAACTCTCGGCAAAGGATTATTACTTGCTTGGCTCTCAGTAAAATTATTCTTTCTGATAATTTTTTCAGGATTATCTACAATTTCTGGTGGTTTAGGATCTGGATTATCTCTAGTATATATCTTTCTAAGAGATAGATCTATAATATATTATTTATAGATATAAATATGTACACAAATTAGGTTGAAAACAACCTTAATAAAATCTATTTTACAACCACATACTTGAAATAGATTTAAGCTTTGAAATAAATTTAAGCTTTGAAATAAATTTTTAACAGGGAAAATAATTCAGTTTATATCATCTTTGTCTGAAGTGTCCCCAGTATGGTTGCCATAATGTTATCTCTTCGTAATTTCCCAAGGTTGTGAGAGAAACCCATAGGTAACCAAAAACCCACTTTGGAATCTAGGATCTAGCCCTTCCATATTGATAGAGGGGTCTCTCTATATGATTTAGATTTGTTGATTTAAGATATTAGGCTAGTTATTGAGTTTTAAGTTTGGTTTTCTAAAATATTGGGTTGAAACTGCAAGGAAAGTCCATTGGGCAATGGATTCATAAGTCTTAGGGTGATCAAATACAAGAATGAAAGGACTTATGTAACAGGGCAAGGTAGGAAAGCTTTTGGATGTTTAAAGCATTTATGGAATGAATGGGATGAAAATATTTAGATTCAATTAAACATAGAGCATACTATGATGAATTATATATTTAATATCAGAGTGAAAACATGAATATTGTTTATAAGCCAGAGAAGAGTGTATTCAAACAAATTCATCCCTTAATCTTCTTTAAACAATAGAGACAAAAAAACATATGGAAAATTGGGAAAATAAAAATTTTACATGAGAGGAAACTTCACCAATTGCTTGACATAGGAATCTTGGAACAAACTTTTTGTATTAATGGAATTGATCACTTCATTACATGCACAACTTTACATCAAGGATTTTCTTTATTTTTGTACTTCAATATATGAAGTATTTGTATAATTCATCAAAATATCTTGATTTAAAATATCAATATGTTTCTACAAAATATCCTAAAAAATTGCTTACAAAAATAGTACAACAATATAGGAAAATTAAAACTGCTGAAGCTCGCTGGCACTGATTTCAAGGATTTTGGTGATGACTTGGACTAAAAAGGCTACTGCTTTGCTGCTAAAGATGAATACATGTTTACTCAAGAAGTTGACATAGTTTATCCCATATGTCTTCATTTAGGGTGGAGAACTGGATAAACTTTCTATGGGTTTCATCCACCTCAGTATATTTATGGAAAGTAGGTTTAATTACAAATAGAAGTTTTATTTCATGTTTTATAAGTAAGTCAAACTTCAAACCTTCCATGAAATCTTTCCCCGTAATGGTTCCCTTTATGGTGGAAAATTTGGATTTATCTCTCGTTATGAAATATAGCTTTTGTGGATAAATATCTAGTTGAACTAATTTATCTCCCATTCCCTTTAAACCTAGAATCCCCTTTTGATGCAGTATATTGAATTTTCTATGGAATTTTGAATGCTAGCCTCCAAGTTATGAAATTTATTCTCTAACTGTAGCATTAAATTCCTTTTTGTAAGAACTCTTCTTACCTCAAGAATTGTCTCAGTTCTGTCTGCAATCTCATATTCTTCCAGTTCTTCTTTTGTCTTTGAATTCAGAATTCTTATTAAGGTAGTAGCTTCACCTGGTTTCTGACCCAAACTTTCCTTTATATCTTCTATGACCTCTTTTGATTTCTGCACCAATTCCTCTTGCTCGAAAATAATTTCAATGGAAGGCAAATTTCAGTCATAGCTTCATTAATCTCTACCCAGATGTTTTCCTTTGCTTGTGCAATTGTTTGTGCCATGGCAGATTCATTCTCTAAAAGTTCAATTCTCTGAGTTAATCTATGAGTTTTTTGAAGCTCTGACAAATACACATTATCAATTTTTAATTTTTTCTCTTGGAGATTATTAAGTTGAGCTTTCAGCTTTTCAATCTCCTTCCCTCTGATAGACAAGTCTTCCATAGCTCTGATTAATTCTCTTGATGTATTTGTAGATTGTGTCTCTGTTGTAGTAGCTGTTGAAGTAGAAGTCACTGCTATTGATATACCTATAATTGTAACTTCTATGAGAGGAATGACTGCTAATTTAATTGATTATTCTTTCTTCTTTATCATTTTTTCTATTTCAGTCTCCATTTCTTTAATTTGTCCATTCTGTTCAATGATAATTTTGAACATATATTCTTTTTCCTTTTCTAATTGACCAACTTCCTTTGTTTGTGGATCTTCAGTAGATGGATGTTTTAGTTGCTTCTTTAGAGCTGCAATGTTAGTGTTTTTTCTCTTAACGATCTCCTCAACAACTTTTACATTACTCAGACCATATCCCAATTTAATCACTAAATCCTCTAAAGACATTATCTTAGTATATTTAGCTAAAGAAGATGTGTTTTCCAATTTTAATTGAGATAGAATATTGTTGACTGAAGCCTAAAGCTTGGATGCTGCCATTGTCGAGTTTGTCAAGGTAGAATACAACATCTCACCTATTTTCTTGTGCAAATCCATCTAATCAATAGGATGGATTTGATCAATGTTAAAAGTAAACATATACTTTTTGTAGTCACCTGCAATCTTAGGAAAAGCAACTTCAACTTGAAGGAAATTTATCTACATCTTTCCTTTCTTAGTATCAAAAGCTGAGATAAGTCTATGTTATGATGAATTTGTTTGCTTCCAGAACTGAGAATAGGTTGTTGCTTTCAAAATTTCATTCTTCTTTTTTATTTCCTTATACCTTGCAAATATATTTGGTTCAACTTGATCATGGACCAATTCTCCTGATTGAGATGTTTCCAGTGGTTCTTGAGAAGTTGAAGATGATGGTGACCCTATGAAAATGTCTTCATTTCGAGGGAAAGTAGAAGTATAAGGACCTGTCAAGACTATTGTAGACTATACATTTTCTTCCTGCAAAGACTCTTTTGTTGGATTGGTTTTCTACCTCTTTTTGTAAATTTGGAATTCTCTTCCCTGAATTTCTATGACTAAAGGGGAAACATCCTCCCTTGGTCTTTTATCCTGCTTTTCTTGTGGCACTAGAGTCTGTGATGTCGTAGTAGAAAGTACTTGTTCTTTTGCCTCCTGTAAAGTATTTTCTTGCCATTGATCTTGATTCATATATTGCTCAATTTTAGGTTTGGGAGTATGAGTGTAAGGAGTATTTTTTTGCTCTACTCTCAATTTTGAGATTATTCCCAAAGGATCATATGACCAAGTGAAACTGAGTTTAAATTTCATTTGTTTGAGGAGAAGATCTGCTTCTTTTGTTGTTGTCCTGGCATTACAAATGAAAGGCCCAACCTGTGTTTTGATTTTGAACTGAGATTTCTTTTTGGCTGTCACAAAGTGCAGCTCATCCATATTTATCATTTTCCTAATATACTCTAATGAAAAAATTCTTATAGGAACAAATTTAGGCAATCTATATGGAGGCAATTCACATCCATACACTCTAATCTCAGTGTAATTTTGATATAGGTACCAGTCACCTGTCTTTGTTTGTTCACTGAGATGTAGAATTCTCTTAATCTCAAGTCCAATTCTAGGTTCAACATCATTGTTAAGTAGGCAAGAAACTTTGTACAAAAACTGGTCCACATAATCACTGAATGTGAATTCATTGGTATGCTTCCTTACCAAGGAAGTCTAATGAATCATAGATTGTGCATTTCCTTGTTCATCTAGTTTCTATAGTGGAAACTAAAATCTATCTGCTTGATGGAATAAAAACAAGTAAACTAAAACTGAAGCATGTTTGAAGACTCCTTTAGTAGAAAACTTGAGGAATTGTTCATGGATGACCTCTACTAATAATTCACTGTAATGAAAAATGACTCAAGGGTTTTCTAATGTTGAGAACATTAATAAAAACCCTATAATGGCTTCATCAACCCATTTATTGGTTTGATAGCCCAATGAACAAGAAACTGTAGAAATGACTTGTTTTTTCATTTTAGGAAACATTGAGGATGGATAGGGAGGGTTTGTTTTTGGCAATTGGACATTCTCAGGTAGAAATGTCTCGAAAATTTTGGCTCTGTGGGGAAAAGTCAGGTTTTTGTAGAGTTCCATGAGGGAATCTACTGAAAAGGGTTTTAGAGAGGCTAAATTTTGGATCTGAAGCATCTGACATATGGAGTCAGGGGTAATTGTGAACAGGATGTCATTGTTCTGGGCTACAATTTCTCTTTGACTGGGTATGTACCTGAAATGGCACCATGAAACAAATTCTGGAAAATGATGGGTTTGAGGAAAGATGAATTGAGGTAGGAAGGAGTCCCACAAACTCAATTCGTCACTGAGATCAACATATTTTTTTTAACCAATTGTGGAGTTTGTAGAGATTGAACTCACAATTGGTTTCAAATATCTTGTACTGTTGATCCACTAAGGGTTGGCGGTCTAGGTCAATTATAGGGGGAAGCATAGGGTTTTCCACTATGGCTTTCAATTTACCCTTTGAAGACATGTTTCAAGGAAATGAAATGGAAAACAGTAATTACTCGAGAGTCGGTTGGATGAAAAACTGTGTGGCTTGATAACTGGTTACAATAGCAGGTTCTATAATTTAGTGTCTTGAAACAATAAAGGGAAGGAAAACTAAACATGGTTTTTCTTTGTTATATGATTTACCTATTGAAATTTTTATGTTTCATGGAGCATAGCAATTAATTTGGAAATGATCATAATTCAGAACGGATACTTAATAGTTAATGATAGGTGAGGGGGATGTGACAGCAGCGGGAGCGGAGTCAGAAGGGGTATGACACTTGGAAGAAGTGGGTTGGAAGGGATGTGACACTTTTCTAAAGAAGGATTGATGGAATCCAATTTTCAGACCCCCCTTTGATTAATTGTTTGAGGGGAAAGGGGTCCGAAACCATCGAGAGTCGTTGATCTAGGTGGGATAGATCATGTTCGTTGTTTTCAGCATGACTTTTATTACATATGACAAAAACAGTCGTGTCAAATAACTTTATTAACAACTAATCTAATCACAATTAAACTGTGTGATTTAACTAATTAAAATCATTTATTTAACAACTAATTCAACATTGGAGCTAGCATCAAATATTTCACTTTTTCTAGGGGTGTTTCATCATTTTTTCTTTATACATATATATACCCTTTCATTTTGTTTTTCTTTTCTTTTTATTTTTTCTTTCATATTTTTTATTTTATTTTTTCTTTTTGAGAATTATTTGCAAAATGAAACATTATTTGCAACATCTTATGACATGAAAATCAACAGATAATCATCAATTTATTATCCTATAAATTATAGGACCCTAATAGGATCTAATGGAACAATGACTCTCACATTGTTGCTTTTCAAATATCATTTTCATTTTCTTCAAGTTAATTATAGCCATGCTAGAAAATGCCCAATCCAATCCAAGTAATGCAAGATAGGGATTACTATTATCCACAATTTCAATCACTTCAAAGTTAGTAGTAGTGCGCACTCCTTTAATGTCTACCGTGATACCTGAAAACCTTTATAGAGGAACAATATTTTGTTGGTTCACCATCTTTAGCTAGATAGGTGACCATTGTAACTTTATCTTACCCATCAATTCCCAAGTCTTCTTCGGCAAGATGTTGCCATCATATCCTAGATCCAGGATAACCTGATCCATTTCATATTCTCCAATATGTGCAGTAAGCCTCATTTCTTTTCTAGTCCCATCCATTTTGGTTCTATATTTGTTCAGAGAAAATTTTTAGCCAATTTCATGTGTCCAACCAAAAAATCCTTTCTTCTTCGAATTTTTTCATCCTCCCATCCATCCATAATAGATTCTTGGTTCTCTTCCAATCTATTCCATTTCAATTCCGCCAAGTTCTTCCATTCCATATGTGAACAATCTATAATTATTTACAGATCTAGACCTGTTAGTTATTCCCCGATAGAATCTCCCCCAGTAGTTATTTCTCTCTCTTTAAATGTTCTAGAACCTCGAGCAAAGATGTAATAAGGATGAGCAGATGTATATTGTTTACTGTGCGCATCTTGCTCTGTGGTACTTCCTTAGAAGCACAAGAGTTTATCAATTCATGCAATCCTTCTACAACTTTTTGGTTTCTTAACAATTTCATGCAAGTCTATAGAAAAGACTTCAAAATATCTAGATCCACATCTTGTGTTGCAACTGGTACTATCTTGCAGTTATTCTTCTATGTTGGTTGTGCAATAGAGGTCGAAGCCCCATAATCCATAAAGCTTCGCCTTGCCTCCATGAATACTTTATTTTCCTTTTGAATATCAAACGTAGGGGATTTTTTTAGTAGTTTTTCTTACCCATGTAGCTTCAACTTCCTTTTTCACATCGAATTTATCATCTTCAGTTGCAACTCCGCTTCTTGTCACAATGTTGATGCGTGGTTCATCCTCCCTTGGCTTAGTAGTCATCATTTGAATATTTCTTGCGGGATGCTAGCTCCTTTTCTCCCACATCTTCGCGATAAGGACGAGACATTCTTCTATCACATGATCAAAATACTTACAATAGTTGTGGGTTGTCATAGGGTTATGACAGTCTCTTGGGAAGTGCCCTACCTATCCATAGTTATAATAGATAATCTGGCTACATCCTCGACCAATTCTTCATCCTTGTCCTCGTCCTTGGAAACCTCCTCAACTAGCATGTTGGTTTGTCTCCTCGTGTGTATATCCTTCAACTTTCAGTCTATAAACATCAACAGTGCGATCGATCACTAAGTCATAACTTTGAAAATTTCTCTCATCATGGCCTACTCATTTACATAAGTTTAAAAAAATGCTTTGGGGTCTATATGTACTTGTATAATAAATATAAATCTTCAGAGTAATGTTGGCCTCTCATTTTACAAATCGTGTACCACAAACTTGATCCTGGGTTTACTATATTAGGTGCTCCACTTGCCAAAAAATATCTAAACACTGGAAATTGATCCTTATAATGGACCTTTGCTTTGGATTTTGTACACCATACTTTTGTTTTGGTTTCTTTACCTTTCTTGATATCTTGCAATTCCAAGGTCAAACTTGCTAGCTAGCTCTGAATCTGTTGTACTCCTACATGAGTATCTCCGATCGGAAAAGCTTCCAGTTTCATCACAATTTCCAATGCTTTAGCTTGAATTATGATCTTCTGTTGTGTCAAGGGTAACCTGATATGTGGCAGTAGTGTGACTATAAACCACTCTTTATGTTGTTCTGGGGTTGTGTTAAAGCTTACTTGTCCCGTTAATACCATGAATCATTGATCCAACTCCCACACGGACTCGATAGCCAATTGTTTGATTTCCTTCAGCTCTATGATGCATTGTGATTCTGACTTCGACTTATTAAATTTTGATACTGGTTCTTTCTTAATATCATCCAACTAAGTAGCCAAATTAGTCATAGAGTACTTCATGTACCATGTCAGCGCTCTTTCTCGCAGTGCCATGACGAGCTACGCCTTCTTTACATCTTAGTCAGTGATCTATCTTGCTTTCCATATTGCATTAGATACAAAACAAAACTCATCAATATCCTCTGATCCAAGTCCTTTAAATATAGGTAGCTTAATGTCATCGGCCATTTTTTTTCTTGGGGGGTTAGGGGAAGGGGGAGGGGGAGTAGGGGGATTATAGGGAGGGAGATGGGGGGTAATGGGAGTAGATGGATGGGAAATCCCAAATATTCCCTAATTTTTCTCAATTCCTAGCTTCAATGCACCTTCAGGATGGGGGGGGGGGGAATACTGCGAGGTTGTAGGGTTACTTCCTTCTTCTTCACTCTTAGACCCACTTGAAAAGGGACTATAGTCAGTCTCAATAAGTTGCTTTGGTCTGTGCTCTACTCTATATCGCTTCCCACTTTGCGTAGATCTTGTCTTGGTTCAAACTTATTCCCTCTTCATCCAGAGATTAATATGACTGCATTCATATTATGCCCTTTTCACATAAAATAATTTTAATCCACAATTTCAAGGATTTCAGGTACTTACCTTATGGACCTGTGAAAATCTTTGTTGTAAGATACAATTGTGTTTAGCAAATTCAATAATAAATCCTCCTAGGATAATGTCAATCCAAAAATCAACCACCCTTGAGATCATGTTGTCAGTATTCCTGAGTTGCTGTATCGATTCCAGGATCCACGTGGTAGGCTTGTCATTTTTGAAGCAAGTCTTATGCTTGGTCAACTTTGATTCCCATTCATATAGTTCATTAGTGAATGTTGTGAAGAAGATCTCGTGTTTTTCTGTATAGAGATACTTCTGCAACCAGGCTTCAGTCGATAATCGTGGATTTCTATTTTCTTGAACTATAAATTCTCGCTCTTTTTGTTCAACCCACTCTTGGATTTCCTTCTTCAACGGATGCCAAAAAATATCCCTCAAATACATCTTGGTCCTGGAAATGGAACCATTTGTTGGTTTAATGGGCTTGGACCCAGGTTCAAAGTGTATTGTACACCAACAAAACCCTCAACCACTCACCCTTTCGGAAATGACCTGCAAGCAAATTGCAGTCTCACCCAAAGTACTTATGGGAGGCTGTAGAACCAGGTTTCTGCAACCAGAGGGATATGCACACTGTGGCATCTGTGTGTTTACTTATGTTCTATACCGATGTACAACTTTTCATACATAAATAACTTCACGTTGATGATTTACTTCACAAATTTTCACTTATCACATAAACATATAAGAGAATAGTATAACATGTATTCTTTTGCATAATTCAATAAAAAACATGCATAACAATATGTATAAACACATATAATGAACATAGATACACAAGACTTCGCCAAATCCTCTTCTTCTTTATTAAGATGGATCTTTAAATACATACACTTCTTTGACCTACCCAACTGTAGGTGGTTTGCGCCCTCAGCTACAAACCTTTCCAGGCATCTACGCACTCAGCTGCAGAGCCTTCCCTTAAGGCCCAAAATATAGACTAAAGACAGGAAATATGTCTAATCCATCAACATTATATCTGACTTCTCCCCTCCTCGACAAAGTATTACATCTCCTTACATAGTCTCCATTACTACAAACTATGGTCCACATGCTATGGATCTGATAAAACAATGAACTAACACCTGATTCGCGTTACAAAATAAGGGGCTTTTACCCACCCCAAAACCCCTAGAAACTACGTGATGAATATAACTTCGCAGGATTTTCTCCTCAAATGCGAAGTCTTTGACCAAAATTGGACCAAGTTGGGTTGTGCCCAACAAATCTATATGGGGTTTGACCCTAACCCCACTCCTAGGTGTAGGTTTTCCCAATCATAATGGAGTGTAGTATTTTGGTATAAATATATATGCCAAGGAATGTAGTGTAACATTAAGTTTATTGATTGTGCGCACACAAAATTGTGAATAATATGATACAATTTGGGATCTTTTTCCTGAACAATATCTTTTATTTACCCCAACATGTTATCCATCTACTCATACACCTCACCAATCAATTGTGTATCTGTATCTACAAAATGAATCATGTTATAGATCAGCTTGGTGAATTTCAAAATTCCCCTCACAAATGCCCAAAATAGACCATCAAGAGAAGTGTTCTCCACCTGTTCAAAACCTTGCTTTTCAACTACGGTTGCAGCTCTATCCTTTAATACTTGCCAGTGTTGACTTGATACCATGCTAGCCAATGACTCTCTTACCTTCAAAAGGCACATGAAGGTGAGGTAATAGCTAGAAAATCTAGTCTTTGTACTCTTCAACAACTTCAAACATGAGTGATTACAGAAAATCCTATGGGTATCTTTTTGATTGGTAATATATTTTATCATTTTTTTGCCTCTCTTGTACAAATCACCAATCCATTTATATTGAGGATGTTTGTTCTTGAGAATATTAGGCATCAAAAGGTTCATTCTGTGAACCAAACACCCAGACCAAAGTGTGTCAGGGTATCTATCCTCAATAATTTCTCTCGCTGTCTTACAACTAGAAGCATTATCATTGATGACTTGGATGACATTATATGGCCCACTACGTTTCAATTTTTAAAGTAATGGTTATGCAATGTTGATTGTGGTCTTGAACTTTAGTAATCATATTCTGAAAGGAAGATTGCACCACTAGTAGACACAAAAAGAAAACTTATCAATGGCTCGCCTTTTACATTTGTCCATCCATCAGATACAATGGATAACCCATGCTCATTCCAATAATTTTTCATTTTACCTAAAGCATGTTCTATTTTTTCTTTTTCATGATAAAGTTCCATGGTTCTAGCGGAAACCATTTCATGCCAATAAGGTGAGTGAAGAACATTGAATGGTATCCCACATGCATAGAGAAACCAATAAATTTTTGAATCCACATCATTACTATACCCTTCATCAATGAAATCTAATATGGTTCTATGCCTTAAAGGGATGTTTGTTCCTATGCCTCCATATCCACTGCCATGGGAGGATGTTGATGGAGTTCTTTTTCTATGTGATTGTGGGTTATCATGTTCGAAGTAACCCTTTTATCTTTTAGATCTATATTGGGCTTCCTCCTCCTCGCTCATGTATTGGATCTTTATTCCACTGACACACTTACACAAGTTTGATTCCTACTTGTTTATTTCCATCCCATGACATTTTCCCATAGAACCACTTTCCGGCATAGGTGTATGAACCCGTGTAAGTGTTTTTGCAATGGAGGCATGTAAATTCATTGGTTCCACCCCATTTCCTTCCTTCAGGCCTAGAAACATATTTCTACAATGGGGTTTGGTCTACTTTCATTTTTGTGCCCTCATCATCTCCACTCTCCTCTTCCTCGTCTCCATGTTTTTCAAATCCACCACTACCAAATTATTCGTCCTCTTTATCATGATCAACCCTCCTTCTACTCTCCAACACCATAATAACAAAAATAGGAACCAACATTAAGAGAATGCCAAGAAATATAGCCATGATGTTTGAAGTTTTAATTCTTTTAGCTTTGGTGGAGTTATAGTTTCTTTCCTACAATAAATTAGAGGAATGGGAATGAATAAGAGACAAGAGAAAATTTTCATTTAACAATGAACATATAAAAAACACAAATTCTATATTAGATTCTAGGTCCTACCACTTTGGCCTTAAATCCCAAGCTCCAATCTCCCTTGCAAGCTCCTCAAGCTCCCAAGCAATCCTCTCAATCTTCCTCCTCAGCTCAAGCCCCAATTCCAAAATCTCTATGTTTCTCTCTCAATATGCAAATGGTGAATTATGGGAGGGGAGTAGGGCCTTTTATTTATTTTAGCCCCTTCGTCCCCTCCCTTGTAAGTTGCACGACTCACCACTTTCACCCACAGGGAGCGAATTTGGATCGGTCGGGATTGATTGCTCCCCAACCGCTCTCACCTTAAAAATTCACTCCAGGAGAGGTCAAGCAGTGAATACTCTCCAACCACTCCCTAGTTCACTCCCAAAAAAATAGGGATTGAAATTTGTTTAAGGGAACGAGAGTGAATTTCGAGAGGTCGCTCCTGAGTGGAGTGTGCTTCAGGAGCTGGTTCGAGGAGGGGCACTCCACTGCAACCCTAGTTTCAAGAACATTTGGAGCATAATTAAAGGAGGAGTAACCAACACCTTGGAACTATTATCGAAAGGAAAAATACCTATTAAAGTCTACAAGAGAACTAGGCCTCTACAAGATAGACATTAACAAGTGCATCAATGGCATCTTTAATGAAATTAGAGAATAAGATTTAAGGAGCTTCAAATTTTAGAGCTCAGAAGACAAGGATGGATCTTATCCTTTCTAGGACCAAAGTCTTAGACATTGTGTAGGGTAAAGTTAAAGAACCTATAGATGATGTTGGAAAAGAAAAATTCAATAAGAATGATATTATAGCCATGAGCCTCATTATGGATTCAGTCAAGGACAATCTGATTCCCTACATATCGTCTCAAGATACCTCAAATAAAATGTATGAAGCTCTCTCCAAACTATTTACAATAAAAAAATATTGGCCACGTAGAAATCTTAAAGAATGAACTTGAACAATCAAGATGACAAAAGATGATACTATATTTTCAAATTTTGTCAGAATCTCCCATTTAAGAGATGAAATCCAAGAAATTGATGAAGTTAACCCTAATAAGGAACTTGTAATATCACCCATACTAAGATTACCTAAGTCTTGGAATGCTTTTCTTGTTGGTATTAATAGTTGGAAAGAAGATCCATCTTTTAAATAATTATGGTCTAGACATAATTGAGAAGAACCCTAAAATGCTCTAATAGGACGAATCAAGAAGAATAAAATGCTATCTCCAATGTGTATTCAGCTCGTTTCAAGAAGAAAGGAGGAAATAAGAAACCTGATAAATGTTCAAAGAGAAATCATCAGAAGAAGACTGACCTATAAAAAGTTCAATGTTTCCAATGTCACAAATTTTGGCACTATAGAAATGAATGTCCATAAAAGTCAAATGATAACAAGAATAGAGAAAGAGATCATTCTACTGTTATTGATAATGATGAGCCATCAAAGAAAGCTAAAGAAGAATGTTTTAATGTCAAAGATTTGCACTATTGAACAAAAAATGACTTGGAGTCTTAGGGATTTTTAGTGTATCATATCCCTTGTATATAATTCTATTTAGGCATTTGACCCTAGGTTTTGTGAGACACCCCTTATAGGATGATTGTTGATTCCAGTTGCAACCTTAGATTATGTCCTTCCTTATTCATTGAAGTTTTTTTTCTAGGGTTTATGAACCTAGTATAATCTGACAAGAGAAATTTCCTCGAGTTTTTGTCAAGTCCCTAGGATGAGCTGTTAAAATAAAGAAAAACCTCAATGATGTCTAGAGCAATTCAAGATCAAGAGGGATTCAATGCTATTCACAAAGACACAAGTATTCTATTTCTTTTTTTTTTTCATTGCATTATTAACTTCCTCAATATACTTAGATTTATTATCACTTGACTATAACATTTTATTTTATCATCTCCCTAAGAGGATTATAGATAAAATGAAGTCAAAAGATTATGGCATTTGGAGGGAGAAATTCAACTCTCAAATTTTATAGTTAGTAGTTAAAAATGCACATAGGATTGCAAGTGCATCAATAAAAGAAGTTTTGGCATCTTTTCTAGAATCAATCATTCTACTAGGCATCTAGATCAATTTATGTAGCAATATTATGGCATCATAAGATCACAAGAATCCTCTACAAATAGAATTTCGGCATGAATATGTATAAAATGTAGTATAAGACTATTTGAGGTATGTTTCCTATAGTCTTTCTTTGTGATTATTTGAAAATACTTATGTAGAGTATCTATGAGGTTTTTGAAGCTATTTCGTGGATCTTAAGAATTTAAGGTTTGTCACTATTTAGGGTTTTTAAACCCTAGATAGAAGTAAACTCTAAAGACAAAACCCCAACCCTAATTGATTATTATCTCTATGAATTCTTAGTTCTTGGGTATGACATATAGGGTTTTCTAGCTAAATGTTTCTTTTCTAAGTATCTCGAAACCCTAATAGGGTTTTGAGTAAAGGGTTCTAAACCCTACCTAAGGTTGGGATGAAACTGGATCGTAGGACCCTAGAATCAAATGTTTTTGTTGTAAGGAGTAACCCTACACTAACAGAAATGACATCATGCTTGGTTGTGCTAATAATTGAGGTACGTAATAAAGGGTTGAAGCAAGACAAGAAAAATAAAAGTATTCATGCATGTTGATAACTCTAATATTCATCAATATCCATTGTAAGATTCTTGTAGAAAGAAAAAACAATTTCTATAAAAGATATAAAATCCCCCTTGGATCAAATATCTAAAGCTTGCTGATTGGTTCATTCTAAAAACATGATGATTGATAGATGTAAACTGAAGATATTTAGATTAATGTGAAGTTAAGAAATATTTGACCTCTGAAGAGGCAAACAACAATAGAGACGATCATATTAATTTGACATTATTGAACAAATATTGTTGAGACATGGACATATTGTTTAGATACAGATGAGTAAATGTGGCAATAACATGTGACACAAGAGATAGTTGGACTCAAGAAGTTGATGAACAAGTTTACTCTCCTATATGGACAGTGGGAGCTTTGGCTAAGCTCTATATCAATACATTAGAAGATTTCATAGATGGTACTAAGATCTGTTAGGGTTGCTATCTTGGCAAGTAGCTTAGATGATACCTAGATACATGTTAGTATCTTGGCAGGTAGCCTAGATAGTACCTATATCATTGTTGAAATGGTGTCGTGGCAGGTAGCCTAGGTTACAACTTCATCCTTGTTGATTTGGTGTCTTTGCAGGTAGACTAGATGATAACTAGATCCTTGTCGAGTTGGTGTCTTGGTAGGCAGCCTAGATTACACTTGCATCCTTGTTGAGTTGTTGTCTTGGCAGGCAACGTAGATGACACCTGGATCCTTATTGATTTGGTGTCTTAGTAGGCAGCCTAGATGACACCTAGATCCTTTTTGAGTTCGTGTCTTGGTCAATAACCTATATGACACCTGGATCCTTGTTGAGTTGGTTGCTTGGTAAATATTCTAAATGACATCCAGATCTATGTTGATTGTGATATTCTTCTTATAACATTTCAACTTGAGGTCATCCTTGTACCATTTGTACAATTATGAATACCTCCCTAGTTAAGAGGGAGCATTGAGAAATATAACTGTGCTCAATATCCATAATTGTTATTATATTTATACCTTTATATATTTATATCTTTATATATTTATTCTAAAAATGAAAAAGAGAAGAAAAATTAATTTTGAAACATGGGTTTTGTGCTCTTATCATTTTTCAACTAGGTCAACCATGTTCATCATGCTTCTAGGATTTTATTGAGTCAAAAGAGTCATTATCAAATGTATAAGACCATGTTACGTCCCTATAATACTACTGATTCCCCCATTACTATTGTCATTGTAGCCCTTATTTTTATTTTTTTGCCCCCATTGTCCACATATTATTATTATTGTGCCCCATAGAAGCCCACTATTGTTATTGTTGTGCCCTTATATTATTATTGTTATGTCAGTTTTGATTATATTGTGACCCCTTATACTCCTATATATAGAAAGGAAGTTTTGTCATTTGTATCATTCAATAATTTTTCATTTGTGTAATGTAAAGGAGGTTGCTTCCTCAAAGACGTTGATTTTGAAGTCGTTGATCTATCTTTTCTTCTAGTTTGTGAGTTGGTTGCATAACAATTGGTATCAGAGCCTTTGGATTCTAGGGCTTCATTTCTTCAAACAGGGCATCATCAAATTTTTGCTATAACTTGTTTTCTACGATGTTTCAAAAAATAAATTTAAAACACATTTGAGCCAAAATCGTGTTGAACCTTGGTTATGAATTTCAAATCTTGTATCACTATATTTTTAGAGATATGATCCAAGGAAGTTAGGGTTTTTGAAGGCTCCCCAGTTATATCTCAAAAAGGTGACCTGGGGAAAATCATCATAACTTTCTCTTTGAGCATCATATTGAAATTTCGTAACAAGTTACAAAAATATGATGGCCAGTAGTTTTCTTTGTATCCGTTTCAGGACCTAAGGTCAAAATGCTGGAAATAATACTGAGAGGGGGGATGAATCAGTATTAGTTAAGTTAATAATCTTTCTCTTTTCTTACTCAATTTCATATATGCTACTTCAATGAAGGCAACCCGCGTGTGTACTCAACTGTGATTAAGGAAACAAGCGTATATCCAGCAAACTAATGATTCTGTTAATTCATCATACGTGATCTTTAATTTGAGTATCAGTACTTTATTAAACATTAAACAGTAACCATGTGCAGTTAATAACAGAAAGAACCATCACACATAAGCATCACACATTAACACCAGGATGTAAGGTGGAAACCCAATGTGGGTAAAAACCACCTGCTGCTATTGTCTTTGTCTTCTTTTAATAATAAGAAAATCTGTTTACAACAATGCACTGGTGCGGACTCATACCAGTACGTAGGCTTCTACCTGTAGAAGGATACAACCTTCTTTCTTTCTCCAGCTTCTACTGGAAAGGAGCTACAACCCCCTAGCTCTTGTACTATCTGATATATTTACTAGTACGTAGGTGTCGACCTATAGAAGGATATGACCTTCTTTCTTCCTCCAGGTACCACGTTTCATAAATTTTCAAATTGGATACTCTTGGAACACAACACCATAATCTGAAGGCCACATGTCATCCAATTTTCATACTGGACCCATCAACAACATTGAAGCACAAAATCAATCACCACTACAACACAACCATAAACCACATTTGCATCATCAATATCTGAATCACCCACAACTGAATCAACCAATCAGAATATTGTCATCATAACATAGTCACCAGAACATAGAGAAAAACCTAGAACTCTGCAACAACATTCAGAGCCAACTATATCCTCAAAAACCATGCATCAGAGTGCATATGCTACTTGGAAGAGCCGAACTAGCATGTATACACAACATCGCCAAAGCGAACTAGCGTATATGTCATCAAATGTTTACTTATAACTTCGCTACACTTCCTGACTTCAGACATACCCAGATCATTACATACAAGAAGGATAATACATGTGTTAGCAACTAGATCTAGTCCATCATATCACATAAAGATAAGTCATTATGATTCTGATCCATTATTAGATCTCATCCATCTTCATTGAAGCAAATCAATCAATCTGAACACTGTTACCAGAATGTAGTCACCAGAACATAAAGCAAAAACCCATAACTCTATATCAATAGAAAGAATCAATTGTAACTTCAAACATCATAATTCACAAGGTATACACTACTTCGATGTGTAGAAACTATGTGTACACACGCTTTTTCAAAATTCAACCAGCGTATATATCTGTAATGTTAAGTAAACTTGACTCGGGATAGAGTCAAAGGAGGTTAAACAGTGATGGTTTTGGGGCACATGGTATTGTGCACCCATGGTATTCTGCCTATGGTATTATATGTAATGGAGCCTATAAAAGGCTAGAAGGACTTCATTGTAATGCAAGGGCTTGGAGGTGATCGGTGAAGGCTCATTTGGCCGGCCCGGGTTTTGGCCAGGATAATGAAATTTCATTATGATTGGGTTTTTCCCCGGATTTGGGGTTTTCCCAAATAAACATGTGTGTTTATGTGTTTATTTCTTAAAAATTGGTATCCGAGCCAAAGTTGTGTATTGGCTTCAGAAAAATGTTTTTGTTGCCAAGGGTTATTTAGCCTTGTAGACATAGAAAGAATTGATGCATAGCTTGTTCGCAAATCTAATCTAAATGCAGCCAAAACAAGGTTCTACAAAGGCAGATAGATGAAGGCGAAAGCTGCAGTGTGTAGTGGCCATGAAAGAGTTGTTGCACGCAAGAGACCAGAGGTAGAGGATCAGGAGGAGGAGGAGCAGTTGTTGTTGTGGGATCCTTCGGCAGCAATAGAGAGAGCTCGGAGCAGATCTGTGTCTCGGCGAGGTCGTAAGCGAGAAAGGTCAAGTGGCATGGAAGAGAATGTTGATGCCATGGATATAGATCAACCAAACAAGAAACATAGCGTGTTCAAGATCCAGATCAAGGCCTCCTGGTGAAGTCACCCTAGGTGAGGGTTTTAAGGATTCATCTAAGAAGTTAAATGCAGTTAAACTTGGCAAGAAGGCATCAAAGAAACAACACATTCATCTAAGAATTTAAAGGCAGTTAAACTTGGCAAGAAGGCATCAAAGAAACAACACAAGGATGCCCGCAATTGAGAGAAGATGGGTCAGAATAGCAGCAGCAATAAACAAAAAAAATAAAATTAATTAATGAAGTCAAAATTATTGCATGTAAATGAGCATATTACTGTAAGACCTGGTAAGGCATGTGTACCCCTGGGTAATCACCGATAAAGTCTTGGTTATACCTAGGTGATAGGGGCAATGTCGGGTTAACAATACCCCGGGTAAAAAACTGAGGGGGGTAAGAGCTAGAGTGAGCGGGATTGTCTCACTTAGCAGGTTTGGTTGGAGTTAGTCAAGGAACCCCAAGTCAAGTTTAAGGGGGGAATTGTTAGGTAAACTTGACTCGGTATAGAGTCAAAGGAGGTTAAACAGTGATGGTTTTGGGGCACATGGTATTGTGTACCCATGGTATTCTACCTGTGGTATTATATGTAATGGAGCCTATAAAAGGCTGGAAGGACTTCATTGTAATGCAAGGGCCTGGAGGTGATCGGTGAAGGCTCATTTGGCCGGCCCGGGTTTTGGCCAGGATAATGAAATTTCATTGTGATTGGGTTTTTCCCCGGATTTGGGGTTTTCCCAGATAAACATGTGTGTTTATGTGTTTATTTCTTAACATGTAAATATTCATTCATAATTTGCAGCTATTTCGAACTTTAGTTATACCCAGTTTATAATATTTACAGAACATTATATGCGTCAATATACAGATCTAGAATAAGCATGATCGAACCATATAGAGATGATTCATTCCAAGCCATAATATCCTGATCCATCATTAGATCTTGTCCTCCATAAACCACTGAGATTCCTCCTTGGCTCAGATCAAGCATAGCATCATAAACTCATAACCTGCATACTGGATCTCACACTTCATCAGATATTCGAGACTTTCTAAGTGCCTTTGCCTAATTATCTTCTCTTCCTTTTATAGTCTTAGGCCTTACTCAATACCATGGTCCAAAACCACGTATGACCAATACCTTGGACCCAATACTCGGGGTCAATACCTCGGACCAAATACCATGGACCAAAACCAAAATACCATGGTCCAAATACCACAGACCAAAACTTAGTTTTCCGACATGTACGCACCTTTCCTTCTGTGAAAGTGCTTATGTACTTTATATGTGCCTTTGTATATAGTGAACCTGCATGTATACATGACTTGGTATATAGTGAACGTGTGTATATACGTGACTTGGTATAGAGTGAACTTGCGTGTATACATGACTTGGTATATAGTGAACCTGCGTATATATGCGACTTGGTATATAGTGAACCTGCGTATACCTTTCTTTCTCCATTCTTGCTGTTTACCTGCTATACTGTGATCTTTTCATCTCAGAGAGTTGCCATCAAGGACAACACTTGTGTCATACCTGTATCATAATGCCAACAATCTCCCCCTTTGGACTTTATGGCAACAACCACACCAAGTCATTCTCCCCCTTTGACATTAAGGGCAAAGGGCCGACCAAGATATTATCTCCCTTGATATTCATTTTGTTGTCAATACTCCCCCTGAGTATATGCTGAAATCTCTGATTGAGCTCCCCCTTTGTACATGCTAAGATGTATCAATCTGTTCATGCTCCCCTTGAGCACATGCTCAGTTTGTAAAAATATAACATGACTCTACAACTCAACTAAGTGAGTATGACCTTCCTATCACCAATGACTCATACATACATCAATCTCCCAACCAAGTTGGGATACAAAATTTTGACTCATTCACCCAACCAAGTGGGGATATACCAAATGTTTATACATGACTGAAATAGGCATTATTGCATCATCCTTCCCATGCATAGTGGGATTATTCATCAAAAGACAAAGACAAATCATGGGTCTTTATATGTCTTTTACATCGAATGGTATTTATGACATTTAAAATATTTTTAAACAAGACCATGATAGTCGTCAGCAACTATCATACACAATGTATGATCTGCTCCATAAGCATATGTCAATAGCATCCAGACTAGAAACCTCTATATGTCCATTAGTGTAGATATCATCAACCTGTGACAAGGTATGTCTGCATATAGATATCAACTCATCCTTTTGATCTTGAGCATTATCACAACCTTCCATGAATCAACTCTACATATGTCATACAAAATCATTCACATTATATCATATGTGAAAAACATCATAGTCAATGTATAATTACATCCCACATCAACATATGTGAGTATCAACCTATCATCATATAAGTAAGAACTCATCATCATCATGTCTTCAAATAGCTATGTCTTTATGTGACCTGCAATAACACCATTATCTTGGCCAACCAACAATGCAACTTTGAGTAATCATCCATGTATCCAACATACTGTATATAGCACTATGTATCTAGCAAACCATGAGCTCATGGTCATTTGTCAAGACTTCTTGATATCATCAACAACAACAATCCTCAACCATGTGAGAACCAAAAACCATAGGAATCCTGCATCATAACTGTACCATATGATCTTTAGAAGGCATGATGACAGCAACATGAAAGAAATGAGTGGCTCATCATTAAATAATGTTGTGTACTCAAGATTTGTACTTCTCCTTGTCCTTATGAAGATCATCATGTAAGCAATATATATGACTATATGCATCATCAAAGAATCATCCACAACCATCCATGAATCTGATCTGAAAACCAACTATGTGACCCCCAAGTATCATATGAGATGGGAAACTCATAACCGTAACATAGCAAGATGTATCTTTTAGCCATATAAACATCCTCATCATTGATTAGGTACCAAAGACTTCTAAACATAATGCCAACAATGCTTTATTAGAAGCATAGCATGTTCTCCCCCTGAACCTGTTCCACCTGTTCACTGTTAGATCTGATCATTGCATATATTAGTAGGAAGTATAAAGGCATCATCAATCAAATATACATCAAGTTATCAATAGCTTGTGAAGATAAAAGAAAACTTCTAAATAACATCGACAGACTCTAGTCATATATCATCGCGACAGAAAGGATAACTGATGATTTTCTGAATCATATCAAATCATTTTTTTTGAGTCTATCCTATTGCATTTTTCTCAAGCCACATATACGCGACTGTGCAGCTTTGAACTCGCGTATATACGCAACTTGTCTTCATGAAAATTGCGTATGAGAGTTAGAACATTGAAGTTTCACACTTTCAGCTCCCCCTGAGTCTGTTATGTCTGTACATTGTGCCATGCCACATTTTTCTGTCTTCTTCTTCCATATCTTCGAGTGTGATGATGTTTTCTCCTTTTGGTATGGTGCCCATACTTTATTCCTACATTCCTTTGCTATATGTCCAAACTTGTTACATGCATAACATATCATATGTTTCATATTCCTTTTATAGTAGTCAATGGCTTTGTGACTAAACATATTGCAAGCAAAACAATATCCCTTAAAGTACTTGGAATGTGATGATATTTCTGTGTGATGGTCTTGAACCATTCTACTTCTGCATCTGGTTGCAATATGTCCAATATTATGACATTCATAACATTCAACATTATTCGTTTGAGGAAATAACTGACTATCACTTCCATAGTTAGGAGTAAAAGATTTTCTTTGAAGAAATTCTTTCCTTGGTTGTTGATGGGATTGACCTCTCATCTCCTTATTGAGCATTTCAGATTTTGCATTAGAGTTCCTTGTCTTGCTTTGTGAACTAGATTCACTTTCAAAAAATTCATGAAAACCAAGACCAGTTTTGATAGTAGGAGACCTTTAACTACTAAGAATGTCATCCAAGATCTTAGTACTATCTTGAAATCATAAGAGCTTATCCTTTTCTTCTAATTTATCTTTTAGAATATTTACCTCAACCTAATGTTGCTCTTCCTTTTCAAGATACTACTTCTTCATGATTCCTTCAGATTTTCTTCCTTCTTCCAACTAATGTCTTAATTCAAGAACTTTGTTTTCTTGTTTTTCAAGAGCTTAGAGTAGTTCTTTATTCTGCCATTTTGCTTCTTCAAGATTTTCTTTTAGCGAGAGGATCTTAGCTTCAAGACATTCATAGTAATTGGATCTATCTCTGAGTTTCTTGATTGTTGTGCTTCTTTCATTTACTTCATTTCTTAATGATGTCACTTCATCTTGTAGCTTCCGACATTGATCTTCCTTTTCCTTGAATTGCTTCCTTACCTTGTTTCCTTCCTCTAGTTGAGTTTTTAGTTTGGTAGCTTCTTCTTTGGAGGCACATTCCCTTTTTTCCAGTAGATCTTTTTGATATCTAATTTTTTCTGTAAGCCTTTTAAATTCTGCCTCTATTTGATATCTTTCATCCTCACCCATAAGAGCAAATTTAGTTGTTTCGCTATCACTTTCATCATCTTCAAATGGATGGAGAAATGTATCACCAGAGGATACTGATAGTTCTTTTGCTTGTTTATCTTCATTCTGAGGTGATTCTGAATCTGAAGTGTTGCTTCCACATGTTCCCTAGTCAATTCTCCCACTTTCATAGTTCCTTTGAGATGTCTTCTTCTTTTGAGGTGTTTTCTTCTTTAGCTTCTTTCCCATTGTTCTACGGATCTCCTTCAAGCGATCAAGCTTCTACCAAAGGACCTGCTCTAATACCAATTGTTGGAAATAATACTGAGAGGGGGGGGGGGTGAATCAGTATTAGTCAAGTCAATAATCTTTTTCTTTTCTTACTCAATTTCATATACACTACTTCAATGAAGGCAACCCACATGTGTACGCAACTTTGATTAAGGAAACAAGCGTATATCCAGCAAACTAATGATTCTGTTAATTCATCATATGTGATCTTTAATCTGAGTATCAGTACCTTATTAAACATTAAGCAATAACCATGTGCAGTTAATAACAGAAAGAACCATCACACATAAGCATCACACATGAACACCAGGATGTAAGGTGGAAACCCAATGTGGGTAAAAACCACCTGCTGCTGTCATCTCTATCTTCTTTTAATAATAAGAAAATCTGTTTACAACAATGTACTGGTGCAGAGTCATACCAGTGCACAGGCTTCTACCTGCAAAAGGCTACGACCTTCTTTCATTCTCCAGCTTCCACTCGAAAGGAGCTACAACCCCCTAGCTCTTATACTAGCCGGTATATTTACTAGTACATAGGTGCCGACCTACAGAAAGTACAACCTTCTTTCTTCCTCTAGATACCATGTTTCATAAATTTTTAGACTGGATACTCTTGGAACACAACACCATAATTTGAAGGCCACGTTTCATCCAATTTTCATACTGGATCCATCAACAACATTGAAGCACAAAATAAATCACCACTACAATACAATCGTCAACCACATTTGCATCATCAATCTCTGAATCACCCATAAATGAATCAACCAATCAGAATATTTTCATCATAACACAGTCACTAGAACATAGAGCAAAACCCAGAACTCTGCAACAACATTCAGAGCCAACTATATCCTTAAAAATGATGCATCAGAGTGCATACACTACTTGGAAGAGCCGAACCAGTGTGTATACGCAACATCACCAAAGCGAACCAGCATATATGTCATCAAATGCTTACTTATAACTTCGCTGCACTTCCTGACTTCAGACATACCCAGATCATTACATACAAGAAGGATAATACATGTGTTAGCAACTAGATCTAGTCCATCAGATCACATAAAGATAAGTCATTATGATTTTGATCCATTATTAGATCTCATCCATCTTCACTGAAGCAAATCAATCAATCTGAACACTGTTACCAGAATGCAGTCACCAGAACATAAAGCAAAAACCCAGAACTCTGTATCAATAGCAAGAATCAATTGTAACTTCAAACATCATAGTTCACAAGGTATACACTACTTCGATGTGTAGAAACTGCATGTACACACGTTTTTTCAAAAGTCAACCATCGTATACATCTATAAATATTCATTCATAATTTGCATCTATTCTAGACTTCAATTATACCCAGATTATAATATCCACAGAACATTATATGCGTCAGTATACAGATTTAGAATAAGCATGATCAAACCATATAGAGATGATTCATTGCAAGCCATAAGATCCCAATCCATCATTAGATCTTGTCCTCCATCAATTGCTGAGATTCCGCCTTGGCTTAGATCAAGCACAACATCATAAACCCATAACCTACATACTAGATCTCACACTTCATCAGATATTCAAGATTTGCTAAGTGCCTTTGCCTAATGATCTTCTCCTCCTTTTATAGTCTTCGGCCTTACTCAATACCATGGTCCAAAACCATGTAGGACCAATACCTTGGACCCAATACCTAGGGTCAATACCTTGAACCAAATACCATGGACCAATACCAAAATACCATGGTCCAAATACCACGGACCAAAACTTAGTTTTTCGACATGTACGCACCTTTCCTTCTGTGAAAGTGCATGTGTACTTTATATGTGCCTTTGTATATAGTGAACCTGCATGTATACACAACTTGGTATATAGTGAACCTACGTATATACACGACTTGGTATATAGTGAACCTGCGTGTATACATGACTTGGTATATAGTGAACCTGTGTATATACGCGACTTGGTATATAGTGAACTTGCGTATACCTTTCTTTCTCCATTCTTGTCGTTTACCTGCTATACTGTGATCTTTGTAGAAATTTTGAATAATTTGACACTTATTCACAGAGATTATCCTGATTATACACTATTGTGGAATACATGAATAATACATAACCTCCTCTACGTTGATCATCAATTTAGTAGCATTAAAAACAATGAAACATCAATTGCATGCGCACATTAACACAATATGTAACTCAGGGAAAGCATACAGCTGAAAACCCCACACTATCTATATATTATAATGCTTGAAAACATGTAACAATACATAGTACAATACTCCTCACAAGTACTCAGTACTATCTCCACCTGTTACACACAAACTAGCTCCGATCCAATGCCTCAAATCTCCTCCACTGTTTGCCTGCCTCCATTGCACAATCCTGCAAGAGAATAATGATGAATGGATGAAGAAAACTCGTATTTCCTTGGCTGAACCACGCAATCCTAATTGGCATAACTCAATCCCATCGATTGTGCAAGATCTCATGCACAACTATAGTCACAACTGATAGCAATCTCAACCTCTAACACCTGTCTCCACTGAACTGTCCATGCACTGAGTTAACTAATGTATTGTTCAATTGCTTTATGAGTTAGTAATTAGTGAATTAATTAAAAATTAATTCACATCACTCATTATTAGTGTATTTGCAGTTAAACTAAATACAACTAGTTCAACCCAGTCAAACTAAACACAACTCCACAATCAACTCCACCAAAACTCAACCACCTGAGTTCTAACTGAAGTCCACCATGAAATAGCTCAACTGACTCATAAGAAAAGCATATTTCCTTCTGACAGCTTCATGTGACACATATGTAGCTCAAACTGAAGTGCTCCAAGAGGATAAGATAATGTTTATTGTCCAAATATTATTATGAGCTAATAATATTTGACTGTTCTATTTTTAGCCTGACAGTCTAAAAATAGACTCTGCCCATATGTCTAAAAATAGAAGTCCATCTATTTTTACCAACATGACCAATCATCCACAAATAGCATCCTGCAACTCATAGACCATGATCCATATGTCTAAAAATAGACATAGTCTAAAAATAGACTTTGCGCCAAAAATAGCCTGCGGGCCCACTTAGTGAAGGCGACTCCTTTCCACTAAGCTCCATCATCTTGTTGCATTTTCAACAATATTTTCATCTGAGAGAGTTTCCATCAAGGACAACACTTGTGTCATACTTGTATCATAATGGCAACACAAAACAATAAGACGTGGCACTTCGTACAAGTTTGCTCTACTGAACTAGTCTATAATCAGGTCATCATGGGAGATTTGTGATAAATATTCCTTGGAAAATCCAATATTGATTAGGCTTGTGGGATTGTAAATAGGACTCATAGGGCTACTATAGGACTAAATTTCAGACCCTGGAGATCTGCAATTATAGAGATACAACGGATTCAATATCGAGATCCTACAAAGTGAAAAAAGGTGTGTATTTTTTTTTACATTTTGCATAAGTTTGGCTTGAAAAATTAGTTTGAAGGAATTCAAAGGATATAGCGAAGCATAATTATCATTAATTTATTCCCCAATAAGTAACCTAAAATATCTAGCATGACTCATGAAGAAGAGGAAGAAATGCAACATGATATATCAAAATTACGAGACCAAGTGCAACAAAATTCACTCTCACAAAAAGTAACAGAAGCTAACATGATTGGTTTAAAACAAGGCATGGAAGCTAATATGGATGATTTAAAGAAATATGTGGAAGCTAATATGGATGGTTTAGAAGTAAACATTGAAGATTTGAAGAAAGACATGGAAGGTTTGAAAGGAGGTTTGGAAAAGTTGCTACAAGAAATGCTTCGTAATGGTGAAAAGGTAGTAGAAGAAACTCATAGTGAGAACAAAAGAAATGTTAATCATGATTTCATAAACTCTAATGTTGGATTGAATTCCCACAATGTTCCAAAGATCGATATTAGGAAGTTTGATGGAAAGGATCCCATAGCATGGATACTATAGATGGAGCAATATTTCGATCTCCATAATGTGAAAAACACACAAAAGGTACACGTTGCAACTTTATATTTGGAACCAAATCATTTTGTATGGTATCAATGGCTTTTCTCTCATTAAAAAATTGTCACTAGGGAATTTTTTACGAAATAAATGATATCACATTACGAGGATACAAAAAGCAACACCTTTTTTAGCCAACTGATAAATCTCAAACAAAAGGGTTCAATGATGGAGCACATTGAGGACTTCCAAAAATTAAATATAAGGGTAAAATATATTCCGGAGGAGCATAGGATTGATGTGTTCATAGGGACTTTAAAAGATAACTTCCAACATGAGGTTTGCCTTTGGGAACCTGACTCATTGGAGAAGGCATTCAGGTTGGCAAGAAAAATGGAAAGAAAAATTATGGCAAAAGGGAATCTTACCAATCACAACTATAAAGATGGAAGTGTTGCTGGCCCTAGCCTTCCACAACCTACAAGGTTGACACCACAAAAATTGGAAGAAAAAAGAGAAAAAGGGCTTTGTTACAGTTGTGATAGCAAATGCACTAAAGGCCATAAGTGTGCTGAGAAGAAATTATTTTACATAGGTTGTGAAGAGGAGGAATAAAAGGAATAAGAAACATCAAAAGAAGAGGATATACACTGGGTACAAACCCTAGAGAAAGAATAAATGAATCCGACCATATATTGCAATGCATTGGACAAAATTACCACTCCTCAAACTATCAATATAGAAGGACATATCAAGAAGAAAAAGGTAATAGTGTTGATTGATTCAGGCAATACCCATAATTTTATTCTTTGTAAGATAGCCAAGGAATTAAATTGCTTCCTATATCCAGCACCAGAGTGTCAAGTGATGGTTGCAAGTGGAGGAACCATAAATTTCTCTTGAAAGTGACATAATATCAAGCTATCCATGGGAGAACATGTATTGAATAGCCCAATGATTTCCACTGCAATGGGTGGTGTTGATGTTGTACTAGGAGTCAAATGGCTACAATCTTTGGGTACGATGGCTTTTAATTTTCAAGAACTTTTCATGAATATTTTTTTGGAAGTAAAGGAAGTTGAATTAAGGGGTATTGCAGGGAAACTGAGAAAGATAATCAGCTCTAATGAAATGACAAAGCTTCTAAAGAAATAACAACGAGGCATAATTACGCAATTATGTTCACTAGAGGTTCCGACATTGAAATCATCTATTTCTCCATATCTCCAAAAAGTCTTGGACAATAATTCCAAGGTATTTGGGACTCCCAAAGGCCTCCCACCTATTCGTGATCATGATCATGCTATTCATTTGATTCCAAGAAGTGTTCCTCCAAACATCAGGCCTTACAGATATCCCTATGCCCAAATAGTGAAATTGATCGTATGGTTGCAGAAATGCTAGAGGCTGGTATAATTCAACCTAGTCAAAGTTCTTTCGCTTCTCCAATAGTATTGGTGAAAAATATGGATGGATCATGGTGCATGTGTTCAGATTATAAGGAGATCAACACGCTCACTATTAAAGATAAATTTCCCATTCTTGTCATTGATGAATCATTGGATCAATTTCATGGATCAATTTACTTCACCAAGTTGGATCTTCATTCAGGATATCATCAAATCATAATGAAGGCTGAAGACATTCTGAAAACAACATTTAGAACTCATGAGGGTCATTATGAATTTTTGGTCATGCCTTTTGGCCTTACCAATGCACCTTCTACATTTCAAGGTTTGATGAATTCCATTTTCAAACTCTTCCTTAGAAAATTTGTGTTACTATTTTTTGATGATATAGTAATCTACAACAAGTCTTGGAAGGATCATGTTCAACACGTTGACAGGGTGCTCAAACTGTTGGAGGAGAAATAATTGTATACAAAAAGCTCCAAATGTCTCTTTGGAGTACAAGAGGTGGAATATCTAGATCATATTGTATCTCATGAAGGTGTTAAGGTAGACCCTAGAAAAATTAAAACCATTAAGGAATGGAAAATCCACACACCATAAAGCATCTGTGAGGATTTCTCTGTTTGACAAGGTATTATCGCAACTTTGTTAAGAATTATAAGAGAATAGTAGCACCTCTAATAGAATTATTGAATAAAGATGCATTTTCATGGACAACAGAAGCAAAGAAGGCCTTTGAACTTCTTAAATAGAAAATGTGCGAAGCAGCAGCCTTAGCTATGTCATAATTCACAAAAACCTTTATTATGGGATGTGATGCCTCATGAAATGGAAATGGTGTTGTTTTAGTGCAAGAAGAAATACCCATTGCTTTCGAAAGTCATCCAATCAAAGGAAAGTATTTACACAAAGTTATTTATGCAAAGGAAATGTTGGCAATACTACATGCACTTAAGAAATGGCAACCCTACCTAATGGGAAGACACTTCAAGGTAAAAATGGACCATGAAAGTATTAAATACTTTTTCGAAAAAAAGATTATCTTCAGAAGAACAGCAAAAATGGGTCACAAAGATGTTGGGTTATGACTTTGAAATAATCTACAAAAAATGGAAGAAAAATGTTGTGGCATATACACTCTCAAGAAAGGATGAGGATGTGGAAGCATTGCTCTGTGCCATTTCTATTATACAACCAGTTTAGATAAACAAATCAAGGGATGAATGGAAGAATGACGGAGAAGTGTGGGCACTCATTCAAAAGCTACAACAAGATCCCAATACATATGATACATTTATCTGGAAAAATGATCCGTTATGGTACAAAGATCGCTTATACCTATGTAATAATTTCCAACTCAAACAAAAGATTCTTATGGAATTGCACATAGCTCCCTTAGGAGGGCACACAGGATTTTTAAAACCTTACCACAAGGTTAAGAAGGAGTTTTTTTGGGATGGCCTTAAATCTGCTATTCAAAAGTTTGTGGTGGAATGTTTGGTTTTTCAACAAAATAAAGTTGAAACAATTAAGACCCCAGTTATATTACAACCTTTATCCATTCCAAGCCAGTGTTGGGAGGAGTTTTCAATGGATTTTATCACAGGTTTACCCAAGTCTGAAGGAAAGAGTGTTATCATGGTGGTAGTTGACAGACTTACCAAGTATGCACACTTTTGTGTATTATCTCATCCATTTAAATCCAGTATAGTTTCTACTGCATTTATGGATACATTTAAAAAGCTACATGGAAACCCAAAGATTATTGTAAGCAACAGAGATCCCATTTTCATTGGAAAATTTTGGACAAAACTATTTTCTTGTCTTGGTACTCAATTAGCTCATAGCTCATCTTATCATCGTCAATCTAATGGGAAAATTGAGATAATAAACAAAAATTTGGAAGGATATATTCGTTGCTTCGTATATGATAAAAAAACATAATGGGTCAAGTGGTTGCCTTTGGCTGAATGGTGGTATAACACTTCCTTCCATACTGCAGCAAAAATGACCCCAATTATGGTACTTTATGGATATCATCCACCGTCCATCTCATCATATTTAAGAGAAAATTCTAAGGTTCAAGCAATGGAAGATCACATCGAGCATCAACAACAAGTTCTCCAAATCTTAAAGGATAACCTCACTTTAGCACAGAATAAAATGAAACAACAGGTATATCAAAATCACAACGAAAGACGTTTTGATGTAGGTGACTGGGTATTTCTATCGCTACAATCATATATAAAAATGTCCCTCAAGTAAGCTAAGAAGTATAATAAATTATCCCCAAAATGTTATGGTCCGTACAAGGTCTTGCAAAATATTTGTACTATGGCATACAAATTGGAGCTTCCCGTAGCTTCTTGAGTGCACCTAGTTTTCCACGTTTCATGCTTAAAGATGGTTATAGATGACAAGCTTCCAGTTCAAACAATATTGATAGAAATTGATGAGGAAGGAACAATCATATTGGAACTTGAAGCAGTCACAAAAACAAGAACTCAACAACTATGGAATCGATTAATTTTAGAGTATCTCATCAAGTGGAAGAACTTACCTACTGAAGATTCCACATGGGAGGATGAGAATTTTATACAGAAGAATCTAGAACTACTCAAGCATTGAGGAAAAAACTTTTTTTAAGGAGAGGGGGATGTTAGGTCCCTATAATTGTTGGCTTAAGGGGGGCTGACCTAGGTTCAGAGTTGTTCGCGCCAACCATGAAAACCCTAACTCTTGGCCCTTTTGGCAACAACCTGCATAGAACAGGCTGCAGTCTCACTTGAAGCAGTATTGGGGGATGCTAGAACCAAGTTTCTACATCCAGGGACATGTGATAAGTGGTTCTTAAGCTCTGACAGTTCAGATATGCCTTTTCCTATATCGGTATCCTTCTAGGGATCGTTACTATAACTAGGGTAAAGTGTCTTCTAGACCTTCATAAAGGTCTACAATTAGTATTTGCAGACCTTGAATAGAAAATTTATCTGTAGGTTTTAACCCCGTACAGAAATTACCTGCATACGAATTCTAAAACACAGAAAATAAACAATGTGGGTGCATAACACATAAAACACATATACAGAGATATTTTCCCCTAGATCCTAGAACTGGGACTACCAGCTTGATTTTTCATTATATTCCTTTCAATGTTACAATACATATTTATACATGTCGAAGCATCCAATACCATGGACCGAAAACCATCACATCCAAAACCATGGACTGAAAACCATAGGTAGGTTTGCCCAACCTAATATAGGGTCCAAAAAAAATTTTCCCGGGGCGCTACCCTGAACCCCATAGAGGGGGCTACCTACCCCCCTCTAACCCCCCGGTTCACTACATAGGTTAGTCATGTAAAGAATATAATAGAACCCAACATTATCCCACTTGTTGTTTTCTTTCCACAAGGGGCCACAGGAGAGCTTAGTCATTTATCTAGCCCTGAAACGCCCATTGTTTCTCTACACCAAGAGAACTTCTCAGAGCTCACAGATTTTGTCAATGCATCTATAGTATTCTTCAAAGTGTCCACCTTTACTAGCAACACCTTTTTGTCTTCTATCAAATCCCTCACAAAGTGATACTGAACATCAATGTGCTTTGTCTTTGAATGATAAGCAGGGTTCTTTGCCAACAAAATTGCACTTCGGCTGTCACATCTATCCTTATAGCTCCCTGTACTAACCCCATACTTGAACACAATCTCTACAACCAAATGGCTTCCTTGCTTGCATGAGTGGTTGTCATGTATTCTGCCTCTGTAGTTGATAATGCCACTATAGATTGTTTCTTACTCATCCAACTGACTGCACCTCCAAATAGGTTAAACACATACCCACTTATAGATCTTCTCTGATCCAGATCTCCAGCCCAGTATACATCAACAAAGCCACAGATATCCAAAACTCTGTCCAGTCCTGGTCTTCCTTAGTAGCACAAACCATAATCACTAGTGCCATGCAAATCCCTGAAAACCCGCTTCACTATTGTCCAATGCTCCGTCCCTGGTTTTGACATAAACCTTGCTCAATACTCCCACTGCATGTGCAATGTCTAGCCTAGTACAGACCATTGCATACATCAGGCTACCCTGCACTTGCATATGGAACATGGGACATATCCTCTTCCTCTTCTTGTGTCTTGGGACACTATTCAACAGATAGCTTTACACCTACAGGAATGGGAACCTTCATCGGTTTACTATCTTGCATATTAAATCTCTATAGTATTGTCTCGACATACCTCCTCTGGTTTAACTAGAGCTTCCTCTTTGCCCGATCTCTTTTAATTTCCATGCCCAAAATATAGTTTGCAGCACCAAGATCTTTCATGTCGAATTTGGAAGACAATTGAGTCTTCAAATCCTAGATAATTTCTTTGTCATTTCCAACCAGCAACATATCATCCACATACAAGACCAGATAAATAATACGGTCACCAATTAATTTAAAATACACACAGTGATCTGATTTGCTTCTAGTGAAGCCAAGTCCCTGTATAAATGTATCAAATTTCTGATACCACATCCTTGGTGACTGTTTTAACCCATACAGAGACTTCTTTAACTTGCATACTAGTTCTTTCTTACCCTTCACCGCAAAGCCTTTAGGTTGCTTCATGTAGATCTCCTCTTCCAGATCCCTGTGAAGAAATGTTGTCTTCACATCCATCTATTCTACCTTAAAATCAAAAGCAATAGCAACAGATAAAAGTAACCTAATAGAAGTTACCTTGGCAACAATAGAAAAATATCACCAAAATCAATTCCCGGCACTTGGAATAACCTTTTGCTACCAACCGAGCTTTGTATTTCTCCACCTTTCCTTCTGCATTTGTCTTCTTCTTGAACACCCATTTGCTGCCAATGGGTTTCCTTCCAGCCGACAACTCCACTAGATCCTAAGCCTCATTTTTGTGCAAAGATGTCATTTCATCAACCATGGCCTCTTTCCAGAGTTTTCCATCCTCTGAATCTATTGCTTCCTTCATAGTTCTGGGATCATCATCAGTAATAGATAAAGAAAAATTTGAACAGAAAGCAGATGGACTATACCTTTCTGGCTGCCTTCTTTCTCGAACTGATCTTCTTACACGCAGAGTTTTTGGCTCTTCATCTTCTGATTCCTTGTCTGCTGTAGAGTTTGATTCTTCCTCCTTTAGCTCAAACTCTATCTTCTCAGGTTCCTTTGGTTGGAATTCATGTTTAATAACATCTTTCACCTCTCTGAACACAACATCTTAGTTGTACATATCCTTCCTTGTTGTTAGGTTCCAAAGTTTATAACCCTTTAAACCATCCTTATACCCAATAAAGATGCACTTTTCAGATTTACTATCCAACTTGGTTCGTTTATCCTTTGGAACATGTACATATGCATCACATCCAAATACCCTCAGATGTGAAAGAGAGGGTTTCTTACTAGTCCATGCCTCTTGTGGATTCTTGTCCTCCAATGCTGATGAAGGTGATCTATTGACCAGGTAACATGCTGTCTCCACCGCCTCTACCCAGAATTCCTGTCCTAACCCGACACCACTGAGCATGCTTCTTTCTCTTTCCATCAATGTCTTGTTCATTCTTTCTGCAACTCCATTTTGCTGAGGTGTATATGGAGTAGTCTTCTGCCATGCTATACCACACTTCTTACAGAATTCTTCAAATTCCTTACTCTAAAACTCTCCACCGTTATCTATCCTCAACACCTTTATCTTGTTCTCTATCTGGTTTTCCACCAGAACCTTAAATTCTTTAAACCTGTCAAAGACTTCATATTTCTTCTTAAGGAAATATATCCATGTATTCCTTGAGAAGTCATCTATAAATGATACATAGTACACAGACTTACCCAGTGATAGAACTTTCACATGTCCAAACACATCAGTATGCACAAGCTCTAATATTTGTTTCGCCCTCTTACCACCAGAGGGGAAACTCACCCGATTATGCTTCCCATATACACAATTCTCACAGAAATCAAAATTCAGAGAGCTATTACTCATACCTTTACCATGAAGTATTCATAGGCATTTCTCTCAAATATGTCCAAGCCTTTGATTCTACAACATGGTCTTCTCTCAAGAGACCACTAGATTTTCTACTCCACTTTAAGGAACCAGAGAACTGTTGCACTGGTCAACAACAATGCTAACTTGCAACATGTACAGAGTTCCAATTTGAACTCCCCACATCAATACCAGTTCTCCTTGAACCATCTTGCAAGTATCCTTCTCGAACATTGTTTTTACACCTACATCATCTAGCTTTCTTACAAAAATCAGAGCAGGAATATGCAGAACACCTGGAAGTGTTCTAACCCTTCCACCTTGCAACTGCAACTTTACTTTTCTGCAACCAACAATTCTAGCCTTCCTATCATCCCCTAAGAAGACATTACACCATTGTATTTATCATACTCGCAGAACCACTCTCTATGGGGAGTGAAGTGAGAGGATGCACCTGAGTCAATCAACCATGCCTCATGATCTACATGTGTACTTGAAGAATCCAAGTACACATCCCCACCTTCATCTGAGGTGGTTTTCACCTCTATAGAAGAAGCATCATCATGTCCCTTTCCTTTGTTAGGAGCTTTAGATTTATAGTCCCTTTTGTAGTACCCTTCCTTTTCGCATTTCTAGCACACCGCCTTTACAGGTTTTCCTAGAGATTTAGATCTCCCACTTGATGACTTATTTTTGTTTCTATTCTGGGACCATCCTCGTACAGACAAGGCATCACCATTTTGGCTCTCCCTATTTTTCTGCCTCATCTCCTCCATTAACAAGGATAAGACTATTTCATCAAAATGCAAGGCAGTTGCATTGCTACCTATTGCAATAACCAGACTATCCCACGAAACTAGTAGAGAACACAACAAACTGATGCACTTATCTTCATCTGAAATTTTAATATCAATAGATGCTAACGGACTTACCATAGTATTAAATGTGTTCCTATGCTCTGTCACTGAATCTCGATCTTTCATCCTCAGGTTATACAACTTTTTCGCAGGAACAGTCTATTCACCAAAGACTTAGATTGGTACAAAGTCCATAACTTGTCCCACAAAGCCTTCACCGTAGCTTCCCCTAATACATTCAACAATACTGAATCTGAGACACACAATCATGTTGTACTCTTTGCCTTCTGATCCAACTTCTTCCATTTTTCATCAGACACTCTCGTTGGTTTAGTACCCAGATCTACTGTGATCCATTGATCTTTATCCACCAACAGATCCTCCATCTTGAGTTTCCACAACTCAAAACTATGAACATTAAATTTCTCGATCTTTATATTTCCACTGCTCGCCATCTTCTTTCACCACCAGAGTCGATCTCGCAGATCTTCCACTGAATAGGGTCTACCACAAGCCCGAGTGAAACCCCTCAGCAACAAAGGCATCCCCTTGAAGCCAAAATTGCTCTGATACCAAATGTAGGTTTTAACCTTGTACAAAAAGTACTTGAAAATGAATTCTAAAACATAGAAAATAAACAATGTGAGAGCATAACACATAAATCACATATACACAGAGATTTTCCTTTGGATCCCAAAACCAGGACTACCAACTTGATTTTTCATTATATTCCTTTCAATGTTACAATATATATTTATACATGCCAAAGCATCCAATACCATGGACCGAAAACCATCGCGTCCAAAACCATGGACAAAAAACCATAGGTAGGTTCACCCAACCTAATATAGGGTCCAATTTTTTTTTTCCCGAGGTGCTGCCTCATACCCCGTAGAGGGGGGCTACCCACCCCCCTCAAACCCCCCGGACAGGGGGGGCTACTGCCCCCCCTCTGACCCCCAACTGCGCAATTGGTGCAACGAAGTGGGGGCTCCGCCCCCCCTCTAACCCCCGGTTCACTATGTAGGTTAGTCATGGAAAGAATATAATAGAACCCAACATTATCCACTTTCGTGCATCATAAATAACCCTAGATCTGACTTCATGCAAATCTATCCAATTCATTAGAAAACATAGTAGAGATAACTCTTATCTTCGTAAAACTAGATAACTACTTAAATCATGCATAAATAAGAAATATTCAGTGGTTTCACATAACATTCATTCATTATTTCATAGAAAACACATTATAAGCGACAAATCATACCATAAGCATAATCAACAGAAATAGTCATATTTGTCAATAATTTTTCAAAACTAGTCTTTATTGATCTTCAATGTTCAGATTACAAACTCTTTCACCCTGCGCACTCAGTTGTAGGGGTTTGCGCACTGAGCTACAGACTTACCAAGGCCTCCTCCACACTCAGTTGTAGGAGCCTTCCCCTTCTCATCTAAGTATAGGAAGCAAATCCTTCCTGCCTTAACACTTGCGCAATAGTCTCTATCTTGACTCTTCATTATCAACTACTAAGTTACTTCTAGAATCGTTATGACTCATATCTATATCTATATCTATATATATATATATATATATATATATATATAGATATATATATAGATATATATATCTATATCTATATCTATATATATATATATATATATATCCTTCTCAATACAATACCATGGTCTGTGAACCATGGGTGAGTCTCAAAATTTACTTATCTACTTATCCAAACAAGGGGCTAAGACCCCTTTGACTCTTATCTACATGTGCACTCTGCTTCCACATTTCGCGGAGACTTTACATCTTTTGCAAAAACATATACAAAACTTGGGTTAACTAACCCCAAAACTGACCCTAGGATCCTATCTCAATAGGCCCCCAACAAAAATATCATGACCCTCAATTCACTCAGTTGGCACCTCAATCTTGTTGCGTAGACCACCGAGCTCAACCTGTAACACTGCAACTTCAACAACGCTCTATACCCCAACCTGCTACACTTCTTCGACCAATTTTTCTGTTGTCGATACCTCCACATTTAAGTGCATTTTCCTCTATGTTTGTTGTAACACCTTTATCTTTTCCTAAAGTGACAATGTAAGCTAAAAAGCTTCCTCTAGCCACGACTATAATATGGCCTTTAACAGGGCCTCTTTCCTCTACAATTCTTCCACCTGTGCTTGTAGTTGCTTTCCCTCTTGTAACTTCACGAGGCATTGTGCTGGCACCAAAGTGTGCACATTCACTCGGACCTCATCATACTGCTACTCTATCTCTTAGGCATCGATGCTTAGCCTCTACAAGTTCGGGTCCTCCTACAATTTGTCCATAATTTCATAGTTACGTAGAAAATAGTTGCATAGTCTGTGACTACGGTATCCAATGTGTTCATACCATCCTTGATTGCTACTTTGAGTTTCTCCCGAACCTTTGGCCGAGTCATTAGCTGCAACTTCAATTGCATCTCTATTATCTTCATCTAGAAATCAAAGGTAACCCTTCCAACTTCGTCCTTTGATGTGTGTACCATGGCAACCAATTTCCTTACTTTTCCTAAGGCTTCAACATCCTCTAGGATTTGCAATTCTAACACTGTTTTGCAGCTCTACTCGATCGTTGTTTCCAGGCTCTAACTTAATTGCTACATCTCCTCCTTTGCCTTTAGTGCCTGAGTTTTCTTTGAGAACATTTGTTCATTGTTGACCTTAAAATCACTTATGACTGTGAGGGCACACTGCTCTTGAATCCTCAGCTCAACTGAAACCCCCTAATGTAATACATGGAGGGTCTGGAGCGACAGCATGACCAAATGCAGCTCCATGTCCTTCATTATATTGATCACAACGCGATCCTCATCTGATTCTATGCGAATGCACCCTTCTAGCAATGGTATGACTTTGAGGTCTAGAGTCCGTTCCAGCGTTGCCACTGTGCCACTTCCCTATGTCATGCTCGCTTGCACCCAACTCATTTGCTTGATGCCCGCTTGAATCCTATTAGCTTGGATCTATAGTTCGTGTAGATCCTTTTGGACACCCCCAATGTCTCCATATATTGTTTCTCAAACTGTTGCAACACCTCAATCATTGTGTCTTTAACCTTGTCACCGATCTCATCAAGATCACCTTCTGTCAACACCATTGTGTCGATCTGTGACCTCTTACCAGACGTTCTTTTTTCATTGTCCAACAGTCTGCTCCTTACCGTGCCTCTTCAAGGTGAAAGGAGTGCATTGCTCCTCACCATCGCCTCCTTCATGTTCTGACATATCTTACTCATCTGTGTGCTGTGAGGCTAACTTTTCACCTTCCTCTATATCCTGGCATTATTTTTCATCCTACTCCTTTGCAACACGCTCTTTTCCCACCCGTTCTTCCTTCGCAGCTACCTTAGCCGCAACCTCCTTTTTCTTCTGCTCAGCAAGAGCTCACGTGGCCTTCTTAGCAACTTCCTTATGCTTTTACGCAGTAGAGCTCTCTGCACATTTTCTTGTTCCCACATCAAACCCTGTGGGTTCATGCCACTCTGTTGGCTAATACCCCATGATCTCCTGCATGTCCTTCTCAGATACCAAATAGGGAAACCTATGCCATACATGCTTTGGGTCCTTCTACGCTCTGATTGACACACTGTGGAAATCAACCTTGAACTCTGCGTAGGCTATCAATTGCTTGAACAAGGTTGGGGACAACCTTGGCCTTTGATTGATAACCATTCAAAGGTCCATCTCCATCAGGATCCATAAAATTTTTGATTCCTTGATTCTTACTGAATCCTTGGCAGGCCACAGTAAGGCGAACCGCACTGCCTTGGGTAAATCTTCCTTATGTGGGGGAAACTAACTCTCCTCTGACAAACTCCAAGCTACTAAAACAATAGATAATAAATGTTAAGCATAATGAGACGACTTGCTTTCTTCCTAGGCTTCTTGGCAGTTCGCGAGGAACTCCTTGCATAGATATTTTGCCTAATTGTACTAAATACCCTTCGCGCACTAGGCTACTAGTGACACTACTAGCACCAGAACCTCATTCACGTCAAACTTCCTCATGATTTTCCCATAAAAATATGGGTAGCGAACTGCACCACCTAGTTCTGAATAGAGAAAATAGAGTATCCGTGCGACTTCTTAACAAGCCCATACACGGTCTTCATCTAATTAGCTAATTATTTCTCCCCGCTTTTCCCTCCAAACTCCTTGGTAGCGTCCGCTCCTTTATAATAAATCTTCGTTATCCTATGGATCAACATGTTTGTAATCGGGATGGGCTCCCCAAGCCACAGACACCCATCATGCACTAACATGAGGATCTGGTGCACACACACCGTGTTGATAGTCGATCTATGATAATGCGATATGTAAAGCATGTGTAGCAACCCCACCTTCTCAACACCTCTGACCCACTTCATGGGCTCCAACCATGTAACACCCGTCTCTTCATAGTATATCTTCATCATATATTTGTTGGTCGCTAAATGTGGGAACCTATCATGGTCCGCAAGGTCCCAATCCTCCATTTTCAGCACTGGAATGCATGCTAATGTAGTACCTTCAAATTCCACCTGTTCAGGAAACAAGGGTGTCGAAATGGTGAATTTCCCGGAATCTGGGTCCTTGGTAACTTTGGTTCTTCCCTTCTGTGGAGGGATATACTCAGGAAGTCATGAGATAGGCTCGACCTCTTTGGCATCCAATTCCTCTACACCTTGGTATTCCTCTTCCTCAAAATCAACCACTTTATCCAGTTGTTTTCCTTTTTCTCCTTTTGTCATACCTCTGGATTCTTCCTCGATGACATTCTCACTGGCATCGGCTTCTTCTGCTTTTCTTTGGCAGTAGATTGCTTTTATTTTGTGGTAGATTTCTTTAGCCTCAGTGACCTTGGTGTGATAGGTACAGGGGTGGTGGCTTCCATACTTGAACTCTTAGAACCTGGCACAGCGAGCACAATAGCTTCGGAACTTACATCTTCAGCATGGTTTGTAGTAGTCATTTTTTCAATGAAAAGCTCTCGCTATGTTGCAGTGTAGTTTGGAAAAGAGGGGTGCATCACAAACTCTTCCTAGAAGTCATGGTTCATAAGATTCAGATAGAAAATCACCCAAACAACTCTTAGAATACAAAATTTTCTTCATTGGACCAACACGCGTAATTTATAGGAAGTTTTGAATTCAAATCCAACCATTCCCCCCAAATTTTGATAATAAATGCATCTTTGGTAGTAGGTCCCCAAAGAATTTTTCCATAAATAGCACCTATCCGCTCCTCTTAATTGATTTTTGGCAATCAAATCATGAATAGTAACCTCAATGGCTACTTTTCGACCCATCTTCACAGTACCAACCTCCATGGCACAATTCATCCAACATAGCTCCACTTGTCCCACCCTTGTCATCCATCGCACAGCCTCTCTACCATGTTTTTCCCTTAGTTGGGCAGCATAGTTTATAGTCCTGCAATCCCTTGCATCTATCTAGATTACTGAGACTGTCCTGCTGCCATATAGTCATCATGCAGGGGTAGGATCCCCTATGTAAAACTTCAGCCTACTTCCTTCACTTTTCCAGGGAATGGTTCTCCATTCAGCTTCGCGAGCTGAACTGCACCATTGTCTGTTATCTCCTTAATAACATATGGCCCCAACCAGTTCATTTGAAATTTTCTTGGAAACTTCATGAACTTTCTATCATATAACAACACCAAATCATCTACCTTGAATGTGCGCAACTTAATATGCCGATCATGCCATGCTTTCTCGCGTTCCTTTTGCACTTGCTGGTGAAATCCTGCAAGGAAGCAATCTTCTTCTAACTCCATGATCTACGTGAGCCATTCTTCCAAGGTTTCACAATCTACCATCTTAGCCAAGGCTGAAATCGATAAGCTTGGCACAATATACTCCCTCAACATTACTACTTCAATTCCATAGACCAACCTGAACGATGTTTGTCCTGTCAACTTCTTGTAGGTCGTCCTATAAGCCCATAACATAGCAGGTACGTGCATGTCCCAGTCATTCCTCTGTGCGTTGCATACCTTTGTCAATGCATGCTCCAAAATCTTATTAAAATCTTCCACCATTCCATTCACCTGTGGGTGATAGGGCGTGCTCTTCTAATGATATACTTGAAATTCTTCCAACATCGTGCTGATCGTTTCATTTAAAAAATGCATACCCCTATCACTCATCAAAATCTTTGGGCATCCAAACCTTGTTAAGACATATTCGGACAAAATCTTTGCAACAGTGGTCGTTGTACAATCCTTCACTAACTGTGCTTCCACCCATCTGGTTAAATACTTTGTTGCAGTAATAATATACCGCGCACCCACCTTCCTTCCTCATGGTTGTATAGGACCTATAAAGTTAATGGCTCACTTATCAAATACCTGCGGTGAAACTTGAGGATGTAAGGGAAATTTGTCCCTTCGCAAAGGCTTCCTCATCCTTTGGGAAGCATCACAAGCCTTACAGTATACCTTAGAATCCTTGTGTAATGTAGGCCACCATAACCGAGCATGCAAAATCTTTTATGTAGTCAATTTTCCTGCATAGTGACTTCTTGTCACTCCTCCATGAGCTTCAGCTAGGATACTAGCATGTTCAAACTTCAGAACATACCTACGCAATATCTCATCCAATCCCATCTTATATAAATGACCTGCAATCACTGAAAAATCCATTTTATGAACTACTGGCTCCTTCTTCTGCTGAGTGGAATAACCATCCGGAGTTGTTCTCATCATTAAGAACTGCATAATATCAGAAAAATGATCGTGACGTGCACCGTAAAGAGCTTCATGTTTGGCAATCCTTCCTCCAATCTATTTGGTTCCTCCCCTATTCAATCCTTGATAGATGGTCTGGCTGTGCATTCAACCTTCTAGGCTTCACAATCACTTGAAAGTCATACTCCTGGAACAATAGCAACCATCAACAGATCTGCCCCACAACATAGGCTTATTGACCAGGTACTTCAGTGTAGAGTGATCTATATACATTTTAAAATTTCCACCTAACAAATAATGTCTAAACTTCTGTAGCATGTAGACCATCGCCAACCCATCAAACTCTGTAGTGGAGTAATTATTCTCAGCTTGTCATTGAGTATACAAGTCAATTGAGTCATTATCATGTATACAATACCCTTTTGGGCATGTTACATATTGTAAAGAAAAATTATTTCAGTCAAAAGACGCTCCAAGACCTCGTCATGGTGCAAAGATCAAGTTGACCTACATAAACGGACAAGTTGGCCTAAATATAGTAATTTGTACCACTCAAAAGCTTATAAATAAGAAGGAAACCGACCTCATTTGACACACACAAGAAAGTTCGATCTTGTTAAGAAAGAAGTTGAATAAGGATGAAAAAGAAGAATAAGAAAAAGGTTGAAGTTTTGGATCTCTCTCTCTCTCTTGTGTTAGGGATTCTACAACTACTAGGCAAGATGAAATTCTGAAGTTTCGTTGAAGTTATGAAGTTGCATCTAGGTCGAAGATATGAAGTTTCATCGAAGTTGTGAAGCTACAACTAGTTCAAAGTTGTGAAAGGTCAAATTTATGAATCTGCTAGGTCGAAGTTGCAAAAATTGTTGATGGGGTTGAAGTTGCTGAAGAAGTAGCTGGAAGGTCAAAGTTTGTTGTTGGAAGCTATGTAAGGAAATTTCATCAAGAAGGAAGGTTGACTTAATCTTGGAGGGGTCTTGGTTAAGGGTCACAGTTCTTGGAATTCTTCAATTGAATATTCTATAATAAGAGAATAATTCTTACGATTTTTCCTCTTAGTTCAAGAGTTTTTGGCTCTGGTTGATCACCTACATCTTGTGTCCTTTGTCTCATTTTTCTTTATGGTTTGGTAGTTGTTTGATGAAGATAATACTAATAATAATCAAGTGAAAGGAGAAATTAATCAAGTTAAGTAAAAATACATCACAAGTAGTTATCAATGAAATATAAATCACTTAATCAAGTTGCCCCTATTTTCCTCAACATGGTTTCAGAAATAAGGTGACAAGATAAGGAAAGATAGCTTAAAGGACACTTAAAGGTTGAAGAACTAGAAGGACTATCAAAAGGAGTATAGATAAATATCAATACATTGACACTGTACCATAAAGAAGACATTAACAAGGACTGAGTACAAGCAAAGAAGACCTCAAAACCCTTGCTTATCAAAAGAAGGGTTTCTTACCCATGTAGCTTCAGCTTCCTTTTTCACAACGACTTTATCATCTCTAGATGCAACTCCACTTCTTATTACAATGTTGATACGCAGTTCATCCTCCCTTGGCTCAACGGTCATCATTTGAGTATTTCTTGCGGGCTCCTGGTTCCTTTTCTCCTGTATCTTCGTGATGAGCACGGGACATTATTCTATCACATGATCAAAATACTTACAGTAGCTCTAGGTTGTCATAGGGTTCTGACAGTCTCTTGGGAAGTGCCCTGCCTATCCAAGGTTATAACAAATAATATGGCTATGTCGTCGACTAGCTCATCATCCTCGTCCTTGGAAACATTCTTAACCATCATGATGGCTTGGCTCCACATGTGTATGTCCTTTAGCTTACAATCTATAAGCATTGACAATGCACTCCATCATCAAGTTATAGCTTCGAAAATTTCTCTCATAATGGCCTATCGATTTACAAAAGTTTCAAAACCACTGCTTTGGGAATCTGTATGTAATTTTGTAATAAATACAAATCTTCACAGCGATGTTGGCCTCTCATTCTACAAATATCACACCACAAACTTGATCCTGGGTTTACTGGATTAGGTGATCCACTTGCCAAATAATCTCTGAACACTGGACATTGATCCTTATAATGGCCCTCTGCTTTCCATTTTGTACACCATACCTCTGATCTAGTTTCTTTACCTTCATTGGGATCTTGCAATTCCAATGTAAAATTTGCTAGCTGGCTTTGAATCTGTTGAACTCCTGCATGAGTATCTATGACTAGCGAAGCTTCCAGCTTCATCGCAATCTCCAATGCTTTAGCTTGAATCACGATCTTCTGTTATGTCAAAGGTAACCTGATATGTGGTAGTAGCAAAAATATAAACCATTCTTTATGTTGTTTTGGGGTTATGTTAAAGCTTACTTGTCCCATTAATATGTTGAATCGTTGATCCAACTCCCACACACGTTCAGTAGTCGACTGTTTGATTTCCTTTAGCTCTATGATGCATTGTGATTCTGACTTTGACTTTTTGAATTCTTATACCAATTCTTTCTTAATATCATCCAACAAAGTAACTAGATTAGTCACAAAGTACTTCATGTACCATGTTAGTGCTCTTTCTCACAGCGTTGTGACAATATACGCCTTCTTTACATCTTAGTCAGTGATCTATCTTGCTTTCCATACTGCATCAGCTATAAACCAAAACACATCCATTTTTTTCTTGAGGGGTTAGGGGGGGGGGGGGGGAGTAGGGGAATTATGTGGAGGGGTATGGGGGGTAAGGGGAGTAGATGGATTGGGAATCCCAAAGATGCCCTTATTTTTCTCAATTCATAACTTCGATGCACCTTCAGGATGGGAGGGGGAATACCATGGGGTTGTGGGGTTACTTCCTTCTTCTTCAGTCTCAATAAAAGGGACTATAGTCAGTCTCAATAAAGTTCTTTGGTCCATGCTCTACTCTAGATCGCTTCCCACTTTGCATAGACTACATTCGTAGTATGCTCTTTTCCCATAAAAGCATTTTAATCCATAGCTTCAAAGAGTTTAGGTGCTTACTTCGCAGACCCTTGAAAACTATTCATTGTAAGATAAAATCTTGTCTATTGCGAATTCAATAATAAATCGTCCTAGGATACTATCAATCCAAAAATAAACTACTCTTAAGATCCTGTTGTTAGTATTCTTGAGTCAATGTATCAATTCCTGGCTCCACATGGTCTGCTCGTCATTTTTGAAAAAAGTCTTATGCTCAGTCAACTTTGATACCCATCCATATAGTTCATTAGCGAATGTCGCGAAGAATATCTCGTGCGGTTCTATATAGAGATACTTTTGCAACCAAGCTTCAATCAACAATTGTGGATTTTTGTTTTCATGAACTGCAAATTCTCACTCTTTTTATTCAACCCACTCCTGGATTTCCTTCTTCGATGGACACCAAAACATATCCCTCAAACAGATCTTGGTCTCAACAATGGAACCATTTATTGGTTTAAGGGGCTTGGACCCAGGTTCAAAGTGTAATGTGCACCAAAAAAACCCTCAAACACTGGCCCTTCCAGCAACGACCTACAAGTAGATTGTAGTCTCACCCAAAGGAGTTATGGGAGGTTGTAGAACCAGGTTTCTATAGCCAAAGGGATATGCACACTATGGCATCCCTATGTTTACTTATTTTTTATACCTATTTACAACTTCACATACATAAATAACTTCGTGCTGATGATTTACTTCACAGATATTCACTTATCACATAACCATATCTAGAATTGTATAACTTGTATTCTTTTGCATAATTCAGTAAAAAGCATGCATAACAGTATGTATAAACACAAATAATGAACACAAATACACAAGACTTTGCAAAATCCTCTTCTTTATTAAGATGGATCTTTTAATACATACACTTATTCGACCTATGCACCTAGCTATAGGTGGTCTGTGCACTTTGCTACAGACTCTTCTAGGCCTCTGCGCACCCAATTGTAGAGCCTTCCCTTAAGGCCAAAAATATAGACTAAAGACAAAAAAATATGACTAATCCATCAACATTAGATCTGACTTCTCCCCTCCTCGACAAAGTATCACATATCTTTATATAGACTCCATTATTACAAACTATGGTCCACATGCTTTGGATTTGACAAAACAATGAACTAACACCTGATGCCCATTACAAAATAAGGGGCTTTGACCCACCCCAAAACCCCTAGAAGCTGCATGATGAATATAACTTCACAGTCTCTGCTCCTCAAAATGTGGAGTCTTTGACAAAAATTGGACCAAGTTGGGTTGCACCCAACATATCTGTATGGGGTTTGATCCTAACCCTACCCCCAGGTGTAGGTTTTCCCAATGGATATGGAGAGTAGTATTTTGGCATAAGTATATACACCAAGGCATGTAGTGTAACATTAAGTTTATTCCATTGTGAACACACAAATTTGTGAATAATATCATAAAATTTGGGATCTCTTTCCTGAATAATATCTTTTATTTGCCCCAACATGTTATCCATATGCTCATACACCTCCCCAATCACTAGTGCATCTGTATCTGCAAAATGAATTTTGATGTGATTATCATCGAAAATCTGTCTCAAAAAACTTGATATGGATCATAGAAGCCTCAATTCGGTAAAATGAATCATGTTATAAATGGGCTTGGTGAATTGCAAAAATTCCCTCACACATGCCCAAAATGGATGATTAAGAGCAGTTTCCTCCACCTGTTCAAAACCTTGCTTGTCAACTGCGGTTGGAGCCCTATCCTTTAATACCTTCCAGTGTTGACTTGACACTATGCTAGCCAATGACTATCTTACCTTCAAAACGTGTATGAAGGTGAGGTAATAACTAGAAAATATAGTCTTTGCAATCTTCAACAACTCCAAACTTGAGCGATTGCAGAAAATCACATGGGTATTGCTTTGATTGGTAATAAATTTTATCATTTTGTTGCCTCTCTTGTACAAATCACCAATCCATTTATATTGAGGATGTTTGTTCTTGAGAATATCATGCATCAAAAGGTTCATTGTGTGAACCAAACACTCAAACCAAAGTATGTTGGTGTATCTATCCTCAATAATTTCTCTCATTGCCTTACAATTAGAAGAATTATCGCTGATGACTTGGATGACATTGTATGGCCCAATATGTTCAATTTTTTGAAGTAATCGTTATGCAATGTTGATTGTGGTTTGGAACTTTTCTTAGTAATCATATGTTGAAAGGAAGATTGCACCACTAGTAGAAACAACAAGAACACTTAACATGTCTCACCTTTTACATTTGTCCATCCATCAGATACAATGAATACCCCATGCTCATTCCAAGAATTTGTCATTCTACCCAAAGAATGTGCTATTTTTTATTTTTCATGATCAAGTCCCACAATTTTGGTGGAAACCATTTCATTCCAATAAGGTGAGCGAAGAACATTGAATGGTATCCCACATGCATAGAGAAATCGGTAAAAATTTTAATGCACATCATTCCTACACCCTTCATCAAGGAAATATAATATGGTTCTATGCCTTAAATGGATTTTTTTTCCTATGCCTCCATATCCACTACCATGGGAGGATGGTAATGAAGTTCTTTGCCTATGTGATTGTGGGTTATCATGTTCAAAGTAACCCTTTGATATTTTAGATTTGGATTGGGATTCCTCCTCCTCCCTTATGTATTTGTCTCTTTCATGTGCTAACACACTTACAAAAGTTTGATGCCTACTTGTTTATTTCCATCCCATGGCATATTCCCATAGAGGTTCTTTCCTTTCCTTCCTTCGGGCCTAGAAACATTTTTCCACAATGGGGTTTGGTCTGCTTTCATTTTTGTGCCCTCATCATCTCCACTCTCCTCTTCTTCCTCACCAAGGTATTCCTTCTCTCCATGGTTTTAAAATGCACCACTACCCACTTCTTCATCGAATCCATCATGGTCAATCCTCCTTCTTGTACTCTCAAAACCATAATAACAGAAATAGAAACCATCATTAGGATAATGCCAAACAATATAGCCATGATGTTTGAAGTTTTAATTCTTTGAACTTTGGTGGAGTTATAGTTTCTTTCCTACAATAAAATAGAGGAATGGGAATGGGAAAGAGACAATAGAACCCTTTCATTTAATAATGAACATATAAAAAACACAAATTCTAGTTTAGATTCTATATCCTACATCTTTGGCCTTAAATCCCAAGCTTCAATCTCCCTTGCAAGCTCCTCAAGCTCCCAAGAAATCCTCTCAATCTTTCTCTCAATATTCCTCCTCAACTCAAGCTCCAATTCCAAAATCCCTCTCTTGCTCTCTCAATATGCAAATGGTAAATTATGGGATGGGAGGAGGGCCTTTAATTTATTTTGGCCCCTTCCCTTCCTCCCTTGTTGGTTGCACGACTAACCATTTTTCACCCACGGGGAGTGAATTTGGAGTGGTCAGGAGTGATCGCTCCCTAATCGCTCTCACCTTTAAAAAGTCACTCTGGGAGAGGTCAAGGAGCAAACACTCCCCAACCAATCCCTAGTTTTCTCCAAAAAAAATAGTAATCGATTTTTTTTCAAGGGAGTGAGAGTGAATTTCAGTAGGTCGCTCCCAAGTGGAGCATGCTTTGGGAGCCGGTTTGAGGAGTGGTGCTCCACCGCAACCCTGGTTTCAAGAACCTTTGGAGCATCATTAAAGGAGGTGTAACCAACACCTTGGAACTATTATTGAAAGGAAAAATACCTATTAAAGTCTACAAGAGATATAGGCCTCTACAAGAATGGCATTAACAAGTGTATCAATGGAATCTTCAATGAAATCAGAGAATAAGAATCAAGGAGCTTCAAATTTTAGATCTCGGAATACAAGGATGGATCTTATCCTTTCTAGGATCAAAGTCTTAGACATTGTGCAAGGTAAAGTTAAAGAACCTAGAGATGATGTTGGAAAAGAAAAATTCAATAAGAATGATATTATAAGCATGAGCCTCATTATGGATACAGTCAAGGATAATTTGACTCCCTAAATATCGTCTCAAGACACCTCAAATAAAATGTATGAAGCTCCCTCCAAACTATTTACAATAAAAAATATTGGCCAAGTAGAAATCTTAAAGAATGAGCTTCGAACTATCAAGATGACAAAATATGATACTATATCTTCATATTTTGTGAAAATCTCCCATTTAAGAGATGAACTCCAAGCAATTGATGAAACCCTAATAAGGAACTTGTAATATTATCCATACTAAGATTACCCATGTCTTGGAATGATTTTGTTGTTGGTATTAATTGTTGGAAAGAAACTCCATATTTTAAAGAATTATGGTCTAGATGTAATTGAGAAGAAGCCTCATGTGCTCTAATAGGAGGAAATCAAGAAGAATAAAATGCTATCCCCAATGCTTATTCAACTTGTTTCAAGAAGAAAGGAGGAAGTAAGAAACCTAATAAAGGTTCAAAGAGAAATCATCACAAGAAGACCGACCTATCAAAATCTCAATGTTTCCAATGTCACAAATTTCAGCACTATAGAAACCAATGTCCCGAAAAGTCAAATGATAACAAGAAGAGAGAAAGCGATCATGCTACTGATGTTGATAATGATGAGCCATCAAAGAAAGCTAAACAAGAAGATTCTAATGTCAAAGATTTGTACTATTGACCAAAAAATGACTTGGAGTCTTAGTGATTGTTGGTGTATCATATCCCTTGTATATAATTCTATTTAGGCCTTTGACTCTAGGTTTTGTGAGAAACCCCTTATAGGATGATTGTTGATTCCAGTTGCAAAATTATATTGTGTCCTTCCTTGTTCATTGAAGTTTCTTTTCTAGGCTTTATGAACCTAGTATAATCTGACAAGAGAAATTTCCTTGAGTTTTTTGCAAGTCCCTAGGATGAGTTGTTAAAATAAAGAAAATCCTCAATGATGTGTAGAGCAATTCAAGATCAAGAGGGAGTCATTGGTATTCACAAAAAGACAAGTATTCTATTTCTTTTTTTTCATTACATTATTGACTTACTCAATATACTTAGCTTTATTATCACTTGACTACAACATTTTATTTTATGATCTCCCTAAGAGGATTGCAGGTAAAATGAAGTCAAAAGATTATGGATAGATTCATAGGCAGAAACTCAACTCTCAAATTTTACAATTAGCAGTTAAAATGCACATAGGATTGTAGGTATATCAATAAAATATGTTTTGGCATATTTGCTAGAATCAATAATTCTTCTAGGCATCTAGATCACTTTATGCAACAATATTATGGCATCATAAGATCACAAGAATCCCCTAAAAATAGAATTTCAACATGAATAAGTAAAAAAGGTAGTAGAAGAATATTTGAGGTATGTTTCCTATAATATGCCTTTTTGATTATTTGAAAATACTTATGTAGAGTATCTATGAGGTTTTTGAAGCTATTTTGTAGAACTTAAGAATTTTATGTTTGTCGCTATTTAGGGTTTCTAAACCCTAGACAGAAGTAAACTCTAAAGAAAAAATGCCAACCCTAATTGATTATTATGTATATGAATTCTTAATTCTTGGGTATGACATCTAATGTTTGCTAGCTCAATGTTTCTTTGCGAAGTATCTCGAAACTCTAATAGAGTTTTGAGTAAAGGGTTCTAAATCCTACCTAAGGTTGGTATGAAAATGGATCTTAGGACCATAGAATCAAATGTTTTTCTTGTAAGGAGTAACCCTAGACTATAAAAAATCGCATCATGCTTGGTTATGCTAAGAATTGAGGTGGCTGAAGCAAGACATGAAAAATAAAAGTATTCATGATTTTTGATAACTCTATGAAAGATGATGAACATGATGGAAAGAGGGAGCTGTAAAAGAAGCCTGCTAATATTGATAAATATTCTTTGTAAGATTCTTGTAGAAAGAAAATACAAATTCTACGAAAGATAAAAAATCCCTCTTGGATTAGATATCTGAAGCTTGCTGACTAGTTTATTTGAAGAACATGATGATTGATATATGCAAACTAAAGATGTTTATATCAATGTGAAGTTAAGAAATATTTGACCTCCGAAGAGGCAAGCAACAATAGAGACTATCATATTGATTTGACATTGTTGAAAAAATATTTATGAGACATGGACATGTTACTTAGATGCAGATGAAAAAACGATGAGTAAATGTGGCAGTAACATGTGACACAGGAGATAGTTGGGCTCGAGAAGTTGATGAACAAGTTCACTCTCCTAGATGGACAATGGGATCTTTGGACAAGATCTATATCAATACCTTGGTATATAGCCTATATGGTACTAAGATCTATTAGGGTTGGTATCTTTGCAAGTAGCCTAGGTGATATATAGATACCTGTTAGTATCTTCACAGGTAGCCTAAATGATACCTAGATGTCTGTTGAGTTGGTACCTTGGCAGGTAGGCAAGATGGTACCTAGATCATTGTTGAAATGGTGTTTTGGCAGGTAGCCTGGGTGACACCTGCATCCTTGTTGAGTTGGTGTCTTAGTAGGTAGAATAGATGATAATTAGATCCTTGTTGATTTGGTGTCTTGGTAGGCAGCCTAGATGATACCTACATCCTTTTTGAGTTGTTGTCTTACCAATAAGTCTAGATGATACCTAGATCCTTGTTGAGTTGGTGTCTTGGCAGATAGCCTAGATGACACCTAGATCCTTTTTGAGTTGGTTTCTTGGTCAATAGCCTAGATGACACTTGGATCCTTGTCAAGTTGGTGTCTTGGCCAATAGCCTAAATGGCATCAATATATTTGTTGATTTTGACATTCTTCTTATAAAATTTCAACTTGAGGTCATCCTTGTACCATTTGTACAATTATGAATACCTCCCTAGTTAAGAGGGAGTGTTGAGAAATATAACTATGATCGGTCTTCATAATTGTTATTATATTTATATCTTTATATATTTATTGTAAAAATGAAAAAGAGAATAAAAAATAATTTTGAAGCAAGGGTTTCATGCTCTTTTCATTTTTCAACTAGGTCAACCATGTTCTTCATGCTTCTAGGATTTTATTGAGTCAAAAGAGTCATTATCAAATGTATAAGAACCTTCTTGGGAATTTGTAACAAGAAAGAAAAAATTATTTTGTGTCAATAAAACATATTTTTCCTCCTTCAACAGATTGGCCCTACCTAGATGAAGTCAACCCAGTGGAGCACTATTTGACCCTAGAAAAGGTATATATAGAAGATGAACTAAAACTATTTGGGTATCCAATCCAAGCAAGTTAATCTAGAAAATTAAAGAAGAGAAAAGGGGAGAGAAGTAAAAGAAGGAATAAAACCAAAGTGTTGGAGCAACTTCTATCTCACACGAGTGAAATTTTAGGGTTTCTTAGACAATTGCAAAGGGTTAAATTTCTACAATGACTACAGGACCTAAAATTTTATTTAGAGAAAACTTGAAGGGTGTTGATCCTTGTTGACTCTAGTTAACTTTGACTACTTGGAAGGAGGGCTGACTTGGTGATTGGAGAAGGCCTTGGTCTTGGTCTAAAGGTCTTGGATGTCTCATTGTTATCTTGATTCTATAAGAAGAAGAAGAGTTTGCCTGGTTTTCCCCTAGGAAAGGGGTTTTGTCTTGGCTAAGAGCCTACATACTATGTTCTATTGTTCTTTTGATATTCTTGTTCTTTACAGTTTGATAGTTGATTCATGAAAAGAAGTCAAAAGAAGATGTAATAAATTAAAATTATCACAAGCTATTATCAAAGTAAGAAAATATTTTCTGCCTTTTGATTTTCTAACACACTTTTCATAAGCCAACTGTCGTTGACGCTCTTTGTGAACCATTAGGATATTTCACCATTTCCTATAAGCTAGAGGGTAGGGTGCACCATTAAATGTTTTGAAATAAAATAAAATAAATGATAGATGACATTGAGATGGGCTAATATGTATGAACAAGAAGCGACACAAACAATAGGATTGATGACATTTTATCAAATGGAATAGCTAGATTATTTGAGAGGAAGAATTATTTTTGTTCCCACCCAAGTTCAAATCCCATTAGTGACATGTTCACCCTTCATAATCCAATCGTGGTTCAGGCTATTCGTGAAGTATGAGGATAACTCGTCGTTGCCTACCAACTCGAGGGTAGGGTGCATCATTACATGTTTTTAAATAAAATAAAAAAGGATAGATGACAATGGTATGGGCTAATATGTATGAATGAGAAGTTAACAAAAACAATATTCTCATGGATTTTTTTGACCGTACATTATTAATGGCTAACTGATATAAACCCCAATTATTTTAAGGCTTTAACTTTTCGTTGAAATCATATATGTTCTTGCACTAGTGCAACACCGACTTAAATATTTAGAGGACAAACATTATTTAATAGACTAGGAGCATGAATTAAATCTAATATATCACAAAGTAAATGGACCTTATGGGTTGAACTGGTCAACCTGCTAGAAAATAACACATAACCTTTACAATCATTTCAGCAATTTATGTTTTTAATAGAAGATTCCAAGGTAGACCCTATAGATCTGTTTGGCCAGCTTGCTGGAAGAGGGGAAATTTAAGATCTTGTGTCACAAACTTAGCAACTTTCTTAGAAATGTATGTTTTCAATATTGAATTTGATTCTATTAAAGTGAATAATGACTAAAATATTGTTCTACATGTATGCAAAGTTAATTTATGGTTCAACATAGTGTCTTTGGAAACAAATTCTTCTAAGTTGATCAGTAGTATTGAGTCTCCTAGCCGATCAGGTTTGGAATTATGTATACGAGGTCGAGTCCCCATGCTGATGGAGACAACAAGCTATGTAAGAGACTAATTTCTTGACTAATAGAAATTCATAGCAGAGCAACAACAATAAGGGTGGTTTTTCTCCCGGAAGGGTTTCCACTAGAAATCTTGTGTCTCAGGTGTGATTGATATGATGTGCATGTTGTTATGTCGTTGCTTATGGTTTTCAGTTATTCTTATGGTTTAGTGAATTGCTGCTAAGATATGTGTGATTCAGTAACTGAAGTAATAAAAGAAAAAATCGTATATAGATCACACTACTAATTCACCCCCTTCTCTTAGTAGTGCTCAAAGGTTTCCAACAATAAGTATCAGAATGGGGCTCTTGGTTGTAGATTGATCACTGGAGAGTAGATCCTAATCATAAGAGTCTCATTCTTCTAGTGCACATGATTCAGTAGATGATGAGAAGAGATCATAAAATATTGAACCCAAAGGTATAAATTTTAATGATTTTCTATTGAGTTATAATTTTGATGATTCAAATTTTGATCATGTTGAAGCACATAGTGAAGATGAGAATGTTATTAAGAGTCTTAGAGATGATATTTCTAGACTAACAACTGCATGCAAAGATCAAGAATAATTGTTACATATCTATGATGATAAGGAGGCCAAGCTTAAGGAAGAGATTGTCATCTTAAAGATTAAGTTTGAAGAATCAGAAAAAGTTGAGGAAGGTATGAGGAAGAAATATTAAGTGAAGGTAGAAGAGGTTGAGAGATTAGAATTTGAAGTTGTTTCCTTGAGAAAGTAGTGAAAGATGGAGAAGAGTATTGTTGCCTTGGATAATTTTCTTGAGATCCAAAGATCACCATTAGATAAATCTGGTCTTGGATTTAAAAAGGGTGAATCTAGTTTGCATGCATGTAAAATCATCAAAGGAGAACCTAAGAAACCTAATGCAAACAATTCCAGAAGCAAAAATGAGATATAAGGTAATAAGAATTAGATCCAACAGCTAGATAGCAAAGAAAAGCACCAGCAACAAAAAAGAATGAAAAACTAATAGTAGAGAAGGAAATCTCAATGATCTCCTACATTTAGAAGATCATTTTCTCCCAGAGATGATCATGGAAACTCTATTAGATTTCTAAAAAGAAAAATCCTTTCATTTCTTTGATGCATGACATACAATGCTATAGTTGTCACAAGTTTGGGCATGTTGCAACAAATTGTTGGAGCAAATCATATAGACCACATCAACAGAGATTCTAGCAATATCAATAGCCAAGGAGATTGGCCTTCAGGTATAATCATGATTTTTATGGTTATTGTTACTCATGTCACCTGTTTTTCCATAAGGCATCTAATTTCAGATCTAACCAATGGAGGAGAAGCATATTTCATGCATGGTTTAGATCTGGCATGAATAATCGAAGATTTGATCATCTTAGCCATGTAGATTGCTATATTTTCCATAGATTCTGCCATATGGAAAGAGATTGTTGGTTGCCCCATTACTCAAGACAAAGCTATCAAAGGTAGCACAAACCAAGAGGATCTAGCTCAAATCCAATGAAGCAAGAAAGGAAGCAAGTGAAGCAAGAAAAAAGGTAGATTAACAAAGAGAAGAGGAAACCCAAGATAGTATGGAGGAAGAAGGAGCTTCAAATATTCAACTAGTGAAGACCATTCCCTCCTATAGTTTATGTTTATTCATGCATAATTATAGAGCACTACATATCATGAGAGTTTCACAACTTTAGGGGGAGAGTATGATGGATTTTTCAATAGCATATGGCGAGTTCATTTTAGCCTCATGCATATTTAGGTCCACATGATCAACCTATGTATTGGAGGTATATTGAGCTCAGGGGGAGCTATGCATGGTATGGATTTACATGTGTTATTCAACATTTGCTTCATTATTTTCACTCACTATTTTGTGGCAGATTTACATATGTAATCATGAGTGAAAATGAACACATATTCCAACCATGTATATGTTTTTGGTTTAGACTAATAGCTGGTTGAAAATATGTGCAACCATGCATAGATTGTAATCATGACTCGAGGATGTATTGTGATGACATGTGACATGGATTGAACATGTATGAGTTGTTGTATGATGCTTACTAAAACCATGTATTTACTATTGTTTCCTCATTTTATGATTGTATTGAATCCAGTCAATAGTTGTTGAGTAATCATGATGATAAACTTATTTTGGAGGAGTCATATTGAGTCTATTTTGCAGCCACATATAGGCTAATGATGATGTAATTGTCATGATGAATTATGTATTTAAGTCATTGGTCCATAGGAGATGATTATAGAAGCCATGTATTTCATTGATGTATTCATGTAAATGCTCATGGAGCCATGCACTTATGATGCACTATCCTTTGGGTCATGTAGCCATGAGTCATGAGGTCATGTTATGGTCATGTAATAGTCATGTATGAGGTCTTTTGTCACTGATACAACCATGTATTTATCATTATATATGTCATATGAGTCATGGTGTGGTGTTACAGTCTGTATGGTGCTTCTATCTATCAAAGGAAGCATTGTTTGCAGCAGAAGCAACCATTTCAACCCAACAGTTGGTATATCTACATCTTGGAGATGGCACATGTTCAGGGGGATAACTATTTTCTCTTATTACTTCAACCATAATTTGTTGGCATTATGGCCTGCTTGGAGTTTTTCATGCTATGCCTCATATTATGCTATGATAATGGGGTTTTTGGCGTTATATGATGAGATGTTATGGTAGTTGTTGTTATGATGTCATGGGGGAGATTGTGTGTGTGGTTACCTCATATGATGTTGCTATATGGATAGGAGAGTTGGATGATGCATATACGTGATGCTTCTCATTATTACCATTATATGATGTTGCACATGTTGATGATGGTTGTCTTATGTTGGCATAATGTTGTTTTCTTGCTAGAAGTGTTGGTTGGTATTCTACTCTGAATGATGATTGGTTCTATATGGTGCTTGTTGTTTATATGAAGACATGGATAATCAGATTGCATTATATTTCATCCATGTACAGATATGTGCTCTAGTATGTATCTCAGTTCTTGCTGCCAATTCATATGGAGTTGATCCTTTTTCATTGATGACAAAAGGGGAGAGAATTCAGAGAGAATTTGGGTGTATGGAAATAAACCTAACATGTTGATGAGGTTGACATCAATGATAAAGGGGGAGTTTGTTGGAATTATTGTGTTGAAATTGATGTTAATAAGGTCATGCTCAGGGTCGTACTTGTCATATGCATGTGTGATGGATGTTGACTTAGTGGTCCTATTGGTCATCATGATCTATTGACAGTGAGATGGCTGTGTTGGCATTGATGTCAACTCTAGAGATTATACAATTATGTCAACCTCATGATGATTTAGATTGATGGACAATGGTGTGTGTCGATATGTGTTGACATTTCTGGAGCTTGATGGTAGCATGATGGTCTTGGAGAAGTTGAAATTTGTTGGCATGCACATTGATGGATATGTCATGATGGTTTGTTGATACTGCTACAGGTAGAGGAGGTTGCCACATGTTGATCATGCAGATCTACATGTGATGGAGATCATTCATGGCACCCTAGTTGAGTTGTCAACTAGGTATTCATGTCTATGCCTATGAGGATAATTGTTTTAGTGATGTGATGGATTCATGATGATGATGTTGGTCATGGAGAGGTGACATAGAGGTCTGCAGGTTTGTTCAGATATGTTGCAGCTTGTGGTTAAGTCTCATGGAGAGTGGAGGACTTATTGGCACACATGCCAACCTTTTTTATTGGACCTTCTAGGTAAACTTGGTAGTGACACTTGGGAGGCTTGTTTGTTCTACTTGAAGATCTTTCAGAGGCTATGTCATAGGTTTGGTGGCTATTACAGATGCCAGAGAAGAGGATCCAATAGATGGCTGAGGTTCTGGACTAAAGAATTGATGTTTTTATTGAGTCTAAGCCCCAGTCGCATGCATAGAGGCCTATGGGAGAATTTGGGATGATCTAATCGCATGGAGGCCAACTCATGGGAGCAATTATAGCCCTAGTCGATTTTATATAGTTTCATGTATGTGGCTAGATGTTTTCACTACATTTCCTCCGCACTTGTCATGCTATTCGGAAGGAAATTAGTTTGGAAATTCTGAGAGGGTTCCAGAATTGGTTGAAAAATTCAAGAATTGTTTGTAAAGGTCATCTCATGATGTGAATGAATTTATTGCATTATTAGTGACCTTAGTGGATTTATTTGGTTGAATTTGTGCACCTTTGATCGTAGCCCCAAGCTCAATTTCGTCATATATGTTTTATATTCTTGCATTGTGAGATTTGTGGTTGTTGATGGAGTTAGATGTTGAGTGTATGTGTGGAGAGAAGGTAGAATAGTGAGATTATGCTTCAGATATTTAGTATAGCCTATATGTCTCCGTTCATGAGTATTTATGACTGAATAATGTCCAGATCTGAAGCATGGTGAAAAATAGATCGAATTTGATGCTGCTGGATTATAGATCATTTGGAGAGTGTTGTATATTGTTGGAGTATATGTTGGTGATCCTCTCACACTTGTTTTGTAGGAGCTTTTGATGCATGTAGCACATAACCATGTGTCTTATGATGTTATTTGTATTATGCAACATCTTATTGTTTTAAAGATATGATTGTATTCAATTTTTATGGGGCCATGGATTTACTTATTTATATTCTATTTGATGATGAGATATTGGTGCTGAGAGAATGTATGGAGAGATGATTTATGGTTGAGCATAGCATCTTTGGATCCAATTTGAAAATAGATGAAAGGAGATCCGCATAGTGTTAGAGGAGTAGTGACTTCATGAGAGAGGATCAGACATAGTGATGCTTCAACAAAAGGAACACGTTTCTTAAACCAATGGTGTTTGGATAGTCCAATAGTAGTTGGGCTAGGATAGACTAATCATGTTGGCCTTTAGTGGATGGTAGTTTGTAGAGATCCGTAGAGAATAGAGTCTTCCAAGCTGATCAGTAATATTGAGTCTCCTAGTTGATCGGTGTTAGCATTATGTCTATGAGGTCGAGTCTCCATGTTGATGGGATTCAAAAAGATATGTAAAAGACCAATTCCTTTACTAATAGAAATTTGGAGCATAGCAACAACAATAAGGATGGTTTTTCTCTCGGAAGGTTTTCCACCAGAAATCTTGTGTCTCATGTATGATTGATATGATGTGCATGTTGTTTTGTAGTTGCTTATGGTTTCCAGTTATGCTTATGTGATGCACATGTTTAATGAATTAATACTAACATATGTGTGATTCAATAATTGAAATAATAAAAGGAAAAAATATTATATAGATCACACTACTAATTCACTCACCTTTTCATTAGTGCTCAAATGTTTCCAACAATTGGTATCAGAGCACATTTCCAACAATTGTTGTTACAAGGTGTATCTTTAACGTCGCACTTATTGTAGGCTGTTACAAAGGTTTTCTCACTAAGGGAAGTATGTTTTCATGTGTTATGGATGATCTATGTTGTGTCACAAAGTGTCTAAGTGTGTGATAAAAATCAATTCCTATCACTATTCACATCATTTTCATTGATCCCACACTTAGCCAAATTTCAGAAGACTCCCAACAACTTAGCCTCATTCGACCTTCCTGAACTATGCATTGCATAGTCCCAACCCTCAAGCTGCAAGATTTCCTCTTGAAATTGTACAATGCACAATTCCTGCCACCCATGACAATGTACTATGCAATTTCAATGCTCAAGCCTGATCCTTGGCCTCCAAAATTATGCAATTTAACCCTCCAGCCTGGCCCTAACTACACACTACGCAATCTCTGGACTCAAGCTCGAACCCTAAGCTCTTGAACTGCATAAATTCACAACTACCAGACCTTCTTTTCCTTCCAAAACTATGCAGTTGGTTGAAACAGTGAAAAACCCCTAAGCTTGGCTCACTAACTCCCAAAACTACATAATTTCTCTCTCCCACCCAGACAGAACTGCACATTGCACAATCTCAAGGCTCAAGCCTCAACTTGAGCTCTTAAATTATGAAACTTCATAATCACCAGGTCTTCTCTTCTTCCAAAAACTACGCAGTTAACAGAAACAATGAAAAAACCGTGTAGCTTGACTCATTGAGCCTCAAAATTGCACAATTTTCCTACACAGTGCAGCCTGAACTGTGCATTGCACAGTCTGAAGGCTCAAGCCTCAACCCTAATCTCTTGAACTATGAAATTGTGTAATCACCTACCCTCCTCTATTTTCCAGAACTTCCCAATGGGAAAAATCAATGTTTAAGCCCTTAGCCTGGCTCCCTTAGCTCCCCAACTGCGTAATATTTTTTCTCATTCCAAGCCTGAACTATGCATTACGTAGTCTCAAGGCTCAAGCCTGACCCTTGATTGCCTTAGTTATTCAATTGCACAATCAATAAGCCTCTCCCTTAGCTTGCCACACAATTCCAACTCAGTTAGTGGATCATCATGAAACATCTTAGACTAAGGGCTTATTAGACTAATGTTGTCTTATCATGAGTGGATTGCAGATATAGGAACTTTATCATTTTATGGAAAGATGATGAAGAAGGAGATGGATAAGGAGGACATGCTAAAGGACACATATGGAGTTGAAGAGATAAGATGATCTTTAGGCGACAAGATGAAGGAGCACTAGATTACAACAAAAGATAAAAGATCAAGACCACATGAAGACTACATCTGATTCACAACCCTTTGGAGGGTGGATTTGAATAATGAATCATATCTCTCATGAAGATGAATCATTTCACAACTATTATTAAAGACATATACCAATGAACAACAACTGTAGCTTGACATTTCCATGTCATTAAGCAATCCATGTCAACAATTTCATATCATGCCTTGTCATGAGTTGTCATATGCCACATCATTATGGTGGATTATGTAATTATCTATTCAAAATGTATTGTAAAGTGGAATTCCAAAGGACATGTACAAAAAATGAAGAGTCATGTAAAGTTTAAAAGTCATAGGAAGTCAAACAGTCATGAGGGTAGTCCAAGAGCCATAAGGGAGGTGAAGGATCACCCCATTTGTTATATATACACCCTCATTGTTTGTGCAAAGGAATTTTCACCTTGGCTCCTCCCGCAAGGCACTAGAGAGATAGACTAGTTATTTTGGGGAGAGAGGAGTCACCCCAACTCTCCACTATTGGATCTAGTGGTGTTCATTGTATACATGTGCCTTGAAAATTTTACTTAATATTAGGAGACTTATGGCCAAAACATTCTTCATGCATGGATTATGAATATTTGTAAGAATATTCTGTGAATTTTTGTAATTCATGTTTTCTCTTATTTGTGTTAAAGTAGTTGAACTATTTTGGTTATTTTGGTACTTTTCATATTGAGAATGTTTTGTAATGGTAATTATCTTTGTCGCATCCCCGTGGACCATTTCATTGGATATTAGACAAAAATTTCTTATTGTAATGGTTTTAATGACCATCGTATCTTTGTGGACTATTCCACTGGATGTTGAACGAATTCTTCTTGTTTCTGTGTGTCTCTACTAGGGTGGTATTATGACCTCTCTCTTAGAGGCTCACTTCTCTTCCCCCTCCATAGTAAAAGAAATTTGACACGCATATGACCAAACACTCACTAGGCACACTCCCTTGATTTTTGAAGGCACATTTTCACTCATCTCTCTTGTTGATAATTAGAGCCAAGGAAAATATTTAAGAATATATGGCAGCCAAGACAATATCCCGAATGGGGATCCGATTCCAAACTGTTTGAGGTCTAATTGGGAGTTAACATCGAGGAGCCCCCCTTAGTTGACAAATTTCCAGGCGTCAACAGGGTTTGACCCAAAACTATTACATTTCACCAAAGCCACCAATATTCCTTATGGGTTTGAGATTGAGAAAATAAGCTTGATCCAAACCCTAAAGTGAGTACCCCATGACACAAAAGAATTATTCCCTTTCTAGATAAATGTTTTCCAAAATGCTCCGAAGATCCAAATACATTTATATTCCACTTTTCACTATTCGTTGATTTTATTTTGATTGGATTCTTATTTTCCTTGGTGAAATGTTTTTTCCCTTCTTCCCAACTTGGATCCAACAATTATTTTCTATTAAATTTGATGGATTACCCTTTGATGAGTGAGCATTACTGTCTTTGGTTCCTCATTCATTTGCCTCATCTTCCAAATAAATTTCTTTTCTAGCTTTATTCCTTGAGGAATCAGAAGGGGGTTTAGCCTTCATAGGGGTTTGTTGTGAATGGGCTTCCATTAACGCTAAATCTAGAGGGTCTTCATTGACATGCAATTCTTTCTAACTGATTTTTCTTTCCTTCGATGATTTTTCTTTGATAAAAAAATCTTCTAGGTTGTGTTTTATTTCTTTCTTACCCTATCTCTTCTTCTTTGTATATTGTATAATGTTCATTCTAAGCTCCTTACCAACATTTAAGTATCTAAATATTTTTATGAGCTCTATTAGTCTACAAACTTTTGGGGAAATTTTGATTACATGCCCTATTTCATAACACGCTCAACATCGAAATGAAACATTTTCATAAAAAAAAATTTGAACCCATACATATATTAGAGCCATCAAATTTATCTTGGCAGAAAACCCTTATTAAATTCCATCTCCATGAATATTCGAGCATAGGTGATCTTATAATTTTTTTAGTTTCTAAGTTTTGGTAATAAAATATTCCAATTACATTCCAATAGAAGTTAATGATGTGAGATTTGAAATATGCAAAGGAAGGTTTAAGAGCCTTACCCAAACTGGAGTAGTGGAGATTGATTCCATAACCAGATCAATGGTAGGGGACTAGGGTTGCATGAAGAGACCAACACTACCCTAGAACCAAGGCCCAGATCCAAAAATAATCTTCTTACCTGCAATATCATCAAAAACAACAACAAAAAAACCTCAAGCTAGAGGGTAAATATTTAATTCATCAGTTAACAGAGGTTTCCACAAATTAGAAATCCACTTGTGGAGATTAGTCAATTGCAACCAAAACCCATTAAATCTGCAAATCAAACCTTGATCTGATTATTTTTTTCCATAGCTATAGGCTTCCTCCTCGAAAGGAACTTAAATGTGGGAACTTCTTGAACTATTGGAAGGAATGATCCAAATTTCAACATGGCACTAAACAAAACCATGGCTTGAGCTTCTTGAGAGGAAGAATTTTTAGTCAACTACCATTCCTTCAAGAGACACTAATTTCCTCATTGAATCATGATATTTCATCATTCATCAATGAGTTGTAGAAAACACACAATGGGGATCTATGAAAAGGATCACACTAGGATAATTTGTAGTTGGATAGGGTAAATCCCTAGTCATTGCAAGAGGTTGCATCATTTGCTCCATCCATGTATTTATTTTCTTTTATTACCTATGGTAGATCAAGTTATTTTTCTTTTATTGTATTAGGAGAAGTCATTACAATTTTCTCTCTTAGTAAAACTATCTCATAACAAGTATTTGTTCCTCCAGAAATTACAACACTTTGTGATACTTATTCATTACCACACTTATTAAACACTACTATGGAGGATACACATCATTTTACATGTATGGTAAAGAGTCCATATTGTATGCTCATTTTGGTGTTCAAAATTCAAATATCCAATTAATTACATGGGGTTTTGTAAGTTTTGAGTGTGTATTTTACTTCAAAAATATCTATATTGTTATACAATTTATAGTACAATTGCATGTGAATGCAATTTTTATGACACAATTTAATTTGTCCAATTTCAATGGTTGAATTAGTCATTTTTGCTAGTTTACAAATAGAAAAAATAATTATTGACCTAGATAAGTGTACAACCCATTATGTTTGAATGATGTATTAATAGAATAATAATAAAGCACTTAATAAATAAATTATAGACAGTAATGGGAAGCAAAGCAAAATGAATGGATGAATGAAAAATGCCATAAATCCTAATGTCAAGGATGAAGCAAGACATGAAATAATAATCGGTGTGCTTCATGTACATACAAATAGAACTTGCAGCTTCGATGACAAGATCCTGACCATTGCAAATGACAAGGGATATTTGTTAAGACCTTGAAAAGCACAAGGGGGCCCGAAATTTAGATATACATGCTAAAAATTTTGGGTGTTTTTGTAGCGGCTACAACAATTGGTAGAACACAATATCTCTACCTATGTCCCTAGAATAGATCGAGTATTGTGAGTGATGCAAGGAATTATTGAATATAATATATGGGTACTCCTTGAGATGTTTGACCTTTTACAAGCACTCCCTTCCCTATCTCCTTAACTAGGTCTTGATGTTCTACACATACTGAAATAAGAGCTCACACACATAAGTATTTGATGATGATGCAAAGAACATGAGAGAGGGCTTCTTATACATATAATTTTAAAGCAAGTTTCTAGTGTTTCTTTGCTTCCAGCAAGCCTATTCAGTACCTCGATGGAGTCACTCAAGAAATCACAAGAATTACTTCGCTGCCAATAGGTTTGTTCAGTACCCCAACGAAGTTGCTTGCATAACCTTTGTTCACAAGAAGCATTTCTAAATCCTTTAACCTTTATTTGATTGATTTTCTCTTATATGCAAACTGGCATCATTTGTTAGGTGTTCATTTTTCTAGGGTGGGTGAGGGATATCGACTTATTTATGGGCAAGAGATGGTGTTCCTTGTTTTTAGAAACTAAAGGATTTATTTGACTTAGTTTTTCCCTCATGCCACATCACATCCCAACTGACAGGTGATTAGTGAAAGCATACCATGAAATATTCAGGACCATGTCGAACATAGGGTTCAAGTACAGATATAGGACATATGAAGTGATTAGGGTTTCCCACGAGAATTTGTTCATATTTTCCTTTTTAATGGGTCAAACTCATAGGGAGTATGTTCGAGATGTATTTTTAATAACTATATTTAAGAGAGGTTTAATCTTAGAGAAATTATCACAACCATACACAACCATTTTGTTAGGGGGAAAATAACCAAAGAATCTCTTCTAGGATTTCAACATTTGCAAAGAAGTGTAAGGTAAGCTCATCATGGCACACAAGGTTTGCAAGGAGCATGCATAGAAAAAGACTTGGATGAAAGTGTGAAATATCAAGTAGTATCATGTAGCATAAAGAAAAAATTTAATGATAGGTAAATAAGCGGTGTATGCTGTAAAATAAATGCATGATTCAATGAAACAAACAAAACTACAAGAAAAACAGTGTAATGCAATGCAAGAAAAATCAACTAACTGCTACTAAAATGCCATATAATGTTTATGCAAAAAATTTGTAAATGCGATGCCATGAAGAGAAATGAAGGAAGATGAATGCAAGATAAATGCATAATGGCATGTAATAAACTAAACTACCTACAATAAAGAACATACAACAAAATCATGTCTAAACCCTACGTATCCTAAACCTAAAACCCTAACAAACAAACTATAATAAGAAATCCCTAATAAGTAAAGCCTTAACTAGAATAAACCTAAAAACCTAATTTAACCATAGAGGAAATCAAGTCATGTTAAGTCAAACTTCCAATGCAGCCTCCACAATAGTTCCCAACCTACAAAAACAAAGATGTTAATGATAAACTTAGTACAAAGTATTGCGCGGAAAGAAAACTGATTACCTGTAAAACATGAAAAGAGAGAGAAGGTCATATTTGCTGGTAGGAAAGCATGCCATAAAATACTATTCTAACCAGGCCACAACTCTATCTTGGTAAACATAATGATAAACTTGAAAACCCTGAGAATTTCTCCACGACATGCAATCATTTGTTCTTAACCCTAAATCCAACACAAGAGAAATGATATGCTGCCTACTTGTAGAGGAATTTTCCAAATAAGACTCTTCAAGCCAGTGAACGATCCTATCATGATATTCAAAATGACCAACCTAAAACCCTATTTTTTTTCCAAATATGAGCATTCATCTGGTGTAACTCTGATAGGAGAAGAATCTAGCATGGAAACTCTAATATGATCCTATTAAGGGATTTTGTCAAGAAGGTGAGGACTTGACATAACCATCAACAAGGGATGAAGTGCCCCATCATCCTGAAAAACCACTAGACATTCCAATGGTAGATCAACGAATATCAATGTTTTTTTAATATCTACAGATGAATTCACAAGATAATCATTAGCTATGACAACAAAATAATTATCAACTACATTTCTGCTTCGATCAAATGTCCAAATATTGACAGACTGGTTGTTCAAAAGATAAGATTCTTCTAGTTTCCAAGATGGAGATGAATCTCATGAAAGAGATGAGTCATGTTATTTCTTCCCTTACATACAATATATTTCTAACTAGAATAAAGATAACAAACACTCTTGTTACTTTCTTCTTCTCAATGTAAGATAACACCAACTTGTACCTGGTCGAAATCTGCACCAACTAGGCGATAATATAAAGGGTTTGAAACAGATGTTGGTGTACTATTTTCAAAAAATGAATTAAATTACAAGTAGTGGTGCATGGTGGTTGACTGAAGATGAAAATATTTCCTTGAAGAAACATTGCTTGGATTAGAATATTTCAAAGATGATCTTTCATCTAGTGGGATGATGTTGGCAGGAGGATCTTGTGAAGAAACCCTAATTTGAATAAGTCTAGGGATCTCATGAGGTTCATGAAAACCTAACATAACCATCAACAGAAGCTAAAGTTCCTCAACTTCGTGACAAGTCTCTAAACCTTTAAATGTTACATGATTAAATTTTGGTGGCTTAATGAAATCAACAAGTGAAAATGAACATCTATCCTCAGCAGCATCAATGAAGATATTATTATTAGGATGAAAATCATTAAAGATGCTAATTTGATTAGATTTTGCATTTAATCCATGAGAATATTTAAGGATTAAGAATGATGATGAATCAACCAGAGGGCTTCCTTGATATTTTTTAGATGCAAAATCTTCCTTTTCACCTATTATGGATTACAGATGAAAAAGATCATGAACAAGGGATTTAATATTTCCATCTTCTGATTGAGAGGAAAAACTAGTATGTACCTAATTGTAATAAAAACCAATGGGAAAAGGATTTAAAGTGTTTAGAGAAGCAACTGGTGTAGCATACTCATCAAATAAATCAAGGTACAATAGATGAAAATACTTCAGTGAAGAGAAAATAATTCCAAAGAAATATGGTTCAAGACTCCAATCCTACACATTATTGTTAGCTTGAGGAAGCAACATATCAACATTTATGCTATTATTCACAAATTGAATTGAACACTCACCATTATTTGAGAGAAATATTTGTTCTAGGGTCATGGATGAAGGAGAATGTAAAGAATCCCTAGAAGAAGCATCACTTTCAACCAAATCTGATTCAAGATTTTGATTTAGTATCAATGATCAACCATCGTATTATGCTTCATGGAATTGATTAAAAATTAGTATTATTTGAGTGAGGGCCTAGGTCATTGCAAGCAGGTGAATGAGAGATCATATTATGAAGGGATTCATGAATAGATATTTGTAGATGTTTCACAAGATCAAGTTGGGTCTCATCAACAAGGGGAGGTTTTTTATTAAATTGATTTTTAGGATGTCCAATTCCCACAGGATGTATGAAAGTTTTAGAAGTAAGACAAGTTGGATCCTTTCCCTGAAAAAAATTGTCATCGCCTCAATTTTTAATGGAAGAAATTTCATTAGGTAATGAAGCTGCAAGATAATGAGTTTCACAGGTGGTAATTTTCTCCTTAGAGGCTTGATACTTGTTCCAACTCATAGAAGTTGGCAAGAGAATATAAAGGATAAGGTCTAGATGATTTGTAACTTAAATACTATCATCATAATCATGATTCATTTTAGATTCAAATTGTTGCAAAGAAAGGAAAACCAATCGCAATTTTTCACTCAAATACATCCAATCCATGTCTCTTTCAGGAAATTCATAACAAAGATGGACAAACCTATTGGAAAAATCTTCCAAAGATTCATGTGGTTTCCATCTAAGCTCATTGATATTTTTAAACAAACTTTGAAAATCATACCTATCGAAAGTGTGATGAAGTTCCTTGACGAACTACTCGAAAGAATGGATAGACGCAACTAGTAATTCTTTTCGCCATTCCATGATGCGACCTCCAAGCGTAAAGGTGAAAAGTCTGTAAGCAACATATTCACAATGTACTTCATTATAAATATAAAATTAATGAAATTGATATGTATGTTCAAACACAAATATTCCACCCTTGCCATCAAACTCATTCTGAAACAAGTGATGAACTATTTCCACGAGGGATGAAAGATTAATAATTTTAGAAAAGAAACCTGGATTAAAGGTTTGGGAAGGAGCCATTTCAATATATGATGTTAAGATAGGGGATCCACAAGCTTATCTTGTCATTTGGCACTCATTCTAGCGTATAAAATATGTTGATGGGGGAAAATGTCCCTTCAATAACTAAGGGGTATCCACAGTGTGAAGTCTCAATTAGACCTCACACCGTTTTGGATAGGAACACTACAAAATATGTAGGCCCAACTACCACCATGTAATTTTCGTTCGTAGATCTCAAATGAGGAGATGTTAGAGTGAGGGAAATAAAGATATTCCCAAAAAATGGGAACGAGGTCAACCTATGATTGAAAACCTACATAACAAGATATAAAAATGTAACAACAAAAAAATAAGAAAGATGCCTCAAGAAATATTAGTGAGCTAAAACCATCTCAAACATACATGAATAGGAAATTGCCAAAAGTTAATTGCAAATTAGTTCACAATAAATTACCGACATAGAATGGAATACAAGAGAACATATTCAAAAGCAAATACATGTGCAATCACAATGAATTAGTTCATATACATATCTTCCACATGAAAGCACACATACACACATAATGGAAATATCTAATAGCCATTATAACCACTATGGAAGTGCATGGAAATCAATGTCGAAAGCGGAGAACTTGTTATTAATTTTGTTGTAAATATAAGTACATGATTTGAAAACCATCAAAGGCCAATAATGGAAAATGGGTTTCTCATACCATTTTCAAGGAAAAACCTTAGCCTCATCATAACTCACCCAACTAGCTACCAAGAGCTAAATGCCTCTAGTTCCTTAAGCACAAATCAACTATCTAATGCCAACCCTATCTCAAGTGCTAAAATTCCCCTTGTAGAAATGAGGTGACTGTTCACCCATCGTGACATTTTTCCTACCCTCATGGCTCTCGAACTTCCTCACCACTCTCTCATGTCTAATGACTATTACATGCCCAATCGTTCTTTGTGTAGATGTTGCCATTATGATAAGAAATATTTACACTATGATAGAAGAGAATTTATGAGGAGAATAGAGATGCGTTTTGGAAACCATAGAGTGATTGTTGTCAATGTTGTTGCAAAAGCATGGGGACTTGTATGAGCTAATGAATAGGGTGAAGATGTTCATTTGTCATATTAAATGTCTATTTTCCTGCTACTACACCTACCATCAAGGTTGACACAATTCCTTGGGCAACTATATGGAGCCAATTTTCCTATTTTTCGAAACCCTGGTTGAACAACATGGTATCTTCTAAACTGTATTTCCTTCAACTCGATCCCATATTTATTCACATAGGTCAACATTATTCTTTCTCCTTTTCTAATATCACCTTCCACCTATGTTACAAACAAGTTTCCGGATTCATATTGCATTCACTACTTCTACAGTCGACATTTCGAACCAACAACTGTGGTTCATCTTCAGGATGAAAAGAGATATGAAAGACTGATCCACCTAGGTTATCAATAAATAGATAAAGGAGGTAATAATAAAAGATGACAATAACCCTAAAATTACAAATTTTATTATTAATCAAGAAGTAGGAATGTATTGGATATTAAAGTTTAAAATCATATAAGATTATATGATTTTAATAAATATTTAAAATGTAATAATATGATAATGGGAATTATATATTTATATATCTATATATATAGATTTTGATGTTTTATTTATTTTTATGTTGATTAATTGATTATAATGTGTCAATAGCAATAATTAATGGTATTAATTATATGATTTGTTTTGATGGGGATATACAGTAATAAAGTCATGTGAAATATTATAAAATATATAAAGTGATTAATGATGTGAAAAATTCAGGACTCATCAGCGATGGGGAGGGGAGGTTTGGGAGAGATTGATTTGGATGTCAAATTGGGAATCTAGTTCTCACTTATTGTCCATATGTCATCTCGATTAATGCTATTAGGGTTATTTTGATTTCTATGGCTTCTCTGAGTTTTTGGTGGAAGTAGTGGTCAATTTTAGCTAAGATATGGGTATTTTCAATACAAATTTGATGTTTGGTTTTATCGGAATGATCTTCCAACCATGGAGTCTTGGAACGATTATGTTTAATGTGATCAAAATTTTCCTAGATTCTAGTGTTGATGGATTTTCCAGTTTCACCTGCATATGGTTTACCACACGAACAAGGAATTAAATAGACACCTTTATGGAACTTAGGGTCAATGGGATATTTTATAGAATTGAGGCAAATTCGAATTGTGTTTAGAGGCTTGAAGGTGGTTAAAATATTATTCCTTTTTAGGATGTGAGAGATTTTATCAGTGGTCCCCAAAATGTATGGGAGGTTAACTTTGCCAACAATATTATCAAAAATTTTATTATTCCTATGTTTTTTGTTTGCATTGTTTATAGCTTTAATGGCTTGATGTCTGTTGTACCCATTCTTTAAAAACACTTTTATAAGATGTTCTTTTTCCATTTCTAAGTGTTCCTTGTTTGATATTCTTAGAGCTCTGGTGGCCAAAGTATTAAGGACTCCCAGTTTTTGGGTGGGATGATGATGGGAAGATGCATGAAGATATTGTTCGGTATGAGTCTTCTTTCGATAAACTTGGTGTGATATGGAGCCATCAAGATTTCTGGTGATGAAGATGTCTAGAATAGGGAGGCTATTTTTGACCTCAACTTCATGGTGAATTTGATGGAAGAAGACAAATTCAAGACTCTTCAGGGTTGGGGAGGGGAGGTTTGGGAGAGATTGATTTGGATGTCAAAGCGGGAATCTAGTTCTCACTTATGGTCCATTTGTCATCTTAATTAAGGTTATTAGGGTTCTTGCTGATTTCTATGGCTTCTCTAAATTTCTTGTGGAAGAAATGGTCAATTTTAGCTAAGATAGGGGTATTTTCAATACAAATTTGATGTGTGGTTTTATTAGAATTATCTGCCAATGTCAAAGTCTTGGAACGATTATGTTTAATGTTAGTAGAATGTTCTTGGATTCTAGTGTTGATGGACATGCAAGTTTCACCTACATATGGTTTACCACATGAACAAGGAATTAAATAGACACCTTTATGGCACTTAGGGTCAATGGGATACTTTATACAATTGAGGCAACTTCGAATTATATTTAGAGGCTTGAAGGTGGTTAAAATATTATTCCTTTCTAGGATGCAAGATATTTTATGAGTGGTCCCCAAAATGTATCAAAGGTTAACTTTACCAACAATATTATCAAAAAAATTATTATTCCTATGTTTTTTGTTTGCACTATTCATAGCTTTAATGGCTTGATGTCTGTTGTACCCATTCTTTAAAAAAACTTTTATAAGATGTTCTTTTTCCATTTCTAAGTGTTCCTTGTCTAAGATTCTTAGAGCTCTGGTGGCCAAAGTATTAAGGACTCCCAATTTTTGGGTGGGATGATGATGAGAAGAGGCATGAAGATATTGTTCGGTATGAGTCTTCTTTTAATAAACTTGGTGTGATATGAAGCCATTAGGATTTCTAGTGATGAGGATGTCTAGAAAAGGGAGGCTATTCTTGCCCTCAACTTCCATGGCGAATTTGATGGATGAAGACAAATTCAAGAATATTTAGGGGTGGGGAGGGGAGGTTTAGGAGAGATTTATTTGGATGTCCATCCATCATCTCGATTAAGATTATTATGGTTCTTGCTGATTTCTATGGCTTCTCTAAATTTCTAGTGAAGGTAGTCGTCAATTTTAGCTAAGATACGGGTATTTTCAATACAAATTTGATGTTTGGTTTTATCAGAATGATCTGCCAATGCCGAAGTCTTGGAACAATTATGTTTAATGTCAGCAGAATGCTCTTGGATTCTAGTGTTGATGGATCTGCTAGTTTCACCTACATATGGTTTACCACATGAACAAGGAATTAAATAAACACCTTTATGGCACTTAGGGTCAATGGGATATTTTACAGAATTGAGGCAACTTCAAATTGTGTTTAGAGGCTTGAAGGTGGTTAAAATATTATTCTTTTTTAGGATGTGAGAGATTTTATCAGTGGTCCCCAAAATGTATGGGAGGTTAACTTTACCAAAAATATTATCAATTTTTTTATTATTCCTATGGTTTTTGTTTGCATTGTTTATAACTTTGATGGATTTATGTATGTTGTACCCATTATTTAAAAACATTTTTATAAGATGTTCTTTTTCCATTTCTAAGTGTTCCTTGTCTGAGATTCTTAGAGCTATGGTAGCAAAAGTATTGAGGACAACTAGTTTTTGGGTGGGATGATGATGAGAAGAGGCATTAAGATATTGTTCGGTATGAGTCTTATTTTGATGAACGTGGTGTGATATGAAGCCATCATATTTTTGGTAAGGAGGATGTATAGAAAAGGGAGGCTATTGTTGACGTCAACTTCCATGGTGAATTTGATGGATAAAGACAAATTCAGGACTCTTCACGGGAGGGGAGGGGAGGTTTGGGAGAGATTGATTTGGATGTCAAATTGGGAATCTAGTTCTAACTTATGGTCCATCTGCCATATTGATTAAGGTTATTAAGGTTATTCCTGATTTCTATGGCTTCTCTGAATTTCTTGTGGAAGTAGTGGTCAATTTTTGCTAAGATATGTGTATTTTCAATACAAATTTGATTTTTAGTTTTATCAGAATGATCTGATAATGCCAAAGTCTTGGAATGATTACGTTTAATGTTAGAAAAATTTTCCTGGATTCTAGTGTTGATGGATCTGCCAGTTTCACTTACATATGGTTCACCACATGAACAAGGAATTAAATAGACACCTTTATGGCACTTAGGGTCAATGGGATATTTTATAGAATTGAGAGAAATTCAAATTATGTTTAGAGGCTTGAAGGTGGTTAAAATATTATTCCTTTTTAGGGTGCGAGAGATTTTATCAGTGGTCCCTAAAATGTATGGGAGGTTAGCTTTACCAAAAATTTTATCAAAAATTTTATTTATCCTATGTTTTTTGTTTGAATTGTTTATAGCTTTAATGGTTTGATGTCTTTTGTATTCATTCTTTAAAAACACTTTTATAAGATGTTCTTTTTCCATTTCTAAGTGTTCCTTGTCTGAGATTCTTAGAGCTCTGGTGGCCAAAGTATTAAGGACTCCTAGTTTTTGGGTGGGATGATGATGAGAAGAGGCATGAAGATATTGTTCAGTATGAGTCTTCTTTCGATAAACTTGGTGTGATATGGAGCCATCGGGATTTTTGGTGATGAGGATGTCTAGAAAAGGGAGGCTATTGTTGACCTCAACTTCCATGGTGAATTTGATGGATGAAGACAAATTGTTTAGGTGTTGCTTAAAGGTTTCTAAGGTTTCTCTTCCATGAGGCCATATGATAAAAGTGTCGTCAACAAATCGTTTCCATAATTTTGGTTTTAAGGGTGAAGTATTTAGGGCTTTGGCTTCAAAGTCCTCCATGAATAAATTGGCAATAATTGGGGATAAAGGAGACCCCATAGCTACACCACAAGTTTGTTCATAAACTTCACCCATGAAACTAAAGAAGGTGGATCTTAGGCAAATTTCAATTAACTTTGATGTGTTAGGATCAGTTAATTTTTGGATAACCTCCATGGCATCATCAATGGGGATGTTGGTATAAAGTGAAGTTACATCAAAACTTACCAAAATGTCATTTTGATCTAGCTTGATATTCTTAATTTCTTCAATGAATTGGGTAGAGTCTTTGACAAAGGAATCAATATTTCCAACTAGAGGTTTTAGTTTCTTGGCAAGGTGCTTAGCAAGATGATATGTGGGTCCACCAATAGTGTTTACTATAGGTCTGAGGGGGATCCCTTCTTTGTGAATTTTTGGAGCACCATAAATCCTAGGGGTATAAGGATTGCTAACTAATAGGTTTTTATTATCTTGTATCTTGCTTGTTTTGATTAAGTTGCAAACATTTTTAGTGATTATCTTCAAAGGGTTCTTATTAAGTTTTCTGTAGCAACCACTATTGTTTAGATGATCCAACATTTTTTCATTGTAGTCAATTTTGTTCATGATGACTGTGGCCCCTCCATTGTCTGCTTTTAACATTACAATGTTGGGGTTAAGATTTAAGTGCAAGATATTCATGTTTGCTAATATTTCTTTTGGGGGATTTAGATTTCCTAAGAGAAATTTAATAATCATCTATAACTTGTTCCTTAATTTGGTCAGGAAAGTCCTTGATGCCATATTCAATGTTGCAAAGGATATATTCAATAGGAATATTCCGAGGGGTGATGAAAAGTTTTATACCTTTTTTCAAAAGGTTGAGGATGTGTTCATTTAATTGGAGATTAGAGATTGATCACAATATTGTTCGAAGGGTTGGTGTTAATAGGAAGGAAAGGGGAGGAAAATTATTCAACCTTTTTTCAAAAGGAAGGCGATTAGTCGAACCAGGACAATTATTTAATAAATTAATCTTAATAAAATCCAATGATTCATGCTGAGTATTTCATGGAGTGTCATTTCCAACACAAGGAGAGTGTGCTTTGGTGTTTGTGATAGAATTATAGTGATGATTGTAAGGGATATTACATTGGTTTATTTTAGATGGTGGAGAGTTATTTGGGAGATGAGAAGAGGGTGTATTGGGGGATATGGACCTTGTAGGAATTAAATTATTTCACTGGTTTTTATTAAAATCCAATTATTCATGTTGAGTATCTAATGGAGTGTCATTTTCAATGTAGGGAGAGCGATCTTCGGTGATTGTGAAAAAATTCAAATGATGATTGTAAGGAATAAGATGATTGTTTATTTGAGATGCTAGAGAGTTATTTGGGAGATGAGAAGAGGGCATACCAGGGGATATGGATTGCGTAGGAGTTAAATCATTTCGATGGTTGCTACCCATATTACAGTGACAAAACTCAGGAATTTGTGTTGCTATAGAATAGTTTTCGCCGCCCATGTTAACATTATCATTGAATATAATCTTAGAGTTCGATTCCAATTTGCTTACAGGTGCAATGATATCAAGAGTATTGAAACGACCAATATGGTTATTGAATGACATATTTTGTCCGATTAAAGATTTTAACCAAACTATATGAGAGGGATTAATTTTAATGTGGGAGGTAATTCATTGTTCAATATATTCGAGGATGGATTATGAGAGATCGATACGATGGGAGATTTTTTGTTCAGAAGTTTAGAAAATTTATGTGATTGTTTTTTACAAGTTATATCCTCGAGTCTAAGAGCTTTCCACCTAGTTCAAATGAATTCATAATTAACTGTTGTAAGATACATATCATAGGTAGGGTTCATAGGTGGTGCCATTTTCATTGTATGTGCATTAAGGATTCTTTTGACATAAGCAATTTTTTTTTTTATAGCTCTAACACCTTTCACAATACCAATAAGTAACTACATCTAATTATATAAGAATGAATACGTCCTTGCAAAACCCACATAGCTATGCTGCCCTCTTATGTGACCAAATTTTAAAAGCTTTTGTTGACCAAAATTTCCAATCTCGCTTTTGCAAAATCATATTAGGTTGACTCTGATTAATAAATCCGTCCTTAGAAAGAGACACATGCCCTTCCATTTCAACATAAATAATCATTTGATGTAGGTCCCTTCTTTATTGTGTAAAGCCACAAAATATTTATTGGTTGCTATAGGAGGATTGAGAATTTTATTAGCCTAACACATTAGAAGGCTTTAGTGTAACAACATGACTACACCCAACACTATAATGTATCAATAATGGTAGGATATGGTGGAGATATATTCACTAACTTCTACATTAGTTAGCTATAAAAATTTTCTTGAGACTGAGCATGACATTGAGGTTGTGACCACTGAAAATATGTTTTCTTTAGGATTTGCTTGCGTAAGGAAATTTTCATCATTCCCTCTTGATCATTAATCTCGTCTATCCTCATGGAATTTCCCTGTGATTCTTCAATGTAGTAGATGCTCTATTCACTTTGTTATCGTCTACTACCAAAATATCCTTCCCCAATTGAATATTGTGTAGAGATGTAAATTTATCCATAAATATCTTTGTCTGTTGTATTTTATCTCCTATACCTAAAACTTGTGGGAGACATATTCCCATTAGCTACCCCAAACCCACACAAACTGTTGCATGAACCTTTTTCACTCTATTTCCTATCTTTTGTCAACTACTTTGAGAATGCCTCAACATTGGCCTTGTTAGGTCCATATAATACTAGTGTAGCTCCCTTATTTTTATTGTTAATTTATCCCCCTTATTGTTATTGTTTTTCCTATGTATCCCCCATATTGCTATTGTTGTGCCCTTACATTATTATTGTAATGTAGGATCTGATTATATTGTGACCATTTAGACTTCTATATATACCAATGAGGTATTGTCATTTGTATCATCAAAAAATTGTTCATTTATGTAACATAAAGGAGGTTTCCCCTTTGAAGAGGCTAATTTTCAAGTTGTTGATATATCTTTTATTTTGTTTTCTGATCTGGTTGCATAACATTTGGTATCAGAGCTTGGGATTTTAGGGTTTCGTTGCTTCAAATAGGCCATCCTGGAATTTTCACTATAATTTTTTCTCTACAAGGATTCAAAAGATAAAATTTCTACCATGTGGAGCCAAAACATTAGTGAATTTTATGTAAAAAATCTAGATCTTATTTAGATATATTTTCTGAGATATGATCCAAGGAATTTAGGGTTTTTGGAGGCTCTAGAATTCAATCTCAAACATGTGACCTAGGGAATCATTATAAATTTCTTTACGAGCATTGGATTTGAATTTTGAAAAAATTGAATGAATGTGAATGGACTATAGTTCATTGTGTATAATTTTCATAGTCGGAGGTTGAAACAATGACACGTGGAATTCCGTACAAGTTAGCTCTACTGAACCAGTCCATAATCAAGTTATCGTTGGAGATTGGCCATAACTTTATCTTGAAGAATCCAATCTCGGTATGAATTATGGAATTAGAAATAAGACTTAGAGTGATGACAGAGGACAAAATTTCAAACCATGGAGAGCCAAAATTACAAAGATACAACAGTTTCCAGATCAAGCTCCAAGAAACAAGAAAAAAGGTGTGTATTCTTTAAATTTGCATAACTTTTGTTTGAAAAATCAGTTTGAAGTGATTCAAAGGGCATAGTGAAGAATTGATATCATTATTTCTAATATGCATCACAAAAAAAATGATACACCCATTAAGAAATCAGAAATATCTAATATGACGCATGAAGAGGAGGAAGAAACAAAACATGATATATAAAAATTACAAGATCAAGTGCAACAAATTTCTCTCTCATAAAGAGTAACCAAAAATGAATTGGAAGTGATTTGAATGTTAATATAGATGGTTTAAAAGGGAATATGGATGGTTTAGAATAAAAAATAAAAAGGGACATGAAAGGTGGTGAGCCTTGGTATAGCACCAAGATTGTTGCAACTCCCAAGGGCTCCTCAACTCAAATTATAAACCTGGGCTTCATACAAACTTTGAGGTGAAAGTGATATATGCAGAACATATAAGATTCCACTCATGCCACCCTTAATTATGAAATTATATCTAAAATTCTCAAAGACCCTTCCTCCTACTAAATTAGAATGAAATCTTTCTGATAAAGGTGCAATTCAAAATTGCTTCTAGCTTTGAAAATAGAAATTTTATTGATTCAACTTGTAAATGCTAACTAATAAATTCATGAAATGACAAAGGTGAATCTACTTGTAGAAATAAAGCTATGTTATCTTATAGAATTCATCAAATTACCACATCTACTTTTAGAAAGGAAGCCAATTTATCTTTCATAATTCATCAAATTACCAATCAGAATTGATTGTACCATTTACCTAGTTCACACTTGCTTATAAATCAGTAACCTACTTGCATAATAAAGGAACTAACTCTACTATATTTTTGTAGTGAAGAAAAGGAAGGGTTGGAGTGTCCTAGGAGCTTTCCCTGATCATAAAATCATAAACGAGGGTCATTATGCATCTAGCCTAAGTCAAAGTTGTAGTGGAGATCAAAAATGATGAAGGAAGATGTTGGGCGCAGGATCCCCAAACGGTAGTTTTGGGGCTTAAATCCCATATTTGGTCCAATTTTGTAATCCAAATCTAAATACTCTGCATTTTGTTGTCACGGAGCATGTAGTTGTTAAAGAGTCATAGGGTCGTCCGCCCTTATTTTGAAAATTTAATGTCGGCTGTAGAAGATCTACCCATGGTCCGTGGACCATGGATTGTATAAATAGAGCTAAGCTCTAAGTAGTTATAGGGAAGTAATTAAGGTCGAACATGTATGAGAGATAGCTCTAAAGTGGAAGTCTAAGTTTTGGGTCATAGTGTAGGTAAAGGCTCTGCAGTTGAGTGCGAAGAGGCCTAGAAGTCCGCAGCTGAGTGCGCAGACCCTTGCAGCTAAGTGTGCAGGACGGGTCGAGTCTATAATTGTTTAGAATTATCAATAAAGAGAAGTATTCTACAATTTCTGCATCTTTATTTCCTATTTATGCATTTGTTATATTGGGTATGAATTTTACTTATAATTCTTATATGATGCGTGAATGTATCTAAATATATTGGTTAAGTGAACGCAAGTAAGAACATCAGTTTACGTGAAGATAACTAAGATCTGTTAATAAGATAAGTAAGATAGTTAGCCTCATAGTTCACTGCCCTAGTAGCACAAAAGTATATCAGCCCCTAGTTAGGGCTGCGTGAAAGCTGATTGTATCCTTTCATAAAGGTACTGAAGGGTGGAACAGAGGGCTAAGCAACCTGCATGCAGGAAGGTATAGCTGAAACAAACCGACATCACAACCATCTCAAGGGTGTGAAAACTTGGTTCCAACATCCCCCATAATGCTTCGGGTGAGACTTCAGTCCACGCTCTACGCACTGATGTCGAAATAGCCAGTAGTGTAGGGATTTGTTTGGCTAACTAACGTTGAAGCTGGGTCAGGCCCCCACAAGCCAACAAATGGTTCCACTGCCAGGACCGGAATCTGTATAGATATGTGTGATGTTGTATCACTAGAATCCAACTGAGAAAGAAATTAAATGCTGGTTGGATAGAAGAATTCAGGAGTTCGCGAAACAAGAAAATAGAAACTCGTGACTATCAAAAGAATAGTAGTTGGAATGATACTTATATATAGAGATCCACAAAATATTTTTCGCACCCTTCCCTACTGAGCTATACAAGTGGATCACGAAGCTAGAAGATAGCCAAGGAAGGTGGAAACTTGATGGTCCTATTATGTGGACCGCAAAGCTAGTGCGAAGGTTGAAAGCATCGGAGGATAAGATCATGCACGCCATCGATCATTGGCTTGGCCGCATTATAGGAGGATTTGTTACTGAGTTCACGGTCAACACCTCAATTAGCTATAGCGAGGCAGAGCAACATTTTTTCAAAGGACCGCGAGGTAAGTACGTAAAATATTTGAATACTTGGATTAAAATGTTGTTGTGCGAAAAACAGGTTGTGAAACTACCTTGATGTTTGGAACTATGCGAAGCGGAAAAAGTTACAGAAACGAAGGAAACAAGGGTCCGGAGTATAGCCCCTTGATCTCACCACCGCGTAAGGATGAAGAAGGGATAGCAAAGGCCTCTCCGCGAAGTGCTATTTAGGTTATAAGACAAGGATTTTCTGCGAATACCACCTTCGTCCACACCACCTCCATCTTCACCACCATCACCTCCAACTTCACCCGTACCACCTCCACCTCCACCATGATTCAGTATGGCAAACACGCTGAAGTTTCCTTTGTTCAAAGGCTTGGGAAATTAGGACCCGACCCAATTCTAGTTCATTGTGGGGGTTGTATGGGAAGCTTAAGGTGTTACAGAGGATCACATAAAGAAGGAAACACTGGTTAGTGCTCTGCAAGATCATGCACTAACCTGATATATTAAGTACTCCAACGATAACCCGAATGCTATAATAGCGGACATCCAAGCAGCACTGAATAGGGAATTTAGCAGGCCTAAATCTGAAGCACAGTCGATTGTGGGATTCAAAGAGATCATGATGCTACTAGGTGAGATGCCTTGGGAACTAGATTAGAGGCTAAAATGTACGATCTGTGAAGCCAACATGAATTTGACAGATGGACAACATCGCAAGTGGTTTGTGGCTTCGCTACTACCACACTTAAGAAGTGCACTATCGTAGCAGAAGATAACAACTCAGGCAGAGGCCTTGGAGATTGCCATGAGACTACATGAGACCCCGATGCAAGATCCTAATCTAAGAGTTCAACAGATCCACATGTAGCTGAAGAATTTGTGCCTTGAGATGCAAAGCTTGAAGTAGGATAGGATGGTTCGGCCAGAGGTATGCCAAGAGGTATGGTGTGTGAAATGCAAGGGTTGGGGTTATGACAAAGACCACTACTCGGTCTTTACAAATTACCTTGCAGGAGGAGGACCGATGCCTTTAAGCCTATAAGCTCAAGTAAGACCTAGCATAACGCTTGTTTTGTGGTGTTTTAGCTGTCAAATAGTGGGAAAACATGCCATGGACAATTGTCACTTGTTACAAAAGTATGCCCAAACTCTACAACAGTTTTTCTACAACTTTTGTAGATTGGTGGGACATGATGAGCATACTTTCAGGAGCTATGAATTGATAGTGGATAGGACGCTCGCCTATAGAGTTCAAGCCAAAACGTGGCCGCTTGACTACAATGCAGGGATGGTGCAGACAGGATTTCAGGGGCGCGGATAAGGCCAAGGTAGAGGAGGACCTGGTAGAGGTCACGGACAATGGATTTGCTACAATTTCGGAGGGCCAGTACACTATGGTCATGATTTCTCTAATCCAACGTGCCCATCGTGCATGTATTTCATGTTGTTTTAACATGAAACAGAAGATTGTCCTATGCTGATAGCCAGGATACATGACAAAGGAGCACAACTGCCTCCCCCAACTTAGAACCTGTAGATGAAGAGGCCTAAGCCACACGAGGAAGATCCAAATGTAAATATAGTGCTCCAAAATGGAATTTTGATGGGAGATGACAAGGGGAAACAACTGGAAGAGAACACATGGGTTTGCAAAGCCTCGATGAAAGAGGTTGAGTTCTATTTGGAGCGCGCCTGCGAAGCATTCATGGAAGCTAAGAATAGCTTCACCGAGGCCTCCACTTCAGGAAGCAAGGATAAAATAGAGACGAAGATGGACCCCTCTATGCTCACTACTTTCCTAGAAACGTGTATGAAGTTACTGCGTGATAGTAAAGCTATGAAAGGGTTGCAGGAACTTAACAATAGATGAGCTGGGATAGCACCAGGTGAACTGAGCGTAGTCCACAGGATCGGAAAGCATAAGACAAGGACAGGGCGTGAAATGAGAGTCATCACGTAGATCGGAGAATACGAAATGGATCAAGTCATTCTAGATTTGGAATCAGATGCAAATGTACTACCAAAGCAGACTTGGGAGCGAATGGGGCTACTTGCACTGTAATGGCCTCCAATTCAGCTAAGGATGGCGAATCACCAGAAAATCATACCCATGGGGTGGCTGCAGGGAGGGACCATGGATATTGAGGGAGCAAGCGTGTTGGCAGACTTTGAGTTAATAGAGATTGTGGATGATAACCTTCCCTACCTTGCACTCCTGGGAATTTACTGGGCTACTGATATGAACGGGGTAATCAATCTGAAGAAGCGGAAGATGATCTTTGAGAAGAAATCACTGCATGTAATAATACCCCTGGATCCTGCTGAGGGATCGCTCTATACAGAACCAATCTGTTACTATGAAAGTGATGATGATCTGGACTACATCTATAAGATAACAACATGAGACCAAGACTGGGTGAATCCCACCACGGTGTAGGTTTTAACCTTGTACATAAATTACCTGCATAGGAATTCTAAAACACAGAAAATAAACAATGCGAGAGCATAACACATAAAACACATATACATAGATATTTTCCCCTGGATCCCAAAACCGGGACTACCATATTGATTTTTCATTATGTTCCTTTCAATGTTACAATACATATTTATACATGCCAAAGAATCCAATACCATGGACCGAAAACCATCACGTCCAAAACCATGTGTGAAAATCATGCACAAAACCATAGGTAGGTCCTCCCAACCTAATATAGGGTCCAAAACCAAATTTTTTAGGGTGTTGCCTTGGACCCCATAGAGGGGGGTTACCTGCACCCCTCAAACCCCCTTTGACCCCCCCGCTATGAAATCAGTGCAACGAAAGGGGGGCTCCACCCCCCCTCTAATCCCCACTTTAACTACGTGGGCTAGTCGTGGAAAGAATATAACACAACCCAAAATTCTCCCACTTTTTGTTTTCTTTCCATAGGGGGCCACAAGAGAGCTTAGTCATTTATCTAGCCCTGCAAAGCCCATTGTTTCTCTACAACAAGAGAACTTCTCAGAGCTAACATATTTTTCAATGCATCTGTAGTATTCTTCAAAATGTCCACCTTTACCAGCAACACCTTTTGTCTTCTATCATATCCCTCACAAATTGATACTGAACATCAATGTGCTTTTTCTTTGAATGATATGCAGGGTTCTTTTCCAAGAAAATTGCACTTTGGCTGTCACAGTCTATCCTTATAGCTCCCTATACTAACCCCATACTTGAACACAATATTTGCAACCAAAATTCTTCCTTGCTTGCATGAGCGGCTGCCATGTATTCTGCCTCTATAGTTGATAGTGCCACTACAGATTGTTTCTTACTCATCCAACTGACAGCACCTCCAAATAGGTTAAATACATACCCACTTGTAGATCTTCTCTGATCTAGATCTCCAGCTTAGTCTACATCAACAAAGCCATGAATATCCAACACTGTCCAATCCTGGTCTTCCTTGGTAGCACAAACCATAATCACTAGTTCCACGCAAATACCTGAAAAATCGCTTCACTACTATCCAGTGCTCCTTCCTTGGTTTTGATATAAACCTGCTTAATACTCCCACTACATGTGCAATTTTTGGTCTAGTACAGACCATTGCATACATTAGGCTATCGACTGCACTTGCATATGGAACATGGGACATGTCCGCTTCCTCTTCTTATTTCTTGGGACATTGTTTAGTAGATAACTTCACACCTACAGGAATAGGAACCTTCACCGTTTTACTATCCTGCATATCAAACCTCTGCAATATTGTCTCGACATACTTCCTTTGGTTTAACCAAAGCTTCCTCTTTGCCACAGGGGTGTGAGGGGTGTGCGATGCTTGAGTAGAGATGGCTAGGGTTCAACTAGAGCTGAACCTGTAGATCGTAGAATTTTAGTTGAAGGCATAGCCTTCAACTCCACCGGAAGTCCGGGAACAATGTACCACCATTATTACAACAACAATAGCGGTAGTTGACAATGTAGTGGTAGACTGCATGCAGATTTTTGAACAATAATTCAAGGTCCTAACCACCCTGCAGGAGGACCCAAATGTAGAGCACCTAGAGATAGAGGCACACGAGCTACAACATAGGTATGACGAGGTAAAAAGGACCGCATAGATGATTTCCCTTACATAGAGGCTCGAACGGATGTAGGAGGCAAAGGTGCTCAAGGAACAGATGGATGTCGCTTGGCATAAAGAAGCAGTCTTAAAAGCACACCTACAGCCATGGATAGACGAGGCTTATGTGATCATAACCTCCGTTGAAGGAAATCTCACGAAACTATAGGCAACTCAGCAAATGATTTAGGGCAGTAGTTCAGCAGCAGTCACCGAGAAGCCAGTGGAAGAAGTCCAACAGGCAGTCACTCAGTGCGCTACTAAAGTTGCGGTGATCCAAACAAAGCTAGGAGATCTTCGTGCTAAGATCTCCTCACTTGCAAAGTGAGTGGACGGCGAATCATGATGTTTGTGTTGGGGCCTATTGGGCGCGGCATCCCCCAAGGGCAGTTTTGGGGCCTAAAGCCCATATTTTGGTTCAATTTTGTGAAGCAAATGTAAAGACTCCAAATTTTGTGGTCGTGGAGTGCATAGTTGTTAAAGATTCATAGGGTTGTTTGCCCTTATTTTGGAAATGTAATGTCAGCTGTAGAAGATGTACCCATGGTCCGTGGCCCATGGATTGTATAAATAGAGCTAAGCTCTAAGTAGTTAGAGGGAAGTAATTAAGATCGAACATGTCTAAGAGATAGCTCTGAAGTGGAAGTCTAAGTTTTGGGTCATAGTGTAGGTAGAGGCTCTGTAGCTGAGTGTGAAGAGGCATAGAAGTCCGCAACTAAGTGCGCAGACCCTTGCAGCTGAGTGCTCAAGGTGGTTCGAGTCTGTAATTGTTCAAAATTATCAATAAAGAGAAGTATTCTACAATTTCTGCGTCTGTATTCCCTATTTATGCATCTATTATATTGGGTATGAATTTTACTTGTGATTCTTATATGATGCGTGAATGTTTGTAAATATATTGGTTAAGTGAACACAAGTAACAACATCCGTTTATTCGAAGCTTACTAAGATCTATTAATAAGATAAGTAAGATAGTTAGCCTGGTTTAGTAAATATCATAGTTTGTTGCCCTAGCAGTGCAAAAGTATATCAACCCTTTGTTAGGGCTACACGAAAGCTGATTGTATCCTTTCGCGAAGGTACTAAAAGGTGGAACAGAGGGATAAGAAACCTGCGCGTAGGAACGTATAGCTGAAATAAGCCGACATCACAACCATCTCAAGGGTGCAGAAACTTGGTTCCAACATCCCCCCATACTGCTTCAGGTGAGACTTCAGTCCGTTCTCCATAGGCTGATGTTGAAAGGTCCAGTAGTGTAGGGATTTGTTTAACTAACTAATTTTGAACCTACTTCAAGCCCCCACAAGCCAACAGAAGATGTTGCTACAAGTTTGCTACAGGAGATTGCTACAGGAGGCCTCTAATGCTACATGAAGGCTTGTAATGCAAGAGCAGGGCATCCAAGTGGTTTTTTAAGGTGAAAATGCTATATTGAGGGTATGGGGAGGTGGATGGAAGTTGAAGAAAATGGAGGGAGGTTGGTTTGATGCTTGTCTTGCACTAGGATGAGTGCTCTCGGTGTACTAGAAAGAATGGCTTATAAAATAGGGTTTTGAGACAGAATTTGGAAGTGGAAGGAGAATATGAAGGAGCTTAACATGGAAGTGGTGAAGGTGCCCTTCCCTATAGATCAACCAACCCTAAAATAAATCACATATATGCACCCATTTATCATTGGTAAAATGAAATAACTTATGATGGAAAATATGAGTTGAATTTAAATAACATATAATTTATGCAATACCACTGATCTAATCACTAAAATGACTTCTAAGATACAAAAATAAAATGCAAAATAGGATAAATAACACTAAAATATTTCCAAGAAATCATAAAAACAATCTTTTTGGACTATGGTTGTGAATCCTTCCACTCATTTTCCCACAAGAGAGGTGATGTAGAGGTTGCAACCACAGGATTTTATATATTAATCTCTATTCAAATGCAAGAAACTATGAACTACTTAGAATAAAAAAAACATAAGTACAAGAAGAGGGACCAAAGCCTCTAGGTTCAGCCAAAACCCAAGGGTCTTAGCCCTTTGAAACTAAATCTCATGCAGCTTAAAATCCAACTTCTCATTATAAGAAAGTGCAAGTCTAATACATCACATAAAAGTTGAAAATAACAATGTCAAGATTGAAGCTCGATAGCTACACCTAGCTGAACAAAAACTTCAAATCATAAAGGGATCTTCTTCTAGTTTATTTATACAAAACGACAGCTGAAGAAACTCCCTTGAAAGTAGGAACGGTTTCCTCCTTGATCTCGAAAATGGTGGATCTTGTCCCTCTTGATATTCACTTGGACTAGGAGTCACGGAGCTTCCAAAGAAGTTGAACTAGTGATAGAGGATATTGTGATCCCAAGCCTAGTTTAGGGAGTTAAGGAAGTGGACAAAACCCCTAGATTATCTCCTAGTTGTCTCCATCAAGTCCCTGCATAGTAATTGCCTAAAAAATGCTTCATTTTCTTGCAATTAAACCACATTATTTCACATACTATGACAAACACCCTTTACTCTTGATTCTAAGCATAATATAACAAAAAATGTGAATTAATGTAAGATAAGGATAGTTTTAAGGTTGTAGGATGGCATATTGATATTCAAAATGTACCTATTGATGGGACTCATCATCACCACCCTGTTGAAGGTGTTGCTCATCCTCAAGCAAGTCAGTCATCCATGTGCAACTCTTTCATGGCGCTGGTGGCCTCCATGTCATCCCAAGGCTCCTCAGATGGTGTGCCCTCTTAGGGGTAAAAAATTCCATTCCTCTTTATCTCTTCCTAATCCTTTTTCTCTCCTGCTTCATCTCTTCTTTCTTGTAAGCCTAACAATAAGGGTGGACTGAGCTTGAGTTCTATCCTCCTGATTTTCATCCTCTGCATGATCTTATTGTACAATTTTGTTCTCTCCAAGGCATTCCTTAGCCTTTCAGGAGAGTGATATTCTCTAATCTGTAGACTGTGGGGTAAGGCATGCCATCTCTTCTGGCAAGCTTGCAGACTTTATGTTCCCAACATCCTGAATGTGTCTTCAAAGTGTAGAATGGCTTGCTCTTGGGTAGAAATGTATTTGGGTACTAAAGAAACATCATTGGAGATGAGGTTATGATTGCTAATGACAACCTTTGGGTTCACTAATTCTTCGCTGATATACAATGGTTCCTTTTCTTCCTATGCCATTACCCCTTTCACCTCCTCAACTATTTTCTCCTCATGAGTCATCCATATTGCTAAATCCATTAACTTCATATCTCCCAATCTTGAATTGTGATCCAAAAAATTAATATTTGTCAAAGTGAGATTGTGCATGTAAAATTCAACCAATTTTTTGTTGTCTTCCATGTTAGTTTGGTTGCAAAATTCATTGAACTATGTGTCAAAGTTTTGATTTGGAACTGCAACCACTATTCTTTGAGAAAGAGGGAATAAGGATTTGATGTCTATATGCATTGTAGTGATTCCATGGAGAGAATTTCCATGGTGTCATGTTGTGTTTCTTTCTCTTGCAACCTCTCTCTCAACCTCATGTTTTCTTCCTGTAGTTTCTCCTTCATCATAGACTCTCTCATTCTCAAATCACTTAACTCTTTTCCCATTTCAATGAACTTTTCTTCCATGAGGCCTACATCCTCTACCTTCTTAGATTTATAAATTTTAATCCACCTATGGGTTCTACCTCTCTCTATCTCTAGCTCATAAAGGAGTGGGATTGCAAACTTTTCAGGGACAATCCTTCCTCCTTCAATGAATTTGTAATAGGGGCTCAATCTATGTTGTGGGCTAGGTTTTTGGAGGTATTTTCCAATAGTCTTTGACGTGGTGGCTTCCTCTTGTGAATCTTTCTTATGTTCCTATAGCTTCCCCTGTCCTGCCTATAGAAGACTCTGCCCCTCCTGTAGCAAACCCTGTCTCTCCTGTAGCAAACCTTGATCCTCATGTAGCTTCTCTTTTTCTTCTTCCTTAAAGGTAGAATGTGTCCTTGACATCTTGAAGGTGACAAAACTAGTGGTATGTCTTCTCACAAGTGCTATGGGTGAATTTTTTTTGGTTTTAGAAGGAGTTAACTCCTCAATTTTTCCTTCATTGGGTCTTATTTCTTCCTTTTTTCTTGGTGACTCATCAATAAGAATAGGAACGTTTGTAGGAGTTTGTGTCTTCCCTTATCTAATTCTAGTGCTCTTCCTAGTTCTGAAATACATTTGACTTGGTCTTGATTGCTTCCTCTTGGGCTTGATAGGAGTGTCCAATGTAGCTAAGGTTGCAACTACTTCCTATTCAGTGTCTTCTGCTCCTTGGGGTGGAGAAGTCTCCTTAGGGATTATTATTTCTTCTCCTTTCTTTTCCTCCTCTTCTCCTTTCATGTTTTCTTGTCCTTCATCTATCTTTTCTGTTTCTTTTTCCTATTTTTTTTTATTTCTTCTTCTTATTTTCTTTCTACCTCTTCCTCCTATATATTTTCTCCTTCTTATTCCTCTGTTTTTCCTTATCTTCCTCCAATACTATAGGTTGGAGTCTCTCCTAGTGTGGGGGCTTGTGTTTCTATGAAAGTCTCCCTATCCATGTCCACAAATTTGTTCCATATGACAAGGATTCTCAAGCAGTTCAGAGAATCTACCACTATTAATTTGATGAGGCCATGGTGAGCTAAATTCTGATGTTTTCCTTCCCTTACTTTCTGACTCATGTCCATGATTGGCTGTAGAAGGAAATGAAGGACACTAAGTCTTTGAGAAAGGGGTAATTTTGCCTAGAATCTTAGCTCCTAGAGCAGCCTGAAGTGGTAGGCATAAACCACACTTAATCTCCCTTCACAATATATATATATTGAAGGATATGGAAATCTACCTCATCCCAAGGGTAATGAAAACTTTCTATTCTCACTCCATTCTTGTCTTCTACATGCTTCTCTTTTGAAAGGAAGAAGTTTTTCCTAGATGTGACACTTATTTGATTATCTTCTTTGCTCCATCTAATTCCTATAGGCAAGGTGGTCACTTTGCTGATGGTTTAAGAATTGAGAGAGATGGCCAACCCTCTAACAATAGTTGTGACATTGTCTTCCTCTTGAGCGTGTAATTCCATGGAAAATTCATGGGCAAGATCATCATCATATCCCTTTAGTAGCTCAAAGAAACCAAACCACTGGTGGTTTCTGAAGATGTCAACTACAAGAGGGTGTTGGTGAATTCTCATAGCGTATGAGGGTTCACTTCTGTTAAATCCTTCTCCCATATCTTCTATATTACTCCTTGATTCTATGTAGGTGTGGAATTCAAAAAAAATTCAAACAGTCTCAGTGGTGAAAGAGTGGCACAAAAAGTGGTGAAATAGTGGCACAGTGCTTGGTAATAGTGAGAAATAAGGGTGCTCAAATTGATATCAACCAAACTATTTTATCTTCTCTTAATGAAAAAAAAATTCCAAAAGGACACCTTATTGATCAATTGATTGCTATATGCCCTTGATTTCAAGCAGAATGCTCATGAAATTAGGTGTAGAAACGAATAAGGAGGATATCACTTACTTCTTATCAGAGAAATTATGGTGCGCATGAAGGTTTTGTGATAGTATCGAGTCATTGTGACTCTTTTTCTCCTCCCAACTCCTCCTATAGCTCCTCTTGTCCTTCCTGTAGAAAATTGCAAACCCGCTTATAGATTTCTCATTTAGCACTTTGCAAGCAGGGTTCGAAGCTCCTTGGTGCACTCTATGTTGCTCGATGCACTAGCTCATCCTTCCTCTACCTATTTTTGGAATGAGTGATGGTGAAAATGAATTCGAGCCAACACATAATATCCTCTTTTGGTTAAAATCTTGGAGCGCTCTAGTGACTTGGCATTAACATGAGTTTATTTTGGACCATTATCCCCACTAATTATAATCATTTCTCCCTCCTCGTGATTATCACCCCACTCTTCGAGGACACCACTTTTTTTTGAGTTCAAATTTCCACGTTGCATGGGTGAATTAACTCACACTTTAGTTTACTATTCGAGGGTGTCCAAGTTCACTCGCCACTTCCAACCTATTAAAACACCTTTTCTCGCTTAAAACACATTTTTGTCTTTTTTATGCATAGGGAGGAGGTTAAGGTTGCCATACCTGAGCCTACCTCTGGACTGAACTACTAAAAATATTTTCATGTTGGAGCTAAACCATATATAATTATGATTAAGGGAGTTGACCTCTTTGACTTATTTCCTGTGCATGTATTCATTCTTGATGCTACTGTGACTGTTACTTTTATTGTGTGTTTGCAAGTGCCTCTTATGATATCCAAGCTGTTGCTGCTGGTGGAAAGAATCCCTCAGAATTAGGTGTCTCTTCATAGATACCTACAAAGCTTCATCATCTCTTTTGGTGGTGGAAAGAAAATAATATCAGTGATTGTTGTGTGGATGTACGGGCTGCTATAGGAGGCGTTTCTTCCTGTAGCAGTCTTTTATTCTCCCCTTGAAATCTCCAGTTTGCATGAGGGAGATGAGGGAGATGATGATAATATATGAGGATAGGATTAGAGTCATAGAAGAGTAGTGTAGACAATATAGAGATAAAAAATAGTAGCTTCTGTGTTTTTTTTTTAAGGTAGGATAGAATGGAGCATTTGAGCAAATTTTTGGTGAAATGAGTGGATGGGTGATGGAAAAGTAATAGGATGACCTTATTTATCATTTCTCATAGTCAAGATGGTATTTTGGATTTTTTTCCTCCTTGGATATCCCTCTTGTAGCTCCATAGGGTCCTCCTATAGCATTACAGGACCTTCCTATAGCAATACAAGGCATTCTTGTAACATCACAGAGAGGAGGTGAAATTTGGATTTTTTCATGATGGGATGGTGGAGAGAGATATTAGTATGAATGGAGAGGATGGATACGATGTGTATGGATGGAGGAATGGATTATATCTTTTAGGTCTTGGAATGTATCCATGAAATATGCCATTGTGTACAATTCTACAAAACAAAAAAAAAGTTAGCAAATATGATATAAGCTTCTTCCTTGTTCTCTAATTCTTTTCTCTCTTTTTTTTCTCTTTTTATTGATACACATAAACTGCCTTAGAGGAGGTTTTCAACTTGCATGCTTTCCCTAGGTGCCTCAAGGGAGGTTTTCACCTAGGTATATTTATTATTTTTTGTCTTTTTTTTTTGCTCTCGAGCTGCCTCAGAGAGGTTTTCAACCCTAGAGTTGGCCTCAAATGCCTTATAGAGGTTTTTATCTAGGCCTTTTTTTTCAAATGTTTAGGAATGTCATGGACTATGTCAGCAAACCATGGAGAGAGAAATGAAATGGCGAATAAGTGTTCATATGGTATCTGATCATCAACCATTCCTTCCTCCCCTATAGGCAAAGTCAGTCTAGATAAAAAATCTGCAACAACATTCTCCTTGCCAAGCTTATCAATAATTGTTAAATCAAATTGTTGCAAAAAAGTAACCATATAATAAACCGAGCATTTACATCAGGTTTATTCATCAAGTATTTAATTTCAGCATGGTTAGTATGTACAAATGTTTGGTAACCAGTAATGTAATGCCTAAATTTATTCAATGATTGCACAACAACTAGGAGCTCTTTTTCAGTCACTGTGTAGTTCAACTTGGATTTTGACAGATTCTTACTAATGAAGTAAATGGCATAAGGTAGCTTGTCATCCATGTGGCCTAGAGTTTCTCCTATGTCTTTGTGAGAGGCATCGTCATGTATATGATAAGGAAGAGCCCAATTTGGGCTTTAGAGAATAGGTGCGTTAGTCAACTTGTCCTTTAGGGTGTCCAAGGCTTCTTGACAGCTTTCTGACCATAAAAATTTGGATTCATTGGCCAATAGCCCAAATAAAGGAGAAGCTAACTTGCTGAAATCTTTTATAAATCTCCTATAGTATCCAGCTAAACCTAAAAATCTTCTGACATCCCTCTATTTTTGCAAAGTTGGGACCCTTTTGATGATGGCTATCTTATTTGGGTCTACCTGTAGTCCTTCCTAGGATATTGAGTGACCTAGAATGGTCCTTGCAGTCATCAAGAACTCACATTTTTCAGGACTAAAGGATAAGTTCATTTCAGTGCATGTGTTCAGTACCTTACCTAAGTTAGAGAGAGCCTCCTAGAAATCACACCCATAGGGTGTAAAGTCATCCATATAAATTTCTACTGCATCATGGACTATCTCAGAAAATATACTCAGGATTTCCCTTTGGAAAGTGGCAGGGTCATTGCATAGACCAAAAGGAATGACCCTATAAGTGAAAGTACCCCAAGGACATGTGAAGGTGGTTTTATCCTAGTCCTCTAGGCTAATCTGGATTTGATTGTACCCTATGAACCCATCTAGGAAAGAGAAAAACTTTTTCCCTAACAGGCCATCTAACACTTGGTCAATGAAAGGTAGAGGGAAATGGTCTTTCTTTGTTAACTCTTTGTAATCAACACAAATCCTCCACTTCCCATTTTTCTTTGGGACCAACACCAAAGGAGACACTCACTCACTATCTGAGATAGGGTAAATGAATCCTATATCCATTAGCTTTTGCAATTCTTCTTTGACTATATCCTTGAGAGCTAGATTCATTCTCCTTTGGGGTTGTCAGACTGGTTTGTGACCTTCTTTGATATAAATGTGGTGAGTACACACCGAGGGGTACACTCCCTTCATCTCTTTTTAATTCCAAGAAAAATCATCCAAATGCTTCCTTAGCATGATACATAACTCTTTTCTTGGTGTACAGAAAGAGAGGGTTGATTTCAGAGTTTTTTCAGGGCCGAATTCTATTGTCTTGACATGAGTAGGGTTTGAATCAGATAAGCATAAATCAATGTGATAGTTGCTCTTGGTTTCCTTCAGTACTTACTCTAGAGACAAGGTGTTTGGAATTTGATTTTGGAGGATGTGCTCAATCAAATCATCTTCATCAAGTTGTCCTCCTCGCATGGGAGTTTCTAGGGTATAGAGTTGGGTGGAGTAGACTTAATCTTCTTCCTCCTACGCTAGCCATAAATGTAATCATGTTATAAAGATGGCTGAGAAGGAATGTACAAGACCAACTGCTTGGAGAGATGCCCATTTTTGATAGTCATGTCTCCAGCCTTGCAGCTGACGTAGGCATCGAGAGTGGCTAACCAAGGTCTCCCAAGTATGAGAGGATAACCATTAAACTTGGTCTTAGGCTAGAGAACTAGGAAGTTTGCAGGGTACTCCCAAGAGTCAATGGAGACCATCACATCCTCAACAATCCCCTCAGGGGCTACTATGGATCAGTCTGCAAACTGCAAGACTATCGTGGTCTTTCTTAATGAGCCCTGGAGATTCAGCTTGAGCATGGTGTACTTAGTCATTACATTAATGGTAGCCCAAAGATCAATCAAGGTACGTGGGACAATGGTGCCATTGATGTGCACATCTACTATAGGGATTCAAGGGTCTAAATACTTTGGGAAAATTCCCTGCCCCAACATTAAGTCGGACAGTTGTCCAATGACATCAATGGTAGGGGTGTCTCTTTTTTGACTACCTAGATGGTTGAAACACTTCTCTTTAATTAGTTTTTTGTAAATAGGTACATCCTTAATGGCTTGGAGAAGTGGAATTTTGACACATGAATTTTTCAATTCACTCAGAAGTTCATTCTCTTCTGGGGTAGGCTGGACTAGATGAGTTAATCTTTCAGGAAAGGGTGGTGGATTCACTCTAGGCATACTTTCCTCTCTTTCCTCCTCACTCTCCCTAGGTGGAGATGGAGGTTGGTTGTTCGAGAGTACTCTCCCAGACCTCAGGTTGATTTCCTAAATTTCCACAGCATAAGCAGCGTAGGATGTCTCTCCATTGTAGACCTATTGTACCTATCTATTGTTCAGGTTTTGATTTGGTCAGGAAGGAATATGACGTTGTTTAGGTGGAGCAGGGTGTAAAAGCTATGGTTGAGTAGGAGATGAAGGCAATAAAGCTAGAGCATTGTTGTATGGGAGCCTCCACCACTAGGGTGATGCATTCCACTGATGTTGTTGAGGAGTATATGGCTGAAATGGCTGGTTGGTTGGCTAGGAATGGTATTGAGGTGAAAAATACCAGGGAGAAGGTGTAGACCAGGAGCGATGAGTAGGGCCCCCCCAAGAGGGAATGGATGTGTTTTGGTTAGGGTTGTAATATGCATAGGATGACCCTTGCATGCCCTACTTGTACGGTTGAGGACCATGAGGTCGTCTTTGATTTATGTAACAGAGTTGTTGATCCAGATTTAAACAGGAATGCAACAAGTTACAATGATAACCATAAATACAGAGATGTAGCATAAATAATACTTCATTTCATTAATGTAAAATACTAAAATATGCTTACTAATAGAAATGGAAATAAACTAGCGCGAGCGATGATAGCTTATCTCTGAGGAGAGATGTGGCAGCTACAAGCCTCTGAACTGTCTTACAATGAGGCCTAAAGGCCTATTTATTATTTAGAAATAATGGAAAAACCTAAACATCCAAAACCCTAACCCTAGGAGATGAAGCGCCAAACTATGGGCCTTGTTTTGGGTAAATTGGTACATCAACTTCCCGGGGTCGTAACTTTGGCATATGATCTCCGTTTGACGTGAACAATACCTCGTTAGAGAGATCTATTCGAGGAATACAACTTTGGGATGAGAAAAATCAATCCATTGTCCCATGTTTCTCTCAGGTTTCCTAAAAATACATTGTTTAGGGCCTCAAAATGGCTCTGGAAGTTTAGGACCCGAAAAACTGCCAAAAATAGTAAATTGTGCTACAAATATGGAAACTAAAAAAATGAAAGAAACAATGGTGGGGGTCTAAGTGGAATTGGCGGGTGGCCACCAATATGCACTTGGATCAGCTGTTCAGTCACCCCTTTAGTTCCGTGATACACAACTTTTAGTCCAAGTACAGAAGGGCACTTATCTGTGGAGTGGTTTTCTTCACAGACCGAGCAGATCTCTATAAGGTTTAATGGACATACATTCCTAGGGTACCTCCTTGTGCATTTGGGGCAGAAGATGGCTAATTCTCTCTCTGCTTCCTCCTTCTTCCTCTTGATGTGCATAATGTCCATCTGTAGGGCAAGGGTTTGTAACATTTCACTCTTAAAATCTTGCAACATGTTTCCAATTTCACCTTTTATAGATGTATTGGAAGATGATGAGTTGGCCACTGGTTGACTACCCCTACTCTTTTTCCTAGCTGCCCTAGAATGATTCTTAAAGATGGTCTTGATATTCTCATAGGGTAGCTAGTAGATGTCCCCTCACGATAACACGTTTAAGGTATCCAAAATATCTTCCTTGACCCCCCTGAGTAGGACTAGTGTTAGTGACTCTGGATCAAGTGTGCACCTGGCGCTTTTGTAGCTAAGCTAGAATATTTCCTCATAATCCTCTAAGGACTCATCATGCCCCAAGGCCATTTTAAAAATTTCCTCTTTAGTTTCTTTGTACTTGCAGTAGTCCCTATACTTGTTTTTGAAAGCTTGATGCATCTGAGCCCAGGTGGTGATGTTGTCCCTTGGTAAACCCATGAACCAATGTAGAGCTGCATCCTTGAGAGTGGATGGGAATAATTTCAAATTTTGATCATCAGTGGTTAAATCATAATTTTTGCATATGACAACAAATTCAAACAAGAAAGTGTCTGGATCTTCTGAGGTCAGGCCATGGAAGTGAGGAAGATCAGAGGGGCTTATGCTTTTCATCTTGGCATAGCCATTGGTTTCTATGATGGGAAAAGCACCCTCAATTCTTTCTCTTTCTCCTGTGTCATTTCTATTTTCAGCCATTAGGTCAGTTGGAATGAGTTCTTCTTCTCCTTCCCCTATAGGCTCTTCGAAAATCTTTGGTTGTTTGCCTAAGGGGTCCTCTAATTCACAACCACCGAAGAAGAGGGAAGGTTGGCTATTTGAAGTAGTGGGGGTATTTGGTATAAATTTTCCTAATTTATCCCTATTCCTACAAGGCATGAAAGAAGTGTTTTTGTTTTTTTTTTGTTTTCAAGCTTTAAGACTAATTGTAGAATTAAAAAGACAAACTGAATGGAAACTAACTGCCGAATGAAATCTCTTGCAAAATGGAAAGGAAGGCAAACCAACTTACAAATATCTTTCAAAAAATGAAACTAATAGCAAAATGGATGAGATAAGAGATGGAAGAAATAAAGAAGAAATCACATCTATTCAGACACCTCCCTGGAAATGGCGCTAAAAATTGATGATCACCAATATTGCAGCAAGAATGTTGCAACTCCTAGGGCTACCAAATTTAATTTATCAACCTATTGTGGCCAGAAACAACCCCCCTTCTTATTTAGTGTTATCACTAATACTAAATAAGTGGGGACCCTTATTCAAAAAATTAAAAAAAAATCAATTAATGCCTATATTTCCTTTTTCAATAAAACTTACTATCACAAAATTAGGAGAATACCCTCAAAAACCTAAAAAGACTTAAGTTTTATGATAAGTTAGAAGGAAATCACTCCTTAAAGCACGTCGCATCGCAAAAAGGGTAAAGGATACCTTCTCACAAGCGAAATTCTAAAAATGCGAAATCGCAATGTGAAATCACACATCGATAAAACCTTACGGCATCGCATGCCTTAAAACCTCACCTATGCTCAAGTGCCTTAAAATGCTGATATGCGATGGCACATCTCGCGAATCGCATTTCACAGAAAACACATTAACGGATGCTTGCCACACGTAAAGGATTTGTGATATTGCGATATTGCAATCTGCGATACTGAATCGCCTTATCGCAGATCTGCACGACCTATCGTTCAAGAAAGCTTTTTCCATAAACCAAGGCCCGATTATGCGCATTTATGTTAATTAATGAGTTAGTTGGAAATCATTAATGAAATATGGTTTTGATCTTATCAAGGGGCCAATTCACGTAAGGTGATATCTTTTATATGTTTTCCGCATTTAAAGCTTTCCCGTCACCTTTTCTTATCATCGTTCTCACCTCATTTGTAAACTGCAGGAGCAAAGAACTGAGAAGTATACAGAGCAGAGTTCAAGATATTATGGGAAAGAAGGGTAAAGCCCCCAGTACTGAAGATAAAGAGATGACTCCCTTGTACACAGACACCACCTGCAGCAAAGACACTAGTATCACTACTTGGGAAGGCATGTATAGTTTACTTGAGGAAGAAGATCCCAAGGTAATGGAGGTAACGACCACTGCAGGCTCACACAGGTCTTCTGAGGTGTCTATTACAGATCTAGCATGTTCATTCTTGCACAGGATAGTAGCGAGACCCAAAATTCTCCCGTATACGGACATGGTTAAATGAGTACTAAATAATGTTGATATCACGTATAAAGAAATCAAGAGCTCAAAATCAAGAACGTATAAAACTGTTCTTTCTACCAAACCGTTCTTTATATCCTCTAACAAAACGCGCAAGAGGCGAAAATTGCATCAGGGGAGCCCGGATCTAGAAACGAAGGCAGTTTCTGATATCGCTAGGCAAAACCCCTCGAGATGGAAAGCCTCAAATTTCTTAGTCGCCTGTAAGCACGGAAATTTGTAGGGAAAAAGCACTAAAGACAGAAAGTAAAATTGGAACTCAAAACTAGTAATATTTATCAGGTATATCACCAAGCGATACGTAAATATCTACCAAAGGTGCAGCATTTACAAACAAGTTGGAGACAGAAGGCTCAAGAAAAGGCAGAGTCAATCCAAAGGTTAACCAAGTTGAATTGGGATTCTTACTGGGCGTACTTGGTAAAACCACACAGCCAGTGTATGACTCTCAAATGTGTCATCAATTCTGCCGAGAAGATGGCGCCAGCTCTTACCGATTCTGTTTTTGCAGGACAGCTAAAATCGGAAGTCGGCCACCCAACTCTCCTCAAGCAAATGCTGAATGCTTGCGACTTCAAGGAGCAGATACATAAATAGTTAGTTAGTAGTTTTAGTTTTAGATTCAGTTTTAGTTTTAATTTTGCTTTATTTTTGCTTGAAATGAGGATGGTCATTTAAACTGCATCCTACATTTTTGTAATAAATTATTTTTAGAATTAGTTAGTAGTATTTAAACCCTTCTCATGCATTTAGAGAAGGGTCCAGAAATTTGTCAAAAACTTGTCCTCAGAACATGCACTTTTGCACCCTTCGAGGAGGTTTTGATGAATGAATGGAACAAGATTTATTGATATCTACGTTTAATATCTACTACTGATGTTGCACTTCTGTACTCTTAGTGGATGTTGGATTAAGAAGAAATAGATCATTATTGTTGGAGCTCATGAGTAGAACTAGTTATAAATGGTACTTTTATCTCTTAACTGTTTCTGCTTATGCGTTATGGTGATATTCATGTTCAGTTATTTATATATGAATGCTTAAATGTTTGAGTTATCATTTGGAACTTTTGTACGGTGATAGCTATTTATTTATGCTTAGTATATGAGTAGCTTACTATGTGATATGTTTTTCACAACTATTTCATCTAACTTTTTATATGAAATGGTTTATCTTTATTGAATTCTTTTCTCATAACAGTTGAATGATCTTTATTACCAACTATCATTTGAAATCATTTTAGATCACATAAAGGAAAAATTACATCCCAGGTTAGTTTATAATCAGATATTTCTATTTATTAGTTTACAATTGATAGATTAGATTTAGAATAAAGAAAGAATTTTACTTAGGAATCATTAGTTAAGAAATATCAATTCTCAACACACGCACACACATATTGGTAAACTGGTCCCATATCCCCAGTCAGACCCAAAATACCAAATGGAAAAGGAGCTGCTAACCAAGGTCCCAATCGGGTGGGTATCTCCCTTGATTTAGACCCAATTTTCGGGGCTTCAACATATTTGGCGCTAGAAGGAGGGCCTGAAATGTGAATGGAAAGCAAGTCTAAATCTAAATACCATTCTAAGAGTAAATCGCCCTCACCATCTCCCTCGACTTCTCCATCGCACTTAGAATCTTTAAATCTTGAGCCAAAAGTTGAAAGAACAACAACCACTTCCACAAACCCTGATATTTCAGAGAAATCTACTATTGAACCTCTTGAAGTTGAATGTTTGATTCATAAACTTAAACGATTTTCAATATCACCTCAAAGATCTAATAAATCTCAAGGCAATGCGACTTTGCAATATAATGATGCTCATCCTCTCACCAGATTAAAGAGCGAAAAGTTTGGTATTGAGCCAACTGAGTTACCTCTACCTACAAGGAAGAGAGCCAGGAAATCACCTAAAGGGTCTGATAGTGAGACTCTTTCGTCATCATCATCCATCTCAACTTCCCCACCGCGAAGTCAACCATCCACTCCTCCACTTCAAATCATCGTCCATCAGACCACTAGAACTTCAACATCTCCTTCTCAAACATCAGGAACTATAATATCCTCATCTTCCCAACCACAAGGATCATCTTCTACACTTTCCTCTGTTAGCAGTTCAACGATGGCCCAAATTCCATGGAATAACCCAGGGGCAGTCTTAATGCTTACGCCCTTGAGTCAACTACCAACCCATCCTGAAAAATGGCTGCCTAAGTTTAATCCTGAAGTAGGCATGCTAGCGGAAGAACACATAAATAATTTTATGTTATCCATAAATCTCAATGGGGTCACTAATGAAGACACTATTGTTCGACTTTTCCCTTACACGTTGCAAGGAGCAGCTAGATCATGGTATTTCTCATTACCATCTGGGTCTATTACTAGTTGGGACATCTTCCAAGAACAATTCTTGACTAAGTTTGGTGATGACAGGTCCACTGCAACATTAATCAATGACCTGTCTAACCTTAGACTTGAGTCAAAGGAACCTATCAAAGATTTTAACTCGCATTTTAATAAACTATTAAACAAAATTCCTACTGCTTCTAAACCCAACGAAGAAGTGCGAAGTGAATGGTACATCTCTGCGTTACCATCAAATATAGCAATCTTCGTGGATAGAGCTAACAAAACAACTTTAGCTGACAATATGAAGGAAGAAATAGCAGTAGAGAAACGTATCATAGCTCTAGAAAAGAAAAACGCCATTGAAGAACGTAAATCCAAAAAGGTTTCTTTCAAAGAAGATCCAAAGAAAAATAGCCCAAAGACCCATTTGATTTAGAAGGATTGCAAAAAGTTTTGAAGACCATGTCTAACGAAATGGTTGATATAAAGAAACAAGTAGCAGAGACTTCTTCTAAAAAGCCTTATAAGCCTTATAGAAGAAATCCTTCGACTGATCCAAAGCCTCCTAATGCTATTACAAGTGATGAATCAAAAGAAGAAGAAGAGGAAATTACTACCGACGTACCTACCGATGAAGAGGAAGTTGTAGAATTACAAGGTATGTGGGATTTCATCCTCCCTGATGAAGAGGATCAAGAGGCATCTCCAATTAGTACTTGAAGTATACATCAACTTGATCCTCCTCAATCTACTTTGAAGCGAAAGAGCGCAAGCTCAACACCGAAGGATAAAGTCGCAGCCAAGAAAACGACATCCAAAGCGACTCAAACAAGCCCAATCCAAACAGATTCACCAAATCCATCTAAAACATTGATTGTTTTGGATGAAATGGAGTATAACATCATAGAAGACATGAAGAAGACTAGGGCCAACATCACTTTTTATGAACTGAGCAAGTTAAAACATCAACAAAAGCTCCTTTTGAAAGAATTGCATGTAATACCAGTTGCATCATTGCCCGCCGCTGTAATCTCACAAGCTTCCTATGAGATGGGAAGACCTCAAAATACTGTGATTAACAAAGTTGATCCAAATGACATCGCTCTAATTGGAGGAAGGTCAAGATCTCATACTTCACCATTTCTTCTTACTTATGAAATTTTCAATAAAAAATTGCATAATTGTTTAGTGGATTCAGGAGCCTCATCCAATATTTTACCTAAATCAATTTGTGCAAAGTTGAACGTTCAACCTCAAAAATATGTTGTGCACATAGTGCAACTGGACCGATCGCAAGTTGAAGTGATCGGCGAATTAAATCAAGTTACCATAAGGCTGTCATCTAATCCAAAGCTATGTCAAGTTATCGATATTTTAGCTGCAGACATTCCAGAATTCTATGGCTTAATTCTTAGCGGGGATTGGTCAGAAAATCTTCATGGATACTTTGCAACCGATTGGTCGCATATGTGGTTCCCCTACAATGGTAAGCCAAATCAGATAAAGGTTGAGCGAGAAATACATCAGAAATACATAGTAATAGAATTGGAAGGAGTAAACTAACCAATAGCATACAACAATAATATAATTGGCAACTATTCTATTGATTCTTTCCTAGGAAATTTCAATGCTCACACTTCACCTTACTTAGAACATTCTATTTTATCTCAAGCAGAAAATTTTTCTCAGATAGATAGTTCTAAATGTATTAATTTTATAGATAATCCTGGAAATAAATATTTATTTTGGAAGTTATATTTTGATGGTTCTAAGTCTAATGAAGGAGCAGGAACAGGATGCGTATTAGTTAGCCCAGAAGAAAGCAAAAGTATGGTAACTTGTAGACTCTAGTTCGATTGCACCAATAATACTACAGAATACGAGACTTTAGTCCAAGGATTATGCAAGTCAATCGGATTGAACATCAAGTATCTACAAGTCTTCGAAGATTCTGAAATTGCTATCAGACAGGTATGGAATACTATACATTGTCTATTAGGTACACCTCTGCGTTACCATCAAATATAGCAATCTTCGTGGATAGAGCTAACAAAACAACTTTAGCTGACAATATGAAGGAAGAAATAGCAGTAGAAAAACGTATCATAGCTCTAGAAAAGAAAAACGCCATTGAATAACGTAAATCCAAAAGGGTTTCTTTCAAAGAAGATCCAAAGAAAAATAGCCCAAAGACCCATTTGATTTAGAAGGATTGCAAAAAGTTTTGAAGACCATGTCTAACGAAATGGTTGATATAAAGAAACAAGTAGCAAAGACTTCTTCTAAAAAGCCTTATAAGCCTTATAGAAGAAATCCTTCGACTGATCCAAAGCCTCCTAATGCTATTACAAGTGATGAATCAAAAGAAGAAGAAGAGGAAATTACTACCGACGTACCTACCGATGAAGAGGAAGTTGTAGAATTACAAGGTATGTGGGATTTCATCCTCCATGATGAAGAGGATCAAGAGGCATCGCCAATTAGTACTTGAAGTATACATCAACTTGATCCTCCTCAATCTACTTTGAAGCGAAAGAGCGCAAGCTCAACACCGAAGGATAAAGTCGCAGCCAAGAAAACGACATCCAAAGCGACTCAAACAAGCCCAATCCAAACAGATTCACCAAATCCATCTAAAACATTGATTGTTTTGGATGAAATGGAGTATAACATCATAGAAGACATGAAGAAGACTAGGGCCAACATCACTTTTTATGAACTGAGCAAGTTAAAACATCAACAAAAGCTCCTTTTGAAAGAATTGCATGTAATACCAGTTGCATCATTGCCCGCCGCTGTAATCTCACAAGCTTCCTATGAGATGGGAAGACCTCAAAATACTGTGATTAACAAAGTTGATCCAAATGACATCGCTCTAATTGGAGGAAGGTCAAGATCTCATACTTCACCATTTCTTCTTACTTATGAAATTTTCAATAAAAAATTGCATAATTGTTTAGTGGATTCAGGAGCCTCATCCAATATTTTACCTAAATCAATTTGTGCAAAGTTGAACGTTCAACCTCAAAAATATGTTGTGCACATAGTGCAACTGGACCGATCGCAAGTTGAAGTGATCGGCGAATTAAATCAAGTTACCATAAGGCTGTCATCTAATCCAAAGCTATGTCAAGTTATCGATATTTTAGTTGCAGACATTCCAGAATTCTATGGCTTAATTCTTAGCGGGGATTGGTCAGAAAATCTTCATGGATACTTTGCAACCGATTGGTCGCATATGTGGTTCCCCTACAATGGTAAGCCAAATCAGATAAAGGTTGAGCGAGAAATACATCAGAAATACATAGTAATAGAATTGGAAGGAGTAAACTAACCAATAGCATACAACAATAATATAATTTGCAACTATTCTATTGATTCTTTCCTAGGAAATTTCAATGCTCACACTTCACCTTACTTAGAACATTCTATTTTATCTCAAGCAGAAAATTTTTCTCAGATAGATAGTTCTAAATGTATTAATTTTATAGATAATCCTGGAAATAAATATTTATTTTGGAAGTTATATTTTGATGGTTCTAAGTCTAATGAAGGAGCAGGAACAGGATGCGTATTAGTTAGCCCAGAAGAAAGCAAAAGTATGGTAACTTGTAGACTCTAGTTCGATTGCACCAATAATACTACAGAATACGAGACTTTAGTCCAAGGATTATGCAAGTCAATCGGATTGAACATCAAGTATCTACAAGTCTTCGAAGATTCTGAAATTGCTATCAGACAGGTACGGAATACTATACATTGTCTATTAGGTCATTTAAAGAATTACCAATCTTTAGTACGAGATCTGCCTTAACATTTTATAGCATTTAATATTTCATAAATTCTTAGAATCCAAAACACTAGTGTCGACCTCTTAGCAAACATGGCTTCCAAGATCATTCCCTCAGAAGACTTTAGCCCCGATAGATTTTCAATCGAATTAATCTTTAGACCTTCAATTCCTGATAACATTACAAATTGGAGAATTTTCAACGATGGTCCTGATATTGTAAGCTTCCTCACCTCTGAGGGATCTTATACTAATCAGGTAATTGATGAGGACCAACATGACAGACAATTGCAACAAGATAGAACTAATAATGCTATGCCAAAATCAGTAGTCAAATTAGAAGATCTATATGATTTAAAAGATCAATTCAAAAGATCTACCAATTCAAAGCTTCAAAGTTCAACTATGAACTATGAATTAGTGAATCTAGGAACAGATACCAAGACACAGAATATCAACCTAGGCCTTGGCCTGGCTCCTAAAGAAAAACTAGCGTATGTTCATCTCTTGAAACAATACAAAAGTGTCTTTGCTCGGAACTACGAGGAACTTAATACTTATGACACTTATATCATCAAACATACTATCCCAATGATAAACGATGAAAAACCTATCCAGTAGAAACAGAGAAACATACATCTTAATTTAGAAAACCGGATAAAATCTGAGCTCAATAAGCTTTGAAAGCCAAAACCATCTTTCCCATACGACATTCTCAATGGGTTTCCAATATGGTTCCTGTTAGAAAAAAGAATGGTGACATTAGAATTTGCATTCACTTTCAAAATATGAACAAAGCCTACCAAAAAGATAATTTTCCTTTGCCTCCTATGGAGCAAATATTACAGGCAGTTGCAGGATTAGAATTAATGTCCTTCTTGGGTGGTTTCTCCAGCTATAACCAAGTTTTGGTCCATCCCGATGATCAATTAAAAACCACATTCAGGACCAAATGGGGTACTTACACCTATTAAAAGATGCCTTTTGGTATGATTAATGCTGGTGCCACATTCCAAAGAGCCATGGACATCACATTTAAAGGATTAGTAAATAAATCAGTAGTAATCTACCTGGATGATATAATTGTATATTCAAAGAAGCGATGCAATCATATCAGAGATTTAAAACAGATCTTCCAACGATGTCAAAGGTATGGAATTTCTCTTAACCCAAAAAAATCCTTTTTTGCATTAAGTGAAGGAAAACTCCTTGGGTTCATGGTGTCGAAATCTGAAATCCACATCGATCTTGATAGAATCAAGGAAATTTCCAAAAGACCTTTGCCTCACAACAAGAAAGCTATGTAATCTTTCCTTGGCCAGATTAAATTTGTAAAGAGATTTGTTCCAGATTTTTCAAGAATCGTATCTCCTTTACAGGCAATGATTAAAAAGAACTCAAACTTCAAATGGGGCCAAGACGAATATGAAGCATTTAATTTGATCAAACAAGCAATTATTAACGCTCCATCTTTAGCAACTCCCAATTTTTCCGATCCTTTTATTTTATATACATTTGCATCTGATAAATCATACGCTACAATACTCACTCAACCAAATCAAGACAAGGCAGAAGCCCCAATTTCTTTTTTCAGTTCAAATCTACAAGGGGATGAGTTAAATTATTCAGATGTAGAGAAACAAGCATTCGCTGTTTTCAAAGTGATAAAATATTTCAGACCCTTTTTACTTAAAACCCATACAAAGATCATAGTACCGTTTCCAACGGCAAGAAATATTTTAGTACAGAAAGATGTGGGTGAGAAAAGAGCCAATTGGGTTACCGCATTATAAAAATATGACGTTGAGATTAAACCAGCAAATATTGTTAAAGGTTAAGGCTTTTGCAAAATGTTGGCTGGAGCATCACTTATTTCCGAAATACCATCTACAAAGATACAAATGTGCGAGGTAAGCCTAAACGATGTTGATTCATTATACGCTGATATCATATTCTATCTAAAGAATGGATATGCCCCTTCAAACCTCGATTATACAAAGAAAAGAGCTTTAAGGTTGAAGGCTAAGCAATATCAGCTCGTGAACGATGCACTTTTTAGGATGAATTATGATTTTGTTCTCCTTAGATGTCTTGAGAAATCTAAAACTGAAAAGGTTTTGCAGGAACTCTACGATGGACGAGAAAGTGGACATTATGCTGGTGATACTACTGCGCATAAAATCCCACGCGCAGGCTAGTACTGGCCCACATTATTCAAAGATGTGCATAGCTATGTAAGAAAGTGCCAAGCTTGTCGAACTGCTGCTGGAAGACAAAAGAAGCCATCATTACCTTTGCAGCCAACCAACATCGAATAGCCTTTTGATCAATGGGGATTGGATATAATAGGTGAGATCGTTCCGCACTCTTCTAAACAACATAGGTATATCCTTACAGCTACAGACTATTTTACTAAATGGGTAGAAGCAGTTCCTCTCAAGACAACTAATGCTGAACACATCATTGAATTTATAGATCAGTTCATAATCACTAGGTTTGGTTTACCCTCTGCTTTAATGTTTGATAATGCATCGTATTTTTCTGGCAATGTTATGACTAAATTTGCACTCAAAATAGGTTTTAAGCTTAAGTACTCTGCCAATTATTACCCACAGGGGAATGGGTTAGATGAATCTATAAACAAAAACTTGATTAGGATCATTAAGTGAACCATTGACCAAAATCATAAAAATTGGCACAAGTCTTTAATATATGCTTTATGGGTGGACCGAATAACACAGAAAGCCTCTATTGGCACTTCTCCCTTTAATTTAGTTTATGGGAAAGAAGTGGTTCTTCCAACTCATCTAGCAATTCCCTCTTTGGCCTTAGTTCAATATATTGATGAAACACCAACTTCTTCCTTACATCTAAGGCAGTTACAAATATTTAAGCTAGAAGAGCAAAGAGAGTAGGCTAAAATAACTCACGCTCATCACCAAGCATTAGTAAAAGCTTCTTTTGACTCAAACATGATGTTCAGAAAAGACTTTCAGATAGGGGATCTAGTTTTAAAATGGGACAAGGCTCATGAGGAAAAGGGAAAACATACAAAGTTTCAATGAATGTGGCTTGGACCTTTCCAAATTACAGAAATCATAGGCCCATCTACCTTTATGTTATAGGATTTAATAGGAAAAAGAGAATCTTTACCCGTTAACAGGTAGATCCTCAAAAAATACTTTCCATAGGAGATCGTTCTTCTATTTTTGTAAATTAGTTTTTCTTTACTTTCATAATAAAACCAGTTGTAAATGGTTACATTTGGAATTCACGAAAAGGACAAGTATTTCTTTTAGATTTTGTTTTTCCGCTTGTATAAATAGAAATAATCTAGAAAGTTGGTCATTATTATTGAAAGATATAGTCAAAAAGCTATAAGCCTGAATATGATACTAGTTTCAACCTTGTAAATTTTGATAAAAAGCTACCTTTAGTGGGAATTTGTTTTATATCAGTCCAATGAAAGGCATCAATAACAAAACAAAGATTCTCTGTAGAAAAGCTCTTTCCAAAAACTCTACCATTGTCGTCCAGAGCTATTCTTAAGGAAACAATGACTTCCTCCCCACTTAAGGAATCACAAGCTTCAGGGAATAATCCAATGATACACTTTAAAATTAAAGAATAAGAGGTCTCATCATGAGCTGACTTATCATGATCATAGATATTGTCACACGGAATGAGTCGATCTTGCGGACAAGATAGACCTTCCTAGAATCTAAAGAGACCTAGTGACAAGCAAGTCAATCAAAAACTATCTTTCTCTAAATATGCATTTATAAACAAAGGCAAACAAGTGTTTTAGGCCTACCTTGGGTCTAATGCAAGTTTGTGGAAGCCTCGCTCCTTTGATCCAAGTGAGCTCCCTTGTTGCGAATCTGCAAACACAAACAAGCAAACAAATTAAATAGCACATGAAAAGCCAATATCATAAAACATATTTAACATGAAGATCAAGGAATTCATGAAACAAATGACATAAGACAATTTGTTGAGAAAAATGAATCTGATTGTATTAATTCAAATCAAAGAAGAACTTTACAACTTGTGACTTGACGCTGTACAAGCTCCTCCCAGGGTCCAACAAAAAGTCTCCTCTACTTTGACAAGTTTCACTCTCTTCCCAATGAAGCCAAAAAGGTATGTGATCTTTCCTCTCAAGCTTAACTAGGAAGTCTCAATTCCACCATCATTTACCCTAAAAAATGTTCATATTCTAACCTCCCTAGCAACCAGCCCAATGCCTTAATTTATAGTGCAATGGAGGGAAGTTACTAGGTCCTCCTTCAAAGGGATAAAGCCCTCCTTCAAAGGGATAGCTCCTCTCATCAAGGGATTAGCTCCTTCTCTTTTGGGATGCATGAACCACCTAAGAGCGACCAATCCACGTCAAAATTCCTTCTAGAATCCTCTAGAATTAACCCAAAGTGAGTTTTTTAGAATAAACTTGCACCTTTTTGACTTTCACAGGGGTCCGCACCCACTCCTTTAGGGACAAAGCGGGCAGGTCCACATTTTTTGTGAACATGGGGTGCGGGACTGCAGGCAATAGTGAGAGAAAGTGCGGAACCAGAGCTTTGTTGATTTTTAATGTATTTCTCTCATTTTCAAAGCTTGACTTGAAGAGCTGAGGTCTAAGACTTGCTTAGGAGGACAGTACAAGTGATGATAGACCCATACTAACTGCAAATAGTCATGGTGACGATATTTTTGTGTAACAGATTGCCCCCTAAAGTGTGAAGTCTGTAGTAGATGAGGATTTCATTTATCATTTAGGAAGAGTGAAGTACTTTATCATTTTGAGGATTATCTTGTGGAGAGCCCGGTCGGAACCTGTAAAAACATTCAATGCAAGATATATATATATATATATATGAGATCATATCATCGCTAAGGTAGGCATTCCCATACTCAGATCAAAACTGACTTAGAAAACTAACCACTGCTCTGATATAGGAATGATCTTGTAATACATCACAAGTATAGACTCATGTGGAAACAGTATGGATGTAGCCATCTGTTTATGAATAGTCCACCATATAATGAATACAAAATACCTCGCAGCCTGGATTGCGGAAACTAGATCCAGGGTCTTCATTTCTACTTCCCGAAATAGTACGATTCTATCCATGCAAATGAATGTGTTGAAGTCAAACATGGTAGAGACCACTTGATTACCAGTCAATGATGTAAACTGTTAACAAGTGTGAGAGAAACCACCAGTGATGTCAATGGCTCTCAAAGTATCCAGTACAATCCATGAGATGTGAATAGATGTGTTGATGTCGAACATGTCACGGAATCCTTTGATCGAAGGTCAATGGTGCAACCTGTCGTCAAAGGCGAGAAACCTGCCATTGAGGCATGCAGATTCCAAGGTACTGACGATTTCTAGATCATCTTTCTAGATAATGAGCTGAAGTCGATAGAAAGCGATCCATCGTAGGCAAGCCCACAACACGAAATCATAGATCAAGTTGAAGAAATTTAGTTGCAATGACTGACTCAGGGATGGTCAAGATGGATGACAGATATTTTGCAGATGAATGGCTTAATTGGCAGTGACCTCTTGAACACATAACGACACAACAGATGGTTTGGTGAAAATTGACCCAAAGTTAATACCCAGAAACCAGCTGAAGACTTTCAATGTGGTTTGATCAACTGTTAGGCAAAGGATTTCCCAACCCAGGTGAATAAAAGTGTCGTGTTCAAGAGTGGTTACAAAGTATGACAAACAGGCTCATTTTTCTTTCTTTTCCCCCACCATTTCTAGCAAGTACCTCTTTATTTTTGACAAGCTTGAGGAGGATAACATTTGCTTGATTATAAGCTCATCCTTCAGATGAGTCCAACTTAGTTTAAATTCGAACCCTAAGAAGGAGTGGTCCGTTCCTGTTTGACATTGAACAGGTCCTTTACTGTTAAATTTTAACGAGTCCAGTATAGGAGAAACTCGGCATTTTTCAATTTTAAAGAGTCTGAAAAAACTTAAGAAGACTCCATGGTTGACCTTTTTCGTAAATTTGTGTCTCCCAAGCCCGAAAAAGTATAAAATAATACTTGAGAGAACCGCTTGATCATTACGACCAAGGAGTACTTTTCGTAATTAGTGCCTCTGATTCGAAAAAGTAAAAAAGTGATCAATGACACGTCGTTTTATAACCAATATCAAATTTGAAACAACAAAAATCCGGCAATCTTTTCATGCTTTTACGGTCAGAAAAGAGCTGTAAGTGGACTGTGTTTTTAGTTCCATTTTAACGAGTTTAAAAAGAAAAACTCGGCAATCGTTTCATGTTTTAGGAGTCAGAAAAGAACTTAAAGGTGACTCTAAGGTTTCAGTTTTTCGTAAGCTTTAACGAGTTCGAAAAAATGATAAAAATGTACTCATGGTTTTCATTTTTTCGTAAGTTTTAATGAGTTCGAAAAAATGATAAAAATGTACTCATATGGCCGACTTTCAATTTAATTTACGAGCAGGAAAAGACGGAAAGAACTCGGAATTTTCATTTGTTTTACGAGAATGAAAGATAGCAAAATAATCTCGGGACTTTCATGAGTTTAACGAGTCTTGAAAATAACTGAAATTGACTTGAGATAGGTTTCATTTTTACAAAAGCTTGAAACAGAGAAAAACTATGCTTCAAAGTAGTTTCATTTTTACACAAGCTTGAAACAGAGAGAAAACTGTGCTTGATGCCCCCTAAGTGTAATTGCTGGAGTGCATGCCCCCCAGCTTCATTTCATTCAACTAAGTACACTGTTGGTAATTAAAGTCTGGGTGGAATGAAGGTTCATTTACGAGATCATTTGAAACACTCGACCTAAAACTGTAAGAAAATTATGCAAAAACTGAAATAACTAACCTAAATATACAACTTAACATTTATGAGATCTAGTCAAACTCTCGACTCAATTAGAGGAGGATTTGTTTCATTTTTTAATGAGCTTGACACAGGAAAAGAACTATGCTCGGATTCAGTTTCATGTTTACGCGAGCTTGAAATGAAAAATTATGCTTGTTATAAGTTCACATGCCCCCAGCATAATGACGCAAATCAAGGTACATGCCCCCCAAGCTTCATTGCATTCAACCAGGTGGATGAAATGAAGGTTTAATTTCGAAATCTTGGAAAGACTCGTGGGAGTTGTTTCATTTTTTAGTGAGGTTGACACAGGAAAAGAACTATCCTCAAAACCCTTGTTTCATTTTTTAAACGAGCTTGACACAAGATAAGGAACTATGCTCATAACTACTCTCTACAATCTACCTATATAACCTACAATCTACCTGATTCATTTTTTAATGAGGTTGACTCAGTAACAGGAACTATCCTCTAACACCCTGTCTCATTTTTTAACGAGGTTGACACAGGAACAAAACTATCCTCGCTTCTACTCTCTACAATCTACTTATATAACCTACCCTTGTTTCATTTTTTAAAGAGCTTGACACAACACAAGGAACTATGCTCAAACTTGATTCATTTTTTAACGAGGTTGACTCAGTAACAGGAACTTTCCTTGAAACACCCTGTTTCATTTTTTAACGAGGTTGACACAGGAAAAGAACTGTCCTCATGACAGCCCGTTTCATTTTTTGACGAGGTTGATACAGGAAAAAACTATCCTCGCAACTAACTGATTCATTTTTTAACAAGGTCGACATAGTAAGAGGAACTTTCCTCGAAACACCCTGTTTCATTTTTTAACGAGGTTGACATAGGAACAAAACTATCCTCACTGACACCTATTTCATTTTTTAACGAGGTTGGCACAGGAAAAGGAACTATCCTCGCACTCACTGATCATGGCTTCCAATTGGAAGAAAGACATGTCAATGGACACACCTTGATCATGGCTTCCAAGAGGTCTTCATCAAAAGGAAGAATAGTTCTCTGGAAGGAATGCATGTTAAGGGACTCAAAAGGGTAAGAACATTTTGTTCAAGTAATCCCATAGAGTTTTCCATGTCAATTACCGGATCTAAATCAAAGGAAGATGAGAAAATAGTGAGAGGCTCACGTACATCGGTAACTGAAATCATGGGACCAGTTGCCACATAATTAACCCGTGGCGGGGTAGATATCACTTTAGAATCAGGAACATTTAGGGGTGTCATATTATTAGTAGTTGAAACAAGAATAGGGAACGAAAGCTGGTCTACAGTCACAATATTTCCATTGTGAGGGAAAGACATCATGCGAAAGAGTGTCGATACGACAACTTTCATTGCATAAACATAGTCTCGCCCAAGGAGTAAATTGAAATCCAAGGGACCTCGAACTATTATAAGATCAATACAGACAGTTTTACCTTCCAAGGTAATAGAAAACTTAGGAAGGATCCCTAAAGGTTCACTAATGGTTCTGTTAAAAGCTTTCAGATTCTGCGTAATAGGCGCAAGCTGAGGGGAACCCAAAGCTTTCCAAGCAGTTGAGGATAAAATACTAACAGAAGCACCTTCATCTACCTGTGTGCGATGCATGTCCCTACCACCAGCTTTGACAATGATTTGGAAAGGGATGGAGGAAGGAAGACAAGGTTCTGTCAGTCTATTCCAATCAAAGGAAAAGATCTCAGTACTTGGAGGGGGTTCTGTAGAAACAGGTGAAATGCCCCCCGACATAGAAGAATCTGATGTAACAAAAAGAACCTGAGCGGTATGAAGTTCACTCTCTAAAGGGAAAGTGGGATCGATTGAATGTGAAATTGAATTGACCACTTGATCAACTAATGGATCATCAACCTGAGTGACATGAGTTTAACTCTCCAATGGAAGAGTGTGATCGACTGTACTTGAAATTAGATCAATCACTCCATTAGTTGACGGTAGGTTGGGAGAAATTTTACGGTAAACGGTTGGAAATTATTTTTGTGGAATAGTAAGGTTTTCCAACAATTTTGAGGCTTCATTCATGTGAGGGCAAATGCGAGTTTGATGACTCCCTTTGCATAACTTACAAGGAAACCTAACTTTACCCTTTTTCCCAGGAACCTGACTATCACTGGTTGATGGATCAATGGAAAGTTGATGAGATTTTTCTGACCATACTTCCAAGACCTTTGGAATACCAGGACAATTGATAAGGAAGTGGTCACCCTTACAAAGCCTGCAAGGGTATTTAGGTTTATGATGCATGTCGGAGTGTTCCTCAACACAACTAACACTTACAGCCATGGTTGGTTGGTTGACTTCTTTCTTATCTTGCTTCTTCTTCTTCTTCTTCTTCCCTTTCTTCTTCTTCTTAGCCACCTGGTTACTAGCGTCAAGGCTTTTACCAAGCGAAGAGGAAGAAATGGAGGAAGAAAAATTAGGCGAAGAAGGTAAAGGGTCAACAAAAGGTTGGTGATGTTGAGATGGTGAACTCTGTTGAGGTGAAGCATTCGGTTGAGGTGGAACAATTGGAGTATTTGGGGCCAACGAAGTTGAAAATAACCATATCGGTAAACCTATTGTAAATCCAAGTAATGACAAAGTACCCATATAAGGAGGACCAACATTTCCAAGGTAAGGAAAAGTATTAGGATTCTCGTTAAGAGGGGTTCCTTGGTTGGTAAATTCCGGAACATTTGCCATTATATTCAACTTCAGTGAATTTTATTAACAATTTAAAACTAAAGTTAACAATTCACAATTCACACCTAACAATTAAAATTCACAGTTCACACCTATGGTCTCTAAAAGTAAAAACAAACAAATTAACATGCACTATCAAATCTAGGAATCAAACCACACACAAACAGTAACTTTCCGTACCGAAAACACTAGTTGGTGATGAAATCCAACGTCGCAGAATTCAATATAGAAATGGCGGTTGGAACAGTTACCCCGAAAACCTGCTTAATGAATACACTGGCACAAGTTTCTCCACTAAACCGTCTCAAGTGAAGAGAACCCCCCAGAAAATACAAGTGAGTCTGGTCGACGTCTGCTCCAGGTACAGTGGGATCTTCCCTCCACCGTCACCTTAGGAAAGAATCCTATAGAATATGGTCACTAAGGTTACCAACGGAAACAAATATACCTGGGGGAACTGTCTACGATCCGATATGCACGCAAGGGCAGAGCAACAAGCTCAATCCCCTTGAAGGCTCCTTGACATAATCCAAGGTTTACCAACAAGTGACCCCAGGCTCCTCGATAATGGTCAATCCGAGGTTTACCATTTTTAATACATGAATATCTTCTATCGTTCCCAATGAGGAAGGATTGATTCCCACACTGGTTCATATATGATCTTGTGCTTCTCCTTCAAGAGGAGCTTTCCCAGAGCATAGATGTAACAATTGGATTTTATCTCCTACCACAAGATCAACTACTTGTTTGTTTTACTGTCTTGGACAATTAACTAAAACTTATTCCAAGACACTAGCCTAAGCTAGGTTGGTGGAAAGAGTCCTAAAAATGCAAAAATTACTAGATAAATTTTAATTAAGCGCTGTGTTATTTAGGTTGTTATTACTCAAAAGGGTAAATGGATACGAAACCAATGGTGTTATGACCCGACTCAAAACTGAATGCAATCGAATATGCTAATGTAATCCTTTCAATTCGATGAATCCTAACTAAAGTAAGGAGAGAGTTTCCATTCACTTCCAACAATGCAAAAAATTGATCACTAAGAGAAAATATAACAAATTCTCTAATGCACTAATTTCATCAAGAAAAACTAATGCAAATCAATTCCAAAACAGTTTTTTATTTTTATTTTTGTGTGTTAAAAACAAGAATAAAAATATGTAAATTCAAATCAAAGAAAGATGATCTAAATCTACAATTGATTTTTCAGAATGTAAACTATGCAATTGTAATTTATGCACAATTCATTTGAAAAGTATGCAAATGTAATCTATGCACATTTTTCATTCATATTCTGAAAATGAGAATTCCAATTATGCAAATGTGATCTATGCAAGAGAATTCTCAAACACAAGATGATTCTAATGTAATCTGAGAACCAATCAAGTGCAAGTCAAGAAAATTGGGTGAGAGTTCCAAAGATCAAAAAAATAAAAACACTCAAAGGCGATTAACACTCATACACAATTTAGCAAAAACAAAAGCAAAAAGATGCAAAATTATGAAAAGACTGAGACAAACCTCCAAGTAATGACCAAAGGAAATCAAATTAAGAATTTCTCAAAAAAGAGACTCAGAACACCCAATTGATAAAAGCTTAAAACATGAATGCCAATGGAATTAACCTAAGAAAAGTTCCTGACAAGTCACGTGGAAATCTAGGCAGAGGCTAAAAACATCTAAACAAAAACTAAACTGAGTGAAAGAGAAAATCTTAAGTTTTTCAAAATTTTGACAAGGTCCACAGGCCCGTAGTTCACACAGGTGCGGTACCGCACTGTGCGAAAAGCAAAAGTGCGGATAGGTCCGCACTGTGTTGCAAGCTGAGGGTGCGGTCCTCTCCCAAAGTTATGAAAAACAAAAAATAATCCTAGATCTACTGAATCTACCCAATTCCACACACAATAAGCCAAAAACAGAAATAAAAACACAGTTTCTCAGGTCAAAGTAAAAACAAAGAAAAAATCAAGTCCCCAGCGGAGTCGCCATTTTGTCACACGGAATGAGTCGATCTTGCGGACAAGATAGACCTTCCTAGAATCTAAAGAGACCTAGTGACAAGCAAGTCAATCAAAAACTATCTTTCTCTAAATATGCATTTATAAACAAAGGCAAACAAGTGTTTTAGGCCTACCTTGGGTCCAATGCAAGTTTGTGGAAGCCTCGCTCCTTTGATCCAAGTGAGATCCCTTGTTGCGAATCTGCAAACACAAACAAGCAAACAAATTAAATAGCACCTGAAAAGCCAATATCATAAAACATATTTAACATGAAGATCAAGGAATTCATGAAACAAATGACATAAGACAATTTGTTGATAAAAATGAATCTGATTGTATTAATTCAAATCAAAGAAGAACTTTACAACGTGTGCCTTGATGCTGTACAAGCTCCTCCCAGGGTCCAACAAGAAGTCTCCTCTACTTTGACAAGTTTCACTCTCTTCCCAATGAAGCCAAAAGGTATGTGATATCTCCTCTCAAGCTTAACTAGGAAGTCTCAATTCCACCAGCATTTACCCTAAAAAATGTTCAGCTTCTAACCTCTCTAGCAACCAGCCCAATGCCTTAATTTATAGTGCAATGGAGGGAAGTTACTAGGTCCTCCTTCAAAGGGATAAAGCCCTCCTTCAGAGGGATAGCTCCTCTCATCAAGGGATTAGCTCCTTCTCTTTTGAGATGCATGAACCACCTAAGAGCGAATAATCCACGTCAAAATTCCTTCTAGAATCCTCTAAATTAACCCAAAGTGAGTTTTTTAGAATAAACTTGTGCCTTTTTGACTTTCACAGGGGTCTGCACCCACTCCTTTAGGGACAGAGTGGGCAGGTCCACAGGTAATGTGAACAGGGGGTACGGGACAGCAGGCAACAGTGATAGAAAGTGCGGAACCAGAGCTTTGTTGATTTTCAATGTATTTCTCTCATTTTCAAAGCTTGACTTGAAGAGCTGAGGTCTGAGACTTGCTTAGGAGGACAGTACAAGTGATGATAGACCCATACTGACTGCAAATAGTCATGGTGATGATATTTTTGTGTAACAGATATTATAACTTGTTGATTTTGCCAAAACTGCATACCACAACAAGGCAATGACTCAAGATTGTTGCAATCAAAAGACAAGGGGTCTCATCACGAGCCAGCTTGTTCAGCAAAGCTATAAATCAAGTGAGTGGCACTGTCATAATTTGGCTATCAAACCAAGTCATTGTTCTTTAAGGATTAAAATAAAATGAAAGCAATAAGTGTAGATATGGATTTCTCTTTGAAAATTGTATATTTCTCCAAGTGGGATATAGGATCATTGCTGGGTAACAGGTAACCCTGTCGAGGCTATAAACGCCTGCTGGTAGCAGTGGCTCTACCTACGACAAATGAGCATATTTAAAACTAATTTACAGAGAAGGCTTTGTTTTTATCTTTATAAACCAAGTAGTGACTGATGTAAATACAATGACTAAGCTCTAGGAAGTAAATAAACAAAGTTCACACAAAAGAAACAAACTATCATTGACGGCTGAAAAAGCATAGTGTATTTTATCTTTCTATAATAAAGTTTAATTTTCTAGGAAATTTTTTGTTTTGGAAGTTTAGGAAATTCAAAAGAAAAGCAAAGATAACTGGTTCTTCCAAGTGAATCGCCAATTTTTGTGGCCAGCAACAACCCCCCTTCTTATTTAGTGTTATCACTAATACTAAATAAGTGGGGACCCTTATTCAAAAAATTTAAAAAAATCAATTAATGCCTGTATTTCCTTTTTCAATAAAACTTACTATCATAATCTTAGGAGAATACCCTCGAAAACCTAAAAAGACTTACATTTTATAATAAGTTAGAAGGAAATCACTCTTTAAAGCACGTCGCATCGCAAAAAGGGTAAAGGATACCTTCTCACAAGTGGAATTCTAAAAATGTGAAATTGCGATGCAAAATCACACATCGATAAAACCTTACCGCATCGCATGCCTTAAAACCTCACCTACGCTCAAGTGCCTTAAAACACTGATATGAGATGGCGCATCTCGCGAATCGAATTTCGCAGAAAACACATTAATGAATTCTTGCCACACGTAAAGGATTTACGATATTGCGATTTGTGATACTATGATCTGCAATATTGCAAAGCAAATCACAAAATCACCTTATCGCAGATCTGCACGGCCCGTCATTCAAGAAAGCTTTTTCCATAAACCGAGGCCTGGTTATGTGCATTTATGTTAATTAATGAGTTAGTTGGCAATCATTAATGAAATATGGTTTTGATCTTATCAAGGAGCCAGTTCACGTAAGGTGATATCTTTTATATGTTTTCCGCATTTAAAGCTTTCCCGTCACCTTTTCTTATCATCATTCTCACCTCATTTGTAAACTGCAGGAGCAAAGAACTGAGAAGTATACAGAGCAGAGTTCAAGATATTATGGGAAAAAAGGGTAAAGCCCCCAGTACTGAAGATAAAGAGATGACTCCCTTGTACACAGACACCACCTGCAACAAAGACGTCGATATCACTACTTGGGAAGGCATGTATAGTTTACTTGAGAAATAATATCCCAAGGTAATGGAGGTAATGGCCACTACAGGCTCACACGGGTCTTCTGAGGCATCCATTACAGATCTAGCATGTTCATTCTTGCAAAGTTATCATTTGGCACTTTTGTACGGTGATATCTATTTATTTATGCTTTGTATATGAGTAGCTTACTATGCAATGTGTTTTTCACAACTGTTTCATCTAACTTTTTATATGAAATGGTTTATATTTATTGAATTCTTTTCTCATAACAGTTGAATGATCTTTATTCCCAACTGTCATTTGAAATCATTTTAGATCGCATAAAGTAAAAAATACATCTTGGGTTAGTTTAGAATCAGATATTTCTATTTATTAGATTACAATTGCATGTTGATAGATTAGATTTAGAATAAAGAAAGCATTTTACATAGGAATCATTAGTTAAGAAATACCAATTCTCAACACACACACACATATTGGGAAACTGGTCCCATATCCCTAGTCGGACCCACTATACCAAACAGAAAAAGAGCTGCTAACCAAGGTCCCAAGCGGGTGGGTATCCCCCTTGTTGTAGACCGGATTTTCAAGGCTTCAACACAACCTGGAGTTCATACAAAATTGGAGGTGACAACGTTGTATACACAAATAGATGTAATGGATCCACTCTTTATCATTGTTGAGTTGGCAATGGACCATTAGGGCTTCTCAAGCCACCCTTCTATTGATTTAGTAAAAGTTTGATTACCAATAGAGAAATGGGAATTTACCCTAATTGAGAGAATTGAAATATTATCTATTGCGGTAATGAAAGACTAAAATAAATGCTTAAAACGCACCACTCATCTAGCTATATGTTAAGAGATCTTGCTTCAGAAGAATTCAAAGCTAACACATGTGGAACCCTAACTATCCTAAGCATGCAATCTGATCTAATAAAAATCTTTATTGTTGTGCATATGAATGAACACAACCTTTTCTTTTTGTCCTTTTTGTGAAAATATGAATGCTAATTCTTCTTGATTGTATGGAAGGTGGGTTAGGTGTGGAGAGAGATGGTTGTGAAGGGTTAGATGGCTTGAGAGGCAAGCATAGGTCTTCTCCTATATTTCTTAATGCATTTTTCACAAATCGACCTCAAAATAGGCCACTACAGGCCATCCTACAAGATGTCCTAATGCACCTACAGGATCCCCTGTATTCCTACAGGATCAAGATGAAAGCTTAAGGAGTGATTTGGACAGTGGTATAGGGCTTAGGGAAGGTGAGTGATGGAAGTAATAAGGCAAAAAAGTGGCTAGGAATTCCTCGGAACTCAAACCAAAGTTTGTAGGATGGTTGGATTTTCTCAACAAGCATGGCAAGTTGTTCTTATGAAATGATAACTCGGTTTATGGACTTAGTGGATTTTGGCGATTATGGATGGATGAGGTTAGGTTGGGGCTACTGACATGAGATCTTCCTACACTATTGAAACTCTTGCAATACACACATCACTGGCATTTACCCATAAATCATGTCAAAACAAGAAAGATCTCCAACAACATAAGAAAACATAATTTCATCATTCATTTTCCTAGTTCATGCATGGAAATACTTGTAGCCTATTGTGAAACACCATGAAATCTAATACAAAGCTGGAGATATCAGAAATAACAACTACAACCTATCCTTGAAAACTAAAAGATGCTGGCCTAATTAGCAGAAAACCCTAAATTTCATAAGAAATCATAATTCTATCTTTTTGGGGCTGAATGGGAGTTTTTCCTTCAAACCATGGTCCTTGAAGGGAGGATTGAGGTAGGATCCACCTGTTATCAGCCTTTTTGGTATTCATTTATCTCTCTAAATATACTGCTACAACTATGCACAAATGGAAGAAAACTAATCAAATTCACTAATACTTGCAATGAAATAATGCGAAAATTAATTCAATAAGTAATATATGAAATAACCTAAGCATACAAGTACAGTAAGAGGAACCTATACTGCTAGGGTTGGGCCCTAACCCAAGAGATGTATCCCTATGAGGCAACTCAGTGTTGGTTCAAGGAAACAATAATTTTCATTAACATATCAAAAAATACCTAACAGTTTTTTTCCACAATCCTTTTGATGAGCGTCAGTATTGCAACAAGGATTCTGAACATGTGGGCTACCATCTTTACTTATCAACTCGGGGTTCGTACAAACTTGGAGGTGACAGTGCTATATGCACAAGTAAAAGTGAAGGTCCTACCAGTTGTCACTGTTCATTCGGCGAGAGACCCCAGGGTTCCAAGCCAAACTTTCATAGATTCAGAAGAAGCTTGATTCTTTGATGGAAGAAGAGAAAATCTATTCTAAGAGAGCTACTCTACTGCAGTAATGAGGAAAACAACATGTAATGCTAAATCACACCATATCCTAATTAACCATTTAAATGGCTATGCTAAGCAGAATTGCTAAATCAACACTAACCTAATGCTTCTATCTAAGTTACAGAATTAAATATCATCAAACCATACTAATGTGTAAGCAATAAAACTAAACTAAATCTGTTTTCACTTTTTTGGCTTTTTTGGTAAAATCAAGCATGCAATTTAATTGTTCTTGTGCATGTGATAGGTGGATGGAAGGTTGTTGAGGATGGCTAGAAGGTTTATGGAGTGATTGGATGGTGTGGAAGGGTCCTAGGAGGACTTTGTGACTTCCTAGAGGTTCCCCATCAATTCGGCCTCAAAACAGGCCATTTTAGGAAAACCTATGGGATATACTAGAAACCTACAGGAACAAGATATACTAGAAACCTACAGGATGATCCTATAGGAATTACAGGAAACCTACAGGATACATCTGAGAGCTAATTGTGAGGTGTTGGCGGTGTTAGGGAGCTGGAAAAAAGTGTGTGATGAGTGGGATAGTGTGTTAGAAGGTGTAGGAACACTCAACAGTCAATATCCAAGAGAAGAGATGGCTAGATTCACTCAATGTGTCTAGGGGAATTTCAATGAAAAAGGACAAAAACTAGTGAGGGTGATGGTGGAACAAGAGATGGTTAAGGTTGATGAGGTGGAAGATGGATGCTGGTGATGAATTCTAGATCTCCTGAAGTACCTGCAGTGCTTAAAACATGTGTGTCTTTCAAGAACTATGCAACAAGATACATCTTCATAAACTAGAAAAGCATGAATCAATCGTCCATATTATGCATGAAGAAAGTGTTGAAGGAAATGAGAACATGAGTGAGATCTTATTGCAAAAATAGAGTAATGGAAAAAGATGACAATTAAATGAACCAAGTACTGAATCAAGAAAACAAACTCCAAAGCTCATGCAAGAACTAGAAATCTGTGTTTCTGGGGTTACTGAAAGGTCTCTTCCTCAATTCATGGTCCTAGAGGGAGGAGGTGAGGCCGAGACACCTGCTGACAACCTTATGGTGATATTTTTCTCCTTTCTAACCTGCTAATTGAAAGAAGGCACAAATGGAAGAAAACTAGCATACAACCAATCTACTCTACATTGTTGTAATGGAAATGCAGCTATTTAAGAAAATGAACAATTAAACTATGAATCTATGCTAGCATACATGTACAATAAAGGGGATCCTTTTCTGATAGGGTTGGGATCTAACCCAAGAGCTTTAGCCCTCTGAGCTAACTCAGTGCTGGCTTAAAACAAAACTCATTCTTATTATCAAAACAATGGATTGCATAAAAAACTATCACAAGTCTTGCAGCTCAAAAATAGAGTAGAGTTTTACAATCAAAAATCTAAATCCTACTGAGGTCCTAGGCCTCTCTACTTATACATATAAAGTCCCCAACAACTTCCTTAAAATTAGGGAGGCTCAGCGACCAAACTGGAGATAAAATTGTGCTTTGTCTTTCACTTGATTGGCTTCCTTTTAGTCCTCATGATTTGGCTATTTGCACTCCGAGTTGATGGAGGAATGTAAATGAGGAGGATTTACTTCCTATAATTCATCTCCCTTGTCCCATTCGAGTTTTGACCAAGGTCTTTGCCAAAATTCCTTGCTTTTATCCTTTAATACTGCATTAAATGCACATTAGACCACAAAATAAAATATCCAACTCTAACTCATCTCATAAAAAAATATAATCAGAGTATGCAATAAGTTGTGAGAATAGTTGGTTTGACTAGGCTAGGAGGTGAATTAAGGCCCATATAATTACCCAATGATGAGGCTCATCATCACCCCCCTACTGAAAGTGTTGCTCATCCTCTGAGAAACTTAGTCAATGTCCATGTCCTTCATGGCTCTAGTAGCCTCTTTGACATCCCATGCCTCTGTTGTGGTCTCTTCTTCTTGTTCATAGAAGCCTGCTTTCTTTTCTACTTCTTCCCACTGCCTCTTTTCCTCTTCTTCTTTTCTCCCTTATAGCATCCCTAGGAGTAGTGGTGGACTAAGTTTTAGGCCTATCCAATTGACCTTCAACCTTTGCATTGATTTCTTATACATAGGTGTCCTATTGAGTGCCTCTCTCAACCTTTGAGGGGAGTGATATTCCCTGATCTTCAAGCTGTGTGGCAGTGTGTTCCATCTCCTTAGGCAGGCATGTATACTATCATCTCCTAGTAGCCTAAACATATCCTCAAAATGTGAAATTGCTTGCTCTTGGGTAGTAAGATATCTAGGTGCCAGCTGAGGATCATTTGCAATCAAATTATGGGTGTTGATTAGGGCCATGGGATTTGATTGTTCAGCTCTGATGAAAAGAGGTTCATTTTGCTCTCTAGCCAATATTCTTTTCATCTCTGTAGCCCTTGAATCCTCATGGTTCATCCATGATGCCAAAGCCATTAATTGTAGATCTCCTAGCTTGGCATTATGGTCCCAACCATTCATGTCTATGAGGGCAATGTTGTGCAAGTAAAACTCAACCATTTTGGCCCTATCCTCTATTGTACTTTAATCATAAAGATCAATAAACTATCTGTAGTCCTAAAATGGCATGGTACCCCTTTGTGCTAGTGTTTTAATCTAAAACTACAGCGATTGTTCTTTGAGGTAAAGAGCATAGGATTTAGCTGGCATCCTACACTGGATGGCCTCCAAGGAGAGGCTGGCCATACATGCTAGTTGGTTCTCCCTTTCCTGTAGTTGTTCCCTTAGCCATGCACTTTCCCTCTCAAGTTGATCTCTCATTATTGCTTCTATGTCCCTTATGCCACTTAGCTCTTTGCCCATTTGTTTGAGCTTCTCTTCCATGTGTTCAATGTCTTCCACCCCTTTTGACTTGGCGATTTGAATCCATCGGTGGGTTCTGGCCCTCCCCTTCTGAAGTTCGAAAAACAATGGGATGGAAAATTAGGTATCACCCTACCTCCTTCAATAAACCAGTAGTAGGAGTCTAGGTTAGGATGGGGGCTTCGTTCCTTTGTTTCAGGGCCTTCTTCTTTTGTTTCTTGCTACTCCCCTACCTTGCCTTCCAATTATTGAGCTTCCTATATTTTTGCAGAGTATCCAGTAGGACTATTTTTGCTTCCCATAGGTTTTTCTGTGGATCCTGTAGGATGGCCTTACCCTTTAAAGAAGTTGATCTGGTACTATGCCTCCTTACATAGGTGATTGGTGACTTATGGGAAGACATTTTGTCTCTTGGTGTAGGGGAATATTCAATCTCAATAGGAATTTTTGTTGATATTTGTGGCTTCCCTTGTTTGATTCTTGTGCTCTTTCTTGTTCTGAAATATAGTGGGGATTTCCTCTTTCTTTTCCCTTTTTTCTTGACTGGGGTGCTGAGAGCAGTGAGGGTAGCTTCTACCTCGCTCTCGATAGCCTCTGGAGACACCCTAGGTGACTCCTCTTTGTGTTCTTCCCTTACTATTTCAATGCCTTCTTCCTCTCTGTTTTTCTTATCTTCTTCCTCTTGTTGTTCTTTCTCATCTCCATCAGTTTCTTCCTTAGTTTCCTCCTCTGTTATATCATCATCCTCCTTCTCTTCTCCCTCTTCTTCTTCAACATCATCATGTTCCTCTGTATCATTTTCTTCTTCATCCATCTCATCCCTATCTAGCTCTGTATCTTCTTCCTATTTTGCCTCCTCCTCACTGACAGAGTGACTAAGATCATAAGTGAGGGTTTTGATGTCATCCTCAGCTGCAAAGTCTCTGAAGACTGACCATGTTATAGGGATTCTGAGGTTTTGGAAGTCATTCTCAATGAGGATCCTGATCAACCCATGGTGATCTAATTATTGAGAATTCCCTTCCTTTACTTTGTTGTTGGAGTCTATGAGTGATTGCATCAAGAAATAGGGTATGCTGAGTCTTTGGTGAACTGGTGTTTTTACCCCAAATATTAATTCTTCAAGGATCCTAAAATGGTAGCCATAGACAACACTATATCTACCCTCACATGAGATATATTTGATGATTTGGTAGCCTACCTCACTCCATGGGTATGGCAGATTATCCCTCCTTAGTCCATTTTTGTCCTTTGTGGGTTCTTCACCTTCTAGAAAGAATTTCCTTTTTGCCACTGGCTGTTTTCTCCATGGAATTCCTAGGGGAAGTGTGGTGACCCTACTAATGATCTCTGGGGTGAGATCTATATTGAGGCCTCTAACTAAAATAGTGGCATGGATTCAGCTGTGTGGAGTGAGGGAATGAGAAAATTCTTGAGCCACCTCATCATCATACCCTGTGAGTTTTTCATAAAACCCCATCCAATTATGTATTGTAAAGATTTCAAGCACTTGGGGGTGTTGTTGTATCCTCACAATGTTTGTGGTTTCTCTCCTATTAAACCCTCTTGTCATCTTGCTTGTGAGGCCTCTTTAGAATGGTGGTAGTGGACAATTCCCGTGATATCCCCTCTTGAACTCTTCTCTGCCTATTTTGTAGACTGCCTCTGTGTATCCTGTAGACTGTATCCTGTAGGCTCTTCCTGTAGGAATTCCTATGCATTCTCCTGTATAAATTCTCTTGCAGAACGATGGATCCTTACTTCTGGTGGGTGGCTAGAGTATTGAGAGAAACTTGAGTGAGGGAGTTTTGAGGAGGTGAAATGCATGAATGCATGCAAACGATGTTTTATTTCCCTTTATGGTGTTTTAGGGTGAGGCGATGTACTGGTAGTAGAGGTACGTTGCCATTTTTAGAATGTTGGTCCCCACTACCACCTGATCATTTCCCACTCCTCGTAATCAGCTCCCACCTCGTAGATCCGTAGTTAACCACTTCTTGTCCTACTCCTCCTCTGTCTTTGAGTTGACTGCAGCCACGTGTGAGAGGACACCTGGTTTTTCATGTGATGACTGAATGAAGGTGGTGAAGTTAATTATCCACCTTTTCACTTATAAACCAACTACCTCATAACCCTTACAACTTTTGATTAAATGATGCATATGAGTGGGTGAGAGGGATACTTACCCGTGGTTTCGATGCCATGCTATAGTTGTTGAAGATCATAGGTGTTGCAGCGTTTATTTGTTTCATGGTCATTCTTCTTCCTCCTCTTGATGTTTTCTAATGGTTTCTTTGCTTTTTCATGTATCTAAGTAAAGATCTGATGCTGCTCCTACTCCTGGATCATCCTAGTGAAGACCTATAGCTGATTATAGACATTCTGTGGAATAGGCTGCTACAAGATTTCCTGTAGCTGCTTCTCCCTCAGAATTCCTTAATCATGTTGTTGGCTAGGGCTGTGAGGATGATGTAATGAATGGATAATGGGAGTAGGAGTGTATGTGGAGCAAGGGACATTTAGGTAATGCTCTTACTCTCCTCTGTTTTTCTTTTTTTATAACTCGCAGAAACTGATCTCTTTTTGTTTTGAATGGTGAGTGCAGGGATGATGATAATGGATGAGGTGAGGTGTTAGATCATGTCTAGGATGAATTTTAGGGACCTAATAAACCTACCATATTCCCTCATATTGATTCCTGTAGGTTTTTCCGGCCACTTTCAGGGGATCTTGTAGGAATACAAGGGATCTTGTAGAAAACACAGTCTTCGCATAAATTGAATCAATGGAGTGGAAAAATGATAGAAATGATGGAGGGATGCATGGTAAGGAGTGGAGGAGATGGATATGTGTGAGGCAAGGTTCCCTTTGGATCCTCTTTTTGCTCCTTGACTGTCTTTCTCACCCACCTGCAAATAACAATTATATATTTTTCTCTCTTTTTTTTTGAAAAACACCTAGGCTACCTCAGAGAGGTTTTCACCCTAGATGTTTGCCCTGGCTGCCTCAAGGAAGGTTTTCACCTAGGGATCTTCTTATTCTTTTTTTTTTTCATCATTGGGCCACCTCACGAGGTTTTCAACCCAAATATGGGACTCAGGCACCTCATGGAGGTTTTCACCTGAGTCCTTATTCTTTTTTTCTTTTTCAGTGACCTAATGAGGGAGGAACTAGAACTTGATCTACCATCATCATTGTTTTATTGATATTGTCAATGAACTCTTGCTTTGATAAAGGCCTCTTGTACATTTTCAATCGGTGTCCATTGACAAGAAATGGAATGGCTTCTTCATCTATAGTTCTGATTTGCACTGAACCATTATCATGGCATCTCTCCACCACATAAGGTCTAAGCCATCTTGTCCTTAGCTTGCCCTTGAAGTTTTTATACCTAGAATCATATAACAATTCCCAATTGCCCTCTTGAAATTGCTTCTCCTTAATAGGTTTATCATGCCATATCTTCCTCTAAAGCTGAACTATCTCCGTATGTAGGAGGGCCTGCATTCTAAATTCATCCAAGCCATTTAATTGGAACAATATTTCTTTCTATGCATGACTGAGATCCAAATCTAGTTCCATCCTCAATGTGTTATATTCAAACTCAATGGACAAAAAATCCTTTTTACCATAGAACAACTCATAGGGTGTAAATCTAGTGGTGGTCTTCCATGTGGTATTATAGGCCCAAGTGGCCTCAACTAGTCTCTCTGCCCAATCCTTCCTGTTGTTGCTCACTTCCATGGTTAAGATTCCCTCCAGTGCCCTATTGGTCACCTCCACTTTCCCATTAAATTGTGTATGATAGGCAGTGGAGGTCCTATGCTTTATTTTGTGATGACTAAGCAGTTATTCAATCATGTTGGAGGTAAACTAGCTACCTTGGTCTATGACTAGCTCTCTAGGGTACCCAAATTTGTAGAATACATTCTCCCTTAGGAACTCAACCACCTTCTCTTCTGTTGTTGCCTTAATTGCCTTGGTTTCAGCCCACTTAGTCAAATAATCAGTGCACATAATAATGTATTGTTTTTTCTTTAAAGTAGGGTTGATAGGCCCAATGAAGCCCATGCCCCACTTATCAAATGGCTCGAAAGTCACTTGAGGTTTTAGGGGCATTTCATCTCTTGGAGTAGGCTTTCCCATCCTCTGGCACCAATCACACTGACTAGTGTACTTTTTCACATCTTGATGAAGAGTGGGCCAATAATAGCCTTCTTGTAACACTTTGAATGTTGTCCTCTTTGCTGCAAAGTGACCTCCACAAGGCCCATCATGATAGGTCAGAAGGATTTCAAAAAATTCCTCTTCCCTTACACACCTTCTCAAGATTTGATCTGGGCCAAGTTTGAAAAGATTTCCCCCAATCCAGGTGAAGGGGGCGCTTTTCCTGACTATCTTGCTCTTTTCTTTGGAGGGAAAGTTTGGTGGGAACTGTGCTAATACAAAATAGTTTGCTATATCAGCAAACCATGGAGAGAGAACTGAAATAGAAAACAAGTGCTCGTCTGGTAACTGGTCATCCACCATTCCTTCTTCACTTGCAGGTAGATTCACCCTAGATAAAAAGTCTGCAACAACATTTTCTTTACCAGGCTTATCAACAATGGTTAGATCAAACTGCTGTAATAAAAGCAACCACCTTATAATTTGAGCATTCACATTTGGTTTGTTCATTAAATATTTTGTTGCAGCATCGTCAATATGCATAAATGTTTGATAGGCTATAATGTAATGCCTAAATTTGTTTAATGAATGCACAATAGACAAGAGTTACTTTTCGGTCACTGTATAATTTAGCTCAGCCTTTGACAAGTTATTATTGATAAAATAGATGGCATAGGGCAGTTTCTCCTCTACCTAACCTAAGGCCGCTCTTATGGATTTGTGTGAGGCATCATCATGAATATGAAAAGGGAGGGCCTAGTTTGGGCTTCGGAGAATTGATGTAATGTGTTATCACAAAATCACTACTGAGGGCTGCAACCAAGCAAGATTTCATGTAACTCTTTCAACCTAACTTTAGACCAAAGATTAGCCTCTTTGATCAGAGAGGGCTCTCTCACAAACTCTTGATAAAATCCTTCACTACAATAGATGGCTAACTCTTTATTCATTCATGAAAACAAAGCTGGTTGGAAACATATCAAACTGGTCTTCATTGGGCTATGGAGTCTCATATACTAAGTAAACAAGAAAAACATAGTCATCTCATGGAAGTCAAGGCTCTTTGCATTACATGACAAACATACTCCATCAAAACACAGCTTGCCAAACACACAGGAAGTCAGAGCATAAGATTATGAATTCTGAGTGATTGTGTTACAACAAGGCTGTAAAAGAACATAAAATATAAAACACCATCATTATATTTGAACACAATAATCCATCGAGAATCTTGAGAAGAGATCAACACTGTTTTACTATTACTGTCAAAAGTCTTACAATGGCCCAAAACAACTCTGTTTTTGTATAAAATGTCCAACCCCTTCTACATCTCCTATTGATCCATATATAGGCAAACAAGCTTAACCACCTCGAGCTTCCTCCTCCAGCATGAGGGGAGCCTCGAAGGTGGCTATTGACTATCCCTATCTAGTGCATAACTAATTTATTAATTACAAAATGTCTAAACTGAAATCACAAATGGTTTTCATTTAATCAAAATCCTAAATCTTTGCTCCTTGTCGCATGATGCTTTTCTGGCTTTTGACACATGTCCTTTGGCTATTTAGGTTGAAGTATCTTTGAAGGAGAGTACACAGAACGAACTAGCTTTGGATTCTAGTTACATATATGCTTATTAATTGATCAAGAGGAATGCTCTGTTTTCACGGTCTTTGTCTCCCACCACTCTTCATCACTTTAAAAACAAGTCCACTGCTCTTTAATTCTTCCCGAACAACGCATATCCCCACACCTTTCAAATGAGCTGGAAACCTTATGAGCTGAACAGGTGTCTGCAGTTACTAGTTGGCCCTTAATATAATGTGTTTCCCGTCATCCTGAAATATAGGAAACTGTTCCTGTTTGTCGGTCTTTGATTTGCCTCACCATATTCGAATCTAAAAGAGCTTGCCTTTTATCCTTAATTGACCAAAATAAAGCGGACTGCCACATATTGGATGTGCTGTAGGTTATACTGATAGACAAGTGTCTCTCTTTCAAGTTTCTCAGTCATCTCACCAGCATAGCTGTTCTGTGTTTAAAATCATCACCTACAGCAGTTTCGTAGCGCGCTACGAAACTGCTGTGTGATTTAGAAAACACAGTCTTCCTCTCTGATTTTCTAAATAATCATCAGTGTTCATGGCTTAAGCACTTAGTTGTTTTGAAAAGGTTTGCTTGCAACAAATATTTCTCTTGAGGAAAAACTTGTCTCCTCTGTTAAAGGACTCTTGGAATCTCCCACAACATCCATGTAAGGTAATTTACTGCGTACTGGACCGTCCACAGAAGGTGAATAATAATGTCTTGATCCTTCTGTTGGTATAGAACAAAGCCCTCGCATATGAGTCCAATTCCCCATAAGAACTGCTGGAACATTCTTAAAAGGTGCGCGTTAATCTCTTGAAGCATCCATTATAGATGGCTGTGTCCTTTCTCAAAAATTCCATTCTCTAATGTCAAATATAGATGGAAAGAGACTGTTGGAAAATTTCAACATTGAATGCTTAGACTACCAATGAATGTGACATTGGGAGCTCAAACTTTCCTTGAACGGGCCTTTTGATCATCTAAAATCAACTGTGGCCACACAATAGAAACATCTGGGATCACCATGAAATCTGCTCATCAACTTATTTCAAAAAGTTCGTGCTTCCTTTTTTCCTCATGAGATACCCTCAGAACCCGCTCCAATGTAAGGTTTAGATCCTGAACAATCTTGACACACTCCTTAAATGGCATACACTTTTGGAGATCATCATTTGCAACACATTTGAGTAACTCTGTGCGTTGCTCAACACTCATAACCCGAACAGATGTCCATGAACATTATACAAAAATCTCAGGTACAGTATATCCAAGAAAAGCACGTGGAGCAACAGCTGGCTCTGCAGCACAGAGACAATATTCAAGAGTTTTCCAGTAGGCATCCACTGCCTCCCAGCTAGAGAAGACAAAATCATGCCGCACCCTTGATTGTAGATTAAAGACATTGACTGTCAATGAATGAATTGAACGAGGTGCAGGCTTTTCAAGGTAAAGTTTGAGCTCCATAGCATAGGTCAGAACAGCTAGTGGAACTGTGTTAACATCCTCTATTCCACTTCATCTGCCCATCACAAGGCGGGGTAACTTTAAACGCCTTTTTACATCAATGAGCCACGAGAGATGACCAGTTGCATGCATCTCCATAAGACTGTTAAATTCTTCATCCGGGAGGTCACGTAGGCAAACTCCATGCTTATAACTTTCAACCAAATCTGCAATTTTCTTCATAAACCCAATGACTTGCAGAAACAATTCCAATGGCATCGCTTTAATGACAATATCCAAAGGAAACAATTAACATATGCTGTTAGGATTCTTTATGTCAAAACTATACTTTCCTGAGTACAGAGTAGCATTTCAATCTGGTTAACTAATAGCTCCACCGCTTCACCTACAATCTCACTGAATCTGAAGCTCCCACATGCAGAAAACCGGGTATGAGAAAACCCCGACATATCCACAACTATCTCTGCTACTCCCGGTGCAAAATCTCTAGATTATTATAAGCTTTTGTATAAGCAAGATTTTCTTGAACTGTGGCTTTTAAGTGAGCGCCAGAAATTATAATGACAATCCTCCATTTGCGCATGAACGGAATAATCTATAACACCCGGCAATTCCACAAACATAATCCACAATCCAGCGCGCTGTTGTAGAGGCCATGTGTCATACAGTTAACACGTATGTTATCACTTGTCCAGTAAGACCTTTATTTGCTCATTGCTATCTCTAACCAAGGCTTCATGTTTCCATTATAGTGACAGATAGCTGAATTCTCAATATCTGAAAACTCGACACTTGGGTTGTATCCTAGGCGCAATACGTGCCAGGAACTATTCAGAAGGAAGGTCAAGTTGTAAAATGTAATCAAACTGGGTGGCAGAGTTCCAAGCTTCCACAATACCCTGTCCTCATTCATGCTTTGCCAGTTGTGGTAAATGCCAATTATATCACGTTTCTTCCATTCTTTCAAGTCAAAAACATTCATTCCATATGCCCAACCACAAGCGTTCGGATCAAATTCCTGGGCTATGTGAGGATTAGAAAAGTTCAGATATTTGTCAAAGCAATGGAAACTCTCGCTACATGTTTCAACTGCACCATTTACTTTTCCTTGGAGGTTGACAGACCAGAGTGCAGTCAAATCTTTCTGTACCACGATATCATCATCCAAAAAGAGGATCATGTCCAGTTTGGGGTAAACTTGTGGTAACTAAAAGCGAAGATGATTTAGCATAGACAAGTATTTTGGATTTCGATACTTCAAATAGGAAAAACCCGCTGCTAGAGTAGTTGGGTGATCTGCCTTAAAATCATATTCTTTCATTGCTACAGATTCAAGCTGCCTTAGAATTGGACAATAGGAAGAATTTAGCCATTTGAAATCATCAACATTTTCAACATGTATTGTAGCTTTGCTTGGGGGGTTTTCTAAAAATCACATCTTCATAGCCCCAAAATTCAATCTATCCGTTACAAGATGAAAAACATGCTTTTCAGGTTCCTTGGCATTCAGTATGGTTGAATTAACCACGACAGAGGTAGCCAGCACATTGTCAGAAAATAATGCATAACACCAGAGTTATATCCTTTAGTCAGCATTAGACCTTTAAGCACATCAACCTCATCCACAGCAGTTGTAGCCAGTGTACAATAGGCATGCTATGATTTGGGCCTCCACTGAAAACTCGAACAAATCCCCAGTTTCGTAGCACGCTACGAAACCACTCAAACAGGTAGCGCTGCGAAACTGCTAAAAATAATTCAGGCGCTGCGAAAACACCCACTCTTTAAGCCAGGCTAAAAAATTTTGACTACAGCATTTTCAGTGATAACAGTGGCTCCACTTGGGATAGTGTGCCCTTGTGGTGCACTAAGAACATGCAGCTCCAGTGCCTTATCCATTTTTGACAAACCAAAATTTTCTTGACAAGCATGACTGTAGGAGAAAGAAAACTATATCTACTGAGAAAGAAAAATGCTCAGTTAACCTTGAGCTTATTTGCATTTACCTCTACCTACCTACCCTAACCATTTCAACTTCTTCAGCTCAATCAATATGAAACTTCCAATGCAGCCAATCATTAGCCTCATCTGATATTTGATTTCTTTGACTGTCCCGGAGTTCAGAGCCAATGTGATAGTATGATGACCGCTGCCACTGAAATTGTCTCTGATCTTCATAGGAAAACTGAAACACTGGAGAGTAAAACTCTTCCATGTAATCAGCTATAGGATCCCAGAACACATGATCAGCTTGATTCTTCTTGTAACCTTCAGGTTGTGCAAACTGATCTTCAACAACCACGTATAGCTCTTTAAACGTGAAAGAGAAAGGAAGTGGCACTCTCTCCTTGTGTTCTGTCATAGAAAGCTGCTGAAAATAATGATCATGATAACACTCTTCATTTTCAGGCCACTGATTCTCAACCACACAAGACCCCTCTGATGTGCTATCCACTTTTCTATTTGACAAGCTATCCAGCTGCCTTTCTGAATCATTCCAACAAACAATGGAATTTTCCTCACTATTATGATTATTATTTGAAGTGAGATGCTGCAAGGAATTACAAAATTGAGCAAGCTTTTCCTCTGTCTGAGTGTCATAGAAAATTTCCTCCAATATTTCTTCTTGCTGGGTGCAATCAATTTCGTCTTCATCATGATCTGAAGCCTGACAAATCTGCTGCATCTCTACATCAATATCTAAGGATAAAACATGGTTTTCACAGGTAAACTCTTGCTGCTCTTCATGCTGTGCTTCATGGAGTGTTATACCTTCTCCTTGGTGCTGAAAAACATTGTTATGAAGAGCCTCTAAAATTTCTTCATCTGTAAATTCATCATCACCATAACAATCCTCCAAGTACTGAATAAGATTCAAAGAATGCCTACAGCAATCTTTGAGCAGCAACAAAGAAGGATAACATTCTTTATACATTTCACAGAACACATCATGGAAATCAGCAAGAGAAGATAATGAACCATTTTCCAAACTTTTATACCAAGACCATGCTTCTCCTTCTAAAGTAGCCATAAACATCCTCATGAGACAATCTTCAGGGAAATGAACCTTAAGACTGCGTACATGTATGTGAAACTTAACCAAATGGAGAGCAGCATCATCCTTCTTTTCATCTTTGAATATTGGAAGATCATAAAACCAATCAACCTTTGGCATAGGATTTGGAAAACCAGGGATATGAGAGGAGCATACCTGGCATTCTTTCTTGCAGTGGAATCCATCTTGAAACTTCATCAAGCTATTGATCTTCTAACAGTGGAGTCACCTTCTAATTTATTCTTTGATGTGTGGAGTCGCCAAGGTAGTTTTGCAGCCTTAAAAATCATTTGAACTCCTGCTACCTTCAGAAATTCAATCTTAAGCTCCTGGCAGACGCACCAAAATGTTATCACAAAATCACTACTGAGGGCTGCAACCAAGCAAGATTTCATGTAACTCTTTCAACCTAACTTTAGACCAAAGATTAGCCTCTTTGATCAGAGAGGGCTCTCTCACAAACTCTTGATAAAATCCTTCACTACAATAGATGGCTAACTCTTTATTCATTCATGAAAACAAAGCTGGTTGGAAACATATCAAACTGGTCTTCATTGGGCTATGGAGTCTCATATACTAAGTAAACAAGAAAAACATAGTCATCTCATGGAAGTCAAGGCTCTTTGCATTACATGACAAACATACTCCATCAAAACACAGCTTGCCAAACACACAGGAAGTCAGAGCATAAGATTATGAATTCTGAGTGATTGTGTTACAACAAGGCTGTAAAAGAACATAAAATATAAAACACTATCATTATATTTGAACACAATAATCCATCGATAATCTTGAGTAGAGATCAACACTGTTTTACTATTACTGTCAAAAAGTCTTACAATGGCCCAAAACAACTCTGTTTTTGTATAAAATGTCCAACCCCTTCTACATCTCCTATTGATCCATATATAGGCAAACAAGCTTAACCACCTCGAGCTTCCTCCTCCAGCATGAGGGGAGCCTCGAAGGTGGCTATTGACTACCCCTATCTAGTGCATAAATAATTTATTAATTACAAAATGTCTAAACTGAAATCACAAATGGTTTTCATTTAATCAAAATCCTAAATCTTTGCTCCTTGTCGCATGATGCTTTTCTGGCTTTTGACACATGTCCTTTGGCTGTTTAGGGTGAAGTATCTTTGAAGGAGAGTACACAGAACGAACTAGCTTTGGATTCTAGTTACGTATATGCTTATTAATTGATCAAGAGGAATGCTCTGTTTTCACGGTCTTTGTCTCCCACCACTCTTCATCACTTTAAAAACAAGTCCACTGCTCTTTAATTCTTCCCGAACAACGCATATCCCCACACCTTTCAAATGAGCTGGAAACCTTATGAGCTGAACAGGTGTCTGCAGTTGCTAGTTGGCCCTTAATATAATGTGTTTCCCGTCATCCTGAAATATAGGAAACTGTTCCTGTTTGTCGGTCTTTGATTTGCCTCACCATATTCGAATCTAAAAGAGCTTGCCTTTTATCCTTAATTGACCAAAATAAAGCGGACTGCCACATATTGGATGTGCTGTAGGTTATACTGATAGACAAGTGTCTCTCTTTCAAGTTTCTCAGTCATCTCACCAGCATAGCTGTTCTGTGTTTAAAATCATCACCTACAGCAGTTTCGTAGCGCGCTACGAAACTGCTGTGTGATTTAGAAAACACAGTCTTCCTCTCTGATTTTCTAAATAATCATCAGTGTTCATGGCTTAAGCACTTAGTTGTTTTGAAAAGGTTTGCTTGCAACAAATATTTCTCTTGAGGAAAAACTTGTCTCCTCTGTTAAAGGACTCTTGGAATCTCCCACAACATCCATGTAAGGTAATTTACTGCATACTGGACCGTCCACAGAAGGTGAATAATAATGTCTTGATCCTTCTGTTGGTATAGAACAAAGCCCTCGCATATGAGTCCAATTCCCCATAAGAACTGCTGGAACATTCTTAAAAGGTGCGCGTTAATCTCTTGAAGCATCCATTATAGATGGCTGTGTCCTTTCTCAAAAATTCCATTCTCTAATGTCAAATATAGATGGAAAGAGACTGTTGGAAAATTTCAACATTGAATGCTTAGACTACCAATGAATGTGACATTGGGAGCTCAAACTTTCCTTGAACGGGCCTTTTGATCATCTAAAATCAACTGTGGCCACACAATAGAAACATCTGGGATCACCATGAAATCTGCTCATCAACTTATTTCAAAAAGTTCGTGCTTCCTTTTTTCCTCATGAGATACCCTCAGAACCCGCTCCAATGTAAGGTTTAGATCCTGAACAATCTTGACACACTCCTTAAATGGCATACACTTTTGGAGATCATCATTTGCAACACATTTGAGTAACTCTGTGCATTGCTCAACACTCATAACCCGAACAGATGTCCATGAACATTATACAAAAATCTCAGGTACAGTATATCCAAGAAAAGCACGTGGAGCAACAGCTGGCTCTGCAGCACAGAGACAATATTCAAGAGTTTTCCAGTAGGCATCCACTGCCTCCCAGCTAGAGAAGACAAAATCATGCCGCACCCTTGATTGTAGATTAAAGACATTGACTGTCAATGAATGAATTGCACGAGGTGCAGGCTTTTCAAGGTAAAGTTTGAGCTCCATAGCATAGGTCAGAACAGCTAGTGGAACTGTGTTAACATCCTCTATTCCACTTCATCTGCCCATCACAAGGCGGGGTAACTTTAAACGCCTTTTTACATCAATGAGCCACGAGAGACGACCAGTTGCATGCATCTCCATAAGACTGTTAAATTCTTCATCTGGGAGGTCACGTAGGCAAACTCCATGCTTATAACTTTCAACCAAATCTGCAATTTTCTTCATAAACCCAATGACTTGCAGAAACAATTCCAATGGCATCGCTTTAATGACAGTATCCAAAGGAAACAATTAACATATGCTGTTAGGATTCTTTATGTCAAAACCATACTTTCCTGAGTACAGAGTAGCATTTCAATCTGGTTAACTAATAGCTCCACCGCTTCACCTACAATCTCACTGAATCTGAAGCTCCCACATGCAGAAAACCGGGTATGAGAAAACCCCGACATATCCACAACTATCTCTGCTACTCCTGATGCAAAATCTCTAGATTATTATAAGCTTCTGTATAAGCAAGATTTTCTTGAACTGTGGCTTTTAAGTGAGCGCCAGAAATTATAATGACAATCCTCCATTTGCGCATGAACGGAATAATCTATAACACCCGGCAATTCCACAAACATAATCCACAATCCAGCGCGCTGTTGTAGAGGCCATGTGTCATACAGTTAACACGTATGTTATTACTTGTCCAGTAAGACCTTTATTTGCTCATTGCTATCTCTAACCAAGGCTTCATGTTTCCATTATAGTGACAGACAGCTGAATTCTCAATATCTGAAAACTCGACACTTGGGTTGTATCCTAGGCGCAATACGTGCCAGGAACTATTCAGAAGGAAGGTCAAGTTGTAAAATGTAATCAAACCGGGTGGCAGAGTTCCAAGCTTCCACAATACCCTGTCCTCATTCATGCTTTGCCACTTGTGGTAAATGCCAGTTATATCACGTTTCTTCCATTCTTTCAAGTCAAAAACATTCATTCCATATGCCCAACCACAAGCGTTCGGATCAAATTCCTGGGCTATGTGAGGATTAGAAAAGTTCAGATATTTGTCAAAGCAATGGAAACTCTCGCTACATGTTTCAACTGCACCATTTACTTTTCCTTGGAGGTTGACAGACCAGAGTGCAGTCAAATCTTTCTGTACCACGATATCATCATCCAAAAAGAGGATCATGTCCAGTTTGGGGTAAACTTGTGGTAACTAAAAGCGAAGATGATTTAGCATAGACAAGTATTTTGGATTTCGATACTTCAAATAGGAAAAACCCGCTGCTAGAGTAGTTGGGTGATCTGCCTTAAAATCATATTCTTTCATTGCTACAGATTCAAGCTGCCTTAGAATTGGACAATAGGAAGAATTTAGCCATTTGAAATCATCAACATTTTCAACATGTATTGTAGCTTTGCTTGGGGGGTTTTCTAAAAATCACATCTTCATAGCCCCAAAATTCAATCTATCCGTTACAAGATGAAAAACATGCTTTTCAGGTTCCTTGGCATTCAGTATGGTTGAATTAACCACGACAGAGGTAGCCAGCACATTGTCAGAAAATAATGCATAACACCAGAGTTATATCCTTTAGTCAGCATTAGACCTTTAAGCACATCAACCTCATCCACAACAGTTGTAGCCAGTGTACAATAGGCATGCTATGATTTGGGCCTCCACTGAAAACTCGAACAAATCCCCAGTTTCGTAGCACGCTACGAAACCACTCAAACAGGTAGCGCTGCGAAACTGCTAAAAATAATTCAGGCGCTGCGAAAACACCCACTCTTTAAGCCAGGCTAAAAAATTTTGACTACAGCATTTTCAGTGATAACATAATGGTTAACTTACCCTTTAGAATGTCAAAGGCCTCTTCACAGTTTTTTGACCATATAAACTCAGAATCTTTGGCCAATAACCCAAATAAAGGAGAGGCAAACTTGTTGAAGTCCTTTATGAACCTTCAATAGTATCCAGCTAACCCCAAGAAACTCTTGACATCTCTCTTCTTTTGCGGAGGTGGGACCCTTTGGATGATTGCTATTTTGTTCGGGTCCACCTGCAGTCCTTGCTGAGATATTGAATGACCTAGCATAGTCCCTTCAGTATTTAAGAATTCACATTTTTCCGGATTGAGAGATAGGTTAATTTCAATGAATTTGTGCAACACTTTTCTTAGGCTAGTCAGGGCTTCTTGGAAATCACAGCCATAAGGTGTAAAATAATCCATGTAAATTTCCACCACATCATGTACTAATTAGGTGAAAATTGTTATAGCTCCAAATCTCACTCTTATGGTTTGTGATGCTGTACTCATGGCCTAGGGCAACCCCTCCTTCTAGACCTGATCCTAAAATTTAAAAAACAGTGTTTTATCCCTTATACGCGACATTGCCCTAAGTTAAACGTGTGTATACGTGGGTCTGTGTATATCCAACCCGCATGTATGTATTAAAACACTTAAAAAAATATAAAACTCCTTATTTTCGGGCGGAGATCGCAGGTTTTACCTGCTGATCACCTGTTAGTGCCCGTGGCCCAACTGTTCCCAACCAACTCCTAACTAAAAAGCTACTTTGGGAGTGGTATAAAAAGACCTCAAAGGGAAGGCCTAAGGGAAGGGAGAAGAGAGAGAAAGGTTATTATGCTCAGATTTTTCCCTTGACCATGTCTGAAGTCCCTTGTGCCTTCTGCACTTCCCCCATTTTGTACAGGAAACCTTTGTTTCCTTATGTGTTGATGTTCATCCACCATTTATGACATCATGGAGAGAGTCATGGAAGGAGTTTGTCAGAGGCTTGAGGCTGGAATGGATCCGGAAGGAATCTTTGCTTGGAGCCTGCTGAAGGTGACTCAGGTGAAAATATTCCTTTTTATGTACTTTATTTGTCTATAATAAAAGAAACACATGTCTTGGTTCCCGAAATGAATCTTCTTTATGTTAATGATATTCATGTTTAGAATTCATATGTAAATGGTTGTTTGGATTTCATAACTAACTACCTTTCTTTATAACATGAAGATGGTTTCTTTATAAGTTTTTGTCCATGTACTGCTGTGTTCTTTGAATTGTTTCTTCTGCAGGACAAAAGAGAAGAAGGGAACTCCAAGAAGGGTTTGGACCCTAAGGGCCTTCTCAAACGTAGGACCAAAGGTACGTACCCTTATCATAGAATTTGCTTACAATAGCATAATGGCTGTGTGAATGCATGTTTCTTTGAATAGATAACTTTCAGTCTGCTAGGGTTTCAACCCAAAAAACCCTAGGGGGACTTTTCCCACTATTAGAATTGGCGACTCCACTGGGGACAACACTCTTGTTGTTCCTAGTTTGGGTGTTTTTCAAGCCAATCAGGGCTCAACTGCCTTGTCTGCTTGCTGTTACTGTCTGGTCTGTTCTTGAACTTTAAGCTTTGCCAGTTTCTTAAATTTGTTTTTATTTTTTATTTTTCTTGAAGCTTTTCATATACGCTGTTTTTCTTAGTTACAGGAGCGTATATACGCTTGTTTCTTTGAGTAAACCCGCGTATACGCAGGTTTCCTCAGATACGGTCGCGAATACACGCAATCTGTACATCAGTACAGTGGCGTATATATTGCAATTTTCAAGATTTATAAATCTTTTTGTCTCTGGAGGTTTGTCTGGTGGTTTGATTCGGTCTGAAACAGTCACTGTCCAGTATCAGTTATTTGTTTTACAGCGAGCATCTTGTTCTGAATTCTCTCTGATTATAAGGAGTATTGGTCTTGTTTTTCGTTAATTGCAAGCGTCATCGTTTTTGCTAAAGCATGCAAGATCTCTTGCTAGGAATCTTGGCTGCTCTGTTTTATCAGAGTAGGAAGATTGATCACAATCTTTGTGTTAATCTTGCTTTTGGTGACTTTTTGTTTGCTTAACAAAATCGCTTTTTGTGACCATCCACTTCTTTGTTTCATGAAAGTTGTTGTTTGACACTTTCTTGGAATTTGTCTTTTTGATCTTTTTGGTTTTCATTGCCAAAGCTTTGATTGCTGCTTTTGATTGTTAAGAGCGATTTCAAACACATTTATTTGTTAGGTTTTCATCCATTGAGTGGTGTCGATTCGCAAAAGTGTTTAATTGCCTATTCTTCAATCACAAGTTTCAGTGTTGTTGAGAGCATTTTTTGAAAAGACTTTTTTGTTTGTTACTTTTGAAGAAAAACTTTTGAAAATCTTAGTTTTTCTTTCTTGAACTTGCTTTTCATTTGGTTTCCTTTTAGTGAGTGAAATTGCTTTATGTTTGTCTTAGAACTTGTTTTTAGTGTTTAGATGAAATGAATGGTAGCATCTCATATTCCATCTAGACATTGTAAGTGGCAAGATAAATATTAATAAGCAAGCAACTTTCATTTTTTGTTTTTAGAGTAGCTTTAAATCATGCATCCGCATATATTTGTTGCATTAGGATAGATTTTCATATCCTTTTAGGCATACATAGCTTTGTTAGTTTTTGTGAGTGTGAAGCGTAAATTAACGAAAAGAAAAGAAATTTTTGTTTTTATTAGAAGTTCCTCTGAACCCTATAGAAATTGCTCTTCACCGAAATACGAAAAAGTGCATGTGCATGTAGTTAAGTTTTTATTAATTTCTTTTGCGTCAAAAAACACCACTAGTTTCATTTCCGTTACCTTGTGACTTAAAGAACAGCCTAATTTAAAATCAAGCGCTAACTAAAATTCACTAGAACTTTTTGTTTTAGTCAGTTACACCAACAAGATCAGGATTTTAGGGCCTTGGATTAGGCGAGTGGAGAGTTAACTCTCCAAGGCCATATAAACGTCAAACGTAGGAGTCTGAATAACGAGAGAAAATCCAATAGCGTTAGGAAGACCAGGAAAGCTCCGGATCTAGGAGTTAAGCACGAGGGTCTGTGAAGACAGGGAAGAGAGATACCCCCTCTCCTACTTATCCGAACTTACCTCACGACTGTTCCGCCTGGCTTCTGCGACGAGTTGGTATCCATAGTTGCTACTCCTAGGGAACTACACAGGTGGTTGTGGAGGGGAATCCCATGGCACCTAAGGTTGATGTTGCATCACTCTCCATAGTACTACTGGAGGGCACCCTTGCGAAGCTTGGGGGCTTGCACCGGCGCAGGTTGTTGTTAGGAGGTTAGCGTAACTTCCTCTGTTACCTTCGCTGATAGGACTGGGTCGTCATTATCCCAGACTATCTTCGGAAGGCCCCTTACTCCACTTTCTTGTATTTTGGTGTCTGGTCCTCATCACCCGGAGTGGAAATACTTGGAAGTTGTTTGATTGGCTGATATCTTTAGGGACTTTATAGTGTGTGCTCTTTGTTCCTTGTATATAGTTGGCTTTAGGTATTTTTGTCTAGTCACGTTTGGACTTTGTGTTCTGAGTGACCGGCTTACCACTCTACCGATCTTGAAAGGCTTTTGGTCGTTCTTTCGAAAGTTGTGGAGTTTCCTCCTCAAGGGCAAAGGTTTTGATTGCTTATCCATATTCCTTGAAAATTTATTTCTATATTCCCGTAAGGGAAGGGTCTTTGGAACAGTTAGATATGGCCAATATTCCTGTGGAAACCAACCAAGGTGCCCTCCCAAAAGGGGATCCTTGTGCTTTTCCTTTCTTTGGAAACGTTGGTACTCCCTTGATGGCCACTTTGAATATTCTGGGTTGAATGTTGGACTACCCGTTTGGCTGTGGTCCACTCCGAATATTCCAAATGCTCTTGAAGCTTCTCGGTTGAATGCTTTATTTCAAGGGCATCACATGGGTGCTAATTGTTCATCTTCTCTCAAAGAGAAATCTGGGGTTCCTTCTTCTCCTCCTTCTTGTCACAAGAAATCTAAAAAGAGGAGAAAGAGGAAGTCAAATAAGAAGAATAATTCTATTCCTTCATCTTCAACCTCTTCCATTCATGTTGGAGATGAGCCTTCAGCCACTGCTAGTCATGCTGGGGGCACAAGTCTAGTCACTGCAAGTCACACTAGCACTTCATCTTCAACCTCTGCCAGTCATGTTGGAGATGAGCCTTCAGCCACTGCTAGTCATGTTGGGGGCACAAGTCTAGTCACTGCGAGTCACACTCGCACTTCATCATCAACCTCTGCGAGTCATGTTGAAGATGAGCCTTCAGCCACTGCTAGTCATGTTGGGGGCACAAGTCTAGTCACTGCGAGTCACACTAGCACTTCATCTTCAACCTCTGCCAGTCATGTTGGAGATGAGCCTTCAGCCACTGCTAGTCATGTTGAGGGCACAAGTCTAGTCACTACGAATCACACTAGCACTTCATCATCAACCTCTGCGAGTCATGTTGAAGATGAGCCTTCAGCCACTGCTAGTCATGTTGGGGGAACAAGTCTAGTCACTGTGAGTCACACTAGCACTTCATCATCAACCTCTACGAGTCATGTTGAAGATGAGTCTTCAGTCGCTGCAAGTCATGCTGGGGGCATAGGTCTAGTCACTACGAGTCATACTAGAAAAGAGTCACTGACCTCTGCAAGTCATGTTCAGGACTCTCCGCAAACCACTGCTAGTCATGTTGGCGGAACGGAGGTTGGTAAGAAACCTGGACGTAGAAGTTTTAAACCCAAGTTCCCTTGTAAGATATGTAAGGGAGACCATATTACTCATTTATGCCCTGGTATTCCAGAGGTTCAAAGGATATGGTCCGAGTCTAAAAGTACTTCTACTCCTAGATCTGATATGGTTTCTCATCAATCCCATCAACCGTTGGTTGATAATATGGTAGAAACAGTGCAATCACTGGCTGATTACACTCCTCTTTTGGGGGGTGAAGTGCCGAACAAAAGAGTATGTTTGATCTCTAGTAGAGAGTCTTCTAGTATAGGGGGCATTCCAGTTTCTTCGAATGTTCCGCCTCCAAGTTCTAAGAGTGTTTCCTTTAATTGGGATAGTCTTGTTGAACCTCGTCTTCCTTCCACTGCACCTTTCCATATAAAGGTCAGGGTTAATTCCACAAATGTCTATTGATGTATGGTGGATGAAGGATCCTCTACAAGTATTATATCCTCTTTGACTTGGAAAGCTTTGGGTTCCCCAAAGTTGTTGATAGCTCAGAGTCAGTTGTTAGCCTATGATAGAAGACCTGGTGAATCTATGGGTGTTCTTCCTCAATTTCCTATCACTTTAGGTGGGAAGATTGTCTTAATCGATATGATGGTGGTTGATAGCCCTTTAGACTTTAATATGCTACTTGGGTGTGATTATGTCTATGCTATGAATGCTGTGGTGTCTTCACTCTTTCGAGTAATGTGCTTTCCTCATAATGGGAATATTGTCACTATTGATCAGCTTGCATCTGATAATCACCACCCTAATTTGACTTTACTGCAGAATGCCCCTTGGTTTGTTCCAAGTGTTCAAGTAGACTCTACCCCGCCACGGGTCAATTATGTGGCATTGAATCCTCAATGTTCAATCGCTTCTAAGAAGGATCCTTTGACCTATTATTCTCCTTCTTGGGACTTGGTCCTGGCAGTTGACCAAGAGATTCTTCCTATAGGGACATGGGACCCTTTAATTTCCTCTTTTAATCCTTGTAGTTCTCATGATTTCTCAGATCTTGCTTTGCCTTCACAGGAGGAACTCTTTGAAGCCATGAGTTATGATAACCAAAGGACTCCTTGGTCTGATCCCTGCAAAGGGTTTGTTCAGAAGAACTATTATGCATAAGCCGCAAGGCTGCGTGGTCCCCTGTACCATATTGTACATATGAGGTATGCATTTTCAAGTTTTGTATTCTATAACACAAGATCTTTTATGAAGTTTATATGTGGGATGCATTAACTTCTTGTCTAGTGTTCCTATTTATGTTCATAGAACTTGGAAGATGTCTCCTTTGGAAGTTTATGGTTGGTCCGTTCTGACAGGTATTGGTTCTTGAAACTGGCATATAGGTTAGGTTTTCCTGCCTGCATTGTGCACTTATCAGTTTCCTTTCCCATTTTGCCTTAGGATCGACCCCACCAAGTTATGGTGCGGAACCTTCTCATTGCTTAGAAGTATCATGACTTGTGTGGTAGAGATATCCTTTACATGGGCATCCTAGTTATCACCTCACTGACATTTGTTGCCCATGCTGCTTTGATTTGAGTAGGCTCGGGAGTCCTCTGTAGTCCCGCCATGAATTATGCGTTGAAGAATCATTCTTCTTAGCTTCTTCGCTTCGTTCTGGCCTTATACCCTAGAGGCTCCTTTGTGTTGAGTTGTACTACTGCATTGCATGTTGACCACTTGCACCTTTTGGCCTAGAGCCGGCTTCACTTGGACTCGTGTTTAAGCCAACTTTTGACCATGACGTCTGCAAAATCAACCTCGCATACCTTTGACTTCTGTAGCTTGACACACCTTGACCCGTGGAAGGAACATACATTTGAGTGTCACTGACCAGTTTTCACCTCCCTGCATTGAGCATAGGAACGTTCCTTTCCCAGGAACTAGATCACCTGTTTTACCGACACTCGTTCTTTCCACTATACCATAGCATTATTTTATTCTTTTTCCAGCTTAACAGAAAAAGACAAAAAAATTAAATATTCCAAAAAAGAGCGGGAACAGGACCGTATTTCCATTTATTGTTGGCAGCTAGAGTTAGTCGTGTCGCCCTTGAACAAAGCACTCAAAACAAAGTCTCCTCCATATGGGTGGGATTTAGTTTGACTTAGGTATGCCATAACCTTGTTATTGAGTCAGTTCTCCCCCGATTGGTTATCTCTTCCAATCATATGGAGGGTTCGTTCGTGCCTCCTGCATGGCGAACTTATACAGAGGCATCATATGCTGCCACATAGTCACATTGAGTCGTGCTTTTGTTCAAGGGAAGTTAGCTTGAGTCGACCTCTCTGCGGTGTCTCTTGACTCATTTTTTAGTCAGCCATCCCTGGTTGTCAGTGTCATGTCTATCATCACATCAGTTATATTGGTCCTTTACTCATGCCGGTTTGAGAGGGTCCCCATTGACTTCTTGCTGGCGGGTCTTGTCCTTATTGATGATGACATCTTGCTCTAAGGACAGACCTAGAGCTGCACCCTGGCCTTATTTTCATTATTGATAGGTTACCTTGTGCTCAACATCGATCAGTATCATGGGTCTTTGACTGAGTGGTTTCCCTTGTGTTCGACATCAGCTTACATTATCACACATTGGGATTCATGCAGTACCTTGGTTTCCATTTGACCCTATTGGTGGATACCTCGCCTCTGTGTCAGCTTTCATTATTGGTTGGTTCAGAGGGTTTCTGCTGTGCGCTAGCCACATCTTGTGTACACCGGAAACGTACTTCGGTTGGGTTACTACATCTTTTTCGTCCAATTCCTTCCACATTATTGGCCTACGGGTTACACTCGCGCTAGATTGATGAAGGATGCCTTAATGCCTTCCTTCTAGCGGATCTTTCCCTATCGACTCCGACTCATTGCCCTGGGGCAAAATCTAGAGTCCATTTGGCAGTACCTTAGGGTTTGCAGTCATTAGTGGCAGATCATTCGCTATCAATAGTGGGAAACCATCATTGTCTCCTGATCGATAGATTCTTACAGGTGTTCGACTCCAGCTCATATATTCACACTTGTTAGATTGTACAGGGTACCTTGACGCTCATTATCATTATCGGTGAGTAGTCTCACGTTTGTTAACGGTATACATCAATGTCCGGTAATCAAATTATTTCTCACATGGTCGACTTCAAATCATTTATTCCCATGGTGTAGAAATGTACCACGGCGGTCGGTGAAGACCTCAGGTTGTATCAGCATTCATTGGTTCACTTGACAGTTGCTCCTGTTGCTGCTAGTTGATACCACTCCACTTTATATGTTGCAGTCAGTCATGGCGACATTCTATATGATGGCACCTGAGTTTGCAGTGTAGTACCATCCTATTCCATCATGTTCAGTTGGTACCTTTTGGGATCAGTCTTTGATATCAGTGATCCATTGCATCTACCAGCATCATTGACAGTCTTATATGTGATATTCGGACATGTACTTGTTCATCATGATCAAATGATCCATTATGTATCTTTCAGTCCTTTATACTTGTATACTTAGTGGATCCGCTTGTACTTGATATGCGAACATGCTTTACTTTTTTCTGAGCATGGGTTTGCCCGCCTCAGACAGTGTTTCTTTCTGATCTCCTTTGGTGGCTTGGCAGGCTGAATTATGGTGAAGTCCTCCTTGGTTTTTGACAGACTTCCTTTCCATGTACTTGCATAATACATTTCGGCCATCATGTACCCCTTCTGACCTCATATATTAGGGGGCATCTGTTATAGCTCCAAATCTCACTCTTATGGTTTGTGATGTTGTACTCATGGCCTAGAGCAACCCCTCCTTCCAGACCTGGTCCTAAAATTTAAAAAACAGTGTTTTATCCCTTATACGCGACATTACCCTAAGTTAAACGCGTGTATACGCGGGTCTGTGTATATCCAACCCGCATGTATGTATTAAAACACTTAAAAAAATATAAAACTCCTTATTTTCGGGCGAAGAACGTGGGTTTTACCTGCTGATCACCTGTTAGTGCCCGTGGCCCAACTATTCCCAACCAACTCCTAACTAAAAAACTACTTTGGGAGTGGTATAAAAAGACCTCAAAGGGAAGGCCTAAGGGAAGGGAGAAGAGAGAGAAAGGTTATTATGCTGACATTTTTCCCTTGACCAGGTCTGAAGTCCCTTGTGCCTTCTGCACTTCCCCCATTTTGTACAAGAAACCTTTGTTTCCTTGTGTGTTGATGTTCATCCACCATTTATGACATCATGGAGAGAGTCATGGAAGGAGTTTGTTAGAGGCTTGAGGCTAGAACGGATCCGGAAGGAAGCTTTGCTTGGAGCTTGCTAAAGGTGACTCAGGTGAAAATATTCCTTTTTATGTACTTTATTTGTCTATAATAAAAGAAACACGTCTTGGTTCCCGAAATGAATCTTCTTTATGTTAATGATATTCATGTTTAGAATTCATATGTAAATGGTTGTTTGGATTTCATAACTAACTACCTTTCTTTATAACATGAAGATGGTTTCTTTATAAGTTTTTGTCCATGTACTGCTGTGTTCTTTGAATTGTTTGTTCTGCAGGACAAAAGAGAAGAAGGGAACTCCAAGAAGAGTTTGGACCCTAAGGGCCTTCTCAAACGTAAGGGATTGTACATCTACATCATGCGGTGAACCTGAAAGGAAAATTTCTTAAGCAAGATCAACTGTAAAATAAATTTAATGAATCTAAAAATGCTTTGGAACCTAACGCACAACATCTAGAAGTCTAGGCTAGAGACGTATTCCGGCGTTGTAAAGCCTGGTAATTGTTGTTTTCATTGTTGGTTGGGTGATTCCTCCACTTTGAGACGATAAGTGCCAGTACGGACTTGTGCTCCCATGTACCATCGAGTATATATTGGGAGACCACAATAGGCTTTATCCTTTATCCATAGGAAGTCGTGTCTGCCGCCCTATCGATCACAATGCACTGAACACAGCATTCGGGAAGATTGACTGCCGTACCGTAAAAAGTATTCTGCAGTTTTGTGATTGGTTTGGTAATCCCTCTGTCTAGATTTCCAGAGCAGTCCCTTTCATTCCTTTTCAGACTCCTTAAAGGAAAAGGTCCATCTGAGCACTTTTCACTTCAGGTTCATTAAAAATCGAAGGTGACTAGAGTTATCTATTGTTTTTTCTCGACTCTTAAAAATTGAAAAAACAAGTTGTGTCAAAGCATCTAAAATTTATTTTAATTGGAATAAATATCACCTTTCCTACGTTGGTCTTAGGTTGAGAAAGATGGAGCCCACCAACCAAGGAGTTCCCCTTGGGGGAAATCCTAGTCCCTTCTCCTCTTGGGGGGATGTTGGTGTGCCCCATATGGCCACATTGTCGCTTCCAGGATTGACGATCGGCTTGCCCATATGGCTCTTCTCAACCTATGTTAGGCCCCTATACTACTAGTGTAGCCCCTTATTGTTATTAGTACAACCCACTTATTATATTGATGTACCCATGTAGTGCCCATATTGTTACTATTGTGCCCAATAGAAGCCCACTATTGTTATTATTGTGCCCTTACATTATTATTGTTATGTCGGCTCTGATTATGTTATAACCCCTTAGACTCCTATATATAGAAAGGAGGTCTTTTCATTTGTATCATCCAAGAATTTTTCATTTATGTAATGTAAAGGAGGTTGCCCCCTCGAAGAGGCTGAATTCTAAGGCGTGGATCTCTCTTTTCTATCTTTTTGTGAGCTAGTTTCATAACATTTGGTATCAGAGCTTTGGATTATAGGGTTTCGCTGCTCCAAACAGGTCATCGTGGCATTTTGGCTATAACGTTTTTTCTGTGACGTTTCAGAAGTCGCAAAAAAAACCCATTTGAGAAGAAATCACGCTGAACCTGGGGTCTGAATTTCAGAGCTTTTGGCACGATATTTTCGTAGATATGATCTGAGGCAGTCGGTCTTTTTGCAGACTCCTGGATTACACTCAAAACAGGTGACTTGGGGAAAATCATCATAACTTTATTTTTGAGCATCGGATTGAAATTTCGTAAGAAGGTACAGAAAGAGGACGGAATGTAGTTTTCTTTTATATATTTTTTAGAGTCAAAGGTTGAAACAATGACACGTGGAACTTCATACAAGTTTGCTCTACTAAACTAGTCTATAATCAGGTCACTGCAGGAGATTGTCCATAACTCTTTCTTGGAGAATCCAATTTGGATCAGACTAGTGGCATTGGAAAGAGGATACAGAGGGCTACTACAAGTAGCAATTTTAGAACTTAAATATCCGCAAGTACAGAGTTACAGTCGTTTCAATTTCGAGGTCCTAAAATCAAGAAAAAGCAAGATGAGGAAGTTTGATGGCAAGGATCCGGTAAATTGGATACTTCAGATGGAGCAATATTTTGATCTACATGGTGTACCACTATTACAAAAGGTATGTATTGCATCTTCATATTTAGAACCGGATCATTTTTTATGGTATAAAGGGCTTTGTTCTCGTAAAAAACTTGTTACGTGGTCAATTCTCACGGAGGAAATGATAGCACATTATGAGGATACAAAGAGCAACACCTTCTTTAGAGCAACACCACAACAATTGGAGAGAGTAAAAGGGCTTTGTGACATATTTGAAAGTAAATTTATGGCAACAAGGAAGTCTACCCCTCACAACTATAAAGATGGACGTGTTTTTCCTCCTAGCCTTCCACAACCTACAAGGGTTACACCACAACAATTGGAAGAAAAAAGAGAAAAAGGGCTTTGTTACAATTGTGATAGCAAATGCACTAAAGGTCATAAGTGTGCTGAGAAGAAATTATTTTACATAGAGTATGAAGAGGAGGAAGAAAAGGATCAAGAAACATAAAAAGAAGAGGATATATGCCAGGACCTGACCCCAAAGAAAGAAGAAATGAATCAGAACATATCTTGTAAACTATTGGCAAGAATGACCACTCCTCAAAATCTCAAGATAGAAGGAAATATCAAGAAGAAAAAGGTGCAAGAAGTGAAATATCACATCAAGAAAGAAGAAATGAATCCAACCATATCTTGTAATTCACTGGTCAGAATTACCACTCCTCAAACTAGCAAGATAGAGGGACATATCAAGAAGAAAAATGTTCAAGAAGTGAAAGATCACATCAAGCGTCAAGAAATGAATCCAACCATATCTTGTAAAGGATTGGAAGAAATTACCACTCCTCAAACTCTAAAGATAGAAGGACATATCAAGAAGAAAAAGGTTCAAGCATTGAAAGATCACATCGAGCATCAACAACAAGTTCTCCAACTTTTAAAGGATAGCGCCACTTCGGTGCAAAATCAAATGAAACAACAGGTAGATCAACATCATAGTGAAAAATGTTTTGATGTAGGTGATTGGTTATTTTTACTGCTACATCTAAAGCAATCTATTTATGAGAAGGAAATGTTGGCAATACTACATGCACTTAAAAAATGGCGACCCTACCGAATGGGAAGACTCTTTAAGGATGAGGATGTGGAAGCATTGTTTTGTGCTATTTCTATTATCCAACCAGATTGGATAAACGAAGCAAGGGATGAATGGAAGAAGGACAAAGAAGTATGGCCACTTATTCAAAAGTTGCAAAAGATCCCAATTCAAACAATATTGCCAGATATTGAAAAGGAAGGAAAAATCATATTGGAACCTGGAGCAGTCACAGAAACAAGAACCCGACAACTAAAAAATCAATCAATTTCAAAGTATCTCATCAAGTGGAAGAACTTATCCGTTGAAGATTCCACATGGGAGGACAAGAATTTTATACAGAAGCATCAAGAACTACTCAAGCATTGAGGAAAACGCTTTTTGAAGGAGAGGGGCATGTTAGGCCCCTAGACTACTAGTGTAACCCCTTATTGTTATTAGTACAACCCACTTATTATATTGATGTACCCATGTAGTGCCCATATTGTTACTATTGTGCCCCATAGAAGCCCACTATTGTTATTATTGTGCCCTTACATTATTATTGTTATGTCGGCTCTGATTATGTTATAACCCCTTAGACTCCTATATATAGAAAGGAGGTCTTTTCATTTGTATCATCCAAGAATTGTTCATTTATGTAATGTAAAGGAGGTTGCCCCCTCGAAGAGGCTGAATTCTAAGGCGTGGATCTCTCTTTTCTATCTTTTTGTGAGCTGGTTTCATAACACTTTATCCTTTATCCATAGGAAGTCGTGTTTGCCGCCCTATCGATCACAATGCACTGAACACAGCATTCGGGAAGATTGACTGCCGTACCGTAAAAAGTATTCTGCAGTTTTGTGATTGGTTTGGTAATCCCTCTGTCTAGATTTCTAGAGCAGTCCCTTTCATTCCTTTTCAGACTCCTTAAAGGAAAAGGTCCATCTGAGCACTTGTCACTTCAGGTTCATTAAAAATCGAAGGCGACTAGAGTCATCTTTTGTTTTTTCTCGACTCTTAAAAATTGAAAAAACAAGTTGTGTCAAAGCATCTAAAATTTATTTTAATTGGAATAAATATCACCTTTCCTACGTTGGTCTTAGGTTGAGAAAGATGGAGCCCACCAACCAAGGAGTTCCCCTTGGGGGAAATCCTAGTCCCTTCTCCTCTTGGGGGGATGTTGGTGTGCCCCATATGGCCACATTGTCGCTTCCAGGATTGACGATCGGCTTGCCCATATGGCTCTTCTCAACCTTTGTCATTCAGAACACCATGGTTCCTTCACAATCAAGTCAGGAACTAAACGATACCAGATTTACCCCCCAACCTTCTACTTCGTCCAATTCTTCCACTCCTCCTTCCTCTTCGCTTGATGAAGCTGGTAAAGCCAAAAATCAAGTAACCGAGAAGAAGAAGGAGAAGAAGAAGAAGGAGCCAAAGGTGAAAAGGGGTGACCAGACATCGTTTAGCGAAAATCCACACACTGCACCATCCATGCCTAAATCGCCATGTGTCATTTACAAAGGAGACCACTATCATCGAGATTGTCCTTGCATCCCTCAGATCTTAAGGGACTGGTCTCCTCATTTGCACAATCCGGTGTCGTCAACCTCTGATGATCATGTTGAAAGTACACCGTCAACTAGTGAAAGTGAAGCCCCTGGTCAAAAAGTAAGATGTAAATTTCCATTTAAATTGTGTGAAGGCGATCACGCTCTCCACCGTTCTCCCTTCTTAGACGAGGCTAAAAGAGTTTTGGATGATCGTCCGGTTTCACCGTTGCAACTTCCTCCTGGATATAAGAAGCTCTTGCCAAGTCCGTCATAGTTGAAAATCCGGCTGACACGCCCTTGTGGTCGGCCGATGCGTCTATCATTGAAGATAAACCATCTGAATCCACACCAGACGAAAGTCAAAAGGTCAAGGTGGCAGTTGACCCAATCTCGCCTTCAGAGGAGCCATATTCAGATGATACAGTCACTGAAGAAAACAAGAACGACACCGTTCAAATTCTCTTCGTAAGCACAGAATCCGATGAACATGGGGGCAGTCTACCCGTTCCTTTACCGTAGGATGGAAGTTCATCAGAGTCATACCCGACCGTCTATTCGGTCCCACCTCCAAGCAACCTGGTTGTTTCCTTTTATTGGAATCTACTAGGCAGACCCCATTTACCAGCTAGTGTACCATTTCGAATGATTGTTCAAATATATAGAATGGTCATGGCAGGTACCATCATAGATGAAGGGGCTTCTGTGAGTATCCTTTCCTCATCTACTTTGAAAGCGCTTGGTTTGCCATCGCTTTTTCCTGAGATGAGAAATCTAACAGGCTTTGACAAAGGAACCAATCAACCATTAGGGATCCTTCCCAATGTGCCGATAGCGTTGAGAAGGAAAACCGTTCACATGAACGTAATGGTAGTCCAATGACCCCTGGATTATAATCCACTCCTTGGACGAGACTATATTTATTGCATGGGAGCCATTGTCTCCTCACTCTTTAGAGTAATGTGTTTTCCGCATGAAGGAAGAGTGGTCAAGCTTGTAGACCAGCTTTCATTCCCCACTTCACACATAGCAAATAGTCATATACCAACCATGAATGGTCTTTTCACGCAAGGAATGTCTCATCAATCCCCAGTCTGTCCTCCTGATGAGCGCGAGTGATTCGGAGGATATGACTGAAACCCAGGGGGCATGCACCCTGGCTTGTTTCGACAGGAAAACCTTGGGTATAGGGTAGGTTTCTGCAGAGGATATATGACTGGCTGACACACCCATCCATTTTGGAAAATGGGATTAGACCAGAATAAGATACTTCTGTTAAGGTAGGCCTTTCCTGATAGAACAAATGTTTTGTCTGCAAATTGAGGGGTAACCTGGAAAAGGTAGGCCTTTCCCGATAAAACAAGTGTTTTGTCTGCAAATTGAGGGGTAACCTGGAAACTCTACTTCGCTATACCTGGGGGCATGCAAACCTTTTGGCATGCAAGCAAAGAGCGACCATTTATTTTTTAAATTTATAGGTCCTCTAACCCTTTAAACTCATAGGATTGGTCGTTTCCTAACTTGCATAAAGAAAGGATGCGGGGAAAAGCTTTGAAAAAATGTCGTTTTTATATATGAGACATCCTTATTATACGACTGGATTAATCGAGCAGTTTTAACGCGGAATTCAAGCTCGTTAAAAAATAAACATAAGCAATGAGCAAATGTTCCCCCAGAGTTTAAGCTCATTAAAAAATGAACCAATTTCTGGTAAATAACCATCGTGAATGTATTATCACCAGCCTTTGAAGCCTTGGTCGTGTTCTCATCATCACCTCCACTCTGTATTGGCCGATCATTCACCTCCATTTGATTGTTTACCCTTTTTGAGGAACAACTACGAAGAGTGATCCTGTTAGCCTTCCTTGTGACATTGTCGTGATTGGAAAATTCAAAACCTTACCTGGAATCAGCTACTACCTGATTTTATCACTCATTCCTCAAAAAATGAGTCTCCTTTAAGCTCTTTTCAACTAACTCGTAAAATATGAAAAGATTGCCGAGCCATTGGCCTCTCCAGCTCATTAAAGGGACCGGAAGTGCTATCCCTCCTTTAGATTTTAATCTTTTTGGACTTGAGGGATTATTACACAAAAAGATCGAGCGCTTGTCTTGTTTGGCTTGTTAAAAGTACCAAAAATTCATCCCTTTTGTATTGTTTTATACTTTTTCGGGCTCAAGAGATTATATGACGAAAAAGGATTATTGGAGTTTTCTTTACGTCCCTTTTTTAGACTCTCTAAAATTGAAAAGGACTGAGTTATCCTTGTTGTTAAACTCATTAAAACCGAAATAGCAACAAACTTGTCCATACAGACAAGAACGAGTTTCACTATCGCTAGGCTCATTAAAACATAGCGATGGGTTTGCACGAAGGGAAAAATATAGAACAAGCATATGTTATCCTCCTCAAGCTTGAAAAAAATAAAGAGGTACTGGTCAGCAATGGCTGGGGAAAAATTGGGAAGAAAACTTGAAGAAACTTTATCGGTAGCAAGTCACTCTTGAACATGACACTTTCACTCTGCATCCGAGTCGGGTTGGGTTGTTCCATTCACTGGTCACATCACCATGGTTCCATCACACCATCCATATTTGGGGTTAATGCTACCGATCCATCATGTCAGTGTCACCGATATGTTCAAGAGAAGTCGCTCAGATAATTCACCTCCGTCTCACCCACTGCAATACATTTACGCTCCATTCTTTCATGACCGCCACCCTGAACCTTATATCACCAGATCGTTTTCACCTCCATTAAAATCATTTGCTCCGTTTTGTGTCATTGATGTGGGATTCACTAAGGCCATCCTATGACGGATTGCTTCTTGTCGACATCAGCTCATTATCCAAGAAGTCGATCTAGGAACACCCCTTTCAGTACTTTGAAGATTGCATGCCTCAATGGCAAGTTTCTCACTTCTGGCGACAGGTTTACATCAATGGCCTTCGACTGAGAGATTTTGCGTGGTGTTCAACGCCAAGTCCCTTATTCACACCACGTGAATTATACTGTAGTACCTTGAGGGTCATCATCATTATCGGTGATTCCTCTCATGCCTGTTAACAGCTTACATCATTGGCTAGTAATCAGGCGATGTCTTTCCATGTTCGACTCCAGAACATCTCTCACATGGATCGACTTGTACTTTGAGTGAAGATCGAACGAGATTGAAGACCCCAGATCTAGTTTCATCCATCTGGGCTGTGATATATATTTAGGAAAATAAAGACATCAAATGTACATCATTACTGCACAGATAATCATCCAACCTAAGGGATGATGGCTCTACCAAAATCATCAGTCTACAATCAGACGGTTGTCTGTCTTATGTACATGAAAATGAATTTATAAAGCTGAGCATGAGAATGCCCGCCTCAGCTAGATCATGAAAATATTATGAAGATAATGTATTTTATTGTATCTTATTACAGGTCGCCTTCCAGCTTGAAGGAAATTTAGATCCTCATGATAAAGCATTTCACCCGACAGCAACAGGTTAACAACCTCATGCTTTAGGGGGCAACTGTTATAGACATTTATGGACACTGCAACCCCAATCATAAATGTCCATAAACCAAGGGCTCTTAAGTCCCTAAAAGTGTTGTTCCAACCTCTAAAAGAACAAGGTCAACTGATTACATCTTCTCCCAGAAGTTCTCCATGAAATACTGCTTAGAACTGGTCAAAACGGGACCATCTCACCTGCTCCATGGTCAAAGTGCACTGCATCCCACCTAAATACACACAGGAGGTGCGATGCATCTTGAAAAGCCCTTCTATGGGGTGCGATGGGTGAGAGTGGACAAATGGTAGGGTCAATTTGCAAGGTGGAGGATCATGGAATCTTCTAGAAACTTCTCCTGTGACACTTGCCTCTCTGCATTCGCCCAGGGATGAATAAGAGATCATCAATCTCCAAGTGAAATCAAGAACTATCAGAGAGAGGACACTAATCAACTCTCAAAAGCTGACTCACCCCCCTTGCAAACATCTATATATGGATCCCTCATCCCAGAGATCCAGGGGCTGGAATTTTGTATCTTGTAAGGAAGTGCTGCTGGTTTCTTGGTGCAATATCATAGTGTTGGGTGATCTAAGCTTTTCATGAGGTGAAGAAGGGCTTTCTTTCTGAGAGGATGATGCTGGGTCAGAACAATAGGTTGTAATCCTCTTTGCTTTTTCTTGATTATCAATAAAGCTATTCAAGTTTTCCTCCACATTTTTGTATGATTGATGTTATATGCATTTGTGTGGTCAATATATATCTGGTCCTATATTGTTTATGATAATAGATCTATGTTCTTGGATAGTGTTATGCTGCTTTGATTCTACAGGTGCTCTTTGAAGCTGGGTAGATGAGGAAGCGAGTGGCAAAGATCTATCAGAAGGGAGAGGAATCGAGTGAGGAACCAAGCGCAAGACAGAGGTTGGCCTCTTTATTCCCCTCTTATCTATTTCTCATAAAGGAAAACGAAAGTATTTTTAGTTTGTTTGTTTCTAAGGTAGCTACTAGCCTTAGTGGGACTAGCAGCTCTGCATAGACACTAGATTTCCCGATAACATGGAGGGTATAAGACTAACTGTTTGGACATATGCATGTTCCTGATGGTCATATTCCCAACTCTGCAGCTAACGTAAGCATCAGCTGTGGCCAACCATGGCCTCCCAAGGATGAGAGGATAACTAGTAAGTTTAGCCTTAGGTTGAAGAACTAGAAAATTTGTAGGGTACTCCCAGGAGTCAATGAAGACCATCACATCCTCCACAATTCCCTCAGGGGTGACTATGGAACGGTCTAGAAGTTGCAGAACTATTGTGGTCTTCCTCAATGACCCTTGGAGGTTGAGCTTGAGCATGGTGTCCTTGGTCATCACATTAATGGCAGCCCCAAGATCAACCAGATTGTGTGGGATGATGGTGCTATTAATGTGCACATCTACTATAGGGCTTCCAGGGTCCAAATATTTCAGACATATCACCTGCCCCAGCATTAATTCGGATTGTTGAACAATGACATTAATGGTAGGGGCATCCCTTTTTCTTCTTCCTGGATGCTTGAAGCATTTCTCCTTAATCAACTTATTGTAAATGGGAACATCTTTTATTGCATGGAGAAGGGGGATCTTTACACAGATTTTTCAATTCTCCCAGAAGTTTAGTTTCTTCCGGGGTAGGCTAGAGTGGTTGGGCTAATATCTTAGGAAAGGGTAGATTTACTTTAAGGTTTCTTTCCTCTCTTTCTTCCTCAACCTCCCTATGTGGAGGGGGAGGTTGGTTATTTGGGAGAATTCTCCCAGATCTTAGGTTGATCTCCAGGATTTGTACAACATAAGCTAGCTTGATGTCTCTCCGTTGTATACTTGTTGAGCCTGCCTATTGTTTGGGTTCGGATTTGGCTAGGCAAGCATCTGGGGTTGCTTGGTGTCGCACGGAATGAGTCGATCTTGCGGACAAGATATACCTTCCTAGAATCTAAATAAGACCTAATGACAACAAACCAACCAGACACTATCTTTCCCTAAATATGCTTTAATAAACAATAGCAAACAAGTGTTTTTAGGGCCTACCTTTGGTCCAACGCAAGCTTGTGGATTCCCTCGCTCCTTTGATTCCAATGAGCTCCTTTTCGCGAATCTGCAAACACAAACAAGGCAAACAAATTAAATAGCACCTGAAAAACCAATTGCATAAAACATATTTAACATGAAAGTCAAGGAGTCCATGAAACAAATAACATAAGATACTTGTTGAGAAAAATGAGTTTGATTGTATTCATTCAAAAGAAGAATAACCTTACAACCTTTGCCTTGATGCTGTACAAGCTCCTCTCAGGGTCCAACAAGAAGTCTCCTCTACTTTGACAAGTTTCACTCACTCCCCAATGAAGCCAAAAAGGTATGTGATCTCTCCTCTTAAGCTCAACTAGGAAGTCTTAATTTCACCAGCATTTACCCTCAAAATGTTCAGCTTCTAACCTCCCTAGTCCTCACCCCAATGCCTGTATTTATAGTGCAATGGAGGGAAGTTACTAGGTCCTCCTTCAAAGGGATAAAGCCCTCCTTCAAAGGGATAGCTCCTTTAGTCAAGGGATTAGCTCCTTCTCTTTTGGATGCATGAACCACCTCAGACCAAACAATCCACGTCAAAATTCCTTCTAGAAAACTCTAGAATTAACCCAAAGTGAGTTTTTTAAGATAAAACTTGCGCCTTTTGACTTTCACAGGGGTCCGCACCTACACCGTTAGGGACAGAGCGGGTAGGTACGCAGCTTTTGTACACAGAAGGTGCGGGACCGCAGGTGACCATGAGAGAAAGTGCGGAACCAGAGTTACATTGATTTTAATGTCTTTCTCTCATTTCCAAAGCTTGATTTGAAGAGCTGAGGTCTTAGACTTACTCAGGAGGATAGTACAAGTGACGATATACCCATACTGACTGCAATTAATCATGGTGACGATATTTTTGTGTAACAGATTGCCCCCTAAAGTGCGAAGTCTGTAGTAGATGAGGATTTCATTTATCATATAGGAAGAGTGAAGTACTTTATCATTTTGAGGATCATCTTGTGGAGAGCCCGGTCGGAACCTGTAAAAACATTCAATGCAAGATATATATATGAGATCATATCATCGCTGAGGTAGGCATTCCCATACTCAGACCAAAACTAACTAGAAAACTATCTACTGCTCTGATGTAGGAATGATCTTGTAAAACATCACAAGTATAGACTCATGTGAACACAGTATGGGCGCAGCCATCTGTTTATGAATAGTCCACAACATAATGAATACAAAATTCCTCGCAACCTGGATGGTGGAAACTAGATCCAGGGTCTTCATTTCTACTTCTCGAAATAGTACGATTCTATCCATGCGAATAAACGTGTTGATGTCGAACATGGTAGAAACCACTTGATTACCAGTCAATGATGTAAACTGTTAACAAGTGTGAGAGAAACCACCAGTGATGTCAATGGCTCTCAAAGTACCCAGTACAATCCATGAGATGTGAATAAATGTGTTGATGTCAAACATATCACGGAATCCTTCGATCTAAAGTCAATGATGCAAACTGTCATCAAAGGCGAGAAACCCGCCATTGAGGCATGCAGATCTCAAGGTACTGACGATTCCTAGATCATCTTTCTAGATAATGAGCTGATGTCGATAGAAAGCGATCCGTCGTAGGCAAGCCCACAACACGAAATCATAGATCAAGTTGAAGAAATTTAGTTGCAAGGATTGACTCAGGGATGGTCAAGATGGATGACAGATATTTTGCAGATGAATGGCTTATTGGCAGTGACCTCTTGAACACATAACGACACGACATATGGCTTGGTGACAATTGACTCAAAGTTAATACCCAGAAACCGGCTGAAGACTTTCAATGTGGTTTGGTCAACTGTTAGGCAAGGGATTTCCCAACCCAGGTGAATATGAGTGTCGTGTTCAAGAGTGGTTACAAAGTATGACAAACAGATTCATTTTTCTCTCTTTTCCCCCACCATTTCTGGAAAGTACCTCTTTATTTTTGACAAGCTTGAGGAGGATAACATTTGCTTGATTATAAGCTCATCCTTCGGATGAGTCCAACTTAGTTTAAATTCGAACCCTAAGAAGGAGTGGTTCGTTCCTGTTTGTTAATTGAATAGGTCCTTTACTGTGAAATTTTAACAAGTCCAGTATAGGAGAAACTCGACGTTTTTCATTTTTAGAGAGTCTGAACAAACTTAAGAAGACTGCAGGGTTGACCTTTTTCGTAAATTTGTGTCTCCCAAGCTCGAAAAAGTATAAAATAATACTTGAGAGAACCGCTTGATCTTTTACGACCAAGGAGTACTTTTCGTTATTAGTGCCCTTGACCCGAAAAAGTAAAAAAGCGATCAATGACATGTCGTTTTATAATCAATATCGAATTCGAAACGACAAAAATCCGGCAATCTTTTCATGTTTTTACGGTCAGAAAAAGAGTTGTAAGTGGACTGTCTTTTAATTCCATTTTAACAAGTTTAAAAGAAACACTCAGCAATCTTTTCATGTTTTAGGAGTCAGAAAAGAGCTTAAAGATGACTCTACATGTTTTTTCTGTCGAAAATGATAGATTTCGCCTGAATAATCCTTTATTCTGCACAAAAACACAAACATTACTCATACCTGTTTGAAATAGATAAAAGCGTTGCAAAATACCTTTTCAAAGTGAAACATAAACAAATTTGCAATTTATTTACTCAAAAAACTTATAAAAAGGGGCTTTGTCGATTCATTTTTACCGTTTGAGTTTGGGTGAGAAAATAGTGCTTTTGCTTAGAAAACTTCCCGTGAAGATTGTGGAAAATCCAACCGTCGGAATCGAGCGCCGTCTTCTCCAGGTAATCCACATCATCCTACTCTTCATTTCCAACCGTTTATTTTTTTGTTTTAGTCCTTCATTTCATTTTTTGGGAGGGTTTTTAGGCGCAAAACCCACGCGTGGGGGTCCGCAGGTTTACCATTGCGGACCCGCGGACCCCGACTTTTTCTCCATTGGGAAAACGCTCGGGGTCCGCACCTTCCGTGTAGACAAAGTGCGGACCCACGCACTGTGTCTAACTCGGAGGGTGCATACCCCACCGCAAGGGTTTTGAACCCAAAAATTTTCAAAAATGGACCAATCAAAATGTTTTCTAGAAATTTAATTAATCTTTATACTTGATGCAGAGAGTACATCATGCTAGATTGGCGTGAACGAGAGCATGAGGACATGGATGCTGCCGCATGGAATCATCAGCCTTCACTTGATGCTTTGAGGGCGTGCAAACTGTACAAATTCTGGACCATTCCTGGCATGAGGGGTCAGGTGGATTTCTTACAGTGGCTGGTTGACAGATGGAGCATACAGGACCAGTGCTTTTTCATTGGCGGCCACCGGCTCGAAATCGAGCCGGCGAACATTTATTTCTTCACTGGTTTGCCTAAGAGAGGTGAATACTTGACTCTGCATGGAACTAGGCCAGGTGGCCAGTCTGTCGATAGCCTCCGGCTAGAGTACTCCAACAGCTAGGCTAGAGACAAAGGGATAGACATAAAGACCATATCCCGTCCTGAACTCATGGTGATTGCGTTTACTGTCACCAGAATTTGCGGAGCTACCGCATTACATATTGCCACCGGATCCCAGATGCGTATGGCAGTTGATTACTTTCGAGGCACCATCTTCACTGGTGCAATGTTGTGCTGGCCAATGTGAAAGGCCAACTGACCAGGGCCAAGAGCGGACGACTAAAGACCTTTGGTTATGGGGCTTTGGTCGTGAGTTTTGGCTTGGAGAGGGTTCTTATGCTGATCCCACAGCACCTTACTGTTGGAGCTGGGCTTCCTCGAGAGCCCAAACTGATGCGATGGGTCGCAGTCATGGCCCGTCACCCGGACGAGAGGACAGAGGTTGCTCAGTTCAAACCTGAGTATTTCCAATGGTTGGAAAACCAGGTCTTTTCCATTCAGGACTTCCCTTACGCTGGGATAGATTTTCGTGGTGACCCAGACATGGCTCTTCCACCAGGAGAGCAGTGGGACGAGTCAGGTAAAATCCTTTTCAACTTTTTCCTATTTTAATTTTTTTTATTTTTCCATCGTCTCAAAACTGATAGTAAAAATTTCAAATGTAGATGTGGGTCCACAGCGACCAGCCGCTCTCCAGCCTTTCGAGAGGAGGCAACCAGTTGCACCCGCGCCAGCCCCACAGGACGAATCAGCAGAGGTTTTGGCCGAGTTGGAGGGTCATCTTGAGCGCTTGACAGGGGATATTCCTGAGACCACTATAGACGACATTCCACGTCGACTTTAGTGCTATGTGATTGGAGTCCCGGGACCTTTTAGGAGGTTCCTTTGCAAGGTGGCCCGGGCAGTGGTTTCTTATAGAGATCATCACCAGTGATAGGATGATCGCCTATTGTGGGCACATGTGACATTTTTGTTTTTTGTACCTATCATTTTTGCCGATCATAAGGTGTTTTTCAACCTATGATCGAGGACGATGTATTTTTTGACACACTCCTATATATATATCACTATTACCGGCTTATCTTGTAAATCATGTTATGAAATGGTTTTAAATTTACATGTATGATTATTGCAAATGTCTATTTAACATTCGAGAAGCAATTGCATCTGCTAATGTATTTAAAGACCTTGGAATATGCTGATATTCAATGTAATCAAATTCACGTTCCAAGAGACGCACTCTCAAGAATAATCTCAATAACACTGGATTTCTAATGGCATACACTGTATTAAGCTGTAATACAACGAGTTCAGAATCTAACCTCACTATCAAACTCCGAATCCCAAATGAAATAGATTCAGATAATAACTCAATCACTGCACTATACTCTGCAATGTTGTTTGTTGTTTGACCAAGGCTTACCCCATGCATAGAAACTAACTCATCAGAGGGCGAATAGATAACCCAAGCTACGGAAGAGATGTTCCATGTATTACGAAAAGCACCATCAGCAAATCTAATGTATGTTTGGAGAGGCATCAATATCTGCAATATCAAGAGTAAAACCAAGCTAAGCAGGAATAATGACGGAAAAACACTCTCTAAGCTAAGCACACTTTTTAAACTAAAACACACTAGCTAGAAAGAAAAACTAACCTAACTAAAAAAATCTCCATACCCATTCTTTTAAGCATAATACCTCTTCAGGTAAAGACCATTTCTGGGTTTACCTAAAGAGTCCCCGTCAAAGTCTACCAATTCATAGGCCCCTTTTGCTAGCTTTCGCTTGACAATATAGGGACCATGCCACATAGGAACGAATTTTCCAGCGCCTAATTTATCATTGGCTTGATCATATAATAACACTAGGTCTCCTTCCGAAAAATTTTAAGGGGTCACATCTCGATCATACCGAGCTTTCATACATTTTGCGTGAGTCTCGATTGCCAATGCAACATCACGTCGATTCTCATCTAATTGAGCTAAGTATAACAAACGCTTTTCCTCTTTGGAAGTGGCTGGAAGTAACTCGATGGCGATTTGCAGTGACGGGATTTCGCATTCAATGGGTAACACAGCTTCCAAACCATAGACTAGTTGGAAAGGAGTGAACCCTGTTGATGGTTTTACTGAAGTTCGGTACGCCCAAAGCGCTGAAAATAGCATGTTGTGCCAATTCGACCGATGAATACCAATGATTCATCGGATCATGATAACTAAAACTTTGTTGATGGATTCAACCAGACCATTCGCTTGTGGATAATAAGGGGTTGAACTATCGTGACGTAAACCAAGCTGGCCTGTAAGTTCGGTCATCATAACGTTTCGAAAATGACGCCCATGATCAGTGATTATCGCTTGTGGGACACCAAGCCTAGAAATTATATGATTGAACACGAAAATTGCAGCTGTTTTGCCATATGCCTCAAATGTAGGCATCACCTTGGCCCACTTAGTAAAATAATCTACCTAAGGATGATATACGCATGCCCCCCGGCCGAGTGAGGGTTACATGTAATAAAATCAATACCCCATTTTGCAAAAGGACCAATGGCAATTATAGGGTGGAGAGGAGCAGGTGGAGTGCGCATCTTACGATAAAAAATCTGGCAGTTGTGGCATTTTTGGACCGCTGTAATACAATCTTTAAACAAGGACGGCCAGAAATAGCTAGCGCGCAATATCTTTTGGGCTGTGGCATACCCAGACATATGACCGCCACATGCTCCAGAGTGATAGTCATTTAGAACCCTTTCAGCCTCTTCGTGAGTTAAGAAACGTCGAAAAATAGAGTCCACCCCACGGCGATAAAGAGTATCTCCAATAATTTTGAATTGTTGGGACTGGAATCGAATTTTCCGACGTTCCGATCTTGAAATTTCTGGCCGAAAGGATTGGGTCTAGAGATAGACGATGATATCCCCATACCACAGATCTAAAGAGCTGATTAGAAACAAATATTCGACCGCAATGGGCTCCTCTACCACAGTTTCCGTGTCAGCACGCGGGAAGTCACACATTAACTCTGCAAAAACTAAAGATTTCTTAGACTTAGATTTCTCATACTCCAAGTCGAACTCCTGTAGGATAACGATCCATTTAGAGTACTTTCCCCCTAGCAATTGCTTGGTCAAAATGTAGATCATAGGGTTGCAATATGAAATTACCGTAGTTTTACGTAGTAAAATGTAGTGACGAAAACGTTGGACAGCTTGAACGGCTCCCAATGCCAATTTCTCCACATGTGAGTATTTTAGCTCAGTTGGATTTAACGTTCGACTAAGGTAATATATCACATGTTCCATTCTAAATTCATCTTCCTGAACTAAGACCATTCCAATGGTGGAATGGGAGGCGGCGAGATACAAGAAGTAGTCCTGGTTGTAGTTGGGAGGATGCAACAACGGTGCATGGGTCAACGCGTGTTTGAGTGCATCAAAAGATTTCTGAACTATCTCATCCCAAGAGAATTAAGTGTTTTGCTTCAACAACCGGGTAAAACCCTTTGTAACCTCGGCATAGTTAGGAATGAATCGTCGTAAAAAGTTTGCTTTCCCCTGCAAACTTTGGAGTTGGCAAAGACTCGAAGGAGGAGGCAATTTGATGATAGCTTCGACCTTTGAGAGATCACCGCGAATGCCGACTTTCGAAACTACAAATCCCAGCAATCGACCTGTTTCTATATAGAAGACACATTTGTGTGGGTTCAACCGAATACGATAATGCCTACACCTCATAAATATTGCTCTTAAATGGACAAGGTGATCAGCTCGATGTAAAGAGTGAGCAGGCAAATCATCGAGATACGGTTGTACAATGTGTTTGATGTCATGAAACGCATAAGACATCGCCCTTTGAAAAGTTCCTCCGGCATTCTTAAGCCCAAAAGGCAATTTGCAATAAGCAAATGTCCCCCATGGACAAATGAAAGCCATTTTTGGTTGATCGGCAGGTAGAATGTTGATTTGATTGTATCCGGAAAAACCATCCATAAAGGAAAATATTTCGCTGCCGGCACAATCATCAATGATTTGATCGATATAGGGAGTTGGGTAATTGTCCTTTGGACAGGCTCGATTAATGTCCCTATAATCGATGCATATTCTTATTGTTCCCTGCTTTTTGTTAACCGAAACAATATTCGATACCCAATCCGTTAACGGGATCAGATAAATGAAACCTGCTTTCAACAGTTTTTCAACTTCTGCTTTAATTGCAGCAGCTTTTCGTGGGTGAATCTAACGCAAACGTTGCCAGACGGGTTTAGCGTCCGGGTAAGTCTTGATCTCATGAACAATAATCGCGGGATCAATTCCTGGCATTTCCTCATAGGACCAAGCAAACACGTCATGGAATTCTTGAAATAGGGCCTTATATAATTGAATTTCGTCATCTGTACACGAGGCACCTATATGAATGTTTTCAACAATTCCGGGCTTAACCGAAATGTCAATAGGAATAGTTCGAGAGATGTTTCCCAAATTTAATTCTGAATCGGGATGTTTAATTGGATTCTGAGGTTCCTTGACATATTCAGTTGTAAAAATTGATGAGAAATCATTTTCAAAATGATCATCCTCAGGTAAAAACGAAAATCTGTGATGGAGATCTTTCCATGGTAAATCATCTGCACATAGGATTTCACGAATTTTCTCATCAGAGTGAACAAGTTCAGAAAATGTAGTTAAATCCGAGGTTGATGTGAAAAGTGATTCCTCACGGACCACATTCATTAAGTCAATTTTGGTTGAACCCAGGTCGGTAAAAGACTGCATGGCTTCATAGGCAATTTCATATGGACTCAAAGGCATGGAATTACCAAATGAGTCTATCTCAGATTCAGAAGGGATGATCCAAGGATCATCATAGATAATGGTGTCTGATGTGATCATATGAATAGATGCAAATGAAGATGATGCATTGATTGGAGGAAAAGGAAAAGTTCCCAGTAAACCGGCATCTTTAACTAATCCTACTCCAACATCCTTATATGGGATAGTCGTTTTACCAACATGCTAAATACTCTCCGAAGAGGCTGGGTCGGATGAAAAGTAAGCCAGCTGGTCTATTGTTACGATCTTTCCATTATGTGGAAACTTTATTACTCGAAAGACCAATGAAACGACCGCTGTCATAGCGTCAGACCAACTTCGACCTAAGAGAAGGTTGTAGTCTAGAGGGGCATCAACCACCTCCACATCTAGACTAATGGTTTTTCCTTCAACCCCTATAGGCAAATCCTGTAGAATGCCAAAAGGATGAAACCCACGGCCATCAAAGGCCTTAAGAATCGTCGGGGATTGATTTAGTGAAGGAGATCCAAGTGATCTCCAACACTGTATCGACATAATGCACGTTGAGGCTCCCTCATCAATTAAAGTCCGATGAATAGGCCTGTTTTTGACTATCACTGGGATCTGGAAAGCCATTTGATGAGGGAGGCACGGTGTACTATTTTCTAGATCGAAAATTATTAGGTTCGGGTCCTGAACGTCAACAGCTCCTATAGCCGACAAAAGTAATTTACGTTGTGCTAGACATGATTGCAGCACTTCCAAAACCGACATTGCCGAGGGTGAAACAGCTAAATCCTTAACAATGTTATAGTTCTGAGCCGCTCTCGCATGTGGATTGAAAGCTGACTTTCGAAGTATACCCTTGGCGGGCGGTTTGATTACCAAGTCCGGGTTAGGTTTCTCGATCTGTAGTGGATCGAAACCGGGAGCTGAGGTTGATGGATTAGAATGAGAAGATTCTGCTTCTTTGCCATCAACAGGACTTTTACTACCATAATCTTGCGATCGAGTCGCAATCCTAACATGGGACATCATCAATATGGGTTCTTCATTGGCACTCGAGGAAGAACCTATCATTTTGCTGTCTTGACTTGGAAATGGATCCTTCAAAACAGCAGGAGTTTGGGAACCTTTGACGATCTTCGCAACCTCTGCACGATGAGGGCAGTCTCTTGTAAAATGTTCATCGTCACAAATGAGACATGGATAACTAGGTTTACGCTTTTCATCATTAGATTCCGCCTTTTCAGGTTTCTCCTTTGAACTTTTGTCCGTTTTATTCTTCTTCTTTCCTTTATTCTTCCCACCTAATTTTGATTTAGCTGTAGATGACTCTACAACGTGAATATCGGCAGGAATCTCTGCAGAAGAATCTCCTGTTGGGGAATCAGGCAAGGTTATAATAGGAGAAGAATTCTTGGAGGATTTCTTCTTACCTTTAGTGTTAACCATGTACCATCAGCGGCATGAGATCCCGAAGGAGCTGCAGCGATTTGATTTGACTTGGGAAGATCGGGGATTTTTTCATGTAATGTACCTGACTGAGTATAAACTAAGTCAAGGTACTGTGCTTGAGCAATGACTTGCTCCTCAGTAACCACTCCGGCTTTAGCAACATCTTCAGTGATCTTTGGCAACAAAGATTTTACAAACCACTCAGCCAAGATTTGATCCGGAATAAATACCTTCACTAAACGACGTCGACGTCTCCACTCATGAATATGATCTGAAATGTACGTGGATGTCGACTGTTTTAGCGAAGTTAACAATTCCGTGCCATTGTCATATCGGACTGGCAACTGGAAATGAGTTAAAAACGAGGTAGCTAACTGACTAAAATTATAAAAAGTGCCTCGCAGTAACTCAATGTACCACTTGGCCGCGAGACCAATTAGAGTGCGCTGGAAAAGTCTAAGATGGATTGAATCATCTGTGATGGAGTTAGACGCACACCAGAGGTGGTAAGTCATCACATGGTTTGACGGGTCCTCTCCTGATTTACCTTCGAACTTGGGAATGTCATTGGGAAACTTATTCGGCATTGGCGGCCAAAACGGAAGATAATTAATGGGATCGTTTGTTAGGAGCGACAAGTCTGGTAAGTCCAAAGTTGCGATAAACGGTAACTGTTGATTAGGATCCCTAAAACTCTGGGTCATGAGACCAGCCACAGGAGGAGGATATCCGGGATAACTAGGAATAGGAATCGCATTCGGGATATTGTATCCTCCCGGAAAACCAGGATTAACCGGACCGTACTGGGGTTGTTGAGGTTGTTGATAAGTGTACCCAGGATATGGTTGATACTGATAAACTAGCTGCTGGACAGCAGGACCGAATTGGTACTGTCCCTGGTACGGTTGATAGGTGAATTGTGGTTGACTTGTGACAACCGTACTTAAACCAGGTTGTCCTACAGGCATCTGAACCGTAGTTTGAATCGTGGATCCAGACGGTGGTAAAGATGTCTGAGGAGTAGATACAGGAACAGTAGAAACTGGAGCTATCGATACTCCAGAAGTAGGTGGGGTAGATTGAACAGATGTTGCGGTAGTTGCAGCAGTCGTTTGAGATGGAGTACGAGGCGCAGTGGGCCCTGACTGAGAAACTACCGAAGGTACAGAAGTTTGAATGTTAGACTGGACTGGTTGCTGGGGTGTACCAGAAACTAAGGGTTGTCCAGTTTGAGATGACAACTGTACACTTGGCTGCAACACTTGTTGGGTTTGCGATGGATCCCACACTATGTTCATTCCGGGGTACTGACCCATAACAGGTTGGGAATATTGAGGACCATAACCGGGTTGAGGGTAGGATTGATAATTGAAAGGTACATTTCCCATTCCTTGAACATAAGATTGACCTTGGGGTGGTTGGAAACCTTGGTTCGAGTACTGACCTTGGGGTAGATACCCTTGAGGCACGTACTGATACTGGGGTTGACCTTGAGGGATAAATTGATACTGGGGTTGACCTTGGGGTACATATTGAGTCTGGGGTTGACCTTGAGGAACGTACTGTACCGTAGGTATGTACTATCCTTGAGATTGCCCCCCAGATGCAAATTGTGTACCTTGAGGTTGCCCCCCAAGCGTTAATTGAGGCTGCCCCCCAAGCGGTAACTGGCCACCCTGAGGTTGAGAATTGGGAATAGAACCTGACATCATAAGAATGTCTTCTACGCTCAACGGCTTTGTACCATTGCTTCCAGTTAATAACACTTGCTTAATGGGTTGAGGAGATGCTCCCGAAAAAGTACCAGAAAGTGATTGATACCCAGAGGGAACAGAAGGACCACCGTACAAAAAAGATTCAGGCGATTGAGTAAACATGGACGACTGACCTGACATATTTACGGGAGTATAAAAACCTCTAGGATGATAAGGAGCACGAGGTGGTGAAAAAATTAACCCTGGGTTTTCCAAATAATTAGTCAAAGAAAGATACCAAGTAGTACTCCTAGGCGGACTATAAAAAATTGATTCATGCTCCCTTAGATCAAGAACAGGTTGATTTTCAGGGATAGGGATGCCTACTTCTTCTTCTGGAGCAAGTTCTTCAATAGCAATAAGTCCAGAAGGAAGATCTTGGGTAATTACTCTTTCTACCCTAGGTGAATCAGGACCACTAGAAGTTGGAGAGACAAAACTCGATGTTGGAGTAACAGGTTCAGATATCTCAGGTTCTTCACCTATATCACTAGTAGATGAAAAGCTACCAGCAAGTTCGGAAACTGAAATCGATTGCGGATCATAACCTGTCACTAGAGTTTGGTAATCAGGATGTACAACCAATGAAGACTCTCCTTCTTCAGGTGACCCAACTTTACTAGCACTAGGAGTTACGAGAACTTTCAAGCCTTCAAGCTGGCTCGGGACTTCTTCAGGAGGCTGGCCCCGAAGTCTACGGGACTTCCTCAATAAATCAACCACGGTTACAAACTCAGGAGACTGGCCCCGAAGTCTACGGGACTGTCTTGGTAATTCAGCCACAGTTAAAAACTTTTAACTACTTCACACGTAAACAAAGTAAAATCTCAATGAAAAGAACCTAAAGCCTCTAAAGAACCAAACAAATTTGAATCACATGCCTAAAGAATCTAGAGATCAAACACACACAAACAGTAACTTTCCGGACCGAAAACACTAGTTGGTGATGAAATCGAACGTCGCATAATTCAGTACAGAAATGGCGGTTGGAACAGTTACCCCGACAACCTGCTTAATGAATAGACTGGACCAAGTTCCTCCACTTAACCGTCTCGAGTGAAGTGAACCCCCCAGAAAATCCAAGTGAGTCTAGCCGACATCTGCTCCAGGTACAGTGGGATCTTCCCACCACTGTCACCTTAGGAAGAATCCTAAAGAATATGGCCTCTAAGGTTACCAACTGAGACAAATACACCTGGGGGAACAATCTACAATCCAATATGCACGCAAGGGCAGAGTAGCAAGCTCAATCCCCTTGAAGGCTCTTTGACATAATCCAAGGTTTACCAACAAGTGACCCCAGGCTCCTCGACAATGGTTAATCCGAGGTTTACCGTTTTTAATACGTGAATATCTGGCATCATTCCCAATGAGGAAGGATTGATTCCCACACTGGTTCGGACACAATCTCGTGCTTCTCCTTTAAGAGGAGCTTTCCCAGAGCATAAATGCAACAATTGGATTTCTTCCTACCACAAGATACAGCTACTTGTTTGTTTTTACTGTCTTCGAGAGTTAATTACTCTCCTACTCCAAGACACTAGCCTAAGCTAAGTTGGTGTATCAGAGCCCTAGAAATAAAATGTTACTAGGTGAATTTTATTTTAAGCGTTAATTTTAGTGGTTGTTGTTTAAGTCAAGAGATGGCGGAGATGAAACTCGTGGTGTAAAGACTCGACTCGAAATCACTAAAAAGATGCACCTAAGATGATTTAAACAATCTTTTCTCTTCGATGAACTTCTAAACTAAGAAAGAGTTTGAGAATGCAAATACTTTGTAAACACAAATCTTTCTCAATTAAACAAATTAAAAGAAGAGCTTTTTCCTTTCCAAAGCACTCAAAACGAGACAACTAGTTATTTCACAAAAATTTCCCTTTTCTTTTCAAAGCACTCAACCACTACAAAACAAACTTTTTCCAAAAGAGATTTTTTTTATATTTTTCATAAGACACTCAAAACTATGAAAATGACTAATCTTGAGTTCTACAAACTAGAAAAATCTATTTGAAGTTAAAGCTTACAAAGTGTCTTTTTGAGGATGTTTTACTTAGCTAAATGTGAGCTAAGGACTAATTTATGCAGAATCACAATTAGTCAAAAAACAACCAATCTTTCGTTTTCTTTTTAAAAATGAAAAATCCAAACTTTCAAATACAAGTTTTTCGAAATTTTGAAATGAGAAAACACAAAGCGGATTCCTCAACAAGGGGAGATTTCATAAATGGTCAGACTCATAAGAAGACTGGTAGACACCAATGTGATCTGAGGTCCCTACAGCTTCTAAGCTCAGAGCCACTACACAACCAAATTGAAAAACAAGCCCAACAAGCAAAACTCCTAGGAATTCCACCTAAAACCCTAACACTAATGAAATTAAACCAAGGAAAGTTTTTGACAGGGAACAAGCAGGTCTGGGCAATGGCTAAAACCTATAAACAAATTCTAAACTGATAAAAAAGAGAAAAATTTAAAATTTCTCAAATTTTTGACAAGGTACGCAGGCAGCCTGTTTACACAGGTGCGTTCACGCTCTGTGTACAAAGAAAAAGTGCGTACAGGTACGCACTGTGCTTAACTCAGAGGGTGCGTACTTCTCCCAAAACTATGAAAAATAAAAACTGACTCAAAATTAACTAAATTCACCCAATCCCACAATCATCAAGTCAAAAACAGAAACAGAAATACAGTTTCTCAGGTCAAAGTATAAACAAGGAAAACAATCAAGTCCCCAGCGGAGTCGCCATTTTGTCGCACGGAATGAGTCAATCTTGCGGACAAGATAGACCTTCCTAGAATCTAAAGAAGACCTAATGACAAGAAAACCAACCAGACACTATCTTTCCCTAAATATGCTTTAATAAACAATAGCAAACAAGTGTTTTTAGGGCCTACCTTTGGTCCAACGCAAGCTTGTGGATGCCCTCGCTCCTTTGATTCCAATGAGCTCCTTTTCGCGAATCTGCAAACACAAACAAGGCAAACAAATTAAATAGCACCTGAGAAACCAATTACATAAAACATATTTAACATGAAAGTCAAGGAGTCCATGAAACAAATAACATAAGATACTTGTTGAGAAAAATGAGTTTGATTGTATTCATTCAAAAGAAGAAGAACCTTACAACCTTTGCCTTGACGCTGTACAAGCTCCTCCCAGGGTCCAACAAGAAGTCTCCTCTACTTTGACAAGTTTCACTCACTCCCCAATGAAGCCAAAAAGGTATGTGATCTCTCCTCTTATGCTCAACTAGGAGGTCTTAATTTCACCAGCATTTACCCTCAAAATGTTCGGCTTCTAACCTCCCGAGTCCTCACCCCAATGCGTGTATTTATAGTGCAATGGAGGGAAGTTACTAGGTCCTCCTTCAAAGGGATAACTCCTTTAGTCAAGGGATTAGCTCCTTCTCTTTTGGGATGCATGAACCACCTCAGAGCGAACAATCCACGTCAAAATTCCTTCTAGAAAACTCTAGAATTAACCCAAAGTGAGTTTTTTAAGATAAAGCTTGCGCCTTTTGACTTTCACAGGGGTCTGCACCTACACCGTTAGGGACAAAGCGGGTAGGTACGCAGCTTTTGTACACAGAAGGTGCGGGACCGCAGGTGACCATGAGAGAAAGTGCAGAACCAGAGTTACATTGATTTTAATGTCTTTCTCTCATTTCCAAAGCTTGATTTGAAGAGCTGAGGTCTTAGACTTACTCAGGAGGACAGTACAAGTGATGATAGACCCATACTGACTGTAAATAATCATGGTGACGATATTTTTGTGTAACACTTGGGTGGAGCAAAGTGTAGGAGTTGTGGTTGGGTAGGTGGTCGAAGCAATAGAGCTGGAGCATTGTTGTATTGGGGCCTCCACCCCTGGAGTGGTTTATTCCACTGAGGTTGTGGCAGAGCGTAAGGTTTAAATGATTTGTTGGCTGGCTAGGAATGATACTGAGATGCATACGACCAAGGAGGGGGTGTAAACCAGGAAGGATGAGCAGGGGGTCCCCATGAATGTATAGTTGTGGTTTGGTTGGGGTTGTAATATGCATGGGATGACCCTTGCATGCCATGCTGGTATGATGTAGGACCATGAGGCCTCCTTTGGTTGATGTAGCAAAGATGCTCAATGACCCCTTCAGATCCTTCATATACTGCTTTGAGTCCAGGTAAAGAAGCACACTTATCTGTGGAGTGGTTTTCTTCACAGACCAAGCAAATCTCAATACAGTTCAATGACATCCGTTCCTTAGATGCCTCCTCATGCATCTAGGGAAAGAGATGGCCAAGGATCTCTCTGCTTCCTCTTGCTTCCTTTTGATGTTCATGGTGTCTAATTGCAAGGCAAGGGTTTGTAGCATCTCACTTTTGAAATCTTCCAGCATATTTCCAATTTCACCCTTGATGGATGAGTTGGAAGATGATGTACTGACCATAGGTTGAAAACCCCTACCCTCTTTCCTGGCTGCCCTAGAATGGTTTATAAAGATAGTCTTGATATCCTCATAGGGTAATTGGTATATATCTCCTCCTACTAACAAATTAAAGGTATCCAAAATATCTTCCCTTACTCCTCTGAGTAGGATCGGCTTTAGTGACTCGAGGCCAAGTGTGCACTTGGACCTTTTGTAACTGAGCTAGAATCTTTCTTCGTAGTCTTCTAAGGATTCATCCTAGCCCATGGTCATCTTGAAAATTTGTTCTTTAGTATCCTTTGACCTACAATAGTCCCAATATTTGTTGTTAAAAGCCTGTTGCATCTGATCCCAACTTGTGATGCTATCTCCAAGTAAACCCGTAAACTAGTGCAATGCTGCATCCTTGAGGGTAGATGGAAACGGTTTTAATTTTTTCTCATCATATGTATAGTCATAGGTTTGGAATATAACAACAAACTCAAATAAGAAAGTGTTGGGGTTCTCTATGGTCAGGCCATGGAAATGAGGTAGGGCAAAGGGGCTTATATTCTTCATCTTAGTGTCCTTGTTGGTTTCCCTGATGGGGAAGGCACCCTCAACTCTCTCTCTATTCCCTCTGTCATTTCAGATTTCAGCCATTAGTTCAGTAGGTATGGGTTATTCTTCTTCTTCTTCCCCTATAGGTTCTTCAAATATGTTAGGTTTCTCACCTAAAGGTTCCTTTATTTCACATCCACCGAAGAAGAGAGAAGGTTGGTTGTTGGATGAAGTGGGGGTATTTGGTAGGAGTTTCCCTAAATTGTCCCTATTCCTACGAGGCATGAAATGAAATGTTTTTGTGTTGGTTTTTGTAAGATTTTTTTTAAGATGGAAAGTACTTTGCAGAAATGAAATTTCCGATTGAATGAAAAATCACTGACGGAATGAAGAAGCTACTTGCTGAATTGAAATTCTACTTGCAGAATGGAAAGGAAAGGAGATAATAAAGATGAAATAAAGGAAGCTACTAGATTTCTTTTCCATAAATAAACTAATGGCAGAAAATTGAAGACAAGTAGAAGAAAAGAAAGAAGTAATCACATTCTACTCAAACAACTCCTCGACAATGGCGCCAAAAAGTGATGAGCGCCAGTATTGCAGCAAGGATGTTGAACATGTGGGCTACCATACTTACTTATCAACTTGGGGTTCCTACAAAATTAAAGGTGACAGTGCTATATGCACAAGTAAAAGTGAAGGTCCTACTTATTGTCACTATTCATTCAACAAGAGACCCTAGGGGTTCTAATCCAGACTTTTATAGAGTCAGAAGAAGCTTGATTCTTTGATGGAAGAAGAGAAAATCTATTCTAAGAGAGATACTCTACTGCAGTAATGAGGAAAACAACACATAATGCTAAATCACACCATATCCTAATTAACCATTTAAATAGCTATGCTAAGTAGAATTGCTAAATCAACACTAACCTAATGCTGCTATCTAAGTTACAAAAGTAAAGAGCATCAAACCATACTAATGTGTGAGCAAGAAAACTAAACTAAATCTGTTTTCACTTTTTTGGTTTTTTTTGGTAAAATCAAGCAGGAAATTTAATTGTTCCTGTGGATGTAATACGTGGATGGAAGGTGGTTGAGGATGGTAAGAAGGTTTGTGGAGTGATTGGATGGTGTGGAAGGGTCCTAGGAAGCTTTTTGTGACTTCCTAGAGGTTCCCCATCAATTCAGCCTCAAAACAAGCCGTTTCAGGAAAACCTACAGGATGTACTAGAAACCTACACAATGATCCTGTAGGAATTACAAGAAACCTACAGGATATAGCTGAGAGCTAATTGTAAGGTTTTGGCAGTGTTGGGGAGCTGCAAAAAGGTGTGTGATAAGTGGGATAGGGTATTATAAGGTGTAGGAATACTTGGGAGTAAATATCCAAGAGAAGAGATGGCTAGATTCACTCAATGTGTCTAGGGGAATTTCAATGAAAAAGGACAAAAAACTAGTGAGGGTGATGGTGGAACAAGATATGGTTAAGGTTGATGAGGTGGAAGATGGTTGTTGGTGATGAATTCTAGACCTCCTCCTGAAGTACCTGAAGTGCTTAAAACATGTGTGCCTTTCAAGAACCATGCAACAAGATATATCTTCATAAACTAGAAAAGGATGAATCAATTGCCCATATTATTCATGAAGAAAGTGTTGAAGGAAATGAGAAAATGAGTGAGATCTTATTGCAAAAATAGAGTAATGGAAAAAGATGTCAATGAAATGAACCAAGTACTGAATCAAGACAAAAAACTCCAAATCTCATGCAAGAACTAGAAATTTGTGTTTCTGGGGTTGTTGAAGGGTCTCTTCCTCAAGTCATGGTCCCAGAGGGAGGAGGTGAGGCCGAGACACCTGTTGACAACCTTATGGTGATCTTCTTCTCCTTACTAACCTGCTGTTATGAAACTAGCTCAAGAAAATATAGAAAAGATAGATCAACGCCTTAGAATTCAACCTCTTCGAGGGGGCAACCTCCTTTACATTACATAAATGAACAATTCTTGAATGATTCAAATGAAAAAACCTCCTTTCCATATATAGGAGTCTAAGGAGTCACAATATAATCCAGCCGACCTAACAATAATATTATAAAGCCACAAAAATAACAATAAAGGGATTCTATGGGGCATAGAAATAACAATATGGGGGTAATAGGGGCACAACAATATAAATAAGGGGTATAAGTACAATAGTAATGGGGTAATCACTAGTGTTATAGGGACCCAACATGCCCCTCTCCTTCAAAAAAGTGTTGTCCTCAATGCTTGAGTAGTTCTGGATACTTTTGCATAAAATTCTCATCCTCCCATGTGGAATCTTCAGCGGACAAGTTCTTCCACTTGTTAAGATACTCTGAAATTGATCGATTTCGTAGCTGTCGAGTTCTTGTTTCTGTGACTTCTTCCGGTTCCAATATAATTTTTCCTTCCTCGTCAAGTTCTGGCAATATTGTTTGAATTGGGAGCTTGTCAACTATAACCTTCTTTAAACATGAAACATGGAAAACTGGGTGCAATCGAGAAGCTGCAGGAAGCTCTAATTTGTATGCCATAGTACCAATCTTTTGCAACACCTTGTACGGACCATAATACTTTGGTGATAATTTATTATCCTTCTTAGCTTGCTTTAGGGACATTTGTTTATATGGTTGTAGCCGTAGGAATACCCAATCACCTACATCAAAACTTCTTTCACTGCGATGTTGATATGCCTGTTGTTTCATTCTATTTTGTGCCAACACGAGGTTATCCTTTAAGAGTTGGAGGACTTGTTGTTGATGTTCGATGTGATGTTCCACTGCTTGAACCTTAGAATTTTCTCTTAAATATGATGTGATGGATGGTGGTTGATACCCATAAAGTGCCATAAATGGGGTCATTTTTGTTGCTGTATGGAAGGAAGTGTTATACCACCATTCAGCCAGAGGTAACCATTTGACCCATTGTGTCTGTTTATCAGATACAAAGCAACGAAGATATCCTTCCAAACATTTGTTTACTATCTCAGTTTGCCCATCAGATTGAGGATGATAAGATGAGCTATGAGCTAACTGAGTACCAAGACAAGAAAATAATTCTGTCCAAAAATTTCCAGTGAAAATGGGATCTCTGTCACTTACAATAATATTTGGGTTTCCATGTAGTTTTTGAACTGTTTCCATAAATGCAGTAGAAATTGTACTGGCTTTAAATGGATGTGATAATGCACAAAAGTGTGCATACTTGGTAAGTTTGTCAACTACCACCATGATGACACTCTTTCACTCATACTTGGGTAAACCTGTGATAAAATACATTGAAACCTCCTCCCAACGTTGGCTTGGAATGGATAAAGGTTGTAATAGACCCGGTGTCTTAATTGTTTCAACTTTATTTTGTTGGCAAACCAAACATTCCGCCACAAACTTTTGAATATCTGATTTAAGGCCATCCCAAAAAAATTCCTTCTTAACCCTGTGGTAAGTTTTTAAAAATCCTGAGTGCCCTCCTAAGGGAGAAGTGTGCAATTCCATAAGAATCTTTTGTTTTAGCTGGGAATTCTTACAGAGGTATAAGCGATATTTGTACCATAACGAATCATTTTTCCAGCTAAATGTATCAGAAGTACTAGAATCTTGTTGTAGCTTTCAAATAAGTGCCCACACTTCTTCGTCATTCTTCCATTCCTCCCTTGCTTCGTTTATCCAATCGGGTTGGATAATAGAAATGGCACACAAAAATGCTTCCACATCCTCATCCTTTCTTGAGAGTGCATCTGCCACCACATTTTGCTTCCCTTTTTTGTAGATGATTTCAAAGTCATAACCCAACATCTTTGTGACCCACTTTTGTTGCTCTTCAGAGGATAATCTTTGTTCTAAAAAGTATTTAAGGCTATCATGATCCGTTTTTACCTTGAAGTGTCTTCCCATTAGGTAGGGTCGCCATTTCTTAAGTGCATGGAGTATTGCCAACATTTCCTTCTCATAAATAGCTTTGCTTAAAAACTTTCCCTTGATTGGACGACTTTCAAAAGCAATGGGTCTTTCATCTTGCATTAGAACAGCACCAATTCCATTTCCTGAAGCATCACATTCCACAATAAAGGTTTTTTTGAAGTCCAGTGTAGCTAAGACCGGTGCTTGGCACATTGCCTCTTTAAGATGTTCAAAGGCCTTTGTTGCTTCCGGAGTCCATGAAAATGAATCTTTCTTCAATAATGTTGTTAGAGGTGCTGCTATTCTCCCATAATTCTTAACGAACTTGTGATAATACCCTGTCAACCCAAGAAATCCTCGCAGATGCTTTATGGATGTGGGGATTTTCCATTCCTTAATGGCTTTAATTTTGCTAGGGTCTACCTTAACTCCTTCATGAGATACAATATGACCCAAATATTCCACCTCCTGGACTCCAAAGAAACATTTGGATCTTTTTGCATATAATTGTTTCTCCTCCAATAGTTGTAGCACCATGTCAACATGTTCAACATGATCCTTCCAAGACTTGTTGTAGATTAGTATATCATCAAAAAATACTAACACAAATTTTCTAAGGAATGGTTTGAAAATTGAATTCATCAAACCTTGAAATGTTGAAGGTGCATTGGTAAGGCCAAAAGGCATGACCAAAAATTCATAATGACCCTCATGAGTTCTAAATGCAGTTTCGGAATGTCTTCAATCTTCATTCTGATTTGATGATATCCCAAATGAAGATCCAACTTGGTGAAGTAAATTGATCCATGCAATTCATCCAGTAATTCATCAATGATAGGAATGGGGAACTTATCTTTAATAGTGAGCTTGTTGAGCTCCCTATAATCCGGACACATGCGCCATGATCCATCCTTCTTGTGCACCAATACTACTGGAGCTAAGAAAGAACTTTGACTCGGTTGAATTATACCAGCCTCTAGCATTTCTGCAACCATACGTTCAATTTCACTTTTTTGGACATAGGGATATCTGTACGGCCTGATGTTTGGAGGAACACTTCCTGGAATCAGATGAATAGCATGATCATGATCACGCATAGGTGGGAGACCTTTGGGAGTCTCAAATACCTTGGAATGATTGTCCAGGACTTTTTGGAGATCTGGAGAAATAGATGATTCCAATGTGGAAACATCTAGCGAACATAATTGTGAAATTACACCTCTTTGCTCCTTTTTTAGAAGCTTTGTCATGCCATTAGAGTTGATTATCTTTCCTGGTTTCCCTGCAATACCCCTTAATTCAACTTCCTCTCCTTCCATAGAAAATTTGATGAAAAGTTCTTGAAAATTAAAAGCTATTGTACCCAAGGATTGTAGCCATTGGACTCCTAGTACAACATCAGCACCTCCCATTGGAATGGAAAGCATTGGGCTAGTCAATACATATTCTCCCATGGATAGCTTGATATTATGGCACTTTCCAAGGCAATTTATTGTTCCTCCATTTGCAATCATCACTTGACACTCTGGTGCTGGATATAGGAAGCAATTCAATTCTTTTGCTACCCTACAATGAATAAAATTGTGGGTGCTTCCTGAATCAATCAACACTATTACCTTTTTCTTCTTGATTTGTCCTTCTATCTTGATGGTTTGAGGAGTGGTAATTCCCACCAATGCATTACAAGATATGGTCGGATTTATTTGTTCTTCATCTAGGCTTTGTTGCTGGAGTATATCCTCTTCTTTTGACCTTTCTTGCTCCTTTTCTTCTTCCTCTTCACAATCTATGTAGAATAATTTCTTCTCAGCACACTTATGGCCTTTTGTGTATTTGCTATCACAACTGTAACAAAGCCCTTTTGCTCTTTTTTCTTCCAATTTTTGTGGTGTCAACCTTGTAGGTTGTGGAAGACTAGGGGCAACAACACTTCCATCTTTATAGTTGTGAGTGGTATGCTTCCTAGTTGCCATAATTTTGCTTTCCATTTTTCTTGCTAACCTGAATGCCTTCTCTAATGAATCAGGTTCCCAAAGGTGAACATCATGTTGGATATTATCCTTTAAAGACCCTATGAACACATCAATCCTATGCTCCTCTAGAATATCTTTTACCCTTATGTTCAATTTTTGGAACTCCTCAATGTGCTCCATTATTGAACCCTTTTGTTTGAGACTTATCAATTGGCTAAAAAAGGTGTTGCTTTTTGTATCCTCATAATGTGCTATCAATTCTTCCGTAAAAATTGCCCAAGTGATAAATTTTTTACGAGAAAAAAGCCATTGATACCATACAAACTGATTTGGTTCCAAATATACAGTTGCCATACGTACCTTTTGTGCGTTTTGCACATTATTGAGATCGAAGAATTGCTCCATCTGTAATATCCATGTGGTGGGATCCTTGCCATCAAACATCCTCATATCGATTTTTGGAATATGGTGATTCTTCAATCCAACATTAGAGTCTATGGAATCATGATTAACATTTCTTTTGTTCTCATCATGAGTTTCCTTTACTACCTTTTCACCATTAGTAAGTATTTTTTGTAGAAAATTTGTCAAATTTGTCTTCAAATATGCCATGCCTGTCTTCAAATTTGTGTTCAAATCTATCTTCAAATTGTCCATCTGAGCTTCCATGCCATTCATCTTAGCTTCCACTCCATTTATCTTAGCTTCTGTTAACTTTTGTGAGCGTGACATTTGTTGCACTTGTTCTTGTAATTTTGATATATCATGTAGCATTTCTTCCTCTTCTTCATGAGTCATGCTAGAGCTTTCAGGTTCCTTACTAGGTGTTTGCATTTTCTTTCCTCGGGGCATCAGTTACCGATAATAATGCTCTACTATACCCTTTGAATTTCTTCAAAATAAATTTTCAAACCAAGCTTGAGCAAAAATTTTAAAAATCTACACATCTTTTTTCACTTTGTAGGAGCTCGATATTGCCTCTGATGTATCTCTATACTTTCCAATCATCTGGTTCTGAATTTGTGACCTGTAGTAGCTCTCTATGTCCTCTTTCCAATGCCACCAGTCTGATCCAAATTGGATTCTCCAAGAAAGAGTTATGCACAATCTCCCAAGATGACCTGATTATAGACCTTTCCAGAAGAGCGAAGTTGTATGAAGTGCCACATGTACAATTTTCTATATTTGGTTCTGAAAAAGATATACAAGAAACTACAGTCTGTCCTATTTCTGTACCTTCTTATGAAATTTCAATCTGATTCCCAGAGAGAAAGTTATGATGATTTTCCTTAGGTCACCTGTTTTGAATGTAATTCAGGAGTTTGCAAAAAGACTAACTTCCTCAGATCATATCTCCGCAAATATCGCGCGAAAAGATCTGAAATTTGGACCCAAGGTTCAACACAATTTCTTCTCAAATGGGTTTTCTTTACGACTTCTGAAACGTCACAGAAAAAAAAGTTATAGTGAAAATGCCACGATGACCTGTTTGGAGCAGCGAAACCCTAGAATCCAAAGCTCTAATACCAAATGTTATGAAACCAGCTCAAGAAAAGATAGAAAAGATAGATCAACGCCTTGGAATTCAGCCTCTTCGAGGGGGAAACCTCCTTTACATTACATAAATGAACAATTCTTGGATGATTCAAATGAAGAAACCTCATTTCTATATATAGGAGTCTAAGGAGTCACAATATAATCTTGCCGACCTAACAATAATAATATAAAGCCACAAAAATAACAATAGAGGGATTCTATGGGGCACAAAAATAAAAATATGGGGGTAATAGGGGCACAACAATATAAATAAGGGGTATAAATACAATAGTAATGGGGTAATCACTAATATTATAGGGACCCAACACCTGCTAATTGAAAGAAGGCACAAATGGAAGCAAACTAACATACAACCAATCTACTCTAGACTGTTGTAATGGAAATGCAACTATTTAAGAAAATGAACAATTAAACTATGAATATATGCTAGCATACATGTACAATAAAGAGGAGCCTTGGCTGCTATGGTTGGGCCCTAACCCAAGAGCTTCAACCCTCTGATCTAACTCAGTGTTGGCTTAAAGAAAAACTCATTCTTATTACCAAAACAATGGATTACATCAAAAAATATCACAAGTATTGCAACTCAAAAATAGAGTAGAGTTTTAAAATCGAAAATCCAAATCCTATTGAGGTCCTAGGCCTCTCTACTTATACATCTGAAGTCCCCAATGACTTCCTTAAAATTAGGGAGGCTTGGCTCCTAAACTAGAGATAAAATGGTGCTTTGTCTTTCACTTTCTCGGTTGCCTTCTAGTCCGCATGATTTGGTTGTTTGCATACCGAGATGATTGAGGAATATTCAAATGGAGGGGTAGTAAATGAGGAGGATTTTACCTCATATAATTCCTATCCCTTGTCCCATTCGATTTTTGACCAAGGTCTTTGCCAAAATTCCTTTCTTGTATTCTTTAATCCCGCATTAAATGCACATTAGACCACAAAGCAAAATATCCAACTCTAACTCATCTCATAAACAAAATATAATCAAAAGTATGCAATAAGTGTGAGAATAGTTGGTTTGACTAGGCTAGGAGGTGAATTAAGGCCCATATAATTACCCAATGATGAGGCTCATCACATTCAACTCGAAAGTTCTTAGTTATCTTGCATAAAAAATCTAAATTGTAATGAGGCTCTAGGCCTCTTTATTTATACAACTGAAGTTTCCAATAACTTACTTAAATCTAGGGAGGCTTGGCTCCCAATATCAAGTTGAACTGGTTCTTAAATCTCACTAGCTCAACTGCCAATGATCTTCATGACTCGGTTGCCTGCAACTCTAAGCTAGTGTGATTTGATTGAATAATTTTTGAATGAGTGAGGATTTAATGAGGAAGATACATCTCCTATAATCTCTCCTTCTTGTCTCATTCGAGTTCCTAGACCTTAATTAGGCATAATTACCATAGTTTGCTCCAAAAAAACTACAATCAATGCACATTAGACCACTAGACATAACATCTTTCTTTTACTCATCTCATTAAGAAAAATATAATTAAATCGTGTAAGGAATTATGAGAAGAGTTGATTTTAGTAAGCTTGGAGGTGTATTAAGGTCCTTTCTCATCATTCATTCATCACATTTCATAATTTCAAGGACAAACCCTATCTCACCCTGAAAATTTCTTGAAAAAGAAAACATAGCACCTCTCCATTTTCACAAACCTACATCATTTCTCATCACTCCCATACAGTTAGAAGACTTTGAAGGAAGAAGGAATGACTACTACACGAAGGCAGAATGCTGCTACAAGAAGGAAGAAATAAAAATTCTGCTAAAACCAAAAATGACAATGCCTAAGAGAGACCTAATAAAAAAAGAGAACTCCAAGGCCATTAGGCAACCATCTAGGCCACAAGAGAGAAAAATGAGGCATCCACCATCAAAACAGAACTCAAACTGTAGTGATGAAAAGAGACTTTCCAAGAGGTCTCTAATCTATTTCTAGCTTTTGTCTAAGGCCTAAAAGATGTTATAGAAATGAGAGAAAGGAATGGGAGTCAGGTTGAGAGAATGTTCTAGGCTCAGACTATCATTTATGCTCAAAAAGGGTTTCCTATAGTTTTAACAAGGTTTCTTGTAGTTTTGACAAGAATTACTACACGATGTTGAAGTTCTCATCTAAAGACATTTTGAAGGTTTCATAGGTTTCCAAATGGTGGAACAAGGTAACAAAAGGTTGATAAGGATGTGGAAGACCTTTCAAAACTGAAAAATAGTCAAGAGCCATTTTGAATAAGGGGGAGAAGGAAAACTAATGGTCTCAAGAAAAAAGGATTTTTCTTTACACAAATATGTTTTTGGGATTGTCCTTGTAGAACTTAATGCATAAGAGAGAGGCCACTAGGGCCATGACTGAGGCACAATGAGGTCACTAAGTTTCTCAGAGGATGAGCAACACTTTCAGCAAGGGGGTATGATGGGCCTCTAAATTAGACATAAATTAAGGCCCATGCCTCTGAATTAAACATAAATTAAGTCCCATCTGACTATCCTTCAACACGTTAAACCTATCATTTTACATTAGATAATGTATTTTTAACTTTAATATGTTCATTAGGAATGTTTATGAATAATTGCATATTTGTGCCTAATATTATTTATTTGTGTGGAATATTATGAGAATATTGGGAAGATTATGAAGATTTGGAGGAGGAGATAATTTAAGGACTTTCTCCCTCATACAAGAGGATCAATATTAAATTATAAATCAACAAGATATTATAGAATTATGGCATAGATTGTGGAACTCCAATGGTTGAGAAAATCTAGGAATGTGTTCCCTGTCATTTAATGCAGATTCCTAGTATTGGGAACCAGATTCACTAATCAAGGGATTCTGGTGGGGAATACTTCCTCCTTTCATGGGAAATGATTCCTAATCATTTTGTATAAGTACCAAGTCAAATTTTCCTCTATATATAGATTTTCATTAGTGTTATTGTGGAGAGAACTCGTATTTCTGCAGCTCCATTGTATTTTCTTGCAAGGATGTAATTGTATTGATGAAAATAATGAAGATTGGTGTCATGTTCAGCTTCTAAATCTTGTTCTCCTCCATAGGTCTCTGAGTTTCCTTGGGTTTGGCCATCCTAAGAGCCTCAAATCCCTTTTGTATCATTTTCTTTTCTTCTTTTCACTTCTTATTCACATGCATCTCTTGTTTTTATTTCTTTTTATTTATGCATTTAGTATTAATAATTTCTTGTTGTAGGATTGGGTTAAATGGTTTATGAAAGTTATTTTGAAGGATAAAAGCATCATTTCATCCTTTGAAAAGCTTTGGAATTTCATATTAATCATTGAGATACTTGGATTAGCTTTCTTATTCCCAAATCTAGATTTCTGGAACTCCTTTGTGGCAAAGAACAATAATTTATGCTATTTTTTAGAGCATGTTAACGAGCTTCAATCGAGTTGGTTCCACTTGAATTAGATAAAAAAAAAAAAAAAAAAACATTCTAGTTCATAAAATAAATTACCCCGTTTCATTTTCACTTGAATAGGTTAGTAATTTTATAGATTTACTAGCTCATTAGTTCTCGAATTTCTAGATTTTCGAATAGTAATTTTCTGTTATTTTTTTGCATGGGTTAGCAGAGGTATTTTTGAGTGATTCCACTTGGAATGGAGACATAAGACATCCTAGTCAATAACAAAATTTTTCCCATCAAAATTGGATTTGATTTTCTTGGTCATTCGATGAATTATAATTTTGTATAGTAAATCTATAACATCCCGTAGTAAACACATGGGATCTTGTAGGAGAACTAGTACATCCTGTAGGAAACCTTGCAGCAGCCCGTTTTGAGCCCCAATTGAGAAAAATCATCATTGAAGCTGGGATTAGGCCTCTACTTGACCTCCATGCCATCAATACCATTTTAACCCTCTTCCTCCATACTTGTCTCCCCTTCTAAAGAACAAGTGAGGATTAATGTTTGCATTTATAAAACAAAAAGATTAAAAAAGGAGTTCTTTTATATTCACACATGCACATTACAGTTAATACTCCCTAAATCAGACTCCATGCTCAGTTAGTTTAAATCATCACATGTGATAAATAGGGTTAAGTTAGGTTTTTTTTACATATAGTTCATGATATTTATGCAATTAGAATATGCTTCTTTCCTTGTACTTTATTTCCCTCAATAGGTTAAGGTTTCCATTTCGAGCATTTTGTTTTCTGCAATTAGTTTAGGATTTGGTTTCAGTACATGCACTCCATTACATCATGACAGAAAAGAAAGGACATGTTGGATACTACACATATAGTGTCGATACTTCTTAAGTTTGTATGAACCCCAGGTTGATAATTAAAATCGGTAGCCTTGGGAGCTGCAAGATAACTAAGCACTTCTCAGTTGAAGGATTGTGGCAAAACATTGTTATGTATTTTTTGATATGTTAATGAAAATGAGCATTTCCTTGATCTAGCACTGAGTTGAAGCAGAGGGCTGAAGCTCTTGGGTTAGGGCCCAACCCTAGAAGCAAAGCTTCCTCTTACTATACTTGTATGCTTAGGTTATTTCATAGATTGCTTGTTGAATTAATTTTGGCATTGTTTCATTGCAAGTATTAGTGAATTTGATTAGTTTGATTCCATTTGTGCATAGTTGTAGCAGTAGCTTTAGAGAGATAAATGAATACCAAAAAGGCTGATAATAGGTGGATCTTGCCTCAATCCTCCCTTCAAGGGCCATGGTTTGAAGGAAAAACTCCCATTCAGCCCCAAAAAGACAGAATTATGATTTCTTATGAAATTTAGGGTTTTCTACTAATTAGGCCAGCATCTTTCAGTTTTCAAGGATAGGTTGCAGTTGTTATTTCTGATATCTCCAGCTTTGTATTAGATTTCATGGTGTTTCACAATAGGCTACAATTATTTCCATGCATGAACTAAGAAAATGAATGAGTGATGAGCACCAATATTGTAGCAAGAATGTTGCAACTCTTGGGGCTACCAACTTTACTTTATCAACTCGGGGTTTGTACAAACTTGGAGGTGATAGTGTTGTATACATAAATAGATGCAATGGATCCAATATTTGTCATTGTTGAGTTGGTGATAGACCACTAGGGTTTCTCAAACCAACCTTCTATTTATTTAGGATAACTTTGATTACTAATGGAGAAAAGGGAATTTTACCCTAATTGAGATAATTGAAATATTATCTACTGCAGTAATGAAAGACTGAGATAAATGCTTAAAGCACACCACTCATCTAGTTATCTATTAAGATATCTTGCTTCAGAAGATTTCTAAGCTAGCATATGTTGTTATAGCACCATTTACCACTCTTGGTATATATGATGCTTTGTTTATGGCCTAGGGCAACCCCTCCTTCCAAACTTGTTCCATATATATATAAAAATAGTGTTTTATTCCCTGTACGCTACTTTTCCCTGAGCTGAAAGCATGTATACATGGTTCAGTCAATACCCAACCTGCGTATATGTATTAAAACACTTAAAAATTTACATTTCCTTAATTTTGAGTGGAGTTCACGGGTTTTACCTGTTGATTACCTCCTATTTCCCATGGCCCAACTGTTTCCAACTAAAAAAATAATTGGGAGAGGTATAAATAGACCTCTATGGGAAGGCCTTAAGAGAGGAGAAGGGATCGAGTTATTATACTAAGATTATCCCTTACTGAGTCTGATGAATCCCTGTGCTTCATGCACTTCGCCAAACTTCAGGAAACCCTTGTTTTCTTGATTATAGATATCCTTCCTTTTGCTTGAGATATCATGGTGTTAGTGATGGAAGAAGATTGTTGAAGGCTAGGATAGGATGAATCCGAAGGATGGTTCCACTTGGAGCCAGAGAAAGACTCAGGTGAATTCTCTCCATGTTATTTATAACTTATTGCAATAAAAGAAATGTTGTCTTGTTTCTGAAATTAACTTTGCCTATGCATCAAATTATGTTTTAATTCATATATAAATGTCATTTTTATGTATGATCAATCATTTGTTTATATGATATAAAGTCAATTTTGTGAATATTATTTACTCCTATACTGCTATGTATGTTTGAATTGAATGATTTTCAAGTTTGAAGAACATCGAGAGTTGCAGAGGGTTTGAAATTTGCGGGACCTACTCGAATGAAGGAAATCCAGGTACGGTCACTCTTATGTAGTTTGATAATATAAGAATATTGCTTGAACTGTTTGAGTATTTCATCTTGTAGTATGCTTATGATCTGTTGTGGTTCTAACCTAAAGCCTTAGGGTGCTTACACCTGAAATAGAATTGGTGACTCTGTTGGGGATAATAATCTTGTTATTCCTAGTTTGGGTTGTTCATTCTCAATCAGGGCTCAGTGTTTGGTTTGCTTGCAGTTATAGTCTTATTTGGTCTACTAGAGTCCCAGGCCTCAAGTCTGATCTTTTGGATCAGATTTTGTTTTTTATTTTTTCTTGCAAAGCTTTTTATACACTCTTTACTTTGTTTACAATCATGTATACATGCTTGTTTCTGTAAAGTGAACTCGTGTATATGCGAGTTTCTTATGTCAGGAGCATGTGTGCATGCCTCTGTGTTTGAACACAGTAGGGTATGCAAATTTTTGCATTGTTTTTTCAAATATTTCAACTCAGATAGATTTGTTTCCTGGTATTTTCAGTCTCTGTGTGGTCAATTGTTGTTTGAAGAATTTAATTATTCTGCAACCTTACTATTTCGAAGTCTCTTCCTCATTGAAAATATTTGGCCTAGGTTTGCTTCTTTAGCGAGTTTGTAGTTTGTGTTTTGACACACAAGACTTTGTCCTAAAGTTCTTGATTGTTCTAGTCCTCCAGAACACGAGATTGTTTTCAATTTCAGAGTCAAGCCCAGATTTCAAATCTACTTGCTTTTCTCTCCTTTTTTTGTGGCCTCATAGCTTTCTTGCTTTTTGAAAGTCTTTTTGATGAATTTGGAAGTATTTCTTTCTTGGCTTCATGGTCAGTTTGTCAAACTCTTTGCTGTTATGTGGGTCATTTTGTACAAGTTGAAGTCTTTTTGCTCATGTTTTTGTTAATTTTTGAGTTTGTAACTTGCAAAGACTCCTTGTGCTCTTTTGAGCTTTAGTAGCATTTTAGTGATTTCAAAAATTTGTTCTGGTTGTTTCTTTAAAAAAAAGGATCTCAAAAACTTTGTTTTTGTTTTTCTTTAGCCAAGTTTGGTTTATGGTTTCTTTTTGTTGTTGAAAGTGAATTGTAATCTTTTACAATTTGTCCTTCTTGTATGGAGAGAATTTTGTGTTTAAAATTTGTATCCTCTTCAGTACTTATGTTGGCTCATTGTTAGTTATAAACAATTACTTTTTCTTTTTTAGTGTTATTTAGGATCTTGCATCTCCATTATATGTTGCATTAGGGTAGTTTGCATTGTTAAAGCATTCATAGTCTTTTAGTTTTTGGGTGTGTGAAGTGTGTTTCAAGAAAAGAAGAGAAAAATTACTTTGCTTTGTAGAAGTTTCATAGAACCCATATAGAGATCTCTTTTCATCGAAGAAAAAATGATTGCATTCATGTAGTTAGTTTTTCATTGATTTCTGTTGCATCATACAAAAATCATTGGTTTCACTCCCATCTTTACCATTGACTTAAAGAATAACCATTAAAATCAAACAATTAATTAAAATAAACTAGAAATTTTATGTTGTCATCAGAATACACCAACAAATTTAGGTTTATTAGGGCCTTGGATTATGCGAGAGGAGAGTTAAATTTCCGAGGCTGCTTAAAATTACAAAACATAGAAGTTTGATTAATGAGCGAAATCCAATAGCGTTAGGGAGACCGGGAAAGATCTATAAATGGGAGTAATGCACGAGGGAGAGTGAAGATAAGGATGAGAGGTACCCCCTCTCTTACTTGTTCGATCTTCCCTCACAACTATTCCGCCCAGATTCTGATACGAGTTGGTGACCATAGTTTCTTGTCTTAGGGTTCACACAGGTGGCTACGGAGGGGAATCCCGTGGCACCTGAGGCTGACATTGTATCACGTTCAGCAGTACCTCTAGAGGGTACCCTTGTGAAGCTTGGGTGCTTGCACTGACAAAGGCTGTTGTCTGGAGGTCAGCGTAACTGCCTCTGATACCTTCGCTAGTATGCTTAGGGCATAATTACCCCAATCTATTTTCGGAAGGCCCTTTTTATTAATTTTCTTGTATTTTTGTGTCCGCTCCTAATCACCCAGAACGGAAATACTAGAGAGTTGTTTGATTGCTAATATCTTTAGGGACTTTTTAGTGACTTTTCTTTTCTCCTAGTTAGCCTGGCTTTATAATCTTTTGAGTCTTTAAGTAGATCTTTTAAATAATTCAAAGTGGATGATCGACCATCTCGATGGTCTAGGAGACTTCGTGGGTTATCACCTATGAGTCCTTAGCGTTTTCTTAGAAGGCGTAGGAGCAATTTTTCCAGTGGTTTTCAACCAGTGGAAGCAGGTGCATCAGAGATTGATCCTCTGCTTGGGGTCATTAATTCACAAGATAGACCTAGCACCAGGTAGAGATTTAGAGAGGAACACACTAGTTTTTTCTCTAGTACTTTTTCAGTCGGAAGATAAAATCAAAGTTGAAGAGTTTTTAGATTTAGTTGTGGCTTCGAATTCTCCTTTTCCTCCTGATCATCCAGACGTTCTATTGTATGTCGGAACCTCGACCCATAGACCTTCAAGCCCAGGTTTACACCCATCTATTCCTTCGATGACCATTGTTAGAATCATCACATCTATGACGAGTGTTGAGAGTATGAAAACTCTTGTATTTGTATAAGGAGGAGGAACTATTTCCATCCCTTATATTACTCCCAGTTGTTGGGTTGTGTTATATTCTTTCCACGACTAACCCACGTAGTGAACCGGGGGGTTAGAGGGGGGCGGCAGCCCCCCCTGTCTGGGGGGGTTTGAGGGGGGCGGGTAGGCCCCCTCTACGGGGTCCGGGGCAGCACCTCGGGAAATTTTTTTTTTGGACCCTATATTAGGTTGGGCGAATCTACCTATGGTTTTTGGTCCATGGTTTTGGATGCGATGGTTTTTGGTCCATGGTATTGGATGCTTCGGCATGTATAAATATGTATTGTAACATTGAAAGGAATATAATGAAAAATCAAGCTGGTAGTCCCGGTTTTGGGATCCAGGGGAAAATCTCTGTGTATATGTGTTTTATGTGTTATGCTCTCGCATTGTTTATTTTTCTGTGATTTAGAATTCGTATGTAGGTAATTTCTGTACGGGGTTAAAACCTACATTTGGTATCAGAGTTGTTTTGGCTTCAAGGGGACGCCTTTGTTGCTGAGGGGTTTTCGCTCGGGCCTGTGGTAGACCCTGTTCAGTGGGAGATCTATGAGATCAATTCTGGTGGTGAAAGAAGATGGCGAGCAGCGGAAAGATAGAGATCGAGAAGTTCAATGGTCAGAGTTTTGAGTTGTGGAAACTCAAGATGGATGATCTGTTGGTGGATAAAGATCAGTGGATCGTGGTAGATCCAGGTACTAAACCAACGGGAGTGACCGATAAAGAATGGAAGAAGTTGGATCGGAAGGCAAAGAGCACAATATGATTGTGTGTCTCAGATTCTGTATTGTTGAATGTATCAGGGGCAGCTACGGCGAAGGCTTTGTGGGACAAGTTAGGGACTTTGTACCAATCTAAGTCTCTGGTGAATAAACTGTTCCTGCGGAAAAATCTGTATAACCTGAGGATGAAAGATGGAGACTCGGTGACAGAGCATCTGAATGCATTTAATACTGTGGTAAGTCAGTTAGCGTCTGTTGATATTAAAATTTCAAATGAAGATAAGTGCATCAGTTTGTTGTGTTCTCTACCAAATTCGTGGGATAGTCTGGTTATTGCAATAGGTAGCAATGCAACTGCTTTGCAGTTTGATGAAATAGTCTCAGCCTTGCTGACGGAGGAGATGAGACGGAAAAATATGGAGAGGCAAAATGGTGATGCCTTGTCTGTACGAGGACGGTCCCAGAATAGAAACAAGAATAAGTCATCGAGTAGGAGATCTAAATCTAGAGGGAGATCTAAATCTCCAGGAAAACTTGTAAAGGTGGTGTGCTGGAAATGCGGAAAGGAAGGGCACTTCAAAAGGGACTGTAAATCTAAAGCTCCTGATAAAGGAAAGGGATCTGATGATGCTCCTTCTACAGAGGTGAAAACCACCTCAGATGAAGGTGGGGATGTGTACTTGGCTTCTTCAAGTACACATGTAGATCATGAGGCATGGTTGATTGACTCAGGTGCATCCTTTCACTTCACTCCCCATAGAGAGTGGTTCTGTGAGTATCAGAAATACGATGGTGGTGATGTCTTCTTAGGAGATGATAGGAAGGCTAGAATCATTGGTCGCGGAAAAGTAAAGTTGAAGTTGCAAGGTGGAAGGGTTAGAACACTTCCGGGTGTTCTGCATATTCCTGCATTGGCCAGAAATATGATTTTTGTAAGCAAGTTGGATGATGCAGGTGTAAAAATAGTGTTCGAGAAGGATACCTGCAAGATGGTTCGGGGAGCACTGGTATTGATGCAGGGAGTTCGGACTGGAACTCTATACAAGCTGCAAGGTAGCATTGTTGTTGATGGGTGCAACAGTTATGTGGTTCCTGAAAGTGGAGCTGAAATAGTGGTCTCTGGAGAGAAGACCATGCTGTGGCATCAAAGGCTTGGACATATTGGAGAGAAGGGCCTTTGAATACTTCATGGTAAAGGTATGGTAGAAGGTATGAGTAATAGCTCTCTGGATTTTGATTTCTGTGAAAATTGTGTATATGGGAAGTAGAATCGAGTGAGTTTCCCCTCTGGTGCTAAGAGGGCGAAACAAATATTAGAGCTTGTGCACAGTGATGTGTTTGGACCTGTGAAAGTTCCATCATTGGGTAAGTCTGTGTACTATGTATCATTTATAGATGACTTCTCAAGGAATACATGGATATATTTCCTTAAGAAGAAATCTGAAGTCTTTGACAGGTTTAAAGAATTTAAGGCTTTGGTGGAAAATCAGACAGAGAAGAAGATAAAGGTGCTGAGGACAGATAATGGTGGAGAGTTTTGCAGCAAGGAATTTGAAGAATTCTGTAAGAAGTGTGGTATAGCATGACAAAAGACTACTCCATATACACCTCAGCATAATGGAGTCGTATAAAGAATGAACAAGACGTTGATGGAAAGGGCAAGAATCATGCTCAGTGGTGCCGGGTTAGGACAAGAATTCTGGGCAGAGGCGGTGGATACTGCATGTTACTTGGTCAATAGGTCACCTTCATCAGCGTTGGAGGATAATACTCCACAAGAAGTATGGACTGGTAAGAAACCCTCTCTTTCACATCTGAGGGTATTTGGATGTGATGCATATGTACATGTTCCAAAGGAGAAACGAACCAAGTTGGATAGTAAATCTGAAAAGTCCATCTTTATTGGGTATAAGGATGGTTTAAAGGGTTATAAGCTTTGGAACCCAGTAATAAGGAAGGTTGTGTATAGCCGAGATGTGGTGTTCAGAGAGGTGAAAGATGTTATTAAACATGAAGTCCAACCAAAGGAACCTGAGAAGATAGAGTTTGAGCTAAAGGAGGAAGAATCAAACTCTACAACAGAGGAGGAATCAGAAGATGAAGAGCCACAAACTCCGGCTCTGAGAAGATCAATTCGAGAAAGAAGGCAGCCAGAAAGGTATAGTCCATCTGCTTTCTGTTCAAATTTTGCTTTGTCTGTTACTGATGATGATCCTAGAACTGTGAAGGAAGCAGTGGATTCAGAGGATGGAAAACTCTGGAAAGAGGCCATGGTTGATGAAATGGCATCTTTGCACAAAAATGAGGCTTGGGATCTGGTGGAGTTGCCGGCTGGAAGGAAACCCATTGGCAGCAAATGGGTGTTCAAAAAGAAGACAAATGCAGAAGGGAAGGTGGAGAAATACAAAGCTCGGTTGGTAGCAAAAGGATATTCCCAAGTGCCAGGAATTGATTTTGGTGATATTTTTTCTCCTATTGCCAAGGTAACTTCTATTAGATTACTTTTATCTGTTGCTGCTGCTTTTGATTTTGAGGTAGAAGAGATGGATGTGAAGACAACATTTATTCACGGGGATTTGGAAGAGGAAATCTACATGAAGCAACCTAAAGGCTTTGCGGTGAAGGGTAAGAAAGAACTGGTATGCAAGTTAAAGAAGTCTCTGTATGGGTTAAAACAGTCACCAAGGATGTGGTATCAGAAATTTGATACATTTATACGGGGACTTGGCTTCACCAGAAGCAAAGCAGATCACTGTGTGTATTTTAAATTAATTGGTGACCGTGTTATTTATCTGGTCTTGTATGTGGATGATATGTTGTTGGTTGGAAATGACAAAGAAATTATCCAGGATTTGAAGACCCAATTGTCCTCCAAATTCGACATGAAATATCTTGGTGCTGCAAACTATATTTTGGGCATGGAAATTAAAAGAGATCGGGCAAAGAGGAAGCTCTGGTTAAACCAGAGGAAGTATGTCGAGACAATACTGCAGAGGTTTAATATGCAGGATAGTAAACTGGTGAAGGTTCTTATTCCTGTAGGTGTGAGGTTATCTGCTGAACAGTGTCCCAAGACACAAGAAGAGGAAGAGGACATGTCCCGTGTTCCATATGCGAGTGCAGTCGGTAGCCTGATGTATGCAATGGTCTGTACTAGACCAGACATTGCACATGTAGTGGGAGTATTGAGCAGGTTTATGTCAAAACCAGGGAAGGAGCACTAGACAGTAGTGAAGCGGGTTTTCAGGTATTTGCATGGCACTAGTGATTATGGTTTATGCTACAAAGGAAAACCAGGATTGGACAGAGTGTTGGATATTCGTGGCTTTGTTGATGCAAACTGGGCTGGAGATCTAGATCAGAGAAGATCTACAAGTGGGTATGTGTTTAACCTATTTGGAGGTGTAGTCAGTTGGATGAGTAAGAAACAATCTGTAGTGGCATTATCAACTACAGAGGCAGAATACATGGCAGCCACTCATGCAAGCAAGGAAGCAGTTTGGTTGCAAAGATTGTGTTCAAGTATGGGGTTAGTACAGGGAGCTATAAGAATAGACTGTGACAGCCAAAGTGCAATTTTCTTGGCAAAGAACCCTGCTTATCATTCAAAGACAAAGCACATTGATGTTCAGTATCACTTTGTGAGGGATATGATAGAAGACAAAAAGGTGTTGCTGGTAAAGGTGGAAACTTTGAAGAATACTACAGATGCATTGACAAAAGATGTGAGCTCTGAGAAATTCTCTTGGTGTAGAGAAACAATGGGCATTTCAGGGCTAGAAAAATGACTAAGCTCTTCTGTGGCCCCCTGTGGAAAGAAAACAACAAGTGGGAGATTGTTGGGTTGTGTTATATTCTTTCCGCGACTAACCCACATAGTGAACCGGGGGGTTAGGGGGGGGTGGAGCCCCCCCTTCGTTGCACCGATTGTGCAGCGGGGGGGTGGCAGCCCCCCCCTGTCCGGGGGGTTTGAGGGGGGCGGGTAGCTCCCCTCTACGGGGTCCAGGGCAGCGCCCCAGGAAATTTTTTTTTTGGACCCTATATTAGGTTGGGCGAACCTACCTATGGTTTTCGGTCCATGGTATTGGATGCTTCGGCATGTATAAATATGTATTGTAACATCGAAAGGAATATAATGAAAAATCAAGCTGGTAGTCCTGGTTTTGGGATCCAGGGGAAAATCTCTGTGTACATGTGTTTTATGTGTTATGCTCTCGCATTGTTTATTTTTCTGTGATTTAGAATTCGTATGTAGGTAATTTCTGTACGGGGTTAAAACCTACACCAGCATGAATATATTTGGATCTACTTCCATTTTGTCAATGAGTGGAAGTTCTCAGGCTACTGCATCCGGTTTTGGATTTATCCCTTATGGAATGTCATCTCACGGGATTCCTTCAGTTCCTTTGAACATACCATCGACCGCCTCCACATCCATAATGAGTGGATTGACTTCTTTTCAAGGTTTTCTATTTGGAAGTGGTCATATACCACATTCTAATCCAACTGTAGGGTCAATGCCTTTTTCCTTTACAGGTTAAGGTAATAACCCATTCCAGAGTTGGACAAACCTTGTGGTTAGTGGGACAGGAGCGAGAATCAATTTTATTCCAGCCAATAAGGGAATGTGTCATATTCTTCAGTTAATTCATTTCAAAATTTTCCACCCTTTTCTAATGCATGGAATCCTTATCAGGGGCTATCAGCGCCTTTTAACACTTCTTTAGGGGGTAACTTCACCGGTTATGGAGGATTTTCGGCAGGAGTTGGTCAAATTCCAAATTTTTTTGGACCACAGAAAGCACCTTTTGGTTCGGTAGGCCCTACAATTTACTTCGGAAAACCTAGTGTTTTTCAAAATCCAGGTCATTCTTTTAAGACCTTTGGGAACCTTGCCCGCACTGAATGGAATTCCCAAGGTCTGCCACGACTCCCTTTTCTGGCCATGCTAAACTTGACAGACTTAATTAAATTGACAAATGATCCAATTTGGTACAATCCATCTTGGCCTCCGGTCCCAACTAAACTTCCCTCAGATATCCCGAAATTCGAAGAGAAGAATGGTGAAGATCCGGGAGAGCACGTAACCACATTTCACTTATGGTGCTCATCCAACTCCCTGATAGATGATTTGATCAGGTTGAGGTTATTTTAGCGCACCCTAACCAGAAATGTGGCCAAATGGTATATAGAGTTTCTAGGGGGAACCTATAATTCTTTTTGTGATTTGGCTAATGTCTTTTTGAACCATTTTTAGTTGCCTGTCCCATATGAAGCCGAAACTCAACTTCTGGCTAACTTTCAGTAAGACACCACAACTCACATTTCAAATCACATCCAGGAATGGAGGAGGAGGAAAAGGCTGATCAAAGTTGAAATCCTGCTAGAGTACCTTCTCGAATGGTTTCTCAAATCATTACAACCTAAAATCTCAAAGGATGTGTCTCTCTTCGGTGTTTATACAAAAGAGAAGACCATTTTCAGAGCCCAGCAATTGGAACTGATATATTCTCAGTCTGGGGTTCTTCAAAATATTCTACCTGATGCTCCTAGATCTAAGGTCGATTTAGCCAAACCCAAACCAGGTCCCCATGCTGACGGTATAGTCAGATCAATTGATGTTAACACGTTGAAGCTTTTGAATCAATTACAATAGTTGTCTCTACAAACTGCTTCTTCTACCCAGGAAACACCATCTGTACCTAAACCTTCCCGACCTACCTCTATAAACAATGTCCAAATCACTAACCCCAAAGGAAATCGACAATCCGATGGGAAGAGGAAGGTACGAGGTAAGAAGAAGAACCAAGAAGGAAAAGGCAATGCAAACAAACCCGGCAATGATTCCAGAGAGGGTAGGCTAGAGTCCAAGAAAAAGGTAAAATCTCCATGCAAGCTATGCAATGGAGATCATCTAACTCACCTCTGCCCTAAGATGCAAGGCGCTCAATGCTTATTAGTATAGCAAGGGTCCTATAGCTCCCAAGCTATTTTGAGTGACCCTTTTCCCCAAGGGTAGCAATTACTTATTGGCATGAATTCTAATGCTAGTACCTCTGCTAGGGGCAACCAAGAAGGGGATAATTCATCAAATGTTTATATGATGAGCTCTCATATCGACATCGTTACGTGAGCATGCGATTATGGTGAATAAGAAACATCTAAGGCTAAATCTATTCCCAAAGCCAAAAAACCACTTCATATTGAGTGGCCCTCTGTTGAGTCTATACCTCGAACACCGAAAGGCTCCACAAAGCACTCAACTATTGACCCTAATGCTAGGGCAACACAAAACTACTCGATTGTAGAAGATCTGGCTCAAATTCCTTGTGCTATGTCAGCATTGGAGGTACTCCAGTCATGTCCTGCTCAAAGAAGTTCTTTGCTTTCGGCAATCGGCGTAGTAGACCCAAAGAATTCTTTAGTGCTCACTTTTGATATGTTGAATGTCAAAAAAAGACTTCCTCACCATATGGCTTTCCAGATAAAGTCCACATACGAAAAGACCAATATTTTTCAGACTGTTATAGATGAGGTAGCTTCTACATGCATGATGTCTATGTCATGTTGGAAGGCCATTGGATCACCTTCATCTGTTCCTTCAGCGACTCTTTTGACTGGATTTGATGGAAATTCTCATAGGCCGCACGAGATTATCCCGGCCTTTCCTATATGTGTTGGGGGAAAGGTAGTGAATATTGAGGTAGAAATCATTGATGCAAACCTGGATTATAACCTCCTCTTAGGTAGGAATTGGATTTACAAGATGGATGCCATAATTTTATCATTATTATGTATCTTGTGTTTTCCTCATGAGGGGAGGATTGTTAGATTTGATCAGTTAGATTATTCTCCGGGTGACTCTCATGCAACTTTGGATTCTACCATTCCATTGGTGGACATTTCCCATCAATCTATTGAGAATTTAGGAGTTGGGATGTACTCTTTGTTAATGGGTATATTTTACCTCCTTTCTCCTACAACTAGAATTAATGTGATTTCATCCTCTAGGGGACCTTCTCGGAAAGAGTTCTTTTGAACTTGTTATTTTTCGGACCCTTGGCCCTTACCTTCATCTACCACCACATTAGATGGTGGGCAGGTAGGTGGAATGGAATTTCCCATTTCTGCAGCAGAACTCACTTATCAATCTATCATTAACTTTGTAGACAACCGTCTTGGACCCTCAATTTTGCTTCAGCTCTGGATTGCTTGGATACAGTCTTGCCATCTGAAGAAGAAATTTTGGAAGCAATGATGGGTGTGGATCGACCATGGAGTGATTTACATCATTGTTCATATTTTCTCCCTCCATTGCATGAATTTGAATTTAATTTGTCCAATTTGTCTACTAGTGAAGTTTATACAGTTTCAAACCCTTTGGCTCCAACAAAATTTTTTGCCAAAGGTAACATGTCGGTTATCTCACAAATTGTACCTAACAATGTAAACTTTGAAACGGGAACTATAAACTCAAAATAGGAACTCTGGCCCAAAAACCCTAAAAAAATATCAAAAACAGTGCTAAAAACGAAAAGTGTGTATACTGGAATGATGTTTTTATTTTTTAGGCGTAAATTTTGAACATGTTTTAAAAATGGCAGTGAATACGGAATTTACTATGAATTTTTTGTGCAAATAATAGCTTCAAAATGAAAGTAATGATACTGGAGCAATGATTTTTTTTTTTAGGGTCAATTTTCAAAATTTTAAAAAAATGCTAATAAAACCAATTTTTTATGTCTCAAACAAATTTATTTATGAGGAAAAAACACATTAATGTTTTTGGTAGAATATCATTTTTCTTTCCTAAGTATAAATTTAACATGTTTTCAACCATAACATGCTAGATACAAAAGAAATTGAAAATTTTTCAACTATAAAATTAAGAAACCATGACATTATGAAAAAATTACATCACTAAATGAATTCAAAAGTCTTTCTTTGTATACTAAATAAAACATACATTATATCTCTAATTTGATATTGCATTGTAGATATTTAAACAATAAAATTTATCATACTTAAGACATATAATCCAACAACATAAAAATGATTCATAACTTCTCATTTAACACCATATGGAAAACATTAATTTTATTTGAAGATACGATGCATACATCAGTTATATAAACTGTCTTAAACAATTATTCAAAATCATTCATATTTTCTTGCACACCATCAGAATTCACATCTTCAGATGAGTGACTAGATGTTGATGAAGATGTTCCATATTCTTCTCTTTCATCAACTAGTGCCCCATCTGAGTCCACATGCATGCCGAACATTCCAGGTTTCAAAATTCTTCTAGATCTACGACTGGTTTCAGCAGACTCCCATGTCAACACTATTCCTTCTGGTAACAAACTTTTCAGAATCTTTATCGTCTTGAAGCAAAGAGTTCCTCTCTTTGTTAAATTGAAGTCATAAACAAGTATGTCAACATCCTCCAATTGTAATATGTCTGTGCGGCGGCGATTTATATTTGTACCCTTTCTTTTTCTTTTTCCGCCATTTTTTTTGTCAACTACCATCTCTGGCTTATACACACCATTGAATGGGTGTGTATTTGTGGCATACCAATGTACTTCAACACCTGTAACATCCTCATTTTCTTTAAAGACCTTTATAACTTTAGCAACCCAAAATGGATAGCCATTGGGATCTCCATCTGCTGGCACTGCAATCATGCAACCCTCCTTAATATCCTGTACTGAACCCCTGTAAAGGTCTTCCATGGCTTCACGTTGTGCACGAGATCTTCTGGAACCAATATACATCTCTCTTTCCATTGCCTGTGAAGAATTAATAATACCTTGACTTTGTTGCTGTTCAACAATGTTTACTTCCTCATGTTCATTCGACACATTTTGTGGCCAACTAAATGGATTTTTCAAAGGTATATCTTCATTTGTTGTTGTTGAAATGATATCACTTTGATTATTGAAAAATGACTCCCACCAAACTGAATCAGCAATGTCAAAGTACTCATATGTATATCTAATACATTTTTTAATTTCTTCCAGGCAATCAGAATAATTTATATGTCTATTCTATCTGCGTGCATTCTGAACTTCACCAACTGATTGTAATAGCAATATTTTTGATGCAAATATTGGACGATCTGGAATGAACTTCAAAAATTGCAAACCTGATGACGGTGCCCATTCTGTAGTAGTTGAAAACTTCTTGCCCCATATTAGTGTTTTCCCATCAATTTTTTTGATACCCAATTGATGTTGGAAGCTAATGTCATTAAGTTGTTCAATGCATTTCCCCTCACCATATAATCCCAGAATAAACCTTTGCATGTCAACAGTTTCTTCCAACACATCAAACGTAGGCTCTGGCATGTATGATTTCTTAATACATTCAATTAGTGATGGCAAGCTCCCAACTTCCTTCCTCCTCAATGTGACTGAAAAACGATTGAACATCTGATCAATATGGTCATGAGTGTGCCCAACAAGGAGGAAACCAACCTTTACCTTTTGAAAAATTCTCAATTCAACAAGCATGTTTAGATATCCAAAAACAACCTGATTTTTTTTTTTCACGGCAAGTGTTGTCCAATTGTAGATACAAAACTTCAGGAAGATTACCAGACCAATGAGAAATCACATCATGAATTATGGTTATCGTCAGATTTGCATCATTATGAATATTTGGAGCTATGAAGTACACCCTTGGCAACATTTTCCCATTGAAGACCATACAACCGACCAAGTGAAACTGAATAAAATTTTCCTCTTGTAAATTTTTGGGTGTGTGAACAAAATGTGGTAAAAGTGTTTTCTTCTGGTCCATACCATCAATTATCAAACTCAATATTTATTCGGATTATCATAACACTTCTTTCGATGCTTGTACAACTTCTTCCTTTTATTTGTTTGTTGTTCGCGATGCTCCTGAAGTTATTTGACAATTAAATCTATACAACATAAAAGAAATTCATTAAGAAATATGTTTTCATAGTTGATGACTATACAATTTTAAAAGTTAAAGTTATGAACGCTTCCCTCTTTTTGAGCCTTCACATTTGTCCCTTTTTTATTTAAGAGAAGCACATGTACTGCAAATCCCCATCCTTGTCTTCTTAGGAATACGGACATTATTGAATTCTTTCTTCCATATCTTCACAAAATATTGATATGTAATAAATTGGCCATGTCCCTTAGCACCTTCTGCATATTCTTTGTATAAGTTGTAGATTTCTCGTCTTGAAAAATTATTTGGAATATGTATTGTCTCTCTATTTGGCATACACTCTCCATGCTTTGAAAAGAAATCTTTCATCCATGACATTGCAGTGTTTGATAATGGCCCAAACTATCTTTTATGACGTACTTCTAAATAAAATGTGGGATCCTTTTCCAAATTTTCTTGAATTCTCGAGAGACAAAAATTCCCAATCGAATGAAACATTTTGAAAGCTTTTCTACACAATAATAAATTCCTAATATGGTAATCATAACCTGACAATGTAGATTGCATGCATCCAACTAAATATGAATTTTGCATGTTTTTATTCATTGACAAATATCTCTTCTTTCTTTCTAATGCAAATGTGAAATCCATATGTTTCAAGAAATTTTTTTGGCAACATTCACTTGAAATGAGAGCACTGGTAGAACTTCTTCTCGTCAGATATTTTGCTCTACCCCTTGTATAACTAGAACAACTTGCATTTATACAAAAAGGTCTACTCCTACTCCTCGATACAATATTTCTTGGCAACATCTCCATCATTGGATCATCATTTTTATAAGGATTTTCATCATAATTAAGAGGAATGTTATCCACACTATGATCATCTCTGCTTTTCAGATATTGACTTAGAGGACACTCTTCATCTTCCCCTTCTTCAGTGCCACTGTCATAGTCTTTAGAATTCGGACTGAATGGAAAATTTGACTCAATGTTTAATGGATATTCTTCCTCATGTGCATTGTCAGTGCTACTCTCATAGTCCATAGAATTAGGACTACGTTGAAAATGAGACTGTTTACTTATTGAAGATGCTACATCCTGTCCTTTGTCACTGCTACCTTTATAATCATTAGAATTAGGACTAACTACATGATCCTGTCCTTCATCACTGCTGCTCTCATAGTCCTTAGAATTAGGACTAAGAGTACACTGTGACACTCCAATCTTTTGAAATTCATCATCCCGCACTTCATCACTGCTGCTCTCATAGTCCTTAGAATTAGGACTAAGTGGATACTTTGACACTCCATACTTTTGAAATTCATCACCATGCTCTTCATCACTGCTGCTCTCATAGTCCTTAGAATTAGGACTAAGTGGACACTTTGACACTCCATTCTTTTGAAATTCATTACCACGCTCTTCATCACTACTACTCTCATAGTCCTTAGAGTTAGGACTAAGTGGACACTTTGACACTCCATTCTTTTGAAATTCATCACCACGCTCTTCATCACTGCTGCTCTCATAGTCCTTAGAATTAGGACTAAGTGGACACTTTGACACTCCATTCTTTTGAAATTCATCACCACGCTCTTCATCACTGCTGCTCTCATAGTCCTTAGAATTAGGACTAAGTGGACACTTTGACACTCCATTCTTTTGAAATTAATCACCACGCTCTTCATCACTGCTGCTCTCATAGTCCTTAGAATTAGGACTAAGTGGACACTTTGACACTCCATTCTTTTGAAATTCATCACCACGCTCTTCATCACTGCTGCTCTCATAGTCCTTAGAATTAGAACTAAGTGGACATCGTGACAGTCCATTCTTTTGAAATTCGCCATTATGCACTTCAAAACTGCTGCTCTCATAGTCCTCAGAATTAGGACTAAGTGGACACCGTGACACTCCATTCTTTTGAACTTCACCGTCATGCACTTCAAAACTCCTGCTCTCATAGTCCTCAGAATTAGGACTAAGTGGACACCGTGACACTCCATTCTTTTGAACTTCACCATCATGCTCTTCAAAATTGCTACTCTCATAGTCCTCACAATTAGGACTAAGTGGACATTGTTACACTCCATTCATTTGAACTTCACCATCATGCTCTTCATCACCACTGATTTCATAGTCCTTAGAATTAGGACTAAGTGGAATCTGTGACTCTTTATTAATTTTAAATTCTCCATCCCCTCTTTCATCAGTGCTGCTCCCATAGTCTTTAGAATGAGGACTAAGTGGAAGAATTGACTTTCTATTCATAGTGGAATAATTCCCACTATATTCATAAATATGAATAGAGTTGTTACGCGATGAAGATGTTGATGGTGTATAAATCGAAACTTCACTATCAGAACAATCCATCCCTTTCAAATAGGAGATGTTGAATGATACAAATGGAGTCTCCTAAGGATATTATATAGCTTAAAGAATGAAATATTCCCTCCAAAATTATTCCCTCCAAAAAGTTTCGCGAAAATATTTCCCTCCAAAAATTTTCGCGAAATAATTTCCCTCCAAAAGTTTGTTAGATTTATTTACCTTCATTAATTTATTCTACAATTTATTGAAAAACGCAAACTAAATTTTTTTATGAAATAAATCACTAAAATTAAAATTGTAAATTACAACTTGTACATTAATTATCGTAATAGTTAAAGTATATAATATTTACTAACAACTGAATTTTTTTTAAATTTTTATAATATATTCTAAAACAAATTAATCCCACATTCAATCCGTTGTAAAAAAATTCTACAATATTCGCTCTATAATATTTTAAAACAAATTATCCCACATTAATCGTACGGAAAAACATCTTCGTAATTTCACTTATATATTAAATTTCATTATCACTATTACTCACGTCACATCCAGGTTTTTTGAGGTTCATTGAAAGACTCGTGAATTTGTGGAGCAGCTGTTATATACCTAGGGGGGATAATATGGGGTACCAAGGGAGGTACCCAAGGTAATAATGTAATAATGGGATGGGCCATAGTAATAAATAAGGTGGTTAACCCATGTCATGTAAGGGACCACAAGTAGTTAATAATAATGTAATGGGCTCATGGTATTAGTTGATGGTATGAGGGAACCATGGTAATGATACATGGTATTGTATGTATGAGGCCTATATAAAGGCTAGAGACTCCACATGGAGGATATGAAGAGAAGAATTATTGTATGAATAGGCATATGGCTTGTGGAGTGTTCTCCTTCCTTAAGGAGTGAATGTATGGTGTTGCCCTACCTTAAGGGTTGATAATAAATAAGCATTTCTATCTATTTCTATCTTATTGTTTCTAGGTTTATTTTTATTCTCATATATTTTTGGATCAGATCTACAACAATTGGTATCGGAGCTACAACAATTGGTATTAGCGCACTTTCTTGGGCAAACAGTGGAGATTTTTTTTTTTTTTTTTGCAAGGTTTCAGGGGCGGCGACTTTTGCAGGTCAGATCTGTACATTTTGGTGCAATATCTGTAAAATATAATTACATATCTAGATTCTTTGTGAAAAAATAATCGAATTCAAAAAAAAATCAGTTGAATTGGAGTCCGGATGAAGAAGATATCGCTGATTTAAAAATCAGTGGGGTTGCAGACAATTTTCAAGGCAGTGAGTTTGCGGCGCAGATCTAGACATCCTGGTACAATATCTGCAAAATATAATTGCAGATATGGATTCCTTGGGAAAAAATACCCAATTTCAAAAAACAAATCAGTCGAATCGGAGTCCGGATGAGGGAGATATCGCTGATTTAAAATCCGCTCGTTTTGTAGAAATTTTGGGTGACGGTGGGAAAGTAGCAGCGTAGATCTGTAATTCCAGTGTCTGAATTAGGATTTCTATCACATGGGCAGATGCAGAATGGTTGCTCCATTTCCAAAAACAGGTTATAATAGAGATTCTGAGCAATATTGACGAAACTGTGACAATTACAAATTTTCTCCAAGTAAGTGAATTTTTTCTTCATGGCGACTCTATATTTTACAGGAAAAGATGATGGTCCTACTATTGAAGAATGCATACAAAGATACAAGTCCACATATGGGATATTTTGGAAGTTTCGAATGCTGTCTAATATGAGAGGCGAGGCTCAAAAATGGAATTTCTCACTTGATAACAACCAGTTGACCAAACTCTCAGAGGAAGAATTTGAAAAATTACTTTTAGACAGATGGTCTCATGCCAGAAAACAAGATAAGGAGAAACAGGTGGGTCTATTTCCTACTGGTATATCCTTATTACAGGTTCATGGATTGATTTAGAAGGAGAAAATCATTGTGTATATAAATCCGAGTTGCAAGCAAAATCTCATAAATATCAACTTGACAAAGAAATTGCAAGTCCCAGCAAAACAAATTGAAAATACACAGGTTGATGATAAGGATGTTCAAATTTATAAGGATTTGAAGCTTTCTATGGATAAGTATGTGTTTCATGGTGATTTTTATGCTTCAGATATGGATAACATGGATGTTGTTTTGGGATACCCTTGGATGGAATTAGTGGGTACTACCAATATTAATGTGCAGAAGAAATTCCTGAAGCTCTAGTATAAAAAGAAGGAAATTACATTACAGGATATTTCCATTAATAAGCAGGTAGAGTCCAAGGAGGCTGAAGCAGAAGATGTTCAAGGTACTGACATCTCAGATGATGAGCCTTTGATGATCAACAATCAAACACAAACAGAGGCTGAAGAAGAAAAAGTTACAAGTGATGATACATCAGAGGAGGGCTCAGTGGTTGAAGTCATATTGAAAAAGAAGACACCACAACAGGCACCACAGCAGGGTGAAGTAAAGAAAAAGCCATCGTGGGTTAAAACTTCAACATATCATCACCCACATCACCCCGCAAGACAACCATCAAGATGGAAACCAAGTAGTCACATGACGGATAGCGAGGAGAGAAGATCCACCTACTACACATCAACACAGAAGAGCTGCCACGGTCAACTTCCATCTCAAGCGAGCGAGGCACCAGCGAGATCGAGGGTTCACCTTTCTCTTGGATGGCTAGATGCACGTGCATGGTATCAGTGGACTAATATTTTGAGTAGATCTTATTATTTGTGTTCTTCCCATGTTTCGGGGACGAAACATGCTTAGGGGGGTGGAATGTTATATACCTAGGGGGGATAATATGGGGTACCAAGGGAGGTACCCAAGGTAATAATGTAATAATGGGATGGGCCATAGTAATAAATAAGGTGGTTAACCCATGTCATGTAAGGGACCACAAGTAGTTAATAATAATGTAATGTGCTCATGGTATTAGTTGATGGTATGAGGGAACCATGGTAATGATACATGGTATTGTATGTATGAGGCCTATATAAAGGCTAGAGACTCCACATGGAGGATATGAAGAGAAGAATTATTGTATGAATAGGCATATGGCTTGTGGAGTGTTCTCCTTCCTTAAGGAGTGAATGTATGGTGTTGCCCTACCTTAAGGGTTGATAATAAAGAAGCATTTCTATCTATTTCTATCTTATTGTTTCTGGGTTTATTTTTATTCTCATATATTTTTGGATCAGATCTACAACAATTGGTATCAGAGCTACAACAATATTTCTATCTTATTGTTTCTGGGTTTATTTTTATTCTCATATATTTTTGGATGTGTAGTGGGTGGATCTTATATATTAAATTTCATTATCACTATTACTCACGTCACATCCAGGTTTTCTGAGGTTCGTTGAAAGACTCGTGAATTTCTGGAGCAGTTGTATTGTTATCAACAACATATTGAACAAAGAATTCTCGCAATTGAAAAGTAAGTTCAATTTTTTTCCTTCAAATTTTTCATATTAAATTAATTTAATGAAGAAGATTTTTTTTTAAATTAATAATTTTTTTGAGCATGGGGGGCCCGATCAAACTCAATCGCCCAATAACCGTGGGTAGGCCGTCATCGTGCCCCCCATCTCCCACACCACCCTCCCTCAACCCATGCGCCGTCCCCCCCCTCACCTCTCAGCCTCCCCCCAACCCATTACCGACCTCTCCCCCTCACCCATGCCCTCTTCACCTTCCTACGCAACCCATGCGCCCCCCTCCTCAACTCCCCTCCTTTACCTCCCCCACCCCCTAACTCCCACGCCCCCCGCCCCCTCAACACCCTACCCCCCCATGGGTCCCCTCGCCCCCGCCCTAACCCCCCTTCCCCCCCGCGGCCCAGGGCTCCCCCATCCCCCCTAAACCCCCCACCCTAACCCCCCTTCCCCCCCCCGGGCCCAGGGCCCCCCATCCCCCCTAAACGCCCCCCCACCCCCCCCAGCCCATGGCCCCCCCATCCCCCTAACCCCCCCACCCCGCCCTCCCCCTAACCCCCCTACCCCCCCAGCCCACGGCCCCCCCATCCTCCCTAACCCCCCTACCCCCCCTGGCCCACGCCCCCCTCCCCAACCCCCCTACCCCCACCTGCCCACGGCCCCCACCCCCTCCCCGCCGCTCCCCTCCCCATCTCCCACCGTCCACGTGGCCCTCTGCCCCGCCGGTCAGGGGGGGCGGAGGGCTGCGTGGGCAGTGGGAGATGGGAGGGGAGCGGCGGGGGGTTGGGGGGCCGGTTGTGGGGGCCGTGGGCGGGGGGAGGGGGTGGGGTGGGGGGTAGAGGAGTTAGGGCGGGGGGGGGGGGGGGGGCAAGGGCCGAGGGGGGTGTAGGGGAGTGTGGGGGGGGGGGGGGGGGGGGGGTGGTTAGGGGGAGGGGGGCCCGTGCGCCGCGGGGGGTGTAGGGGAGTTTGGGGGGGGTTAGGGGGAGGGGGGGCCATGGGCCCGGGGGGTGGGGGAGTTAAGGGGGTGAGGGCTGTGGGCCGGGGGGGGGGGGGGTGTAGGGGAGTTAAGGGGGGGTGGGGGAGTTAAAAGGGGGGGGTAGGGGAGTTAGGGGGGGGGGGGCCATGGGCCGGGGGGGGTAGGGGAGTTGGGGGGGGGGGGGAGTTAAGGGGGTATACGGGAGTTTGGGGGGGGGTAGGGGTTAGGGGGGGGCCGTAGGCCCGGGAGGGGGGAGTTGTGGGGGGGGGGGGTGGGGGAGTTAAGGGGGCGAGGGCTGTGGGCAGGGGGGGTGTAGGGGAGTTAGGGGGGGGTGGGGGAGTTAAAAGGGGGGGGTAGGGGAGTTAGGGGGGGGGTCATGGGGCGGGGGGGGGTGTAGGGGAGTTGGGGGGGGGGGGGAGTTAAGGGGGTATACGGGAGTTTGGGGTGGGGGAGTTTGGGGGGGGGGTGGGGGAGTTAGGGGGGAGGGGGGGTGGGGGGGGGGGCGGGGGGCGTGGGGGGGAAGCTGGGTAGGGGTGTTAGGGGGGGGCCGTGGGCTGGAGGGGTAGGGGAGTTGGGGAGGGGGGGCGCATGGGTTGGGTAGGAAGGTGAAGAGGGAATGGATGAGGGGGAGAGGTCGGTAATGGGTTGGGGGGAGGCTGAGAAGTGAGGTGGGGGGAGGGCGCATGGGTTGAGGGAGGGTGGCGTGGGACATGGGGGTAGAGGGGGGTGGCATGGGTAGGGGGACAGGTCAGTTGGGCAGGGGGTTGTGGGGGGTGCATGGGTAGGGGGCTAGGGGGCTCGCCCTCACTTGCCCAACAGTCCACTTAGCTTCGTTGTCCCTCACTCAAGCTCCCGCCCGCCCATCGACCCGCCCGCCCGCCCGTTAGAGGTGGCTGGGCCATTTTGATTATACAAATAACAAATTTATGGTATATTTTCGTTGTTAATTTAAGTTAATATGCTTTTTTTATTTACTAATTTATGTGTTTTTATTTTTTAGGAAAATGGCATCAAAGAAAATTTTTGTGAATCTTTCTGGACCAAAGACTCTTAAAGGTGCATCTTCGAAAAACATTGGTGAACGAACTCCACCTGAGCTCATGGATACAAATCATTCAAGTGCCTTAAGTGATAAGAAGATAATTTCAGACTGGAAAACTTCAAAAGAGCTGAAATTTCCATCAAGAGCCTGGTATGTGAAAGAAATAGAGAGCACAAATGTGAATATATATCTATATATTGATATACCCCATAATAATGAAAATTTGGAGGTGATGGGAAGAGTCATAGATATGTGTTCGGTACCGAACACTGAAGTTGTTTACGTACTTACAAAAGCTCCCAAGTCACATGAAAGGATTAAATACCGACTATCATATTCATTATATGACACGAGAGAGGTATCTACAAAGTTGTGTAAACAAATCGTAAATGAGATGACACAAAACATCGTAAATATTGTTATTTGTATTTTTATTTTGCGTTCTTGAAAGTTTATGGCTATATTTTTTTAATTTTGTTTTTATTGACATATGATATTTTGTTTGGCAAAATTTTGTTGAAAGTTGTTCAATTAGGTTGGGAGGCATTCATTTCATAGAGCATGAAATCATGAAAGTTGTCAGCCATTTTTACTCAGTGTTAGAAGAAGATATGGAAAACATGGAAAATGTAGTAATTGATGATGCTACAAAACTACATCCAAAGAATCAGAAAAAAAGGTCTCCGATGGATAAATCTAGCAAGGGTAAACAAGTTACTTATGAGGACGATGAAGTTGAAATTGACAGTGAAGCATATGTTGCCATTACTGAAGATGACATTGGAACTGAGAAAAGTCGTAAAAGACCAAAAGTAACAATGCCCAAGAATAAATCCGTTGAGAATGTTATGACGAAGAAAAGTAGAGTTGAAGATCTTGAATTAGTCATTACCAGCATTCAAGAACCTAGTGAAACTTCAAAAGAAAGCAGAGAAATCATTATACCAGGAGTTGATTTAGATGATGGCATTATCAAAACAAAACAAAATGCCATTCGACAGAACTTGACAAAAAGAAACTTAATTGATGGTGGTCGTATATTTCAGCTAAATGTCAGACAAACCTATAAGGCAAGTGAAGGACAATGCCAATATCAAGTAAGAAAGCCACATCATCTGCATGTTCACAACTTGAAGACATTGATGAGGTACAATCCATATGCTCATGTGGTTAGTTATGTGCTTCTTGTTGATCCACTTCAAGTTCCCAACAAAGAAGCATTTGATAAGCCAAAATGTTTTGAATACAATTATTATGTGCTTGGGGGGAACCATTCTGTAGAAGCTCAAAGACAATTGATGGAGGAATATCCTAATAACCCACGTTTTGAAACAATGAAATGTATCATTTATGTTGGTTTAAATGAAACAGAAGCAAAGTTAGTGGCATGGGACCATAATTCAGATAATGAATATAGGATGTCTATGACTTTCATCCAAAGGATTAGATTTATTCATAGTGAATTTCAAGAAAAATGTGGTGGGGATAGGATACATGTTACTGCAGATTTCCAAAAGGAATGTTGTATGGAAATAGGCTATCAAATTGAAGAGAAAACCAATTCAAAAGGTGGAAAAGACAACAGACATAGTGATTTATTCAGAGGTGTTTATAACATTTTCCAATTGGCATTTAGAACTGGAGATGTTTGGAAGTTGATTGATGAGATTTTTAGCATGTGGGAAGACATTGGCATTAAAACCCAGAGGGACAAAAAGTCTAAGCCATTGATATGTAGCAACCGTAAATCAGCTCCTGAACTGAAGCAACTTACAGACGATATGACCATCACGCCTTGGAGGGCGATGCAAGGAGTGAAAGATGAAAAAATTGTCAAAACAATATTATCTCGTGTGAGGTCAAGGGAATTATCATTGGAAGAAATGTCTGGAGAATTTCAAAAGTAAGTTTGCTGAATTATTTTTATTTATTTCTAGGATTATAGTTATCTTTTAAATAAAACATGTTGTTATTGGTAGTATTTGTTATACATATCATTATATTAACTTTTTGTTACTTTATCTATGCAGTCACAAAGTTTACATGAAAATTCAGGAACAAATGGTTAGATTGTTGAATGAAGATAGTTGGGATGATGTTGTACGCAACTATCTAGATTCAAGTTCTACATCAACATTAAAAGCTTTTTATCTTGCATTTAAAAAGGTATCTTGATTTATACATTCAGTTTTATTCATCTGTGTATTATTTTTAATTTAAAACTTACACATATATTTGTTTATTTGATAAAAGATGAGGAAGGAAGATAATGGAGCACCAGACAGTTTCAAGACTTTTATTGAAAAAATAAAGATTGAAAGACTGAGGAAGAAACGTACTAAGAATGTTGAACTTGATCTAACTCTTAATCATTTCATTTGGAATGGGCTAGACACTATTCAATATCAAGTAATACAAGGTGACTGTGAAGACATTGCTAAACTCATACCAAAAAGGGATTATGCCCTAGTTATTGCAGATATTCCCCATGGTTTCAATATTCCAAACATTTACTATGATAGTTACCCTTATACTTATCAAGCTTTTAATAAAGTGGTTGCGGTATTTGTAGAAATGACGTCATCACCATTATGGAGATTTGTGACATTTCATTCAGACACACAATTGGCAATAATATTGTCAAGCTTCAAGGGGAAAACAAATTCAAGGATGTAGCTTACATGGTAAGACGTTTAAAAGGTATATTTGATTAATGTTGAAAAATTCATTTATGTACAAGTTAAGTGAACTTTTACTATTTCATGTTACAGGCAAAAGTCAAATCTTCTTAACAATGAAGATCAACAATTTATAAATGACTGTGAGTTCATTCATATTGATAGTTGGGCAAAAGATGATAGCCATATGTCTATGATTTTTAATCGGGTGGACGGAAAGAGTCATAGCCAAATACTGACTTATGATGCTGTTGTGAGAAAACTAACATATGAAGACAAAGAAACGAAAGAAGAGATAGTTAACATTTATCAAAAACCACAATTATTGATTAACTATCTTATAGACATATGTTCAAATGAAGGAGATTAGGTTCTGGATTTATTTTCTGGCTCAGGTAGGTTTTGCTATATGGAATTGAATTTCAATATGTTCTTTTTTTAATTAATATGTCACTGTACTAATTTACTTCATTATTTTTTTGTGCTTGATAATTAGGTACAACACTAGCATGTTGCCTTCAAAAAGGAAGAAATTGCATTGCAATTGAGAAAGATCCATTACAATGCAATTTCATTCAGCAAATAATTAATGCTCTTTAATTTCTTCCAGATGCAATGCAAGAAATTGGGTTGAAAAAAGGGGACTTTAGTGAATCACGTGTGGCAAAAAAGGCAAAGGAACGCCAACCACCATTACATGGTATGTTTGGAAAGACATACATTGGGAGATTCGCAGACATCAAAGACCCATTAGAAGAGGAAAATGCGCAAAATGAAGCAGAAAATATTGTGGAAGAAGACAATGATGAAACTCTAGAGGACGAAGAGTTTGGATTACGTGACATTCTTGATTAAATTTAAGTTATTCTTGGAAATCAAGTTTTGCAATGTTTTGAATCTGACATTTTATGAAAAGAACAATCAATCAATTAAAGTTGTTATGTGTTCAATATTTGTAATTTGTGATTTTCGCATTGATTTTTAAGTTAATTATTATTTCCTGAAAAAAAAAAAAGAGTGATTATTATTATTTTTTTGACATGAAATTCATTAAAAAAACTATTATTTGACCATTTTTAGTTAAAATTTTTGTATAAAAATTGTGATTTTGACATGTTAATTCTAGCAAAAAATTATCAAAACGTGTAGTTTTTTTGTTATTTTATGTTAAAAATTGTTATTTTTATGTCCATTGTTAAAAAATATTGTTTTTTTGAAACAAATATTTCATGTGGATTGAAAAATTAATTAAGGATGTATAAATATGTATATTATCTAAAATTCAAACTATCGACTTTCTAATTTAAAAATGCAAAACAATAAAAACCCCATTACAAAAAAAAATAAAATTAAAATAGAAAACAAGAAAATATGAAGAAAACGACCACTTCAAAAACTATCAAATTTAGAAAATATTTACATTTCATACACTAGAAAATTTAAAGTCAAAAAATAGGTCTTTTAAAAACAGGGTGTGATGCAGAATACTCACTTTTTTAAATCAGCATGAAAATCACTACCATTCTAAAATGTAATGCACATGAAAAAAATTAAAGTTCCAAAAACTATGCTCTAAAAAAAACATGTGTGTTCTGCATCACCCCTTTTCAAAATCAGGTCATTTTTTTGCTATCTCTACGAAACGGGTAACAGTATCAGTTCCCGTTTCAAAGTTTACATTGTTACCTGTGAACATCTCTAAGAATCCTAACGTAATTGAAAATGTCTTCATCGAAGCTGAATGTTTCCCTGAAGAAATTCAAATCTACACCGATCTCTTCAAATAATTTCAAGATGTGTTCACTTGGTTTTATGAGGAAATGCCTGGAATTGATCCATCTATAGTCCAACATGAGATCAAGACATACGAAACGCCAAACCTATTTATCAAAACTTTGACCAGTCAATCCTTGGAAAGTGGCAACTATTAAAGCTGAAGTTGAAAATCTTCTTAAGGCTGGTTTCATATACCTAGCTCCTCTAACTGAGTGGGTTTTCAACCCAGTCCCAGTAGATAAGAAGCAAGGAACGATTCGATTATGTATCTACTTTAGGGATTTAAATAAAGCTTTTCCAAAATACAATTACCCCACACCTTTTATTGATCAAATTGTTGATGAATGTGCGGGTAATGAAATTTTTTCGTTCATGGATGGATTCTCTAGTTACAATCAAATTACTATCTGTCCAGAGGATCAACACAAGACAACCTTTATTTGTCCTTGGGGCACGTTTACATACAAGAAGATTCCTTTTGGCCTTAAAAATGCTAGAGCTACTTTTCATCGGGTCATGTCTTATGCTTTCCACCACATCAAACATGTTATCGAAGCATACTTGGATGACTTAGCTGCTCGTTCTCGCAAGAGAATTGATCATCCCAGGCACCTTCGGTTAGTCTTTGAGAGATGTCATTTTTATAAAATCCGGTTGAATCTGAATAAGTGTTTTTTTGTGGTCACATCTGGTCGGCTATTAAGATTCATTGTATCAACTTAAGGGATTCGAGTTGATCCTTTCAAGGTGGAGGTAATAATTCAGTTGCCTCCCCTGTCTTCCATTCGTCAACTTCAAAGTCTCCAAGGAAAGGAAAATTTCTTGAGGAGATTTATAGCAAAATACGCTGAGATTACCAGAGGATTTATGTGTTTTCTTAAGAAGCGAGTTCCATTTTTATGGGATGATTTCACATAACGATCTTTTGATGCTTTGAAAAAAGCATTAACCTCTGCTCCATTATTGAGTCCACCAAATTATGGCAGAGATTTCTTTTTGTATCTCACTGTAGCAGAATCAACCATCGGTATGGTTCTAGTTCAGAAGTATGATGCTCTCAATGAGCATGTAATCTACTACTTGAGTCGAGGCTTAGTAGGACCTGAGCTACGCTATTCTCCCATCGAGAAATTGGCCTTGGCAGCTGTCCATGTTGTTCAACGGCTTCGTCATTACATTCTGCTTCGCAAAACATTCATCTTAGTGGTTGTCAATCCTTTTCAGTTTGTCCTCAGTAGGCAAGTGATTGGGGGAAAGTATAATCGATGGATTGTTATTTTGCAAGAGTTTGATCTTGAATTCTTGTCAGCTAAATCTAAGAAGTCATTAGTTTTTGCAGAATTGATTTCAGAGCTGCCTTGTGAGGAAGCTATTGTTTATGAGGAAAATTTTCCCGATGAACATTTATTCCTCATTTCTTCATAGGATCCCTGGTACGGAGATATCATTATATATCTCCAAACTTCGAAGTTTCCACCTGCTTTCTCCAAAGATGAGCGTCGAAAGTTACGTCACCTTGCCAAAAACTATGTTATTATTGGTGATACATTATATCACAGAGGGGTTGACTCAATCCTTAGGCATTGCTTAACTTTGGAAAAAGTTGAGTCAGTACTTAATGATTGCCATTGTGGAGCTTGTGGCAGTCATCTATCAGGGCTTGCAACAACCAATTTTTTTTTTGCGAGCAGGCTACTTTTGGCCTTCAATTTTCAAAGGCTGTATTGAAGCGATCAAATGTTGCCATCCTTGTCAAGTTTATACTTGGAAAATGAGTGTGCATCCAACTCCTCTTTTTCCTGTTATCACTGTCGGTGCATTTACGAAGTGGGGCATTGATTTTATTACTTGTAATCCGCCTTCAGCAGGGAATCACAAGTACATCATTGTGGTCGTAGACTACTTTACAAAGTGGGCTGAGGCCATGCCTACTTTTAAAAATGATAGTGAGACAATAGCCTTGTTTCTCTTCAACCAGGTTATTTCACGATTTGGTATCCCAAGAGAGATTGTCACTGACCATGGTAGTCACTTCCAAAATCAACTGATGACCAAATTGGCTCTCAAGTTGGGCTTCTGGTAGGAGCATTCATCTCCATATTATCCTTGGGCCAATGGGTAGGTTGAAGCCGTTAATAAGTCCCTTAAGACCATCCTATAAAGGACAATTCATTAAACTCGATCCAATTGGCACATTATGTTGTATCCGACACTTTGGGCATATCGAACCTTAGTTAAGTCTACCACTAGTTTTACTCCTTTTCAACTAGTTTACATGTTGGAATCTATCTTCCCTATCAAATGTGAAATTCTGTCCCTTAAGCTAGCTGTAGAACTTCTTCCAGAGACATCTAGTCTCAAAGAACGCCTCATTCATTTGGAACATCTTGATGAGTAGCGTCGAGATGCAACCATAATAAATGAAGCCAATAAGAAGAGGATTAAAACCCAATATGATAAAGTTGTCCGTCCTTAGGTTTTTTCTGAAGGCGACCTTGACTTAGTCTATGACCAAGACAAAGACACTTTGGGGGCAGGCAAGTTCAAATCGATGTGGTATGGTCCCTTTATAATCAAGCGTGTTTTGAAAAAAGGGGCTTATGAATTAATTTATTTTGAAGGGAACAAGCTGGCAGAGCCTAGAAATGGGCTCTTCCTTAAGAAGCATTTTGCTTAAGCTTCAGCCGAGCAATTGTTTGTTTGTATATATTGTATCTTTGTACATATCTGTCTAGCGTTTTGTGATATCGATATTTTTTTCTCTACTTTGGAAGGTATTGATGGATAATTCGATATTTTTCGGATTCTCTATATTCAAGCTTCTGTAATATTTGGTTTTAATAAATCAATTTAAATATTATTTTTCAAAAACTAGTCGTTTAATATAGCCGGTACCTATTAATATTTTTAATAAATTAATAAATTAATGAAATAATATCATTATTTAAATATGTTTTCAAAAACTAGTCGTTTAATATAGTTGTTACATATTAATATTTTAATAAAATAATATCATTATTTAAATATTATTTTTCAAAAACTAGCCGTTTAATATAGTCGTTACATATTAATATTTTTAATAAATTAATGAAATAATATCATTATTTAAATATTTTTTTCAAAAACTAGTCGTTTAATATAGTCGTTACATAATAATATTTGATTTTAATATATTAATAAATTAATATTATAATTTAAACATTATTGTTCAAATATAACCGTTACTTGAAATTATGTCTCTACATTGGTCTCTATTTAAGCCTTTGCCTTGGTCTGCCTCTTCATCTGGTCCTCGGGATGAACCACACTTGTTGGTTCGAAATGCATCAGCCAAAAAATTTTCTCATGTGATTTCTACCCAAAGACTTTGTTTAATATTTCGGATTCATCGATGGGGCAAGTAAGCACACTCGAAATCTTGCTTCCGCAGCTTGGGTGATTTATTATCCATCTGACCAGTTGATGGTGTGGAGTGGAGTATGTATTGGCCCTGCTTCAAACAACATTGCCAAATATACTACCGTTCTTAATTTACTATCCGAAGCAATATATTATGGGATTGATTCGTTGGTAGTGTATCTAGACTCACAACTGGTGGTGTCGCAGTTAAATAACATGTATCAGGTTCACGATCTTTATTTATATCGCCAATTTTTTAGAGTGAGAGTGTTGCAATGATCATTTATTTATATCACATATGTTCACATTCCACGATTTGAGAATTCATTAGCAGACTCTATTCTTAATCAAGCATTATATTGGCACATTAATCATTCATCAAATTAAATAATATAAAAAAAATTGAATCTATATATAGATCATAAAATCACTTGTATATAGATGGAGAATTCAAAAATAATATACAAAATTGGGACAGGATGCCCTCAAAATTTGGGCTTATGCCCATACTCATGTCCAGTCATACATAGATCTATCTGTCGAGCTGGCTCAGGATGAGTCGCTAAAAAGTTAACCATAGCATTGGCTACATGCCGAAGTATCCGGACCCAGTCCCATGGTACCCCTACCACACGGTGTTGCATCTCCTTAGGGCGATCCTCTACAGCTATCATAGTTACCTAGTGAGTTAGTCTCACCAAGTTTCTCTGAACAACATGAAGGACTCTCTGTCCTGGCTGATGCCTCTTCGACCCCTCTTCCGCGACGCCCGTGCCTTGGAAATCCATCAGGTCTCACTAGACCCACATCTGGAACATGGTCATTATATTTTGTCAGTATTTTGTCTCATCAAAAATATTTTTTAAGTTCATTTCATATTAAAAATCCAAAAAATTAAAAATAAAAAACTCACAAAAACTTAAAAATTGTTACCTATGTCTCCCCATGCCGCATTTGGTGGTAACACTTGTAGGTTTTAACCCCATACATAAATTACCTGCATACGAATTCTAAAACACATAGAATAAACAATGCGAGAACATAACACATAAAACACATAAACACAAAGATTTTTCCCTGGATCCCAAAACTGGGAGTACCAACTTGACTTTTCATTATTGTCCTTTCAATGTTACAATACATATTTATACATGCCGAAGCATCCAATACCATGGACTGAAAACCATCGCATCCAAAACCATGGACTGAAAACCATCGCATAAAAAAAACATCTGTGAAAATCACGCAAAAAACCATAGGTGGGTCTGCCCAACCTAACATAGGTTCCAAAACTAAAATTTTCTAGGGAGCTGCCCTAGACCCCATACAATGGGGTTACCTGCACCCCTCAAACCCCCTATGACCCCCCACTATACAATCAGTGCAAGGAAAGGGGGCCTTCGACCCCCCTCTAACCCCGCAGTCAACTACGTGGGCTAATTGTGGAAAGAATATAACACAACCCAACATTCTCCCACTTGTTGTTTTCTTTCCACAGGGGGCCACAGGAGAGCTTAGTCATTTATCCAGCCCTGTAATGCTCATTGTTTCTTTACACCAAGAGAACTTCTTAGAGTTCACAGATTTTTTCAATGCATCTGCAGTATTTTTCAAAGTGTCCACCTTTACCAGCAAAACCTTTTCGTCTTCTATCATATCCCTCACAAAGTGATACTAAACATCAATGTGCTTTGTCTTTGAATGATATGCAGGGTTCTTTGCCAAGAAAATTGCACTTTGGCTATCACATTCTATCTGTATATCTCTCTGTACTAACCCCATATTTGAACATAATCTCTGCAACTAAATTGCTTCCTTGCTTGCATAAGTGGCTGCCATGTATTCTGCCTCTATAGTTGATAGTGACACTACATATTGTTTCTTATTCATCCAACTGACTGTACCTCCAAATAGGTTAAACAAATACCCACTTGCAGATATTCTCTGATCCAGATCTCTAGCCTAGTATGCATCAACAAAGCCACGAATATCCAACACTCTGTCCAATCCTGGTCTTCCTTGGTAGTGCAAACCATAATCACTAGTGCCACGCAAATACATGAAAACCCACTTCACTGATGTCCAGTGCTCCTTCCCTGGTTTTAACATAAACCTACTCAATACTCCCACTACATGTGCAATGTCGGTCTAGTGCAAACCATCGCATACATCAGGCTACCGACTGTACTTGCATATGGAACATGAGACATGTCCTCTTCCTCTTCTTGTGTCTTGGGACACTGTTCAGTAGATAACTTTACACCTACATGAATAGGAACGTTCACCGGTTTACTATTCTGCATATTAAATCTCTGCAATATTTTCTCGACATACTTCCTTTGGTTTAACCAAAGCTTCCTTTTTGCCCAATCTCTTTTAATTTCCATGCCCAAAGTATAGTTTGCAGCACCAAAAAATTGGGTCTTCAAATCCTGGATAATTTCTTTGTCATTTCCAACCAGCAACATATCATCCACATACAAGAACAAATAAATAACATGGTCACCAATTAATTTAAAATACACATAGTGATCTTCTTTGCTTTTGGTGAAGCCAAGTCCCCGTATAAATGTATCAAATTTCTGATACCGCATCCTTGGTGACTGTTTTAACCCATACAGAGACTTCTTTAACTTGCATACCAGTTCTTTCTTACCCTTCACCGTAAAACCTCCAGGTTGCTTCATGTAGATTTCCTCTTCCAAATCCCCGTGAAGAAATGTTGTCTTCACATCTATCTGTTCTACCTCAAAATAAAAAGTAGCAACAACAGATAAAAGTAATCTAATAGAATTTACCTTGGAAACAGGAGAAAAAATGTTAAGAAATTTACTGCATAACATAAATAATTACCGAGAGGAATATATATAAGATAATAACCAGCAACAACCATAAACACATAAACACAAATTTTTATCCGGGAAAACCCCAAATCTGGGGAAAAGCGCAACCTAATAAGATCTCATTAGCATTGGCCAAAACCCTGGCCACTTCAACCAAGTGAGCCTTCATCGCTCACCTCCAGGTCTTGCATTACAATGAAGTCCTTCCAACCTTTTATAAGCTCCATTACATATAATACCACGGGTAGAATACTATGGGTGCACAATACCATGTGCCCCAAAACCATCACTGTTTAATCTAGTCAAATTTGACTCTATCCCGAGTCAAGTTTACCTAACAATTCCCCCCTTAAACTTGACTTGGGTTCCTTGACTAACTCCAACCAAACCTACTAAGTGAGACAATCCCCCTCACTCTAGCTCTTACCCCCCTCAAAGTTTTTACCCGGGGTATTGTTAAATCGACATCCCCTCTATCACCTAGGTCTAACCCAGACTTTACCGGTGATCACCGAGGGGTACACATGTCGTACCAGGTCTTACAGTAGTATGCCCATTTACATGCAATAATTTTGACTTCATTAATTTTTTTTTTGTTTATTGCTGCTGCGATTCTGATCCATTCTCTCTCAATTTGATTTGCTTAAACACTTCTATCAAAGCACTCCAACTGTGAGCCTGAAGAGAACCTCGTAGATTCCAGCATTGGTGGCCTCACTTAGCAGAAAACGAACAATTTTTGAAGCCGCATGAACCCTGAACAATTTTCAGCATGTTGCAAACCGGTAAATATTGCAAATGCATTGCGATCCCTGGCAATTATGGCACTATCTTCCACACATTCTCCTCAAGGTTCTTCCGCATACGATTGTTCCACCATTATTTTCTAGACCCAGATTTGTAAAAAGGCTGCATTGATCTCATCAGGGACTATAAACCCCTGGCATCAAAGAATCCCTTTGAAGCCAATATCTGGCTCTGATACCAGTTGTTAAGAAATTTTCTACATAACATAAATAATTACCGAGAGGAATATATATAAGAGAATAACCAGCAACAACCATAAACACATAAACACAAATGTTTATTTGGGAAAACCCCAAATTTGGGGAAAAACCCAACCTAATAAGATCTCATTAGCATTGGCCAAAACCTTGGCCAATTCAACCAAGTGAGCCTTCATCGCTCACCTCCAGGTCTTGCATTACAATGAAGTCCTTCCAGCCTTTTATAAGCTCCATTACATATAATACCACGGGTAGAATACTATGGGTGCACAATACCATGTGCCCCAAAACCATCATTGTTTAACCTAGTCAACTTTGACTCTATCCTGAGTCAAGTTTACCTAGCAAAAAATATCACCAAAATCAATTCCTGACACCTGGGAATAACCTTTTGCTACCAACCGAGCTTTGTATTTCTCCACTTTTCCTTTTTCATTTTTCTTCTTCTTTAACACCCATTTTCTGCTAATGGGTTTCCTTCCAGCTGACAACTCCACCAAATCCCAAGCCTCATTTTTGTGCAAAGATGCCATTTCATCAACCATGGCCTCTTTCCAGAGTTTTCCATCCTCTGAATCTACTGCTTCCTTCACAGTGCTGGGATCATCATCAGTAATAGATAAAGCAAAATTTGAACAGAAAGAATATAGACTATACCTTTTTGGTTGTCTTCTTTCTCGAACTTATCTTCTTACACCTGGTGTTTGTGGCTCTTCATCTTCTGATTCCTCCTCTGCTGTAGAGTTTGATTCTTCCTCCTTTAGCTCAAACTTTATCTTCTCAGGTTCCTTTGGTTGGAATTCATGTTTAATAACATCTTTCACCTCTCTGAACACCACATCTCGGTTGTATGCAACCTTTCTTGTTACTGGGTTCCAAAGCTTATAACCCTTCAAACCATCCTTATAACCAATAAAGATGCACTTTCCATATTTACTATCCAACTTGGTTCATTTCTCCTTTGGAACATGTACATATGCATCACATCCAAATACCCTCAGATGTGAAAGAGAGGGTTTTTTACCAGTCCATACCTCTTGATGAAGGTGATCTATTGACCAGGTAACATGTTGTCTCCACCACCTCTACCCAGAATTCCTATCCTAACCCGACACCACTGAGCATGCTTCTTGCCCTTTCCATTAACATCTTGTTCATTCTTTCTGAAACTCCATTTTGCTGAGGTGTATATGGAGTAGTCTTCTCCCATGCTATACCACACTTCTTACAGAATTCTTCAAATTCCTTACTGCAAAACTCTCCACCATTATCTGTCCTCAACACCTTTATCTTCTTCTCTGTCTGGTTCTCCACCAAAGCCTTGAATTATTTAAACCTATCAAAGACTTCAGATTTATTCTTAAGGAAATATATCCATGTATTTCTTGAGAAGTCATCTATAAATGATACATAGTACACAGACTTACCCAGTGATGGAACCTTCACAAGTCCGAACACATCACTGTACACAAGCTCTAATATCTGTTTCGCCCTCTTATCACTAGAGGAGAAACTCACTTGATTTTGCTTCCCATATACACAATTTTCACAGAAAACAAAATCCAGAGAGCTATTACTCATACCTTCTACCATACCTTTACCATGAAGTATTTCAAGGCCCTTCTCTCCAATATGTCCAAGCCTTTGATGCCACAACATGGTCTTCTCTTCAGAGACCACTAGACTTTCTACTCCACTTTCAGGAACCATAGAACTGTTGCACTCGTCAACAACAGTTCTACCTTGCAGCTTGTACAGAGTTCCAGTCCTAACTCCCCACATCAATACCAATGCTCCCCGAACCATCTTGCAGGTATCCTTCTCGAACACTATCTTTACACCTGTATCATCCAACTTTCTTACAGAAATTCGATTTCTGGCTAATGTAGGAATATGCAGAACACTCGGAAGTGTTCTAACCCTTCTAGCTTGCAACTTCAACTTTACTTTTCCACGACCAACGATTCTAGCCTTCCTATCATCCCCTAAGAAGACATCACCACCATCATATTTCTCATACTTGCAGAACCACTCTCTATGGGGAGTGAAGTGAAAGGATGCACCTGAGTCAATCAACCATGCCTCATGATATACATGTGTACTTGAAGAAGCCAAGTACACATCCCCACCTTCATCTGAGGTGGTTTTCACCTCTATAGAAGGAACATCATCAGATCCCTTTCCTTTGTCAAGAGCTTTAGATTTATAGTCCCTTTTGTAGTGCCCTTCCTTTCCGCATTTCCAGCACACCACCTTTACAGGTTTTCCTGGAGATTTAGATCTCCCTCTAGATTTAGATCTCCCACTCGATGACTTATTTTTGTTTCTGTTCTGGGACTGTCCTCGTACAGACAAGGCATCACCATTCTGGCTCTCCATATTTTTCCATCTCATCTCCTTCTTTAGCAAGGAAGAGACTATTTCATCAAACTACAAGGCAGATGCATTGCTACCTATTGCAATAACCAAACTGTCCCACGAATCTAGTACAGAACACAACAAACTAATGCACTTATCTTCATTTGAAATTTTGATATCAACAAATGATAACTGACTTACCACAGTATTAAACACATTCAGATGCTCAATCACCGAGTCTCCATCTTTCATCCTCAGGTTATACAACTTTTTCCATAGGAATAGTTTATTCACCAAAGACTTAGATTGGTACAAAGTCCCTAACTTGTCCCACAAAGCCTTCGCCGTAGCTTCCCCTAATACATTTAGCAATACTGAATCTGAGACACACAATCATATTGTGCTCTTTGCCTTCCGATCCAACTTTTTCCATTCTTCATCAAACACTCCCATTTGTTTAGTACCCTGATCTACCGCGATCCACTGATATTTATCCACCAACAAATCCTCCATCTTGAGTTTCCATAACTTAAAACTCTGACCATTAAATTTCTCGATCTCTATCTTTCCACTGCTCGCCATCTTCTTTTACCACTAGAATCGATCTCGCAGATCTCCCACTGAATAAGGTCTACCACAGGACCGAGCGAAACCCCTCAGCAACAAAGGTGTCCCCTTGAAGCCAAAATAGCTCTAATACCAAATGTAAGTTTTAACCTCGTACAGAAATTACCTGCATATGAATTCTAAAACACATGAATAAACAATGCCAGTACATAACACATAAAACATATAAACACAGAGATTTTCCACTGGATCCCAAAATCGGGAATACCGGCTTGATTTTTCATTATTGTCCTTTCAATGTTACAATACATATTTATACATGCCGCAGCATCCAATACCATGGACCAAAAACCATCGCATCCAAAAACATCTGCGAAAATCATGCACAAAACCATAGGTGGGTCCACCCAACCTAACATAGGTTCCAAAACCAAAATTTTCTGAGGCACTGCCCCAGACCCCATAGAGTGGGGTTGTAGAAATTTTGAATAATTTAACACATATTCAATGGAGATTATCCTGATCATGTACTAATGCGGAAAACATACACAATACATAAGCTCCTCTACGTTGATCAAGAATATAGCAGCATCAATAACAATAAAACATCAAGAGCATTCACACATTAACACAGTATGTATCACGGGGAAAGCATCTCGCTAAAAACCCCACACTATCTGTATATTAATGATTGAGTCATGTAACATTACACAGCATAATACTTCTCATAAGTATCTCCACCTCTGTTACACACAATACAGCTCAGATCTGATCTCCAAATCTCTTCCACTGCTTGCCTGCCTCTGCTGCTCAATACCTGCTCAAGAACTGATGAGAATTGCTTCCCAAACTCGATTTTCACCTGCAAAATAGTCACTCACTCTTTTTGGACGTGAGCAAAGGCTAAAATGCGGGCCAAATACGTGAGCAAACTCATTGGCATACTTAATCCTTTGATTGTGCAAGATCTGGTGCACAACTATAGTCACAACTGATAGCAATCTGATTCTCTACCACCTGTCCCTGTTGAACTGAACATGCACTGACATGCAACTGAGTTAACTGATGTATTCTTTAGTTGTATTATGAGTTAATAATTAGTTTAACAACTCATCATTAGTCTATCTGCAGTTAGACTAACTACAACCAGTTTAACTAAGTTAAACTGAACACAACTCCATCAACTGTACCTCCAGTCCACTAAACTCAACTCACTTGAGTTCTAACTGAAGTCATGCATGCAACAACTCAACTGACTCATAAGAAAAACAAATTTCCTTCTGACAGCTGCATGTGCCACTTCCGTAGCTCAAACTGAAGTGCTCCAAGAGAATAAGATTAAGTTTATAGTCCAAATATTATTGTGAGATAATAATATTTGACTTTTCTATTTTTGACAGCCAGTCTAAAAATAGACTTGATCACTCACACTGTGATCACTCACACTGTGATCACTCACACTTTCATCAAAAATAGAAGTCCATCTATTTTCCCAACTTGATCAATCATCCATAAACATAGACATGATCCATATGTCTAAAAATAGACATAGTCTAAAAATAGACTTGCGCCAAAAATAGCCTGCGGGCCCACTTAGTGAAGGCGACTCTTTTCACTAAGCTCCATCATCTTGTTGCAATCTCAACACTCCCTCTCGACAAGATATGGATTATTAGCAACCCCTATCCTGCCTCGGTGGTACTCGAATTTGCTCCTGGTGAGAGCCTTCGTCAGAATATCAGCATCCTGATCCTCCGTTGGAATGTACGAAAGTAACATGATCCTCCGCTGCACACAATCTCTGATATGATGGTACCTGATGTCAATATGTTTAGATCTATCATGAAATATAGGATTAGCCGAGAGTTTAATGCAACTCTGGTTATCACAGTAAATCACAGTAGGATCCAAATGAGAACCGAACAAACCAACCAGGATCTTCCTCATCCATATAGCCTCGCATGCAGCCAAACTTGCTGCCATATACTCGGCCTCCGCTGAACTGAGTGCCACAGATCTCTGCTTCCTGCTGTACCAAGAAACTGCTGTCGATCCGATACTGAAGACCCCTCCTGATGTGCTCTTTCTGTCTGTTGGGCTCCCTGCCCAATCTGCATCCGTGAAGCCACATAGCTTCACCTCATCCTCCTGTCTGTACCACAAACCATATCCCGATGTGCCTCTCAAGTAGCACAATACATGCTTGCCCGCCTTCCAGAAGAGCTTGGTAGGCTTAAACATAGCTTGTGAAAGCTGGTTAACTACATAGCATATATCAGGTCGTGTATTGACAGTGGCATCCACTTCTTCTCCCGAAGTGGCATCCTCCTTCCTCCAACCTCCAGGAAGAGGAGTATCAACAGGCTTGCAGCCATGCATTTTGAACTTCTCCAGTATCTCCCGAGCATACTTGCCCTGAGAAACAAACAGTCCACTACTGCGCTGCCATATTTCCAATCCTAGGAAATAGTGAAGGAGGCCCAAATCCTTCATCTCAAATTCTGTAGCAAGATCCTTCTTGCATGACAGTATCAACAGCTCATCACCCGTTAGAATCAAATCATCAACATACAGTACAATGATAAGCAACTTACCCTCCACCACAATCTGGTATAGGTTCGGATCCGCCTCGCTCTTGGAGAATCCAAGTCCTGTGAAATAGCTGTCTATCCGTGTGTACCAAGCACGTGGTTCTTGCTTCAACCCATACAACGCTCTCTTGAGCCTGCACACATGCGACTCGCTGCTGAAGACTTCAAAGCCTTCGGGTTGCTCAATGTACACCTCCTCCTCAATGACTCCGTTGAGGAACGCAGTCTTCGCATCCATCTGATGAATGTGCCATCCCATCTGTGCTGAGAGAGCAAGAATCGTCCGTATGGAAGAATACCTTGCGACAGGTGCAAAGGTCTCCTCATAATCGATCCCCTCAATCTGTGAAAAGCCTCGGGCAATAAATCTTGCCTTGTACTTCTCCACACTCCCGTCAGCTGCCTGCTTAACTTTGTAGATCCATCTCGAACCCACCACTGATTTCCCTTCCGGTCTAGGAACAATCTCCCATGCACTGTTTCTGACAATAGAATCATACTCTTCCACCATGGCGTCTACCCATGCGGGATCCTCCACAGCTTCCTCGAAAGAGGATGGCTCAGTCACAACACACTTGCTCATAAGAGCCATGTATCCAGTGTACCGATCAGGTGACTGTCTCTGCCTGCGTTGGGCTGTAGGTGGTCCTACAACTTTCTCTGCATCTTGAGCCAGTCGCTCAGCTTCTGTCAAGCGCTTTCGCCCTCTGATGGTTGGCGCTGCATGAGTGGTCTCTTCCACTCCATGAACCTCGTCTTGTGGTTGATCCACGTCCTGAAGCTCATCCTTAGGAACTAATAGCTCCTCATCTGCATGCAAGTGTAGCTCCCTCTCAAGCGAACACTTCATGGCTTTCTCCTCCTGAAATTTTATATCCCGTGGCACAACAGTTTTACCATTGTCTGGCAAATACACACGATAGTTGTGGGGCGTATCAGTGTACCCCACAAATATCCCAACCTCTGCAGTCGGCTCCAACTTCTTTCTGGCATCCTTCGTCACATGCATGTAAACGTTAGCACCAAAAATCCTCAAATGAGAAAGATCAGGCTTCTTACCAGAATAAGCCTCCTCGGGTGTACTCATGCCAAGTATCCTATGAGGACAACGGTTCTGCACATAAACTGTTGTATTGCATGCTTCCGCCCACAAGTGAAGGGGTAGGCCCTGATCATGCAACATTGCCCGTGCAGCACCCACAATCGTTCTATTCTTCCGCTCAGCTACCCCGTTCTGCTGTGGGTTATGGGGAGCTATGAGCTCTCTACGAATCCCTTCTGCCTTGCAGAAATCCTTGAACTCGTCCGAGATGTATTCACCACCATTATCGCTCCTAAGAGCCTTCACCTTCTTCCCCGACTCCTTCTCGACCAGTGCTTTGAATTCACAGAACTTTGAATATGTCTCGCTCTTCTTCTGCATGAAGAAGATCCAACACTTACGAGAGAAATCATCAACAAAAATCACATAATACATGTGTTTTGCTGTCGAAGCAACTGAGAAAGGTCCACACACGTCTGTGTGAATTCTCTCAAGGATCGTCGTGGCGCGACTATCCTTCTCGTGAAAGGTGGCTTTCACAAACTTCCCCAAAGTACACCCCTTGCATTGATCTGACTGCGCAAGTGTGCCTTTAGGAAGCCCTGTAGTGATCTGCTGCAGTATCTTCAAGGCTCCATGGTGAAGGTGACCCAATCTCCTGTGCCACAACTCGCCATCATCCCGGCTCACCAATCCTTCTGCCTTGCCTGCCATTGCTACGCATCCATCTACATGCAACTGATAAAGGTTCCTCACTCGAACCCCTATCTTCCGGGTCTCACCAGTTGTCTTGCTGCGTAGGAAGGCCTTTCCCTCGCTGAAAACAACATCATACCCCTTGTCTTCTAACATCGCCACTGAGATGAGATTCTTCTTCAATCCTGGAACATGCATGACTTCCTTCAATACAAAGGGTTTACCAGACTCCCTCTCAAAGGAAATGGTACCGATACCGGTCGCACTGTATCTACCATCATCGCCCATCTCGATGTGCACTCCAAGATCTTTGTCCTCCAGATCAGAGAACAAATCTCTATCTCCCGTCATGTGAAAAGACACACCACTGTCCAGAAACCACACTGATCCCATCACACTTGAAACCAAGCATGCGATCAATGAAAAATCAAGCTCAAACTGAGAAGCTAAAGCCTCTCCCCCTGCAGATCCAGCAGCTTTCTTGTTCTTCTTCTTCTGCGGACAATTTGTGGCATAGTGTCCATGCTGGTGACAGTGAAAACACTTCACCTTGGACATATCCTGCTTCTTGCCTTTCGCACCAGACTGAGAAGCTTTCTTGCTCTTCCCTTTCTTTGCTTTGGTAGCCAAAGCACAATTCTCTTCATCAGCTCCCTTTGACGAAGATCCGTCCCTGGTACTCCGCCTGATCTCCTCCTGCACAAGATCTGACCATAGTCTTTCCCATCCTGGCAACTTCTCCCGACCATTGACAGAGTCCTGATAGGAATGCCAACTCTTCGGAAGACCAAGGAGAGCCAAGCTCACCAAGTCCTCATCATCGACAGTAACCCCCACACTTCCCAGCTCATCTCGACACTGAGTGAACTTCGTGAGATACTTGGGAATACTGTCTCCCTTCTCGCATTTGATGTTTCTGAGTTTATCTTTGAGCGCCAGCTTCCTCTGATCGCTCTTGCTTTGGAATAATTCTGTTAATGATTTCCACATCAAATATGGAGTAGCCTTTCCGTGGAGGCTGGACACAATGTGATCCTTCACGCCCTCCAACAGAATTCTTCGACATTTTGCGATCTTCTTTTGCCAAGCATCAGCTTGAGTAGCATCAGTAGGCTTTGGGATATCCGTATCTATGAATTCCTTCAGCCCGTTATCATCCAATACTGCCTCCATCCTGTCCTTCCATGCAATATAGTTTGAGCTGCCCTCAAGAGCATACTCCAATCGCAATCCGTTGAAAGACATTGCTGCGTTGTCACCAAGAAAACACTGCTTCAAATTCGAATGCCACCAGCAACCAACTCAACTGCTTCCGATCAACCCTCGCTTGATATCCTGTAAAAATCTCTTCTACAAATCAAGCTGCTCTGATACCATGTAGAAACTTTTTCTACAAATCATCTAGCTCCGATACCATGTAGAAATTTTGAATAATTTAACACATATTCAATGGAGATTATCCTGATCATGTACTAATGCGGAAAACATACACAATACATAAGCTCCTCTACGTTGATCAAGAATATAGCAGCATCAATAACAATAAAACATCAAGAGCATTCACACATTAACACAGTATGTATCACGGGGAAAGCATCTCGCTAAAAACCCCACACTATCTGTATATTAATGATTGAGTCATGTAACATTACACAGCATAATACTTCTCACAAGTATCTCCACCTCTGTTACACACAATACAGCTCAGATCTGATCTCCAAATCTCTTCCACTGCTTGCCTGCCTCTGCTGCTCAATACCTGCTCAAGAACTGATGAGAATTGCTTCCCAAACTCGATTTTCACCTGCAAAATAGTCACTCACTCTTTTTGGACGTGAGCAAAGGCTAAAATGCGGGCCAAATACGTGAGCAAACTCATTGGCATACTCAATCCTTTGATTGTGCAAGATCTGGTGCACAACTATAGTCACAACTGATAGCAATCTGATTCTCTACCACCTGTCCCTGTTGAACTGAACATGCACTGACATGCAACTGAGTTAACTGATGTATTCTTTAGTTGTATTATGAGTTAATAATTAGTTTAACAACTCATCATTAGTCTATCTGCAGTTAGACTAACTACAACCAGTTTAACTAAGTTAAACTGAACACAACTCCATCAACTGTACCTCCAGTCCACTAAACTCAACTCACTTGAGTTCTAACTGAAGTCATGCATGCAACAACTCAACTGACTCATAAGAAAAACGAATTTCCTTCTGACAGCTACATGTGCCACTTCCGTAGCTCAAACTGAAGTGCTCCAAGAGAATAAGATTAAGTTTATAGTCCAAATATTATTGTGAGATAATAATATTTGACTTTTCTATTTTTGACAGCCAGTCTAAAAATAGACTTGATCACTCACACTTTCATCAAAAATAGAAGTCCATCTATTTTCCCAACTTGATCAATCATCCATAAACATAGACATGATCCATATGTCTAAAAATAGACTTGCGCCAAAAATAGCCTGCGGGCCCACTTAGTGAAGGCGACTCTTTTCACTAAGCTCCATCATCTTGTTGCAATCTCAACAGGGGTTACCTACACCCCTCAAACCCCCTGTGACCCCCCTGCTACGCAATCGATGCAACGAAGGGGGGGCTCCAATCCCCTTCTAACCCCCTGGTTAACTATGTGGGCTAGTCGTGGAAAGAATATAACACAACCCAACTACACTAAGTATGGATCTCCTCGGAATTCCATGCTGGCATATGGGTAGTCATCAACCGTGATGATCTGTTGATCCCACCAGGTGAAAAACTCATCATCAAAGGTCGTTCTGGGCATGTCACCACCCCCAAAGGCGCTTCATCAGGTCCACCCATCTACCCATTCATGGATCTCTAGGGTTGCTGATGGAAACTGATACTTTGGGACATAGCCCACGTACCTTCTTGTAGAAGAATGAACGCAAGATGGTTCCATATCAAAAATTATTTGTTTGATCCTTCTGTATAGAGGTCAATTGACTCTTCATGTTAGTTAGAAGAGGCATGGACCAGTCAACTGTTGTGGTAAGACATTCCTTTGCCAGGCTCATAGATACTCGTGACACCTGATGTAGGGAAGCTGACCCATTTACCCGTGCAATGGTAAATAGCAAAATCCTCAAGGATATACTTTCCACATGTTTGATTGGAATTTGACTCCCAATCTTCTCTAGATGTCTAGGACAATATATATGGACATAGTATTGTACCGAAAGACTACCTCTCGTCCTGCCTATTGAATGCATGACCTCCCCTCTTCAGGAGAGACCAGTAATGAAATAGATATCTTCAACCTCAATTCATAGATGTTATCACTCAGGTTGTCCTTCTGGTCGGCATCAAAAGGATACGGTCGAGGTAACCACAAACCAATCTTTGGATTACAGGTTCTAGCCCACCTGCAATCAGAGAGGGCTCTCTCTTTTTTCATTTAGCTTTGTTGATAATGTTTTAGGCTAGTTATTGAGTTCAAGGGGTTTTGTTTTGTTTTTGGTGGGAAGGATGATGCTTTCAAGTAAAGAGGTAGGGACAGCATTAAAGTTCTAGAACCATTGGGCGTGGAGTCAAAGAGTAGGACTGCTGGTGCATTTTCTTGGTCACAAGAGGGAATATGGAGCAAGCTAGCTACATATGAAACAATCATTCAAGGTAAAAGGGATGGATTAAAGTCTAAAGAATGAGGGGCAATATAAGAATCTCTCATTCAGATTAGCAGAAAGAAGACAAATGAGCCCTATCTAGGAGCAGTTAAGAATTCCTAGATAACGATCATTTATATATGAAAATAGGTCAAACATGAGCCGTAACAGAATTCATATTTATGCCTAATTCAAGAGGAAAACATTAAGAAGCCACAGAAACTGAGCATAGAGTGCAACCAAGCAAGCTCTGAGCCAATCCTTTGTTCTGTGACTTGAGCATATGTGAAATCGAAATAACAGAGATAAGGAAAACTTATTGATTCATATAGCAGCACAAGAATTCCACATTCAGTTCTTCAAACCATTAGACACAGAGCAGATAGCCATTCCTCCAAAGCTTTTCAGCAATCTTTGATTAAGTAAAACATCTCTGATATCCAGTGCGAGTCTCCAATGAGGATTATCAACCAACCAACCCTTTAAACAATACAGAGGGTCAGTATATATAGGGAAAATTATCAAAAACTAACTTATTACAGCCGACCTAAGCAGGTCTGAAAGAAAATGATTACTTTAACCTAATCTTATCCAGAAATAAATGCATGAAAATATCTTTGGGCTGCACTGAGGGCAACTGTCTCAAAATTGAGTTAATGTCTGTCCTGGGTAGCCTGGTGCAGTCCTTCTGTAATAATTGTGATCTGTCCTTTATCTCCACCTCTAACTTGGTTTTGCTGTTGTTTTGTTGGCATTAATGTGCACTAATCTCGACCAGATAGGCTTTTAAATGGCCTTAACTGCTTTACTGACTTTGATGAAGGTTTTTAACTTTCACCTGATTCGATGTTGCTGAACTGATACTCTCTGCCGCTTCCTGATACTCTTTGGCACTAATCCTGGAGTCTTTAAAATCTCCTGAATGGTTTAGACTGTCCCATCGATCCTTCATGGCAGCTGCTCGGCCTTCTGTTGCTTTAAAAGGTGTGTTTTCCCCTTTCTGAATTCTTTGCGAAGAAAAACGGGTCATTCTGCGCCTTTCGGGCTTGCTGGGGGTTGCGCGATGAGGGGCTTTCCATTTTGGCCCATTTCCCGCAGCCATGCGCGATTAGTGCTAAGCGCTAATCGCGCATGAAAAACTGCTTCAAAATCTAAATCTGGGCTTCCTAAGCACGATTTTCGCATTTCGCGCCTTTTTGAGTGATGACGTCAGCATGACGTCAGCGGGTGGGACCCAGCACGACGGGTGACGTGGTGGGATGACGTCAGCTGATGATGTCAGCAGTACATCGGGTGACGTGGCGGTGAGGTGGCAGGGTGACTTGGCAGTGCGGTGGCAGGAGGCCGACGCAGGTTGATGACATCAGCGATGACGTCACTGGGCGGAGGACGTGGCACTGACGTCACCAGGGGAGGGCGGTTTGGCGGTTTCGGGCACACCGCTTTAGCGCCTGGGTGGTTTGGGAGGAGGGGGCTCCGCCACACCCGGGAGGGCGACGCGTGGCGGGAGTACGGCGGGAAAACTGCCGAACTCCCGGATGCTAACCCATGACGTGTTGATGTATGAAAAAGCCCCGCCCACCATAGATCTTGGGCGGGCCAGATCTAACGGCTGGCAGGACGGTTAAAGTGGGGGACGGTTAGTGACGAGGCCCGCGCGTTATTGTGTTTGTTTATTCATACGGCCGGTGGGGGGGGGATTTAAACATTAATAAAGTGGGTTTTGGGTTTATATCGAGCGGGGGTAAAATAAAATTTTAATGTTTAACATAACATTTAAACATTTAACTTTTGGGAATGATTGTGAAGGGTTTAAATGGCTATCAGTTCAACCAGGGGTTTAACTGATTCCGAGGGACAAACGAGGAAAGGTTAAATATAAGTCCCAGATGGACTTAATATTTCCCCAGTTTTTTAGAACATATGGCTATAGTGCCAAGGGGGGGGGTTATTTAATATTTTTTGGGATTTTATATAGTTTTAGTAGTAAATGGGGATGGGGAACAGTTAGGGAGCTATATAGTAGAATCAGGAGTTAATATGATCTGGTAGAGTGGAAATGAAAGGGACCAATGATAAGTCTATGAAGTGGTGATAGACATAGAGATTGTGCAGAAGATGAAAACATGACTTTTACACAAGAAATGTGGCTTCTTTTCATGAAGAAAGTCAAAACTTTGACTTAATGTTTCACAGAAATGAAGTAAGACTAGGACTTGTTGGGCAGATCCCAAGGTCCTTTAGGGGGATGTTAGTAAAATACTTTTACGGGGAGTGAAGGGAAGTTAGACATGCTTCTAGAATTCTGCCACCAAAACACTGCTTTGCTACCTCTACCACTGATGAGATGAGCTTTCCTTGTCGATGCCAACACTGAAGGAGATCTTGCTTCTGCAACCCCAGGCTACCTACCTAGCCTAATACATCTAGCATTTTTTGTTACTTCAGGAAGGGTGCACTTAGACTTGCAGACCCTGCTTTACAATTTTTCTTTTTGACTGCCCTCCTATCTAAATCTATCCTTATTTCTTCCAAGGGCCCAGATTATGTAGTTGGAGTCCTTTGTTTCTATACCTGTCTACAAATCTGTCAAGATTAAGCTATTTGGACAGATATCAATTCTCTGTATTCTAAAACAAGAAATTGAAACCTAGGGAAGCCAAGATTAAGCTGTCTGGACTTCCCTTAGCCGAACATTCTTCAAAAATGGTTAAGTCATCAAAATTGGAATACAACAGTGGCATTTGGACTGGCACACTTTCATGGCCTCTTCTTTGGCCTTTTTCTGGAAATATGGAGCATTGCAGGATGCAAAGTATGACATATTTGGTATGTAAAACTGTCAATCATGAAAGATGAACACCTGTTGCAACAAGAGGCTAACAGTGGCTCCACTTGGGGATGGCTTTTCCTTGGGAAAAGCCAAGAACAACAGGTCAGACTGCCTTGATCTTCTATTGTTGCTGTGGATTGGAAAACTTCTTTATGCTGGCTGTTTATAGTGTGAAACTTTGAAATATGAACAACTCCCTCCTCAATTGAATTACTGTAAACTGCATAGCATTGCCTGCTTTCTTCTGCATGCTTGGTGTTGTGTACAGTATTGCTTGAGCATTGTGCCTTTGCAAAATAGAGGTCAAAACTGATGTGTTTCCTTTAGCTCTGGTCTAGAAACAGTTGCTGATGTGAAATTTAAAGAATGCTCCTCTCTTATTGATACTGTTTGACTGAAGACTGCAAGCTGCCCACTGTTTGCTTTCACCATAAATTTCTGTGGTATGACAGTGCTACTATTGCTGTTTTTACCGAGTTAAATGTAGAGACAGAGCTTTACAGAATGGAATATTGGCAATTGGCTGTGTCTTCACAAACATTACTGCTGCTCCTCTAACACTCAGATTGCCTACACATAAACTAAAAAACAGAGCGCTGATATATACAAATATCAATGTACAAAGGATATATACAGAGCTGGAATGTATCCCTTTAAAAGGGATCATGGTAATGTTTCAGCATTCGGCCATTCACAGGGCCTTCTTCAGCTGTGCTTCCCTCTACAGATTTGAGAAAATATGTGTTATTTCCCTGAACAACAGAAATAATGAACGGCCCTTTCCATAAAAAATCAAATTTTGCATGTTTTCCCTTGTCTTCTCTTCGTGAATCCCACCTTAGAACTTTGTCACCCATATAGAAATCCTCAGCCTTAGCTCTCTTATCAAACATCCTTTTGAGCTTTTCTTGCAAAATCTGAGCTCTGTCATAAACTTGCTCTCTGGTTTGCTGAAGGTGAATGGTTTGGTTGATTCTTCGTTGAATGTCGTTTGGTTCAACCTGAATCTCCTGTAACAGTCTGATAGTAGGGATGCCCAAAGATGAAGGAAACCTGGCTTCCATGCCATATACTAGCTCATAAGGGCTCATCCCAATGGATTTCTTTGTTGAAATTCTGTCTGCCCATAGGGCATTTGTGAGCTTTCTATGCCAGTTCCTCTTGTTGTCTTCTATCACTTTCTTTATGATATTAATCCGACTCTTATTAGATGACTCAGCCAGGCCATTACCTTGGGGCTAATAAGCTGTAGAATGCCCCAAGGTGATGTGAAGTTTGTGGCAAAAATTGATCATTTTTTTGGATTTAAAAGCAGCGGCGTTATCAGTAATGATCTTCTCAGGGCAGCCAAATCTAGAAAGGATGTTGCACTCAAGGAATTGGATAATGATGGTGTCATTGGCTTGTCTGCATGGGATGGCCTCAACCCACTTGGTGAAATAGTCGGTGGCTGTTAAAATCCATTTGTGCTGGCCTGAGGAAGAGGGATGGATTTCGCCAATGAAGTCAAGACCCCATTGTTGAAAAGGCTTTTCAGTTGAGACGGGTCTAAGGGGCATGGGCAACAACTTTCTTTTGCCTTCAAAGATTTGGCATTTGTGACATGAAATGGCAAACTTATTTACATCTGCAAAAAGAGAGGGCCAATAAAAACTAGCCCTCAGAATTTTATCAGCAGTGGATTTCCAATACAGATGCCCTCCACAGTCACCTGCATGGAAATCTTTCATGACATTGTTAGTTTCATTCATGATTAAACAATTAAGCAATATACCTTCATGATTTTTCCAAAATAATGCACCATCTATGACACAAAACTTTGAAGCCTTCATTCTTAAAAATGTTTTCTTAGTTCTGGACAACCCTGAGGAAGACATGTTTAATAAAACAAAGCATATATCGACATACCATGGGGATTGCAAAAAGGTTTCACTAATCTATGGAGTCGCCAGATCCTATTCATTGTCCAGTTGGTTAATGTCTAAGGCTTGAAAGTTTGTTTCAGACATCAGTTTGGCTAAACCTTGTCCCTTTATGAGCTTGGTTAGTTTTATTTCTATGTCATTCTCAAGGATGTTTGCGATCCATTTGCCTCTTTTTCCCTCTAATCCCTCTTGGGTTAGTATGTCTTTTATAACAGCATTCAGGACATAGACAATTACATGTGAATACAAAATGTACACTCGGAAATCCTTGATTGCTTTGACCAGGGCATAGGCCTGCTTCTCCATGATTGGATATTTCAAAGGGGCATCTCTTAAGGCTCGGCTGAAAAATGCAATTGGCTTTTCAGCTCCCTGATCATCCTTTTGCAGAAGAACAGCAGCTATGGTGTGATCAGATGCAAAAGAAAATATGATAAAGTCCCTATCAAACTGTGGGCTTGTAAGGACAGGGGCTTGGGTTAAGGCAGATTTTATGCCCTCAAAGGCTTGTTTGGTTTCAAGAGACCATCTTACCTTGGCATCCTTTTTTAACATGTTGCTTAATAGTCTTATCAACTCAGCTAGATTTGGAATGAATCTCCTTAGGAAATTGATCTTTCCCAAGAATGCTTGCAACTCTTTTATGTTTCTTGGGTATGGGATTTGGAGGATGGCTTGGATTCTTTCAGGATCAATTCTGATCCCGTCCTTTGATATGATATGGCCAAGGAGTTTGCCTTCTTCAAGGCCAAAGAGGGATTTTTTGGGGTTCAAGGAAATGCCATATTTCCTGCATGTCATGAATATTTGTCTTAAATGTTTCAGGTGCTCTTGATCAGATTTAGAGAAAGGGGTTAGATCATCAAGGTAGACAACTAGGAAATCATGTATTTCTTTGGCAAATGCAATATCCATTGCCCTTTGAAAGGTAGCACCAGCGTTTTTAAGTCTGAATGGCATCTTTACATACTTAAATGTTCCCCATGGTGTGGTAAAGGCTGTCTTGTCTTGGTCATCCGGGTGAACCAGTATTTGATTGAAACCTGAAAAGCCATCTAGCAAAGAAATTCTAGATGATCCCACTACTCTCTGCAGAATATGATCCATTTTGGGCAATGGGTAGTGGTCTTTTAGGGATACTTGGTTTAAATTTCTTAGGTCTACACATAGCCTAATCTCTCCTGTCTTTTTTCTTGTAGGAACAAGATTGGATACCCACTCAGAAAATCTGATGGGTGCTATGATACCTAGTTCAAACATTCTTTTCACTTCCTCTTCAATCAAAGGGAGAAGCATGGGATTGATTCTCCTCATTTTCTGTTTGAAGGGATTTTGGTTTGGTTTTAAGGGAATGGTGTGTTGGATTACTGAGGTGTCATAGGATTTCAAGTCCTCATAACTCCAAGCAAATACATCTTGGAATTCTTTGAATAAATCAATATATTTGGGCTTTTGATCAGATGGCAGATTTTTGGATAATTTGATCATTTTGGGATTCTCTTCTGTCCCAATGTTGTGTTCCTCTATAGCAGCATTCAGGGGTTGCATTTTTGGTTTCTTGGGAACATCATTAGCATCAAACATGTCTTCCAATGGAGTGAGGCCAGCAGGGAGTAAGTTGTCTTTCAGATCAACGATCTCGGCCTCTGTTTCGGCTATTTCCTCCAAATGCATCAGTTTCAATTCTTCTATATTTGTTTTATAAAAAACAGTTGGGTTCAACATTCATTTGGCCGTTATAAGCATTACAACCTGCTGATTTTCATTGGTTTGCTGTTGTTCATCTGTCATAGCATCCATGTCAATGTTAATATTTGAAAACTCATGCTCAAGGGTGAGGAAATTATTAATCTGGGCATCGTTCTCGAACACTTTCCAATCTTTAACATTATTTGGGACAACGGGTCTATGTTTTATTTCAGCAGTGAAGTGATGATTTGGTTTAAAAGGAAGCTTGCATGTACTAGCAAAAGTGGCCAGGCTGTGTGCATGAATGTTATGCTCTCTTGAAATCTTGGCAAGCTTGGATTCAGTGAATGTGTTGAGTATACTAGTGGCAGCAGTCCTATAGGCCCTCATTCTATTGTCATTGGTAACAAAATTACCTTTCATCTGTTGTATGATTAAATCAGAGTCACCTAAAATGGATACTTTTGCAGCTCCTAGAGCTTTGAGCAGTTTAAGGCCTAAGAGGAGAGCCTCATACTCTGCCATGTTATTAGTGCATTTGAAGTTTAGTCTGTAGGCATGGCCTTCTGCATGGTTGTTATGTGTATTGTGAACCCAGACACCTGCCCCTGCTCCTAACTTGTTGACAGAGCCATCAAACTCTAAATACCATACGATTTCTTGCTCGTATTTAGTGTCAAGAGTTTCAATCATTCTTGCAGCTAACAAATTTGAATTTTCTGTTTGGGGAGGTTCTTCTTGTAAGCTGTTTGCCTTGATTGTTTTGACAGTTATATCAGTATGTGCAACTGATTCTTCATTGATGGGTGTGTTCATTCCTAAAGCCAATGGCTTGTCATCAATTGGAGGACTTTTTTCATCATTAAATAAAATAAAAGAATCCATATCAGAATGGATTGAGTAAATGGGAAAATTTTCAGGCTGGCTCTCACTAGTTACCACATATTTCATCAGTGTTTCTCTATACAGTCTCTTTGGTTTCCCAAAGACAGATATAGTGGCATAAGAGAGATCTAATTGGAGGGATCCTTGGAGTTTTTCCCCCCAAGATCTTGACAGTAACATGCCATACTTTGGTGGAATGTCATCAACCACCACATCCATGAGGATTGTCTTGTTAGGAAATTGGACTAAGGAGACACACAGGTCTTTGATGAGGCCTAAACACTTGACTTGACTTGAGTCAAAGGAGAATAGCTCTTTGTAGGGTCTTGTAACATCAAGATTTAGCTTTTCCATTATGGCTTTAGGCATAAGGTTGTGTGAGGCACCTGAGTCAAACATGGCATTGTGCAGGACTTTGTCATGTATATGTAAACTGACATAAAAGGGCAAGACAGATCCATATGTTGATTTTCCATTAACTTCTAGACCAAACAACAGCTCAGGTTGATCATCAAGAACATTCACATCATCCTTTACCTCCGGCATTTGAAGTGACCTTTGAATTTGTTGCCTATACACATCATGTTTGGCTAGTTCGGATAAGGGGATGGATATCTTCAATTTACCTATTTCTGCCTCTAAGTCAAATGATTTTTCAGATTGGGTTTTAGTAATGTGAGAAGCAGGTTTCCCTTTTTCTATTGGAGTATCAGCAACTTGGTCTTCTTTATCAGTGTTATGGGAAGTGTTTGATTGCGGCTTTTCTATTTTAGGAGGGATTTTTGGAATGCTGTCCACATTTTCTTTCGAGGAAGAAGGTGGCCAAGGCTGGTCAATAGAAGGTTGCAGTTGTGTTATGTCCTCTACAGTCACTTGATGCAGGTTTGGGACAGGTATATTAGCTTGTTCTATTATGATAGCCTTGCCTTTAGTTTTGTTGGGCTGTTTGCCATCCTTTGGTTTGTTAGATTCAGGAATGTCAATGGTCCTAGTTCTCAGCTTATATTTTTTGTGAACCTCATACACGGCAGTATCATAGCCTTGTTTAAAGTCAAAAGACTCACCAGAATTAGTCTGAAATTGATTAAAGTCATGCTCATCTTGGTCTTGTTGAGTTAGGAAAATTTGTTGCTCAGGCCTCGAATCCACCAGGTTCATGTGAGTGTCCTCTGGGGGTTCACTAGATGTAGATGCTTCTGCATAATTTTCATGAAAAGGTGGTCTTATATCATGGTTTGGACTAGACCTACCAGCATTTGTGTTCTGCGTTTTCCTGAAATTTGGGTTCCTTATTGTATTGGGCTATTGTCCTTCCCATGATGATTTCCTCTCAACACTTTCTACTCTGTCTCCCAGCCTTTGCATGCCATTGATAATATCATTGAGTTTCTGATCTAAGGTTGTGGGTTCTTCTTTGAAAGTGGTTCTTCTCTCCATTCTAGCTCTATTTCTTTTGGCAATCAGGTTGGCCTCTACGCTAACAGCAACATTCTGCATGTCTGCAAGGGTTTGAGGGGCTCTTTCTTTTAACTGGTAGGCCATATCTAGGTCGAATCCATCAGGGAATTTATACAAGGCGAGGTCAAGTGGAGGTCGTAGATTCTGTGGTATTGCATTATAGACATTATTGAATCTAGCACAGTAATTTAGGACAAACTCTTGAGGGCCTCTTTTTATTGTATCGTACTCAGCAAGTATGTGCAAGGGGTCTTTCTTTTTCCCCCATCTGTTGGTAAAGGATTGGTAAAGCTCATCCGGGGTGGTTATGGAATTTGCAGAAAGTGATCTGAACCAAGTTCTTACATCACCTGTTAGACTTTGAACAAAAATTTTCATTCTCACACTATCATCATCTATTTCGTAGTTCTCAAAGTAGTCTTGCATTTTCTTTGTATGCTGAAGGGCTGTGCAAGTGCCAGTTCCATCAAAATATGTGATTTTAGTTTGATAATCCTGAGGCATAGCCCCAGGGTTTGCGGGTAACTGCAGGGGTGCATATCTATTGGCCATGTTTACAGGGACGACCGGAACAACAGGGATAAGTGGAACAACTGGGACAATTGGTACAACAGTAGTGGTAACGGGAGTATGTGTAGTGAATGGAGGTGTGGAAGGAGTGCTTTGGGAAGTAGATGATGAACAAGGGGAAGTAGGGTTTGAACGAAATAAGACTTTGACAGGGGTTGGAACGCTGCTTGGGCGAACTGCTTGAGGACTATTATCAGCAAAATCGTCTCTTTGTTCTTTCTTCCTAAGGATTTTTGGGATTAAGTTCGGATTTTCAAAAGCAGCTGGTGGATTTGGGTCTGGATTTGACCTAGTATAACGAGAATTCTTTTTGGGAGCCAGATTCTGAATTTGTTTTGGCAAGGAACTAATTAAATTTCGGGGACAGCTATCTGTAGTTCAAAACTAGCATGAAGATTGGCTGAAGCAACATTTATTTACTCCTGTAACTGCAAAGCAAGAACAGTTTCAAAGGCTTGCTGGCCGACATTCAGACTTCATCTGTAGTCTTAAGGGACAGACAGCATTGATTTTTGCTCTTCCGGAGTTTTCCAACTTGATTTGTGAAAATAACTGAGGATGTCCCCAGTGGAGTCGCCATTATGTTATCACTCAGGTTGTCCTTCTGGTTGGCATCAAAAGGATACGACCGAGGTAACCACAGACCAATCTTTGGATTGCAGGTTCTAGCCCACCTGCAATCAGAGAGGGCTCTCTCTTTTTTGATTTAGCTTTGTTGATAATGTTTTAGGCTAGTTATTGAGTTCAAGGGGTTTTGTTTTGTTTTTGGTGGGAAGGATGATGCTTTCAAGTAAAGAGGCAGGGACAGCATTAAAGTTCTAGAACCATTGGGCGTGGAGTCAAAGAGTAGGACTGATGGTGCTTTTTCTTGGTCACAAGAGAGAATATGGAGCAAGCTAGTTGCATATGAAACAATCATTCAAGGTAAAAGGGATGGATTAAAGGCTAAGGAATGAGGGGCAATTTAAGAATCTCTCATTCAGATTAGTAGAAAGAAGACAAATGAGACCTATCTAGGAGCAGTTAAGAATTCCTAGATAACAGTCATTTATATATGAAAATAGGTCAAACATGAGCCATAACAGAATTCATATTTATGCCTAATTCAAGAGGAAAACATTAAGAAGCCACAGAAACTGAGCATAGAGTGCAACCAAGAAAGTTCTGAGCCAATCCTTTGTTCTGTGACTTGAACATATGTGAAATCGAAATAAAAGAGATAAGGAAAACTTATTGATTCGTATAGCAGCACAAGAATTCCACATTCAATTCTTCAAACCATTAGACACAGAGCAGACAGTCATTCCTCCAAAGCTTTTCAGCAATCTTTGATTAAGTAAAACATCTCTGATATCCAGTGCGAGTCTCTAATGAGGATTATCAACCAACCAACCCTTTAAACAATACAGAGGGTCGGTATATATAGGGAAAATTATAAAAAACTAACTTATTACAGCCGACCTAAGCAGGTCTGAAAGAAAATTATTACTTTAACCTAATCTTATCCAGAAATAAATGCATGAAAATATCTTTGAGCTACGCTGAGGGCAGCTATCTCAAAATTGAGTTAATGTCTATCCTGGGTAGCCTGGTGTAGTCCTTCTATAATAACTGTGATCTGTCCTTTATCTCCACCTCTAACTTGGTTTTGCTGCTATTTTGTTGGCATTAATGTGCACTAATCCCGACCAGATAGGCTTTTAAATGGCCTTAACTGCTTTGCTGACTTTGATGAAGGTTTTTAACTTTCACCTGATTTGATGTTTCTGAACTGATACTCTGTGCCGCTTCCTGATACTCTTTGGCACTGATCCTAGAGTCTTTAAAATCTCCTGAATGGTTTAGACTGTCCCATCGATCCTTCATGGCAGCTACTCGGCCTTCTGTTGCTTTAAAAGGTGTCTTTGCCCCTTTCTGAATGCTTCGCGAAGAAAAACAGGTCATTCTGTGCCTTTCGAGCTTGCTGGGGGCTGCGCGATGAGGGGCTTTCCATTTTGGCCCATTTCCCATCGCGCATGAAAAACTACCTCAGAATCTGAATCCGGGCTTCCTAAGCACGATTTTCACCTTTCGCGCCTTTTTGAGTGATGACGTCAGCATGACGTCAGCGGGTGGGACCCAGTACGGCGGGTGACGTGGCGGGATGATGTCAGCTGATGACGTCAGCAGTACGGCGGGTGACGTGGCGGTACACAGTGGCGGTGAGGTGGCAGGGTGACTTGGCAGTGCGGTGGCAGGAGGCCGACGCAGGTTGATGACGTCAGCGATGACGTCACTGGGCAGAGGACGTGGTGCTGACGTCACCAGGGGAGGGTGGTTTGGTGGTTTCGGGCGCACCGCTTTAGCGCCTGGGTGGTTTGGGAGGAGGGGGCTCCGCCACACCCGGGAGGGCGACGCGTGGCGGGAGTACGGCGGGAAAACCGCCGAACTCCCGGACGCTAACCCTCGGCGTGTTGGCGTATGAAAAAGCCCCGCCCACCGTAGATCTTGGGCGGGCCAGATCTAACAGCTGGCGGGACGGTTAAAGCGGGGGACGGTTAGTGACGGGGCCCGCACGTTATTGTGTTTGTTTATTCATACGGCAGGGGGGGTTTAAACATTAATAAAGTGGGTTTTGGGTTTATATCGAGCAGGGGTAAAATAAAAGTTTAACATTTAACATAACATTTAAACATTTAACTTTTGGGAATGATTGTGAAGGGTTTAAATGGCTATCAGTTCAACCAGGGGTTTAACTGATTCCGAGGGACAAATGAGGAAAGGTTAAATATAAGTCCCAGATGGAATTAATATTTCCCCAGTTTTTTAGAACATATGGCTATAGTGCCGGGGGGGGGGGGGGGGGTTATTTAATATTTTTTGGGATTTTATATAGTTTTAGTAGTAAATGGGGATGGGGAACAGTTAGGGAGCTATATAGTAGAATCATGAGTTAATATGATCTGGTAGAGTGGAAATGAAAGGGACCAATGATAAGTCTATGAAGTCGTGACAGACATAGAGATTGTGCAGAAGATGAAAACATGACTTTTACACAAGAAATGTGGCTTATTTTCATGAAGAAAGTCAAAACTTTGACTTAATGTTTCACAGAAATGAAGTAAGACTAGGACTTGTTGGGCAGATCCCAAGGTCCTTTAGGGGGATGTTAGTAAAATACTTTTAGGGGGAGTGAAGGGAAGTTAGACATGCTTCTAGAATTCTGCCACCAAAACACTGCTTTGCTACCTCTACCACTGATGAGATGAGCTTTCCTTGTCGAGGCCAACACTAAAGGAGATCTTGCTTCTGCAACCCTAGGCTACCTACCCAGCCTAATACATCTAGCATTTTTTGTTACTTCAGGAAGGGTGCACTTAGACTTGCAGACCCTGCTTTACAATTTTTCTTTTTGACTACCCTCCTATCTAAATCTATCCTTATTTCTTCCAAGGGCCCAGATTAAGCAGTTGGAGTCCTTTGTTTCTCTACTTGTCTACAAATATACCAAGATTAAGTTGTTTGGACAGATATCAATTCTCTATATTCTAAAACAAGAAATTGAAACCTAGGGAAGCCAAGATTAAGCTGTCTAGACTTCCCTTATCCAAACATTCTTCAAAAATGGTTAAGTAATTAAAATTGGAATACAGCAGTGGCATTTGGACTGGCACACTTTCATGGCCTCTTCTTTGGCCTTTTTCTAGAAATATGGAGCATTGCAGGATGCAAAGTATGACATATTTGGTATGTAAAACTGTCAATCATGAAAGATGAACACCTGTTGCAACAGGAGGCTAATAGTAGAGGCATCTGTCCGATCATGAAAGAGTCATCCTTTGCTCTCCAACAGTGGATCAAAAGTTCTAGCAAGCACGTATTAGCTTTCATATTTGGCGTTTTGAAGAATATGAGTAAGCCACAGCCTCTTAGAGCATCCAATGCATTTTGATCATTCATTACCTCATTATCTATGGTGGTATGCTCTCTTTCCCTCCAAGTGATAGTCATCCTGCAAAAAATTGAAGTTTCAACTATTAATTTATATTTTAAAACTTTAACTTGCATACATGCGGGTTCCCTTTACATAGAGACGCATGTAGGAACGTCGTATACACGGGTTGCTCACATCCAACCCACGTGTATGCAGAGTTGAATTTTTGGGCATATTTTCCCACAATCAAAACTTTGAAAAAACTTTTAATAACTATAATAAAGCATTAGAAGTAGGATTTGAGGATTACCTGGAGACTTTGTGGTGATTCGAACGGTCCAATTATTCACATGAAAGCTTTATTAGTTTTTCTCCACAGCTCTTTGCTCCAAACAGAAATGAAAAAACTGAGTCCAGAAGTCATTATATAACTTTGAAATTGCAAAATATTTTTTCAAAATTTGATTTTTTTCTCATGTATTTTTTGACCCGTGGGCTTGGATTGTCAAGAGTGGGTTTTTTTTATAGGAAATTTTGGAGACTTCTTCAAGATATTGTTTCGGTCCCATGATCGCTGACCCGTCATGGTATGTATCATTCTCTCACTAGCATTTAGGTTATGGAAAAGCATTTTCTATTGCATCTTTCATACTAGCCTCTATTCAGTGATACATTAGCCGTAGGGTCAACCCCATCGTATCTTGGTCAGCAAACCATTTTCACTCGCTGATTTTTTACAAATCATGAAGTGATGGTAGAGCCATCCTTTACATGGGAATATTAGTTAGATCCTCACTGACATTGGTTTCCCATTTTGTTATACTGAGTAGTCTCGGAAGTCATCTTTAGTCCCGCCATGTATGATGTGTTGAAGACACATTCTCCTTTCTTCCACGCTAATTTCTTGCCTTATATCCTAGAGGCTCCTTTGTGTTGAGTTGTATTGCTGCATTGCATTTTGACTATTTTCACCTTTTGGCCTTGAGTTGGCTTCACTTGGACTCGTTTTTAAGCCACTTATTTGACCATATCTTCTGCAAAATCGACCATGCAATCACTTAGCTTTTGCAACTTGACGCATCCTTTTACCCGTGGAAAGAGCATCCCTTTGAGTTTCCTTGACCAGTTTCACCTTCCTGTATTAAGCATAGGAATGTTCCCTTCCTAGGAACTAGATCATTTGTTTCTCCGACACTCGTTCTTTCCATTATACTATAGCATTCTTTTATTCTTTTTCCAGCTTAAGGAAAATGACAAAAAAATTATATATTCCAAAAAGAGTGGGAATGGGTTGAACTTTCCATATTTTGTTGGCCGCTAGAGTCAGTCATGTTGCCCTTGAACAAAGCACTCAAAAGAGAGTCTCTCCTCCATTGGGGTGGGATTTAGTTTGACTTAGGAGCGCCTTAACCTTGATATTGAGTCAATACTCCTCTTATTAGTTACCTCTTGTAATCATATGGAGAGTTTGCTTATGCCTCTTGCATGACAAACTTATATAGAGTTATCATATGTTGCCATATAGTCATCATTGAGTCGTGCTTTTGTTTAAGGGAAGTAAACCTGAGTTGGCCTCTCTGCGGTGTTTCTTGACCCTTTTTTCAATCAGCCATCCCTGGTTGTTAGTGTCATGTTTGTCATCACATCAATAATATTGGTCCTTTGCTTGTGCCAGTTTGAGAAGGTCTCTATTGACTTCTTGCTAGCGAGTCTTATTCTTATCAACTATGAAAAATTGCTCTGAGGGCAGATCTAGAGCTGCACCCTGGCCCTATTTTCATTATTTATAGGTCACCTTGTGCTTAGCATTGATCAGTATCATGGGTCTTTGACTGAGTGGTTTCCCTTGTGTTCAACATCAGATTTCATTATCACACATTGGGATTTGTGCAGTGCCTTAGTTTCCATTTGACCTTATTGGTGGATTCCTTGCCTCCGTGTCATCTTTCATTATTGGTTGGTTCAGGGGGTTTCTATCATGCGCTAGCTACATCTTGTGTACGTCGGAAACATGCTTCGGTTGGGTTACTACATCTTTTTCGTCTGATTCCTTCCACATTACTGGCCTACAGGTTACACTCGTGCTAGCTTTATGAAGGATGCCTTAATTCCTTCCTTCTAGTGAATCTTTTCCTATCGACTACAACTCATTTGCTCTGAGAAAAAGATCTAGAGTCCATTTGGCAGTACCTTGGGGTTTGCAGTGATCAGTGGGGGATTCCTTCACTATCGATAGTGGGAAACCATCATTGTCTCTTGATTGATAGATTCTTTCAAGTGTTCGACTTTAGCTCATTCATTCACACTTGTTAGATTATACTGGGTACCTTAACTCTCATTATCATTATCGGTGAGTAGTCTCATGTTTGTTAACGGTATACATCAATGACTGGTAATCAAATGATTTCTCACGTGGTCAATCTCAGATCATTCATTCCCATTACATAGAAATGTACCATGGCAGTCGGTGAAGACCTCGGGTTGCATCAACATGTTTTGGTTCACTTGTCAGTTGCTCTTGTTGCTACTAGTTGACACCATCCACCTTATATGTTGCAGTTCTTCACAGTGACATATTATATGCTGGCATCCGAGTTGCGAGGTAGTATCATTTTATTCCATTAGGTTCATTTGGTACTATTGGGATCAGTTTTTGACATCAGTGATCAACTTCATCCTTCAACATCATTGATTGTCTTCTTATATGTGATATTCAGACATGTAATTTTTCGATCACGATCAGATGATCCATTATGTACTTTCAGTTCCTTTATACTAGTATACATATTGGATCCGATTGTACTTGATATGCGGACATGCTTTACTTTCTCTAAGCATGGGTATGCTTGCCTCAGACAGCAGCTTCTTTCTAATCTTTTTTGATGGCTTGGCAAGCTGAATTCTGGTGAATTCCTTCTCAGTCTCGACATGATTCTTTCCATACACTTAATACATTTCAACCATCATGTACTCCTTTTGACTTCATATATTAGGGGGCATCTGTTATAGCGCCATTTACCACTCTTGGTATATATGATGCTTTATTTATGGCCTATCGCAACCCCTTCTTCCAGAGTTGGTCCAAATATATAAAAAACAATGCTTTATTCCTTGTATGCTACTTTTCCCTGAGCTAAAAACATGTATCCATGGGTTAGTCAATACCCAACCCACATATATGTATTAAGAACTTTAAAAATTAAATTTCCTTAATTTTGGGCAGAGTTCATGGGTTTTCCCTATTGATTACCTCCTATTTCCCATGGCCCAACTGTTTCCAACTAAAAAACTAATTGGGAGAGGTATAAATATACCCCTATGGGAAGGCCTTAAGAGAGGAGAAGAGATAGAGTTATTATACTGAGATTATCCCTTACTGAGTCTGATGAATCCTTGTGCCTCATGCACTTCCCCAAGCTTCAGGAAACCCTTGTTTCCTTGATTATAGATATCCTTCCTTTTGCTTGAGATATCATGGTGTTGGTGATGGAAGAAGATTGTTGAAGGCTAGGATAGGATGAATCTGGAGGACGGTTCCGCTTGGAGCCAGAGAAAGACTCAGGTGAATTCTCTCCATGTTATTTATACCTTACTGTAATAAAAGAAATGTTGTCTTGTTTATGAAATTAACTATGTCTATGCATCAAATTATGTTTTAATTCATATATGAATGTCGTTTTGATATATATCAATCATTTGTTTATATGATGTAAAGTCAATTTCATGAATATGCTTTACCCCTATACTTCTATGTATGTTCGAATTGCATGATTTTCAAGTTTGAAGAACATCGGGAGTTGCAGAGGGTATAAACCCTGCGGGGCCTAATCAAACAAAGGAAATCCGAGTACGGTCACTCTTACGTAGTTTGATAATATAAGCATCTTACCTGAGTTGTTTGAGTATTTCTTGTTGTAGTATGCTTTTGCTTTGTTAGGGTTCTAACCCAAAGCCCTAGGGTGCTTACACCCGAAACACATGTGGAACCCTAACTATCCTAAGCATGCAATCTAATCTAATCAAGCACTTTACTGCAGTGCATATGAATGAACACAACAACCTTTTCTTTTTCTCCTTTTTGTGAAAACATGAATGCTAATTCTTCTTGATTGTATGGCAGGTTGGTTAGGTGTGGAGAGAGGTGGTTTTGAAGGGTCATATGGCTTGAGAAGCAAGCAAGGGTATTCTCCTATCTTTCTTGATGCATTTTTCACAAATTGACCTCAAAACAGGCCACTACAGGTCACCCTACAAAATGTCTACATGATGTCCTAATCCACTTACAGGATCCCCTGTATTCCTATAGGATCATGATGAAAGCATAAGGAGTGATTTAGACAGTGGTATAGGGCTTAGGGAAGGTGAGTGATGGAAGGAATAAGGCAAGGAAGTGGCTAGGACTTCCTCAGAACTCAAACCAAAGTTTGTAGGATGGTTGGATTTTCTCAACAAGCATGGAAAGTTGTTCTTATGAAATGATAATTCAGTTTATGGACTTAGTGGATTTTGGTGATTATGGATAGATGAGATTAGGCTAGGGTTGCTAACATGAGATCTTCCTGCACTATTGAAACTCCTACAATACACATATCACTGAAATTTACCCATAAATCATGTCAAAACAAGAAAGATCTCCAACAACATAAGAAAACTGAATTTCATCATTCATTTGCCTATTTCATGAATGGAAATACTTGCAGCCTATTTTGAAACACCATGAAATCTAATAAAAAACTAGAGATCTGAGAAATAACAACTGCAACCTATCCTTGAAAACTGAAAGATGTTGTTCTAATTAACAAAAAACCCTAAATTTAATAAGAAATCAAAATTTTGTCTTTTTGGGGATGAATGGGAGTTTTTCCTTCAAATCATGGTCCCTGAAGGGAGGAGTGAGGCAAGATCTACTTGTTATCAACATTTTTTGTATTCCTTTATCTCTCTAATGCTACTACCATAGCTATACACAAATGGAAGCAAACTAATCAAATTCACTAATACTTGCACTAAAACAATGCCAAAATTAATTCAACAAGTAATCTATGAAATAACCTAAGAATACAAGTACAGTAAGAGGAACCTTTGCTGCTAGGATTTGGCCCTAACCCAAGAGCTTCAGGCTTCTGATTCAACTCAGTGTTAGATCAAGAAAATGCTCATTTTCATTAACATATCAAAAAATACATAACAGTGTTTTGCCACAATCCTTCAACTCGAAAATGCTTAGTTATCTTGCATAAAAAATATAAATCCTAATGAGGTTCTAAGCCTCCTTATTTATACAACTGAAGTTTCTAACAACTTCCTTAAATACAGGGAGGCTTAGCTCCCAATCTCAAGATGAACTAGTTCTTAACTATCACTGGCTCGGCTGTCAATGATCTTCATGACTCGGCTACCTGCAACTCAGAGCTAGTATGATTTGATTGAAGGATATTCAAATGAGTGAGGATTTAATGAGGAAGATCCATCTCCTATAATATCCCCTTCTTGTCTAATTTGAGTTCCCACACCTTAATTATCCATCATTTCCATCATTTGCTCCCAAAAACTGCAATCAATGCACATTAGACCACTAGACATAACATCTTACTTTTACTCATCTCATTAAGTAAAATATAATTAAAACATGTAAGGAATTATGAGAAGAGTTGATTTTAGTAAGCTTGGAGGTGTATTAAGGTCCATATATTTACCCAATGATGAGCCTCATCATCACCCCCTACTGAAAGTGTTGCTCATCCTCTAAGCAACTTAATCTATGTCCATGTCCTTCATTGCTCTGGTGGCTTCCCTGACATCCCATGCTTCTGTTGTAGTCTCATCTTCCTGTGAATAAAATCATACCTTCCTCTCTATCTCCTCCCATTTCTTTCTTTCTTCTTCTTCTTTCCTTCTTTCCAACATTCCTAAAATCAATGGTGGACTGAGCCTCAAGCCAATCCAATTGACTTTGAATCTTTGTAGAGCCTTCTTATACATGGGGGTTCTATTTAGTGCCTCTCTCATTCTATCAGGAGAATGGTATTCTCTAATTTTTAGGTTGTAAGGAAAGGTGTTCCATCTCCTTTGGAAATCTTTCATGCTGTCATCTCCTAGCAATCTGAACATGTCTTCAAAGTGTGTGACTACTTGTTCTTGTGTAGCAAGGTACCTAGGTGCAAGCTTGGGATCATTTTCAATGAGGTTGTGGGTGTTGATGACAACCATTGGGTTAGATTGTTCAGCTTTGATCATAAGGGGTTTTGTCTCTTATTTTTCCATTACCTTTTTCATCTTTGTAGCTCTTGCCTCCTCATGATTCATCCATGATGCTAAGGCCATCAATTGCAAGTCTCCTAGTTTTGAATTTGGGTCCCACACATTTAAATCTATCAAGGCCAAGTTGTGTAGGTAAAACTCAGATATTTTTTCTCTATCTTCCAAGGTGCTTTGATCATAGAGATCAATGAATTATCTATAGTCCTGGAAGGGCATAATTCCTCTTTTTGCTAGAGTCTTGATTTGGAATTGTAGCCATTGTTCCTTGAGATACAAGTCATAATACTTCTGCACTTGATTTCCTCCAAGGATAAACTGGCCATAGTTCCCAACTGGCTTCCCCTTTCTTGTATTTTTCCCCTTAGCCATGTATTCTTTGCTTCTAACTAATATTTCATCATTGCTTCTCTATCCCTTATGCTGCTCAGTTCTTTTCCCATCTCCTTCAATTTCTCCTCCATGTGGCCTACATCCTCCACCCCTTTTGATTTGGAAATTTGCATCCACTTGTGTGTCCTTGCCCTTTCTTTTTCAAGTTCAAAGAATAGGGGAATGGAAAAATTCGGTGGGATTACACTACCTCCTTCAATGAACCTGTAGTAAGAGATGAGGTTTGGTTGTGGACTAGGTTCTCTTAGTTCTTGGTCTTCCTTCTTTGTTTGTTGTTGAGTGATACCTTCTTGGTCCCTTTTTTGTGTTTCCTGCAGGTTTGACAAAGTTTCCTGTAGGGCGGTCTCTGCTTCCTGTAGGTTTGTCTGTGTCTCCTATAGGAGACCTTTTCCTTTGATGAGGTTGACCTTGTGACAAGCCTCCTAACATAAGTGGTGGGATATTTGGGAAACACTTGTTCTGACGATCCTTCTCCTGATTTTTCTCTAGAGGGGCTACCTTTTCTTGCTGCTTTGGTGAATCCTCAATGACAATTGGAATTTTGGTGGGGTATTTAGGTCTCTCTTGTCTAATCCTAGTTCTATTTCTTGTCTTGAAGTACATTGGGGTGTGTCTTTGCCTCTTCCCCTTTGATTTGATAGGTTTATTATGGGTTCTAGAGATACACTTGGTGATTCTTCTCCTTCTCTGCCTTGAGTTGTAGTCTTTTGCTCATCCTTCTATCATTTTATCTCTTTTCCATTTTCCTTCTCATTTTATTCTTTGTCTCCACCTCCCTCTTCCTCTTCTTCCTCTTTTTCTTCACTCTACCCATTTGTCTCTTCTATTGTTTCTTCCTCTGTCTCTTCTTCATTCTCCTCCTCTATTTCTTCTTCCTTTTCCTACTCTGTTTCTTCTCCCTTCTCACTAGCAGTGGGGCTTTTGTCATATTCAAGAGCTTGTATTTCTCTTCATGCCTGCATGTCTCTAAAAGTTTTCCATGTAATAGGTAGTCTTAGGTTTTGTAGAGCATCTTCAAGGATGAGTTTGATCAACCCATCATGGGATAGTTGTTGACATTTTCCCTCCCACACTTTGATGCTCATGTCTATCATTAACTTTAGAAGGAAATAGGGTATACTCAATCTATTTTGAGGAGGTGTGTTCTCTCCAAATCCTAGTTCTTGGAGGATTCTAAAGTGGTATCCATACACCACACTGTATCTCCCTTCACATGATATGTATTTAATGAGGTGGTAATTGAATTCATTCCAAGGGTATAAAATGATTTCCCTTATAACCCCATTTTTGTCCTCCATTGGCTCCTCCCCTTCCAAAAAGAATCTTTTATTTGCAAGGGTGTTGTTACCCTTGTCCTCTTTTCTCCATGGTAACCCTAGAGGAAGTGGAGTGATTCTGCTTATAAATTCAGGGGTAATTACTACTGATAAGAATTTCACTACAGTAGTGGCATTGGTACTAGTGAGGGGTATGAGTGAGAGGGAAAATTCTCTATTCACATCATCATCATATGCTCTCATCCTCTCAAAGAACCCCATCCATTGGTGCCTTGTGAAAATTTCCACTACAAGAGGATTTTGGTGGATCCTTGCTGTGTTTGTGGGTTCTCTCTTGTTGAAACCTCCTGTCATCTTTCCTTGGTAATTGTGGAGTCTTGTGAGGATACAATTTAAGAATTCTGGTAGGTGAGGGAGGTATGAATGTTAACTTTTAGTGACATGCAATACAACTCTCTTATACTACAATTTCCTTAATCAAATTGAGGTTTTTTTCTTCTTTCAAATGGAAACTATGAAAGGTATAGCTCCTACCTCACTTTTTAACGTTCTAGTGAGGATAACCTTTGATTTCTCCTCCCTTAGTGCCCACTGACAGTCCTGTAGGTTGATTCCTCTATATCATGTAGGCTTCCTATAGGTTTCTTGTAGGTTTCTTGCGCTGTAGATGTTGATTGTCTCCTGTAGGTGTTGCTTTAGGAAGGCCAAGAGAAACCTCCTCGTTCGATGAATTCTCGAAATTTATTTTTCTCTCTTTGTATGGGAATCAATGTTTTATTTCCATATATGGATGATCGTGTGGGGTGATGTGCTGGCTGTCCAAGTATGAGCACCTCCTTTTGGACCGTTGGTCCCACTATCATTCCATCATTCCACCTCACCTCGTAATCATCTCCCACTCCTTTACTTTGTAACTTAACCATTTTTGGCTTTATTCCCTCTTTTTCTTGATTTTACTTTTTCCACATGTGGATTGCTCTAACAATTTTCTTCTCATTTACTGGCCGAAGGTGGCCAAGTTAATTGGCCACCTTTACTTATAAAATCAACTCTCACGTAATCCTACAATTTTGATCACATTGTACTAATGAGAGAGCATGAGTAATATGACATACCTATGGGTAATATGCTTTGATGATGATGCATGCTGGAGAGTGATGTTGGTGATCTTTTTTTCTGCTACAGAACTATGGAGGAGCTTATTCATCCCTGGAGCGCTTGTGTTGAAGATGGCTACAAACTGTGAGGTTTCCTTTGTGGGATAGGCTGCTACAAGATTTAGGATACCTACAGGATGTCGTGTAGCTACCTTTCCCTTAAACCTTCATACTTTTTCTCAACTCTGAAGCATGAGGGATGTGGAAATGAGTGGAGAAAGGTGAAAGGGAATGGTAGGTGAGAGATTTTTTCTCTATGCTATGGTGGAGTAAACGGTTCTTTTTTTTTTATTCAGACACAGGCTTGTCATCCCCTTGCTCTCAGACTACCTTTCTTGGGATTTTCAAGGCCACTGTAATTCCTACAGGAAACTTCTGTAGGTTTATAGGGAATCCTGTAGAAAATACAGAGTTTGTGTAAGATGAGCTAGAGAGGTTTATACGTGGAAGAATAGGTGAATAGTGGAAGATATGAGATGGGTGGATTGAAGCATGTCTATTGTAGGTCCTTATTTACCTCTCATTCTATGCTTATCATCCTCTTACTTACCTGCAAAACAACATTTCCAATTTTTTGTATATTTTTTTTTTCTCTTTTTTTTCTTTTGTAAAACAACTAGTCTGCCTCCAAGGAGGTTTTCATCCTAGTTGCCTACCCTGGGTGCCTCAAAAGATGTTTTCACCCAAAGATTTTTTTTTTTTAAACACCCTTGGGCCGCCTCAAGAGATTTTCAACCCAATAGTGGGACTCGGGTGCCTCATGGAGGTTGTTTGTGTTTTTTTTTTTTTTTCTAGGGACTTGGTGGGATGGAAGCTGAGGCTTTCTCTACCACCATCACTATATTGATGATGCTATTGGTGAATTCTTGCTTTGACAACAACTTCTTGTAGATATTTAATCTATACCTACTGACAAGCAAAGGGATATCCTCTACATCAATGGTACTTATCTGTACAACACCATTATCATGAAATTTTTCTATGACATAAGGCCCTAACCATCTAGTCCTTAACTTTCTTGTAAAATCCTTATACCAGGAATCATACAACAAATCCCAATCACATTCTTGAAACAGCTTGTCCTTTATATTCTTGTCATGCCAAATTTTCCTTTGAACCTGAGTCACCTCTGTGTGTAGGAGGGTTTGCATCCTAAATTCATCTAACCCATTCAGAAGGAACAACATTTCTTGTTGTGCTCTCATGAGATCTAGATCCATTTGTGTTGCCATTCTTAAGGTGTTGTACTCAAATTTAATGGACAATAGGGGTTTCTTCCCATAGACCATCTCATAAGGGGTGAACCAAGTGGTGGTGTTCCAGGTGGTATTGTAGGCCCAGGTGGCATCAACTAGTCTATCTGCCCAATCCTTTCTGTTGCTGCTAATTACTTTGGTCAGAATGCCTTCCAATGCTCTATTGGTTACCTCCACTTGCCCATTATCCTGTGGGTGGTAAGGAGTGGATGTTTTGTGCTTGATCTTGTGTTGGCTTAACAAATTCTCAATCATGTGAGATGTAAATTGACTTCCTTGATCAATGACCAATTCTCTAGGGTACCCAAACTTATAAATCACATTTTCCCTTAAGCATTGAACTACCTTTTCTTTTGTTGCTGCTTTGATGGCCTTGGCTTCAACCCACTTGGTTAAATAGTCAGTACTCACAATGATGTACTACTTCTGTTTGGATGGAGGGTCAATGGGCCCAATGAAATCCATGCCCCACTTGTCAAATAGCTCGAAAGTCACTTGAGGTTGCATAGGAATTTCATCCCTTGGGGTAGGTTTCCCCATCCTTTGGCACCAATCACACTAACTAGTATACCTCCTCACATCTTGGTGAAGGGTGGGCCAGTAATAACCAGCTTGTAGTACCTTGAATGTTGTCCTTTTGGCTGCAAAGTGACCTCCACAAGGCCCATCATGACAGGTCAGAAGGATGTCAAAGGCTTCCTCCTCCCTCACACATCTTAGAATTTGATCTGGGCCTAGCTTGAAGAGATTTACCCCAATCCAAGTGAATGGGGCGCTCTTCCTTACGATCTTGCTCTTTTTCTTGGAGGACATGTTTGGTGGAAACTGTGAAGACACCAAGTAATTTTCTATGTTAGCAAACCATGGAGAGACAACTAAAATGGAGAATAAGTCTTCATCTGGTAATTGATGATCAACCATTCCTTCCTCCCCTGCAGGCAAATTCAGTCTGGATAAAAAAATCTGCAACAACATTCTCCTTACCAGGCTTATCAATAATTTTTAAATCAAGCTATTGCAATAAAAGTAACCATCTGATAATCAAGAATTTACATTAGGTTTATTCATCGAGTATTTAATTGCAGCATGGTCAGTATGTACAAATGTTTGGTAACCAGTAATGTAGTGCCTAAATTTATTCAATGAATGCATAATATCTAGGAGATCTTTTTCACTCACTATGTAGTTTAGCTCAGCTTTTGATAGATTCTTGCTGATGAAGTAAATGGCATAAGGTATCTTGTCATCTATCTGGCCTAGCGCTGATCCTATGGCTTTGTAAGAGGCATTGGCATACATATGGAAAGGAAGAGACCAATTTGGGCCTCAGAGAATAAGTGTAGTAGTCAACTTGTCCTTAAGGGTGTCCAAGGCTTCTTGACAACTTTTTGACCATAAAAATTCGGAGTCTTTTGCCAATAACCCAAATAAAGGAGAAGCTAACTTGCTGAAATATTTTATAAATCTCCTATAGTATCCGTATAAACCTAAAAAACTTCTGACATCCCTCTGTTTTTGCAGAGTCAGGACCCTTTTGATAATGGCTATCTTATTTGGTTCTACCTACAGTCCTTCTTGGGATATTGAGTGACCTAGAACGGTCCCTGCAATAATCAAGAACTCACATTTTTCAGGACTAAGGGATAAGTTCATTTCAATGCATTTGTTCAACACCTTACTCAGGTTAGAGAGAGCCTCCTGGAAATCATACCCATATGGCGTAAAGTCATCCATATAAATTTCTACTGCATCATGGACTAGCTCGATAAAGATACTCAGGCTTGTCCTCTGGAAAGTGGCAAGGGCATTGCATAGACCAAAAGGAAGGACCCTATAAGTGAAATTACCCTAAGGACATGTGAAGGTGGTTTTATCCTGGTCCTCTGGGATAATATGGATTTTATTGTACCCACTGAACCCATCTAGGAAAGAGAAAAACTTTTTCCCTGCCAGGCCATCTAACACTTGGTCAATCAAAGGTAGAGGGAAATTGTCCTTCTTTGTTGTTTTGTTTAACTCTCTGTAATCAACACAAATCCTCCACTTCCCATTTTTCTTTGGGACCAACACCAAAGGAGACACCCACTCACTATCCGAGATAGGGTAGATGAATCCCGCATCCAATATCTTTTGCAATTCTTCTTTGACTATATCCTTGAGAACTAGATTCATTCTCCTTTTGTCAGATTGGTTTGCAACCTTCTTTGATATAAATGTGATGAGTACGCACTGAGGGGTTCACTCCCTTCATCTCTTTGTAATTCCAAGCAAAGGCACTCCCTTCATAGAAGGTTCTTTCAGGGCCAAATTCTATTGTCTTGACATGATTAGGGTTCAAATTAGCTAAGCATAGATCAATACGATGGTTACTCTTGGTTTCCTTCACTACTTCCTCTAGATACAAGGTGGTGGGAGTTGGATTTTGGAGGATGTGTTCAATCAAATCATCTTCATCAGGTTGTCGTCCTCCCATGGCAGTTTCTAGGGTATAAAGTTGGGAAGAGTAGACTTCATCTTCTTCCTCCTCTTCTAGCCATAAAGGTAAATCATGTTCTAAATATAGATAAGCAGAAGGGTACAAGACAACTTGCTTGGATAGATGCGCATTTTTGATAGTCATGTTTCCAACCCTACAATTGATGTAGGCATCGACAATGGCTAACCAAGGTCTCCCAAGTATGAGAGGATAACTATTAAACTTGCTCTTAGGCTGGAGAACTAAGAAGTCTGTAGGGTACTCCTAGGAGTCAATGGAGTCCATCACATCCTCAACAATCCACTCAGGGGCTACTATGAAGGTCTACAAGCTAGAAAACTGTCGTGGTCTTTCTTAATGTGCCCTAGAGATTCAACTTAAGCATGGTGTCCTTAGTAATTACATTAATGGCATCCCTAAGATAAATCAAGGTATGTGGGACAATGTTTCCATTGATGTGCACATCTACTACAGGGCTTACAGGGTCTAAATACTTTGGAAAAATTACCTACCTGAGCATTAAGTCGGAAAGTTGTCCAATGACATTAATGGTAGTGGTGTCTATTTTTCGCCTCCCTGGACGTTTGAAACACTTCTCTTTAATCAGTTTGTTGTAAATAGGTACATCCTTAATGGCTTGGAGAAGTGAAATTTTGACACATAGATTTTTCAATTCACCTAGAAGTTCATTTTCTTCTGTGATAGGTTGGACTAGATGAGTTAATATTTCAGGAAAGGGTGGTGGATTCACTCTAGGCATACTTTCCTCTCTTTCCTCCTCACTCTCCCTAGGTGGAGATGAAGGTTGGTTGTCCGAGAGTAATCTCCTAGACCTCGGGTTGGTTTCCTGAATTTCCACAACATAAGCAGGGTAGGATGTCTCTCCACTATAGATTTGTTATGCCTGTTTGTTGTTCAGGTTCAGATTTGGTTGGGTAGGCATCTGAGGTTGTTTAGGTGGAGCAGGGTGTAAAAGTTGTGGTTGAGTAGGAGGTGAAGGCAATAAATCTAGGGCAGTGTTGTATGGGGGCCTCCACCCCTGGGGTGGTGCATTCCACTGATGTTGTTGAGGATTATATGGCTGAAATATCTAGTTGGTCAGCTGGGAATGGTACTGAGGTGAAAAAGACTAGGGAGAAGGTGTAGACCAGGAGGGATGAGCAGGAGAGGAATGGATGTGTTTTGGTTAGGGTTGTAATATGCATATGATGACCCTTGCATGCCCTACTAGTACGGTTAAAACCCATGACGCCTTCTTTGATTTATGTAGAAGAGTTGTTCAATCACCCCTTCAGTTCCTTGATACACAAATTTTAGTCCTAGTAGATAAGGGCACTTGTTTGTGGATTGGTTTTCTTCACAGACCGAGCAGATTTCTATAAGGTTTAATTAACATTCATTCCTAGGGTGCCCCCTTGTGCATCTGGGGCAGAAGATTGCTAATTCTCTCTTTGCTTCCTCCTAATGTGCATAGTGTCCATATGTAGGACAAGGGTTTACAACATTTCACTCTTAAAATCTCCCAACATGTTTCCAATTTCACCTTTTATAGATGTGTTAGAAGAGGATGAGATGGCCACTGGACTACCCCTACCCTTTTTCCTAGCTTCCCTAGAATCGTTCTTAAAGACAATATTGATATCCTCATAGGGTAGTTGGTAGATGTCCCCTCTTTATAGTAGGTTTAAGGCATCCAAAAGATCTTCCCTGACCCCCTGAGTAGGAATAGCTTTAGTGACTGAAGATCAAGTGTGCACCTGGCCCTTTTGTAGCTAAGATCGAATCTTTCCTCATAATCCTCTAAGCACTCATCATGCCCCAAGATCATTCTAAGAATTTCCCCTTTAGTGTCTTTGGACCTGAAGTAGTCCCTATACTTGTTGTTGAAAGCTTGTTGCATTTGAGCCCAGGTGGTGATGCTATCCCTAGGTAAACTCATGAACTAGTGTAGACTTGCATCCTTGAGAGTGGATGGGAATAATTTAAAATTCTGGTCATCAATGGTGTAATCATAAGTTCTGCATATGACCCTTCCAAGCTAAAAAATATTCAAGAACCATCCTTAATAAGGGGAAGAAGGCAAACTAATGGTCTCAAGAAACAATGATTTTTCTTTGCGCAAATATGTTTTTGGGCTTGTCCTTGTAGAACTTAATGCACAAGAGAGAGGCCACTAGGGCCATGAATGAGGCACAATGAGGTCACTAAGTTTCTAAGAGGATGAGCAACACTTTCAGCAGGGGGGTATGATGGGCCTCTAAATTAGACATAAATTAAGGCCCACGCCTCTATATTAAACATAAATTAAGGCCCATCTGACTATCCTTTAGCACGTTAAACCTCTTTTTTTGTGTTAAATAATTTATTTTTAACTTTAATATATTCATTAGGAAGGTTTATGAATAATTTCAAATTTGTGCCTCATATTATTTATTTTTGTGGAATATTATGAGAATATTGGGAAGATTATGAAGATTTGGAGGAGGATATAATTTAAGGACTTTCTCCCTCATACAGGACGATCAATATTAAATAATAAATCAACAAGATATTATGGAATTATGGCACAGATTGTGGAACTCTAATGATTGAGAAAATCTAGGAATGTGTTCCCTGTCATTTAATGCAGATTCCTAGTATTGGGAACCAGATCCACTAATCAAGGGATTTTGGTGGGGAATGCTTCCTCCATTTGTGGGGTGATGAAAATAACAAATATTGGTTCCATGTTCAGCTTCTAAATCTTGTTCTCCTCCATATTTATCTGAGTTTCCATGGCTTTGGCAATCCTAGGAGCCTCAGAGCCCTTTTGTATCATTTTATTTCCTTCTTTTCACTTCATATTCACATGCATCTCTTGTTTTTATTTCTTTCTATTTCTAAATTTAGTATTAATGATTTCTTGTTGTGGGATTGGGTTAAATGGTTTATGAAATTTATTTTGTAAGATCATGTTAGGTTCCTATACCAATAGGAGTCATAATTTTGAATGACTAAGGTTAAGCCTTGTAATATTGTACATACATTTGCTTTCTGCAAATGTTTTCCATATTAAAAAATAAAAAAATGTAAAGAGGGTTTGTCCTAAAAGAATAATCAAACGACAAAAAGAATAAGAAAAGGTCCAAATATATATATGTGTGTGTGTGTGTGTGTGTGTGAACCCCAAAAAATAAAAGAGACCATGAAAGTGTGCAAGTGAAAATGCCACTATTATTTATTTTTATGCACAATAATGATTGTGTGCAACTTGTTATTGATGCCACAATTAATGGTAATCAAACTGTTTAATCTTTATTATACCATGTTTTGAATTTTATGTTTTAAAATTATGACCAAATAGTTCAATCTTGGTAGATCATTAGATAGGTAGAGTAAATGAAAGGAGCTCATCAGTTTAATTTGAGCCCTTGGATAATATAAGGTTAGGATTAGATAGTTTTATTTGTAAAGGAAAAAGAATTGATAAGGGTTTGCTAGCCTAAATGGACCCAAATAAAATGAAAAAAAAATGGTAGAGAGAGTAAATGGGTAAGTAGAAGAAAGGTTGCAGAAATATCATGTGATTACACAAAAGCACTTATGTCATGTTTTAAATGCATCCTTCAAATGTGCATAAGAAGTAAATGAATCAAGGACAATGGTTTACAACTTGGTTTATTTAACATCCCCTCAATCATTTCACGCCTCTACTTACTAATTTCCCCCAAATAATTTCGAAATACTCAAATCCTTTAAGTCAAAGAGGCTCAGAGCATTTATCTAACTTTTTGAGGGACCGGACCCTTGGCTTAATGACTTATTAACACAAGTGCTAGAATTCCCTTCATAGAAAATTCATCTCCCTTCATTTCCCCTCATTTCCCTAATAAAACCCCACTTTCCTATGGTTGACACCATTTACCTAGGAAAAGTGGAAACCCCCATGTAAATCCCTTTTCACTCAAAAACCCACAAAAAACACTTTATCCTAAGTATAAAGTGAAGTGCACCAAAATGTTACATTCCACCTTTTTACTTAGAAAAAATCCACTCCACCCTTTATATTTCATATTAATTTCTAATTTTATTATATAAATTCCCTGAAATCCCATTATCCCGTATTAAATTAATTCCCTTATGTAAATACCCCCGACCCTTAGTTTTACTAAAAACTATACATTTACCCCTTATCCCTGCAAAACATATAAATCCCCCCATTAACCCTAAATAAATCACAAATCACTTGTGATTAAAGAGTTGGCCCCCCCTAAACCCTTCGTACACTTCATCCAAGCTATTCCCTCACCCGACCATCATCTGATTAGTCGCACCCAAATCCTACAGTCCGCATTCACATTGGGCTCACCCAACCACCGAAATTTACCCACAGAATGAAACTCTGTCATTAAACTTTCAATCCAATGATTAAAATCCTAATTAAACCCATACCACCAGTGTTCAAATACTAGGCCCCTCCCCTAAACCCGCACTTTATCAACCACATGTTTCCCTTGCCCGACTGTTTTCCGATCAACATCCTTTTCATCCGACGACCTATATCCATATCATCCGAACCCAATCACCTACCTTTACCCACCCGATAAGGTGGTTTTCCCCGACCCCCCAAATGCTATGTGTCACGCTCTAAAGTACATTAGGTGACCCCTCCAAAATACTGCTCATGCCACAAAAGCGGTGCAATAGCCCTCCAATACCACCTTCCCAATTAACCGAAGAAACCGCCAACTGTTCATTTTTAAATGAACCTGCCAAAAATAATTTTTTTTCTATAAAAGGCCTAAATGTCTTCTTTTCGCTCTTTTCACTCACTTTCACTGCAAAACTGAGAAAAACCTTGGCGCCTCTACAAACACTGAATTGACTAGCACACTTCCAAATTCGCTCCAAAAGACACTACAAATAACCCAACAGAACTCCTAGTCCGTACCATAACTGTACAAACCATTGCAGCCACCGAGAACCATCAATTTGAAGCTAATTCTCCCAATTTCCAGGTATTTCACCATAAAATACCATTTCCTGTGCAAATTTAAAAACATTCAACCTGTTCAATATTCTCGTTAAGTCCAATTAGTTGAAAAGTACTTGAAATCACAAATGCCTTCGGCCAGAACCCTTTGGAGTTTCAAATTTTTATCCAAAACCTCAAAGTGAACCCCCAGCACCTAGTTCAAATCCACAAGAATTGAACAATGGATGCCCCTGTTGCCATGGATGTTTGACTTGTGATGACCCCACATTTGGACCTAGACCACCTTCCCCTAGCTGACAGGGACTTCCAAATAAAAGATACCACTACACTAGAGCTCCTGCTCAAAGTTCATTGTTTAAGCAGAGACAACTACTTGAACCATTCGGATGACATTGGCCTCTGGGAGTCTAATTTGCCCAGATATCAGTTCCCCCAAGTGCATATCTTCCCACATGTGCCATGCATGCTACGTCCCTATCCATAGAACTATCATGTCTCATGAACAGAAGGTTTTTTTCACCATCACATCCGAATCCATAAATTAAATGTTACATTTTCAACTAGGACCCAATATAACCCCACTTTCAATTGGGGATTTGATAGACCAGTACACCAAGTTAGACCCATCTAAATTGGCCTAGTTACTCTAAACTTTCATTTTGGAAGAAAAACATATGCCCAAAGATCCCCCTCCATATGTGTCAGCCATCTTCTCTACAAGGGGCAAGTAGATTGTGGCCATGATATCTTGCATCTTGGGCTACACTACTAGTGAATTCATTGATGAGCTTATACTTGCCTTCATGTCCATTTATACCCTCAGACAACCTCCTGTTGTTTTGTACAATTTTGTTGAGTTTATAGTTGATAGGATGCATGATAAATTTACTAGAATGATCAATGAAAGAGTGTTTAAGTACTCATTTGTCCTCTATCATATGTTCCTGTACTACCAACCAAACATATTTCCTTTCACTCTCCAGAAGCTTGATACCAAAGGCCAGCCCAGGTCTGTCATTTTTTGGACCCCATTGTTCCACAAATATGGATCACCATACACTTATTCAGATTTTATAGACTCTTTTGTACATCCAATCATGACTATGCTTACGGGAAATCCTCCACCTAGGATAAGTCTAGAGATAAAAAGGGTCCTCTAGCTATCCAAACAAACCAAAGTGGGAGATTGGTACTAGTACCAAAACCACACAGAGATAAGGATCTACGGGTGCCATCTTGCACCATATAAATTCCCCAAATACCTCCGCATGAGATTATTTGCTTTGGAATATTATAGGCATATAATGAACTCAGGTGAAGTAAATTTTGTTTCAGCCAAGAACAAAACCTAGTTCAGAGTCAAAGATCAATCGGGCCCCTTCATCTGCAATTCTAGAGAGGCAAGGAGGGAAGTAGACCAAATTTTGCAGCAAATGAAATTCCAACAAAGTTTCATGTAGAGATATGACCCTCAGGGATTCATGACAAAACTTAGGAAAAATGCCAAATTGGGGCCTTACATTCATCACACATACCTGAAATAGAAGCCTGTGCCAATCAATCTGAGTGGGTGGAGAACACTCTTATAGATAGAGATGATACAAAGGTAGACATTGAGAATACCTTGATTGATATAGAGAGGAAACTTGATGCGAGCTCATTTCTGCAGGTGCCAAGATAGTAAGAAGCCACCATGAGTACCCCTCTTATCATGCAGACTCCTCAGAACGAGGAGAAAAATCCAAAAAGAAACAAAGAGGGAGCTTCCACTAAAGGAATGGACACCTCTAATCTGTAGCAGGAAACAAGTCATAATAAGAGGCAAAGGCTCAATCCTGCCTCTGAATAGGAATATACATAAGGGTCATCGTAGATAACCAACACAGAGATAAATAGAAGCAGACCCACAACTCCATCTGGAGACATACAAGAGCCATCCACATCATAGACCCAGATGTTGGAAAGGTAGCTAAGTGTGGAGGGGTCTTCATTCAGTAGGCCTGTTGACAAAGATCAAGACATAAAGGACAGGTATAAAGAAATCAAAATGAGGAATGAGAAACTCAAAGCTCAGACTTATGCACAATATCTGAAACTACTCCCACAAATCAAACAATATTGATGTTAGCTTTTGACATCAAGGAGGGAAAAATTCAAATGTCCTTCATCAATCCTACAACACAGCAGCCCAAGACATCTTCAGATTTCAATAGGGTGGACTTTGAAGTATTGGCAAGGGATATTCATCCCATAGACCAGATAGAACAACATCTCGACATAGTTTCAGTTGGAGAAGGCCTCCTCACAAGCCAAGGATATAAGGATTAAGTCGTTCGAAGACTTAGTTATTGAGTTGGGACATGATCCCAAAGATATAAAGGCTACTGAGCAGCTGGTAAAGAAGAAGAATGATGATATTGTTGCACTTAAGAAGCAATTAAATGTACCCTAGTTGCAACATCCTCAAACAATGGATGTTTTGGAAACCCAACAAAAGCATGAGGAGTTGATGGACTTAGTCCTAAGACTCAATGATCAACTAATAGAGACAGAGAAAGAATTGGATAGCCTGATCCAATTAAAACAAAATGACATTGCCAAAACTTCCACAAATTTCATCCCTACGGTATCCACTGCAGTCCCTTACACACTGGAACCTATAGCTCCATTGGCCACATCATTGCCAGTTACAACAGAACCTACAAAAACAGGTGCATTAGGAGAAAAAGTAGCAGAATTAGTCAAATCCATGGAAGAAATGTCTATCCAGGATACAAAAATCAACAGACTAAAAGAAAAGGTGGCAAGTTTAGAAATTGATTACAAACTTGCCCAGATTATGGAGAAGGAAGAAGCACAAAAGGCCAATAGAATGAGTGAGAGAATCAAAGTTATGGAGAAAGACCTAATGTTGGAGAAACCCCTTGAACAAGCCAAGGAACTATTATGGGCCAATATCATTGACTCTATCAATGATATTTGGCCATCCATTCAAGCTATTTTTGAACAGACTGAATTAATAAAGATAGCTACAATAGCTATTCAGAAGGTCAAGGAGGAGGAATTGGGAGACATGCCTAAGGATGCCAATAGACTCATCCACTTTCTCAACAGTAAAAAAAGGTATGAGATTCATGAGCTAGATATAGAAGATAGAACTGAAACTATTTTGGAGATAAGGAAGGTCATTTCCAAGAGGAATCTAATGCTAAACCTAGAGGAAAAGTTCCAGAACATGCAAATAGCCATTGATAGATTCATGGCTAAATCCCAAATTTTGAGGGAGAAAGGATTGCCCAGTCCATTGGTCATTAACAATAAACTTATGACACAACAGGATTATGATAGAAGACTTAGGAAGTTGTCTAAAGAACAAGCTAGCACTTCAGGAATAAAAGCAGTGCCAACAGGAAAATTTATGTATAATGCATTTGAGGATTTGATTTTTCTCCAGCATGAGTTAAAACAATTGTTCATCACTAAGCCCAATTGTTCCAAGTATACTGAGGCTGATGAGATATATAGAAAAATGATGAATGTCAGGTTACCTGACGCTGAATGTTGGGAAAAGATGAGTGATTTACTGTAAGAAATTCATAGTAAAAAGAGTCACTGCATAGTAAAAGTAAACAACCAGGTAAATAGATGGAAGCAGTTCAACATGCCAAAGTGTATCAGTGTCAAAGAGTATCAGGTGAAAGATAAAAGCCAATGAATATTCCAGCGTAAAATACCACAATAGCAAGCCAGCATAAAGGGCTATAAATCCAACCATAAAAGCCAACAGCACCACAATAAAAGGGACAACACGAAACAGTTCAATAGCTATCTCTATCTTCTTGCAAGAAGATATTTGTATCTCCTAGATTAAATCTCAAGTTAGTTTGAGATATTTTGTAAAAAATTTTGTATAAATACTTCACAATTTGAAGTATGTAGGGTGGATTATTAGACATTTCTATAGACCTTTTTGATCAAAATACTATAAGCTATTGTATCACTGTTTGGACTAACAAGTTGGATTAATGAATAAAGACAAGACATTTCACAAAATTCATGTGTAGAGCAAAGTGCAGACAAGTATTTTCTCTTGTGTTGTTATTTTTATTAAAGTTTTCCCACCATCTTTAGTGTATATCTGAAATTTGAATGCTATAATATGGAATGATATCTCAAAATTTTCTTCATTGCACTCTATCGTAACTATTATGCATTTTAATGTTTTCTGCTAATTATCTAAGTTAAGGAATTCTTGATTGCTCCTTAGTTTAGGTAGTCTCACTGCAATCTATAGCAAAGGATTCTTAATTTCCCTTTGTTCATGAGTATCCTTTGTTCCTCATTTTAATCCCGGTCTAAGAATTCTTAAGTGCTCTCTCACCCTGGTTAAGATCATTTCACCCATCTGGCCCAAAGAAATGCACTTTACTCTGCTAGCTTGCCCTTTGAACATTCCCTTTAATGAGTTAATTCCAGTTCTACTTCCCTTCTTTGACTCCATAGCCCAATGGTCCAAAAACATCATTCTATCCATCTGTTTTAAGGATTCCACCATCCAACCTTCAATACAAATCAAAACCCCCTAAACCTTCAGAACTAGCTTAAAATCCCAGCAAACAAAGCTAAATCATATAGAGAGAGCCCTCTCTAAGCCATAGGTTGGCTAGAGCCTATGCTTAAAAGTTGGTTTGTGGTTACCTCGGTCCTTTCCTTCTTCTAAAAACTTCTAGGGAAAAGTTCTAAGTGATAACATAGTGGCAACCATACTGGGAACTTCGAATACTCAGACTTAATAAAGCTTTAATAAAATCCTAAATCTTCATTTTAAGCCTCTTAAAGTCATTTGTCAAAAGTTCTCTTGAAAAAATCTCACAAAAGCAATGAAAAAGTTTGAAATTCTGGTTTCCAACTAGACTCATTTTACTAGGGCCAATCCAGACCCAAACCCTACCCCAGTAGTTGATAATCCCAACCTAATTTCAAGAAAATCCAAAAAAGAAGAAAGTTAAGTTAGCAAGATACCATTAGTTAAAGCTAATTCATGTCTTGATGAGTGGTTATTTCTGGAAGAACTTCCGTTTGATGAGTCATTTGATCTTTCATTATTTAGAACAAAATCTGAAAGTGCACTTAGTGAAACTATTCTAGATCTTGAATTCATTGCAGACCTTGAAGTTCAAAAGGCTAACAAATCAATTGATGAATACATTCTGAAATATCCACAATAATCCATTAATATTTCCACAGCTCCTGAGCTTTCTGAACCATCATCCCTTACTTTGAGTTCACCATTGTTCCCTTCAACTTCATCAATAACACCTTCTGAAGTTCATTTTTCACCACCATTTATACCTACTCTTCCTCACCAACTTATCATCTCCGATTCTTCACCCACTAGTCCTGGTTCTTCATCCACTCTTCATCCACATCTTAACCCCCCCCCAGCCTATAGCCATGGAAAATAGATATGCTCCTCTTGTTTTACCTGCGAAACTTGGTGCTATGCTAGCAGACTACCAAAGTAAAATTGTTCAATTTGATGGCACGGGACATTACACTATTCAGCAACATGTCAAGAAATAACAAATTACTCTGAGTTGCACAAAACTGACAAAGATAATGTTCAAATGCGACTCTTTGCCCAGACTTTAGCTGGTGATGATAGGAAATGGTTTAGAGCATTTCCTGTTAATAGTATTGATAGTTTGGAAGCATTTCACCAACAATTTTTGAACAGATGGAAAAAGAAGAAGAATCCCCTACAAATCTTTTCAGAATATGAGAACATTAGAAGGGGACCTAATGAGACCGTTCAAGATTATTGCACTAGATTCAATGGTATATATAAAGCCATCCCAGTTAATCTTAGACCCCCACCTGACTTAGCATTAATAAAGTTCCCTGATGGTTTTGACATGGATATGGCATACCAACTTAGGGAAAGAAATCCCCCAACATTAGAAGAAATGCAAAGTGTAGTTGTTAGTGTTGAAGCTAATTTGTTAGCTAAAAGGGCTAGAGTTAGAAACAAAAAGAGAGGAACTGCTAAGGATGAAGCTTCACCCTCTGACATCAAAATAGATAGTTTAGCCAAAAGTATGGAAAGACTAATGGATAGAATATATAACATAGAAAGGAAACCCAAGTGGGATAACCAACAAGCACCTCTAGTGAGAAACCCAAATTTTAGAAAAAACCAAAATCAAAACATTGGGAAAAATGGACCGAATCAGAACATTAGGCCTCCTTTTCAAGAAAATTATGCAGAAACATCCTAACCTAAAGATCCAGAATAAGATACACAAATCAAATTAATGGGAATAAATGATCAGGACATTGCTTTTATTACCCAAGATGAGCAAGAACTGCATATGCTACAGTAACTACAGATCTAGTCTGGAGAGTCATTTGATTACAGATAGGGATATGATTCTGCCATTTTTGAAGTACATAAAAAGAATAATCTAAGGAGTAGAAAGAATGCCGATGTCTCTAACCAAACCAAGAAAATAGTGCAAAATCAACCTAAGAAAATAAAGGAAGCCCTTGTGTCGAAGATCCTCCAAATTCTCCCTAGACAGAACCCAAATATTTTCGGCCCCACCATTGTATATATAACCCTTGATCAACCTTTTGCTAATCAACCATCCACCTCAATTCCACCTAAGGAACTAGTTGAAAAAACTCAAAACACCGGGTCTGAAAATCCACATAAGGAGATCCCTAACAAAGGAAAGGAAGACAAGTCTACTCAGATCCCTAATTCAAAAATCCAAAATCTTCAAACAGAAAAAGTTTCTTCACCATTCAATCTAGGAGCAGAGATAGCAAAGCTTAAGATTTTAGTCCCTTTAACATAACTAATTGAGAATGAAACTTACAAGTCACAGATAAACCAGACCTTAAACATTGCTGAAAATGAGGATTCCATTAACTTGTTTTATGACCAAAAAGAACTCATATTTGGTCCAGATGTTAATGACAAACTAGTAGAAGGAGGGGTTCCACCTTTTTACATCAGCCTTAGTATCCATGATAAAATTATACACAATGCAATGTTGGATTCTAGGGCCTCTCACAACTTAATGCCTAAATCAGTGATGGAGAAATTAAACATAGACATTACAAGGCCTTACAAAGACTTATTTTCATTCGACTCCAGTCAAGTAAAGTGTCTGGGATTTATTAAAGATTTGTGTGTTACTCTAGTCAAATATCCTGCCAAAAGCATCCTTATGAATATTTTAGTTGCTAACATCCCACCAAAGTATGGCATGTTGTTATCCAAATCATGGAGAGCCAAACTTCAGGGATCCTTACAACTAGACATGTCATATGCAACAATTTCTATTTTTGGACAACCTAAGAAACTATACCGAGAAACTTTAATGAAATATATCGTAAGTAGCTAGGATCGACCTCAAAACTTTCTCATCTACTCCATACACTCAGACATTGATTCTTTTATCTTGTATAATGCTGATCAAACACAAGAAGAAGTTTCAGACAATATTAACACAGAACCAAAAGAAATTGCAATTTCTACACAAAAAGAAACTAGCCAAACTACAGAACTGTTCAATGAACAAGATGGTAAAAATGCTGTAAATAATGAAAACTTTCTTGCACCAGATAGTGAAAATTATGAGCATGAGATTTTATGGTATCTTGAATTTTATGGGTCAGTCAATAAGTTTGGAGCAGGAGCATGAGTGTGGATATATAATTTGGAAGATAATTACTTAGAAGGCCATGCATATAGATTAAATTTTAAATGTACCAATAATATGACCGAGTATGAAGCTTTAATTTTATGTCTTAAATTAGTTAGGAATCTAGGAGCCAAAATAGTTTCTGTCGTGGGAGACTCTGAACTAATTATAAAACAAATAGATGTTGTATATATGACAAAGGACCCTAGATTAAGTTGTTATAGAGGAACTATTGTAGAAATACTAAACACTTTCCTAGAAACAAAGCTTGCAGTAATCCCTAGAAAACACAATATGCAAACCCATAGCTTAGCAATGTTTGCCAACACTTGCAAATTACCCTTCCAACCTAACCATCAATACACTGCTGAAGTTAGGCATAGACCTGAAATTCCAGATAATTTGAAGAATTGGAAAATATTTTCTAATGATAAACAGATAAATAACTTTTTAATTTCAGAAGAGGAGTTTGTAAATAACAATATAGACACTGATATATCCATAGATCCTGACACTAAGGATGAGTTAGAGATAAATGAGATAGAAGGTGAAGAAATAGATAGATTTAACCCAACTAAATTTACTAAATCAGATGTAGATAACTTAGAGAAAATTGAGATTGATGAAATAATCAGTGAAGAAACTGAAATGATTAATCTCAAGGATAATTTCTTACCAAAGGGATTGACCCCTCTAGAAGATTTATTTGATTCAAATGATGTTCCTAGGAAGTCTAAAATGGAACCATTAAGGTTTGATATAGAGGAGTGTAATATAGGCACCAGTGAAAATCCTAAATTGATCAAACTCTCAAAATCATTACCTCCCACTGAAAAAGTAAAATACATTGAGTTGTTGAAAGAATTTCAGGATTTTTTTGCTTGGAGTTACGAGGACCTCAAATCCTATGACACCAAAATCATCTAGCACACAATTCCCATTAAAGAAAATCAAAATCCTTTCAAACAAAAACTTAAGAGGATCAATCATGTCTTATTACCTTCAATTGAAAAATAAATTCAGAGAATGTATGATGCCAAAATAATCGCACCATTCAGATTTTATGATTGGGTCTCAAACTTGGTGCCAAATAGGAAGAAAACCGGTGAGATCAGACTCTATGTGGATCTCAGAAACCTCAACAAAGTGTAACTAAAAGACAATTAACCTCTCCTAAAAATGGATCACATTTTACAAAGGGTAGTTGGATCAACCAGAATCTCATTGTTGGATGGTTTCTCTAGTTATAATCAAATCTTGGTTCATCTTGATGACCAACCCAAAACTACTTTTACTACTCCTTGGGGCACATTTATGTATGTGAAAATGCCTTTTGGACTAATGAATGCACGAGCCACTTTCCAAAGGGCTATGGATATAGCCTTTGCAAAAGAAATTCATGACTTCCTTGTGATATACCTAGATGACATTACTGTATTTTCAAAATCTGACAATCAACATTTGGATCATTTAAGACAAGTTTTTATTAAATGCAGGAAATTTGAATCTCCTTAAACCACAAGAAGTCTTTGTTTGGGTTAGAAGAAGGAAAGTTGTTAGGTCACATAATCTCAAAAGAGGGTATACGAATAGACCTTGCCAGGATAGAAGCCATCTTTAGATACAACACCCTAGGAACATTGAAGAGTTACATGCTTTTTTAGGAAAAATTAACTTTCTTAGAAGATTTATATCTAATCTAGTATAATTAATTAGATCAGTCAACACTATGTTGGAAAAATATTTGACCATAAAATGGACTGTTGAGGCTAAAAAAACATTTGAATACATTAAACTAGCCTCAACTAAAACACCTGTGTTAATCAGTCCCAAATTTGATAGAGATTTCATCTTGTTTTCCTTTGCTTATGAGCACACAATAGCTACAGTTTTATTGCAGAAAAATGACTAGGGCTATGAACAACCTATTTATTTCTTTAGAAAAGCCCTAAGAGATGCCCCTTTAAAATACAATATAATGAAAAAATGAGCATTGGATTTAGTCAAAGCCGTTAAGGATTTCAGGGTATACATCTTATATTCTCATATAGTAGCCTACGTTCCAAATTCACTAGTCAAAGACATCCTAACTCAGGAAGGTCTAGATGGAAAGAGGGGAAAGCGGATTGCTACTATTTTACAGTATGATATAGAAATCAAACCTACTAAATTAATCAAGGGTCAAGGTTTAGCCAAGCTCATGGCTGAATCGAACTGTCAGGCCTTGGATATAAACTTTATTGTAGCAATAGATGATGGAGAGGATATGGCGACTCCACTAATCAGCCAAGACTTTATTGAATCACCTTGGTATGCTGATATTATTTATTTTCTACAAAACTTACAAGCTCCTCCTAAATTATCTAGGACTAAAAGCAGGTTTTTAAAGATGAAATCCTTGAAATTTTGTATATTAGTCCATGCTCTGTTTTAGAGATATCATGAAGGTATTCTTCTTAATTTCTTGTTAAAAGATTAATTTGATAAAGTTTTACAAGAGTTTCATGTAGGTGACTGTGGAGGACACTTTTACTGGAAAAAAAACTACAGATAAAATCCTTAGAGTTGGTTTCTACTAGCCTACCTTATTTTCTGATGTCAAGAAATATGTGACCTCCTGTCACAAATGTCAAATTTTTTAGGGAAAGAAAAATATTTTACCTTTACCCCTCAAGACAATACCTTTTCAACAATGGGGATTAGACTTCATTGGTGAAGTCCACCCACCTTCCTTTGCCCAGCACAAATGGATCCTCATAGCCACAGACTACTTCACAAAATGGATAGAGGCCATACCTTCAAGGCAAGCCACAGATACTGTTATCATAACCTTCCTTGAAACCAATATTTTATCAAGATTTGGATGTCCAACTAAGATCATTACCTATAATGCAGTAGCCTTTAAATCCAAAAGAATGATAGATTTCTGCAATAAGTATCATATCACCTTGGGCCACTCTATAGCCTATTACCCTTAAGGAAATGGATTGGTCGAATCCTCAAACAAAATCCTGGTAAACATCATCAAAAAGTTACTAGAGGACAATAAGAAAACTTGGAATAAAAAGCTAGTCAATGCCTTATGGGCAGACATATTGACTACTAAGAAATCAATTGGTACTTTTCCCTATCAACTAGTGTATGGGATGGAAGCTGTCTTTCCATCCTCTTTGGGAGTGCCAATAATGAAAATAATTCAAGAATTGTGGGTTGAACCAAGTAGTATCCAAAGAAGAATCAATCAAACTATTCATCTTCAACAAACCAGAGAAGAGGGCTACATCAAGTCTCAAGTTGTGCAGGAAAGGGTTAAAAAGACTTTTGATAAGAGAACCAAGGCTGAACATTTCTACCTTGGTGACAAGGTGCTCAAGTGGGATTCAAGGAGAGAAGACAAGGGTAAACATGGGAAATTCGATTTCCTATGGAAAGGTCCCTATGTCATCTATGCTTACAGAGGAAATAATTCTTTCTTCCTGAGACAAATTCATGGTACAGAAGCAGAAGGTGGGCCAATGAATGGTCGAATGCTAAAACACTACTTTGAACCAAGTTACTAATTTTCATTTCCCATTTGTACATATTCTGTTTTCATAAGTCTAGTTTGGATTGGATGGTGATTTTTGATGTTGAAGCCCGAAGAGAAGGCCCTAAGCTTTAAAGGTTTACTATCATAAGTATCAATAATGCAGATGCATGGAGGAACACTTTGCAAGGTAACATCAGCAACAAACTAGGGGCTACTGGTCTAGAAAGTTCTTGACATTTCATTAGAAAATGTCATCCCCAAGTGGAGCCACTATTAGGTTCCTATACCACTAGGAGTCATAATTTTGAATGAGTCAGGTTAAGGCTTGTAATATTGTACATACCTTTGCTTTCTGCAAATGTTTTCCATATTAAAAAATTAAAAAATGTAAAGAGGGTATGTCCTAAAAGAATAATCAAAGGAAAAAAAGAATTAAAAAAGGTCCAATATATATATATATATGAACCCCAAAAAACAAAAGAGACCATGAAAGTGTGCAAGTCAAAAAGCCACTACTATTTATTTTTATGCACAATAATGATTGTGTGAAACTTGTTATTCATGCCACAATCCATGGTAGTCAAACTATTTAATCTTGATTATACCATGTTTTGAATTTTATGTTTTAAAATTTGACCAAACTATTCAATCTTGGTAGATCATTAGATAAGTAGAGTAAATGAAAGAAGCTTATCAGTTTAATATGAGCCCTTGGATGATAAAAGGCTAGGATTAGATAGTTTTCTTTGTAAAGGAAAAATAATTGATAAGGGTTTGCTAGCCTAAATGCACCCAAATAAAATGAAGAAAAAATTGTTGAGAGAGTAAATGGGTAAGTAGAAGAAAGGTTTTAGAAATATCATGTGATTACACAAAAGCACTTGTGTCATGTTTTAAATGCATCCTTAAAATGTGTATAAGAAGTAAACGCAGCAAGGACAATGGTTTACAACTTGGTTTATTTAACATCCCCTCAATCATTTCACCCCTCTACTTACTAATTTCATCCAAATAAGTTCTAAGTACTCAAATCCTTTAAGTCAAAGAGGCTCAAAGCATTTCTCTGACTTTTGGAGGGACCGAACCCTCGGCTTAATGACTTATTGACACAAGTGCTAGAATTCCCTTCATAAAAAAATCATCTCCCTTCATTTCCCCTCATTTCCCTAATAAAACCCCACTTTCCTATGGTTGACACCATTTACCTAGGAAAAGTGGAAAACCCCATGTAAATCCCTTTTCACTCAAAAACGCAAAAAAAAACACTTTATCTTAAGTATAAAGCAAAGTGCACCAAAATGTTACATTCCACCTCTTTACTTAGAAAAAATCCACTCCGCCCTTTATATTTCATATTAATTTCTAATTTTATTATATAAATTCCTCGAAATCCCATTATCCCGTATTAAATTAATTCCCTTATGTAAATACCCTCGACCCTTAGTTTTACTAAAAACAATACATTTACCCCTCATTCCTGCAAAACATATAAATACCCCCATTAACCCTAAATAAATGAAAAATCACTTGTGATTAAAGAGTTGGGCCCCCCTAAACCCTTCATACACTTCATCCAAGCTATTCCCTCGCCCGACCATCGTCCGATCAATGGCACCCAAATCCTACAGTCCATAGTCATATCGGGCTCACCCAACTACCGACCTTTACCCACAGAATTAAACTTCATCATTAAACATCCAATCCAAAGATTAAAATCCTAATTAAACCCATACCACTAGTGTTTAAATGCTAGGTCCCTCCCCTAAACCTGCGCTTTATCACCCGCGCGTTTCCCTTGCCCGATCGTCGTTCGATCAACATCCTTTTCATCTAACAGCCTACATCCATATCGGTCGAACTCGATCACCTACCTTTACTTGCCCAATAAGGTGGTTTTCCCTGACCCCCCGAATGCTACATGTCACGCTCTAAAGCACATTGGGTGACCCCTCCCGAATACCACTCATGCCACAAAATCGATGCGACGACCCTCCAGTACCACCTTCTCGATTAACCAAAGAAACTGCCAATTGTTCATTTGTAAATGAACCTCCCAAAAATAATCATTTTTCAATAAAATGCCAAAAATCCCTCTTTTCGCTCTTTTCACTCACTTTCACTGCAAAACTAATAAAAACCTTTGCGCCCCTGCAAACACCAAATTGACCAGCACACTTCCAAATTCACTCTAGAAGACATTGCAGACAACCCAACGGAACCCCCAGTCCGTACCAAAACTGTACAAACCTCTGCAGTCGCCAAGAACCATCAATTTGATGCCAATTCACCCAATATCCAAGTATTTCACCATAGAATACCATTCCCTATGAGAATTGAAAAACATTCAGCCTATTCAATATTCTCATTAAGTCCAATTAATTGAAAATTACTTAAAATCACAAATGCCTCCAGCCAGAACCCTTTGAAGTTTCCAATTTCTATCCAAAACCTCAAAGTGAACCCCAGCGCCTAGTTCAAATCCACAAGAACTAAACAATGGCTGCCCCTATTGCCATGGATGTCCGACCTATGACAACCCCACATTTGGATCTAGACCACCTTCCCCTCGCTGACAGGGAATTCCAGATAAAAGATACCATTAAACCAGAGCTCTTGCTCAAAGTTTGTTGTTTAAGCAGAGACAACTACTTGAACCATTTGGATGACATTGGCCTCTAGGAGTCCAATTTTCCCAGATATCAGTTCCCCCAAGTGCATATCTTCCTAGAAATTGTCCACATGTGCCATGCATGCTACATCCCTAGCCATAGAACTATCATGTCTCATGACCAGAAGGTTTTTTTCACCATCACATCCGAATCCATAAATGAAATGTTACATTTTCAACTAGGACCCAATATAACCCCACTTTCAATTGGGGATTTGATAGACCAGTACACCAAGTTAGACCCATCTAAATTGGCCTAGTTACTCTAAACTTTCATTTTGGAAGAAAAACATATGCCCAAAGATCCCCCTCCATATGTGTCAGCCATGTTCTCTACAAGGGGCAAGTAGATTGTGGCCATGATATCCTACATTTTGGGCTACACTACTAGTGAATTCATTGATGAGCTTATACTTTCCTTCATGTCCATTTATACCCACAGACAGCCTCCTGCTATTTTGTACAATTTTGCTGAGTTTATTGTTGATAAGATGCATGAGAAGTTTACTAGAATGAGCAATGAAAGAGTGTTTAAGTACTCATCTGCCCTCTATCATATGTTCCTATACTACCAACCAAAAAGATTTCCTTTCACTCTCCAGAAACTTAATACCAAAGGCCAGCCCAGGTCTGTCATTTTTTGGATCCCATTGTTCCACCAATATGAACCACCATACACTTATTCAGATTTTATAGACTCTTTTGTACATCGAGTCATGACTATGCTTACGAGAAATCCTCCACCTAGGATAACTACAAAGATAAAAAGGGTCCTCCAGCTATCCAAACAAACCAAAGTGGGAGATTGGTACCTATACCAAAACCACAAAGATAAGGATATACAGGTGCCAACTTGCACCATATAAACTCCCCAAATACCTCCCCATGAGGTTATTTGCTTTGGAATATTGTAGGCAGATAATGAACTCAGATGAAGTAAATTTTGTTTCAGCCAAGAACAAAACCCAATTCAGGGTCAAAGATCAATTGGTCCCCTTCATCAGCAATTCTAGAGAGGCAGGGAAGGAAGCAGACCAAATTTTGCAGCAAATGAAATTCCAACAAAGTTTCATGTGGATATATGACTCTCAGGGATTCATGACCAAACTTAGGAAAAAGGCCAAATTGGGGCCTTACATTCATCGCCCCATACCTGAAAGCGAAGACCATGCCAATCAATCTGAGTGGGTGGAGTACACTCTTATAGATAGAGATAATACAAAGGTAGACATTAAGAATACCTTGATTGATCTATAGAGGCAATTTGATGAGAGCTCATTTCTGCAGGTGCCAAGATAGCAAGAAGCCACCATGATTACCCCTCTTATCATGCAGACTCCTCAGAACGAGGAGAAAAATTGAAAAAGAAATAGAGAGGGAGCTTCCAATTCAGGAATGGACACCTCTAATCTGCAGCAGGAAACAAGTCACGGCAAGAGGCAAAGGCTCAATCCTGCCTCTAAATGGGAATATACAGAAGGGTCATCACAAGTAACCAACATAGAGGTAAATAGAAGTAGGCCCACAACTCCATCTGGAGACATACAAGAGCCATCTAGATCACAAAGTCAGATGTTGGAAAGGCAACTAACTGTGGAGGTGTCTTCATCCAGTAGGCCTGCTGGCAAAGATCAAGACATAAAGGATGGGTATAAATAAATCAAAATGAGGAATGAGAAACTCAAACCTCAGACTTCTACATAATATCTGAAACTCAATCCCATAAATCAAATAAGACTGATGTCAGCTTTTGACATCAAGGAGGGAAAACTTCAAATGTCCTTCATCAAACCTACAACACAACAGCCCAAGGCATCTTCATATTTCAAGAGGGTGGACTTTGAAGTATTGGAAAGGGATATTCATCCCATAGACTAGATAGAACTGCATAAATAGGCTGGAGAGATGATATACTCCACCCTAATAGGTAAAGCCATAGCTGCCCATTAGCTACAAAACTCATTAAACAACATCTCGGCACAGTTTCAGTTGGAGAAGACCTCCTCACAGGCCAAGGATACAAGGATTAAGTCATTGGAAGACTTAGTTATTGAGTTGGGACATGATCCCAAAGATATAAAGGTTATTGAGCAGCTGATAAAGAAGAAGAATGATGATATTGATGCACTTAAGAAGCAATTAAAGATACCCTAGCTACAACATCCTCAAACAATGGAAATTTTGGAAACCTAGCAAAAGCATGAGAAATTGATGGACTTATTCCTAAGACTCAATGATCAACTAAGAGAGACAGAGAAAGAATTGGATAACCTGATCCAATTAAAACAAAGTGACATTGCCACAACTTCTACAAATGTCATCCCTACAGTATCTACTACAGTCCCTTCCACATTGGTAGCTCCACTGGCCACATCATTGCCAGTTACAACAGAATCTACAACAACAGGTGCATCAAGAGAAAAAGCAGCAGAATTAGTCAAAGCCATGGAAGAAATGTCTATCCAGGCTATAGAAATGAACAGACTAAAAGAAAAGGTGGCAAGTTTAGAAACTGACTACAAACTTGCCCAGATTATGCAGAAGGAAGAAGCACAAAAGGCCAATAGAATGAGTGAGAGAGTCAAAGCCATGGAGAAAGACCTAACATTGGAGAAACCCCTTGGACAAGCCAAGGAATTGTTATGGGCCAATATCGTTGACTCTGTCAATGATATTTGGCCATCAATTCAAGTTATTTTTGAACAAACTGAATTAATAAAGATAGCTACAACAGCTATTCAGAAGGTCAAGGAGGAATTGGGAGACATGCTTGAGGATGCCAATAGACTCATCCACTTTCTCAATAGTAAAAATAGGTATGAGCTTCATGAGCTGGATATAGAAGATAGAATTGTAACCATTTTGGAGATAAGGAAGGTCCTTTCCAAGAGGAACCTGATGCTAAACCTGGAGGAAAAGTTCCAAAACGTGCAGACATCCATTGATAGATTCATGGCTAAATTCCACATTTTGAGGGAGAAAGGATTGCCCGGTCCATTGGTCATTAACGATAAACTTATGGCACAACCAGACTATGATAGAAGACTCAGGCAGTTGTCTAAAGAACAAGCTAGCACTTGAGGAATAAAAACACTGCCAACATGCAAAGTTTTGTATAATGCATTTGAGAATTTGTTTCTTCTCCAGCATGAGATAAAACACTTGTTCATCACTAAGCCCAATTTTCCCAAGTATACTGAGGCTCACAAGATATATAGGCGAATGATGAATTTTAGATTAACTAAAGCTGAATGGTGGGAAAAGATGACTGATTTACTGTAAGAAATTCACAATAAAAAAACTCATTGCACAGTAAAAGTAAACAACCAAGTAAACAAATGGAAACATGTCAGCATGCCAAAGTGTATCAGTGTCAAAGAGTATCAGGTGAAAGATAAAAGTCAATGAAGATTCCAGTGTAAAATACCACAACAACAAGCCAGCATAAAGGGCTATAAATCCAACCATAAAAGCTAGCAGCACCACAATAAAAGGGACAACATGAAACAGTTCAATAGTTATCTCTATCTTCTTGCAAGAAGATATTTGTATCTCCTAGATTAACTCTCAAGGTAGTTTGAGATATTTTGTAATAATTTTTATATAAATACTTCACAATTCGAAGTATGTAGGGTGGATTCTTAGACATTTCTATAAACCTTTTTGATCAAAAGATTATAAGCTAATGTATCACTGTTTGGACTAGCAAGCTGGATTAATGAATACAAGCAAGACATTTCACAAGATTCATGTGTAGAGTGAAGTGTAGAGAAGTATTTTCTCTTGCGTTGTTATTTTTCTTAAAGTTTTCCCACCATCTTTATTGTATATATGAAATCTAAATGCTATAGTATGGAATGATATCTTAGAATTTGCTTCATTGCACTCTATTGTAACTATTATGCATTTTAATGTTTTCTGCTAATTATCTAAGTTAAGGAATTTTGGATTGCTCCTTAGTTTAGGTAGTCTCCCTACAATCTATAACAAAGGATTCTTAATTGCCCTTTGTTCATGATTATCCTCTATTCCTCATTTTAATCCCAGTATGAGAATTCTTAAGTGCTCTCTCACCCTGGTTAAGATCATTTCACCCATCTGGCCCAAAGACTTGCACTTTACTCTGCTAGCTTTCCCTTTGAACACTCCCTTTAAGGAGTTAATTCCAGTTCTACTGCTATTCTTTGAATCCTTAGCCCAATGGTCCAAAAACATCATTCTATCCATCTGTTTTAAGGATTCCACCAACCTTCAATACAAATCAAAACCCCCTGAACCTTAAGAACTAGCCTAGAATCCTAGCAAACAAAGCTAAATCATATAGAGAGAGCCCTCTCTGAGCCATAGGTTGGCTAGAGACCATGATTAAAAGTTATTTTGTGGTTACCTCAGTCCTTTCCTTATTCTGAAAACTTCTAGGGAAAAGTTTTGAGTGATAATGAAAAAGCTTTGGAAGGTCATAGTAATAATTGAGCTACTTGTATTAGCTTTCTTATTCCCAAATCTAGATTTCTAGAACTCCTTTGTGGCAAAGAAAAATAAGTTTCTACTATTTTTTAGAGCATGCTAACGAGCTTCAGTCAAGTTGTTTCCACTTGCATTAGATAAAAAAGACATTCTAGTTCATAAAAAACATTACCCCATTTCATTTTCACTTAATTAGGTTAGGTATTTTATAGATTTACTAGCTCAATAGTCCTCGAATTTCTAGATTTTCGACTAGTAATTTTCTACTATTTTTTAGCATGGGTTAACATAGGTATTTTTGAGTGATTCCACTTGGAATTGAGACATAAGACATCCTAGTCAATAAAAAAATTTGTCCCATCCCATTTGGATTTGATTTTCTTAGTCATTTGATGAATTATAATTATGTATAGTAAATTTGTAACCGTTGTAGGATAAAATGCACAGTGTATAGAGAATGGGGATACCCTCAAAGGTCTTCCAGGACCTTTGGCAGACTATAAAATTATCTGCAACCATCACAAATTTATATGCATGTTCATAAACAATAACTACCTATCAAACCTCCGTGTAGATTTGTTGGAGAGCGCAATGCAGCTAGGTGGAAGTCCCCTGAGCCAACTCCAGATCAAATCCTGCACATAGAAGAAACAAGCATAATCAAAGCATACAACTTTGATAACTAATACATGAATACAGAAAAGAACATCTAGTTACACATAGCTAAGCTACTCATGCTAAAAGGTATTGGACAAACAAATAAATGAATGATAGTACCAACACCACAGAGGAGACAATACAACTGTAGTTCTATATTAATGTTGGAAGAGTGATTACAACTATCTGTTGCATCAACCTTCCCTTACCCCTCTAGCCTCTCTCTCTCTCTCTCTCTTCTTATCAACTTCTTATGATTTGAGACAATGCTTGACAATCAAGTATGCTATCCTTTCAAATGATCTGACCCCTATCACCATAGCCCTAGCTTTGCTTATGTAGCAATTGAGTTAGGGTTGCCAAGTTCCTCCATGAGTTCCTTAGGTTAAAAGCAATGAAGTTGCCATGGGTTTTAGCTCTTTCCCATTTTCCTCCTTCATTAGGATTAGAAATCCCCCAAATAGGTCAAACTTGAGATGTTTCCTTGCTTTTCTTGAGTATATTAGGAGCAAATATCTAGATATTTATGAGTCAATTCACTCCTTTGACCCTTAGAAATTCATTAGGATCCACTAACATTGTTCTCGAACTAGCAACTAGAGTTAGTTGGGTCACCAACGCACCCTTAGGCTTGTAGAGAAGAATTATAAAGTAGGTTGTCAGTGCATAGCCAGCTTTAGTGTGGAAACAAGGCATGTGATCTTGGTCTTTGCTTCAACTATCATGTATTTCCCCTTTGAGTTGTTGAGGGGGTCAACTTGCTATATAACAGATGCCCCCTAAAGTGTGAGATTAGAGGTTGTGACGATGGCTGGAATAATTTACTTAACTGTAATTTTCCTTCTTCGACAAAAAGAGAGAGAGGATCAGAGCTTTAGGTGGTACGGGAAACCTGATGCAACACACACACACACAAATATATATATATATATATATATATATATATATATATATATATATATATATATATATATATATATATATATATATATATATATATCTATGTATATCTATGTATATCTATGTATATTTATGTATATGTATATATATGTATATATATATACATATACATAGATATACATAGATATACATATATATACATACATACATAGATATATATATATATATATATATATATATATATATATATATATATAGATATATATATATATATATATATATATATATATATATAACTAGTAAAATCATGTCCTGAGTCGGGCATTCCCATGCTCAGTAGCTATGTCAGAGTGATTTTCTCCAAAGAGATATGACGATGCTAGCCTCCGATAAGCACAATGTGGATCCGGTGTCATAATAGAATCATTTTGATAAGCTGTCTCCAAAAAAAAATATACGCAACTTGGGAGAGGAAACAAGGCTGAGTGATGCATGTCTGTACCCATGGTCTTGATTTCCACTTCACCAAAAAGCATAGATCGATACATGTGAATATATGCATTGATGTTGAACATGCACGAAATCATCTGATTACCAGTCAATAATGGAGACCGTTAACAGATGCGAGGAAGGCCACCAATAATGGTGATGGTCTCCAAGATGCACAATACAATCTAACGAGTGTGAAAGATGTTTTTGTCATCGAACACCCATAGAATCGCTTAACCAGGAGCCAATAATGAGAACTCTTGATCAAACACAAGGAAACCTGCCACTAATGTCTGCAAGTACCAAGGCACTGAATGTGTTTTTGGGTTGTCTTCCTAGATAGAGTGTTGAAGTTGATAGGAAGATACCTGTCGAAAGGTAGGCAATAATGTGTCCTACATCAATCGACATGAAACGAGACAAGAATGATTTGTTTTTTGAGGAATCTTTAAGCATTGGGTCTAAAAAACAGAGGGTATGATGAAAGGACATGCTTAACGGGTTGATGGAGGAAAAAATATGTTAACCCTTGAACAATAGAAGGCACGACAACGGTTTTAACCATGCAACACTAAACTCATGAACACCAAAGAGTGTTAGTATATAGAGATGCAAGAACATCAGGGTATTTAGGCTAAGCTCATAGGATGGTAGGATTCATATTGAGAGGTCTTCACAAGGTAGGTTATCTAAGGGAATGCCATCTTCAAGGGAACGACTACTACCAAACCACGCTTTCTAATACTGAATGCAGTTGTATAGTCTACTTTCTCCATCTAATTAGTTTGGTGAGTCCAGACGGGTAAACTCATTGATATTTTCATTTTTTAAGAGTCTGAAAAGGACCGTGAAAAGAGCAACTCTATGACCTATTTGATTAGTTTAATGAGTCCAAACAGGAAAACTCATCGACCTTTTCATGTTTTGAGAGTCTGAAAAGAATCATAAAAAGAGCAACTTTATATCTTGTCTGTGTAATTTAAAGAGTACAGACTAGACAACTCAGTGGTCTTTTCATATTTAGAGAGTCTGAAAAGATCGTAAAGAACGACTCCATGGTGGTAACTTTGTCATAGTTGTTAACCGAGTGTGAAAAAAGGTTAATAGTATACCCAGATCAGTTACTTTTCTGTGAGTTAATCTATTGAATCTGGATAAAGCGAAACCTATGTTCAATAGATGTCGACCTCATTTTGTTACGAGTACAAGGAGACAGACTAAACTTGTTTTTCGTCATGAATTTCTAAGGAGTTGACAAACTCAATACCTTCATCAAATTTTAACGAGTCAAATGAAGAAAAATCAAAGTATCTTTTTCAATTTATTGAGCAAGGAAAAAGAGGTAAAAGAACTGCTCATTCCTTCTTCGTAGATTTAACGAGCCCGAAGAAGGGGAAAAACTCTGGGATTTTTCGATTTAAGAGCGAGAAATGGTCCCAAAAAAACAAGTTCTCTTGTTGCTGCCGTAGATTTTTAATGAGCCCAGTGACAAAAACTCAGGATTTTCAGTTTAACGAGTGATAAAAGTACCTAAAAGAATGATTAAGTCACATTGATAAATGTTTAATGAGCCTAAAGAAAAAACTCGGGTTTTTTTTAGTTTTATGAGCGAGAAAAAAGTGCCTAAAAAGAATGCTCTAATGGTCTTTTTTAGTTTAATGAGCTAGAAAAAGAGCGAAAAAGACTTGGTCGGACCATCATCGTATGTGTTTAATGAGCCCAACGATGAAAAACTCAGGTATTTTACAGTTTTTGAGAGCGAGAAAATATCTCATAAAAGAACATGCTCATATCTTCTTTGTAGTAGTTTAACGAGCCCAAAGAAGGAGACTCAAGGGTTTTTGGATTAGCGAGCAATAAAAATACCATAAAAAGAACACTCTATCTTCTTCATGGTAGTTTAACAAGCCCAAAGAAGGAGACTCGAGGATTTTTTGGATTAACGAGCAAGAAAAATACCAGAAAAAGAATGCTCGATCTTCTTTGGTCTCATGCTTGATAATAGAAGGGACTATGCCATGCATTTCCTCATGATACCAATGGAAAACATGACCAAATTCCTTAAAAGGGCAGGTGAAGCTCACAATTTCCTCAAGATTGTGACTGGCTCCAATATATATGTTTTCCACGATGCCTGTCATGACTGAAAAATCCATGAGCAATGTCTTTGAAAGATTTACCATGTTTCCCTCCGTGTCCAAAGTTTGGATAGTCATATATGGTGAGGAAATGATTTCAGGTGTGTCAAGTGACAGGATTTGAAGAGGCATCATGTTTGAATCAGATATCAAAACACAATGGTGCAAGTCCTCCCAAGGTCACTCTCATAAACTCATGATTTCTCTAATAGCTTCATTCGTAGGTAGGACTTGATTGAGTGGGTCGAAAGAAGAAGAAATGATGGAAGGGGCAGTGGTACTGTTGGTCGTAATCAAAGTGACTGGAGATTCACGTGAAAATTGAATGGCTTGGAAGGCCAATTCAGCTGGTGACAACATCAGTTGTTCTTCGTAAGTGTCAATGTCTGAAGGAGCCGGTAGGATCCATGGATCGATCTGTTCATGAGGAATAGATGAAAGCATATTGACCATCTATGAAACATTTGGTGGCTGAAGAGGGAAACAACCCATCAAGGAAGAGGCCTTCAGTAGACCAGTACCGATACTAATTTAAGAGTCAAGTACACCACCCACTAAGGGTACAAAGTTGCTAGGTAACAAGGAGTAATCTGGGGTGCAAAAGGACAGTTGGTCCATTGTGACTATCTTTCCATCTAAGGGAAATAGTATGATACAGAAGATCGAAGACATAATGGCATTCATGGCATAAGTCCAAGTGTGGCCCAAAAGTAGATTATAGTTGAGTTTATGATCCACAACTTCGATATCCACCGTTACCATTTTCCCACTCAAGGTGATGGGATAGCTAGCTAAGTAAACTTTTGGGATGAAAGTGTGGCTGTCGAAATCTTTAAGGGAATTCAATGGCGAGGATAGGGTTGGAGAACCCAGAGTGAGCCAACACGAAGCCGATATGATGTAAGTAGAAGCACCTTCGTCAATGACAGTTCTATGTATACCTTTACCTTCTGAAAATATTTTCACCTGAAATGCAAGTTGGTGAGAAAGGGGAGGTTTACATTTTTTCATGTCGAAAATTGTAAGTATGGAATCCTGTGGGTCGATACCACCAATAGCCGAAAGAAAAGATTTCCTTTGTGTTGGACATGTTTGTAATACTTCGATCGCCGACATAGATGATGGCGCTTGCGCCAAGTCTTCTACAATGCTGTAGTTTTGGGTGACACGTGTAGATGTATTGTGCATTGTGTGTCGAAGTGCCCCTTTAGGAAGGCGAATCACAAGGTTAGCAACTAGCCTTTCAATATGCAATTTGTTGGGCAGAGGTGGTTTTTGACTTGAGGAAGGTTCCTCTGCATGAGCGATAGTAGCTCCATAAAATTTAGATGTTGTTTGTAGATCTACCGTTTTAAAGGTGTAAACGGTAGAAGATCCTTCACCAGCTTAAGGATGTTGCGAACCACCATTGCCCCCTTGCGAGGGTTGGGGTTGTTTTGCAATAAGGTGTTGCTACTGCTGAGTGGGGAAAGGATTATTTAGGACAGAAGGGATCCTTCTGGTGTCCTTTTTAGCAATGAAATTTGTGCATTCCTGAAGACGCGGACACAGATATGTCATTTGGTCTTGCGTACAGATTTTGTAAGGGAATCAGGTGGGTTTATCCTTTCCATTGTCCTAGGGTGCAATGGCCTTCTGCTTTGGGTTTTGCTGCTTTGTTGACTGCTCCTCAGAAGGAGTGGTATTTTTCTTATTCTTCTTGTTCTTACCACCAACTTTTTGTGTAGACTACACAAAGTTTATCGCGGTGGTAGGAAGAGCAGTCAATTTGGTAGTAGTGGAAGCATTGGAGTTGCGAGGGGCATTGGGGATTACGTTGTAAAGAGTGCCAGACTGTGAACATATCATATCTAAGTGTTGGGCACGACGTATGGATTGGTCTTCTGTAACCGCACCACCTAAAGAAACATCTTTAGAGATTTGTGGAAGTAGGGACTTGCAGAACCAGTCCGCTAAGAGATAGTCTGGGAGGGGAGCTTTGACTAAACTTCGCCTACATCTCCATTCATGTATATGATCAGAGATGTGGGTGGGGGTATCCTGACGTAATGAAGTGAGGAGCTTTGTCCCAGTCTCATATTGGATGGGTAGTTGGAAGTGCTTTAGGAATTCCATCGCTAGAGCATCGAAGGTATTTATTGACGCACGTGGTAACTTAATGTACCACTTAGTTGCATTTCCAGTGAGGGTGTGGGGAAAAATACATAACTGGACACTATCGTCCACCATGGAATTGGAAACACACCAAATATGATAGGTGGTGATGTGAGTGCCTGGATCCTCCCCTTTTCTCCCCTTGAACTTGGGGATGTCTATTGGTATCTTATGCGGGATCGGCGGCCAAAGTAAGTTATGGTAGATGGGTCATTTGTAAGTTTGTACAAGTCGGGGATATCTAACATTGCCAATAAAGGAAAAGTGTGCAGTGCCCCTAACTCAAACCAAGGTGATGACATATGACTTGAGGAACCTTGTAGTCCTCCCATCATTTGAGTCCCAATATTATACATAGGCTGCGTGGTATAGTAGTTGCCTTGGGGTATGGAATTGTAGTGTGGATTTCCATGGGGAATCTAATGTTGGGGTATAGAATTGCCCCTAGGATAAGCAATGCCCCCTTGAATCATTTTAATTTGTGAGTAGGGTGCCCCCATGGATTGGTTGGGACCTCCTTGAGGATTCTCGCCCGCCACAGAACTAACCATATGTCCTTGATTGACATAAGGAATGCTCATGTCAATCAATGACTGACCATGCATGCCTAAGAATGGAGGGGGAACTGTTACATTCCCGACCGGTATGTGCATATTGGGAATGCCCCCAGATACTTGAATCTGGGGGATTGAACTATAAAATGGTTGTCAACCATATTATTGGTGAATAGGAACCGCGCTAATAGTGCTATATTGGGTGTTATAAGGAGCGCTATATGTAGCACTTGTCGAAGGTATACAGTTTGACACTAAAGGGGTGGAACCTAGCATTAGCTGGGTTCCACTCATGGAGGGTGTCATGTGAGTGGTTGTACCTGGGACAAATGGGATAGCAGGGTTCGCCATCAACGGTGTGGTGGTGATTGTCGACTGGGGAAGTGGTGGAGGACCAAAAGTGTCCACAAAGTTCCATGACCCATTAGTCATCAACAGGATGGATGGAAATGTTCCTTCTAAAGAGATAGGGAGTATAGGTGCCACAGGAACTAAGAGTGGATCCAACAGATTCATGAGCAGAGGGTTAAAGGGAGGAAGAAATCCTTCTGTAAAGAAATCGTTCTGTAAAGAAATCCTCTGGCAAACTTGAATCGTCGGTTGTCCAAATATATTCCATGTGATAACTAGGAGACTGATTCCCAGAAGATGGGGAACCCGATTCAGTGGAGCTCGCCAGATCTTCTGCAATGAGTGCATGAATTCCTAACAATCGTCTAGATTGATGACAAGGGCCAGATGTAGCCACGGTGACCGTTAATTTTTATCAATAAATTTTATCATGATATTTGTTAAAGTCTTAATGATAGCACATGGGTACCTAAAAAAATATAAAAAATACACTAAGTTGATCAATCAGCAAATAGAGGGAAATCACCTTGTCTGATAAGCACCGATCACTGGAGATGAAACCCAGTATCAGAATGAATAACAGAGAGGGCTGGCCAAATGTATAGTTATGGTTACTCTAAAGCTTCACCCAAACCTCAAATTGAGGGGCCAAGTACTCTCGTGAAGATGAGCACCCTCCCAAAAATTGAAGACAGAGTAGGTCCATCTATGTCAAGTACCAGGGCAGCCCACCCTATTCACCTTGTGTAAGTCCCTAAAATATTTGCCACTAAGGATACCTCAGATCATAGACACTACCGGGGGGGACATAGTCGCAGACAATACACTGTGTGGGCAGGATACCTGAGTCCTCGACTCAGCTTCGAAATCCCCAAAGGGATCCCCAATACACATAATACCCAAAGCATTTGCAATTGAATGTGGGCTACCTTCACTGAAAATCCAATGTTGTCTCGTATTTAGCTCCACTTTGATTGGAGTGGTCCCGGTAGTATGTGTGCAGAAGGAATTTTCGCTCTTTCAATGACACTAGTTTTGGTTTTTGATCTTGGCAGTTACTCACACTGCCTATCCCAAGATCCTAGCCTAAACTAATGTTTGTTTGCTCAATAAAGAGTTATTGATTAATTTTAGGTAAATTTTATGTGTACTTTTTTATTATCTTCGGTAGGGTAGTTGACGTATGAAATGTGATGGGACTCTGACTCAAAAATCATGCACAAGACAATGCTTTAAAAAATATTCAATTCGATGAAAACAAGTTGTATTCTACAAGTGAGAGTATTTCACATATTCATATTTGTTCCATGCATCTTAGTCATTATAACACATGCATAACCAACAGAAATCTTTCCAATGCTTTCCTAACAACTACTTGAAACCAAAATAAAGCAGCTTTTAACCAGCTAAACAGAAGAATGAATAAAAAATGTGGATCTTTCTTTCATAAAAAATGTTTTTAAGAAAGAAAAAAAACTTATTTCCTAAAAAAAAAAACTTTCAGGACACCTATCTTGCTAACAAAATGCAATTGCAGACCCTCTTTCAGTCCATGAACAGGCTTCCTATCCCCTTGAGTTTGCAGACACAACTGTATATCAAGATTTTAAGGGACTAATGCTCTGTAGCAGTGGCCACAGAGAGTTACTAGGTCCACTAACACTCTGTGTATGCAGACACAGAGCTTTATAAAGCACTGTGTAGTCTGCTAACCTACGTTAGTGTGGGAAAATAGCTCAAAACAGGGCCTTTTGGATCAGATTCAAGGCTGAATATGTGAAGGCAGAATGCAGCAAGGTTTTGGTGGGTCAGAAAGGGAATGCAGAAGTATAGGGAGGTCTTAGAAGGAGGAGGAAACTGAGAACTGTCTGGGTAAACCAAGAACTAGATGTATAGTCCCCAACGGAGTCACCAATTCTACTATAGGATAAAATTCACAGTGAATGGAGAATGGAGATACCCTCAAAGGTCTTCCTGGGACTTTTGGCAGACTGTAAGATTATCTGCAACCATCATAAAGTTACATGCATGTTCATAAACAATAACTAACTATCAAAGTAGGAAAAATAGATTACATCAAGCCTCCGTGTGGATTTGCTGGAGAGCGCAATGCGGCTAGGTGGAAGTCCCCTAAGCTGGCTCCAGATCAAGTCCTACACATAATCAGAGCATACAACTCTAATAACTAATACATGAATATAGAAAAGAACATCTAGTTACACATAACTAAGCTACTCATGCTAAAAGTTATTTGACAAACAAATAAATGAATGATAGTACCAACACCACGGAGTAGACAGTACAACTGCAGTTATATATTAATGTCGGAAGAGTGATTACAACCATCTATTGCATCAGCCATCCCTTACCCCTCCAGCTTCTCTCTCTCTCTCTTATCACCAACTTCTTATGCTTTGAGACAATGCTTGAAATCAAGTATGCTATCCTTTCAAATAATATGACCCCTATCACCATAGCCTTAGCTTTGCTTATGTAGTAATTGAGTTAGGGTTGCCAAGTTCCTCCATGAGTTCCTTAGGGTAAAAGCAATGAAGTTGCCATGCTTTTCAGCTCTTTCCCATTTTCCTCCTTCATTAGGATTATAAATCCCCAAATAGGTTGAACTTGAGATGTTTCCTTGCTTTTCTTGAGTAGATTTAGGAGAAAATATCTAGATATTTATGAGTCAATTCTCTCCTTTAACCCTTAGAACTTCATTAATATCCACTAATATTGTTCCTGAACTAGCAGCTAGAGTTAGTTGGGTCACTAATGCACACTTAGGCTTGCAGAGAAGCTTTATAAAGCAGTTTGTTAGTGCATAGCTAGCGTTAGTGTGAGAACAAGGCATGTGATCTTGATCTTTGCTTTAGCTATCATGTCTTTCCCCTCTGAGCTGATGAGGGGGTCAATTTGTTGTATAACAGTAACATCCTATAGGAGAACTATACATCCTGTAGGAAATCCTGTAGCGGCCTGTTTTGAGTTTGAATTGAGAAAAATCATCACTGAATCTGGGATTAGGCCTCTACTTGACCTCAATGCCATCAAGACCATTTTCACCCTCTTCCTCCATACCTCTCTCCCCTGCCAAATAATAAGTGAGGATTGACATTTTCAGTTATAAAATAAAAAGATTAAAAAGGGAGTTCTTTTATATTCAGACGTGCACGTAACAATTAATACTCCCTAGGTCAGACTCCATTCTTAGTTAGTTTAAATCATCACATGTGATACATAGGGTTAATTTAGGTTTATTTTACATTTAATTCATGATCTTTATGCAATTTGAATATATTTCTTTCCTTGTACTTTATTTCTTGCAATAGGTTAAGGTTTCCATTTCGAGCATTTCATTTTCTGTAATTAGTTTAGGATTTGGTTTCAATACATGCACTCCATTACATCATGATAGTAAACGAAGGACACATTGGATACTACACATATAGTTCTAATACCTCTCAAGTTTGTACGAACCCCAGGTTGATAAATAAAGTCGGTAGGCTTGGAATTTGCAGCATTCTTGTTGCAATACAGAGGCTCATCAATGACACTTTTCCATTAGGTATGGACCCAATCATATTTCATTAGCTTCCCTTTAAAATATTTGAACCTAGAATCATATAATAGGGCCCAATCCCCTTCTTGAAAATATTTTTCATTGATATATTTTTCATGCCGTACCTTCCTTTGCAGCTATATTACTTCAGTGTGTAAGAGAGCTTGCATTCCGAACTCATCTAACCCATTCAATTGGAGCAACCTTTCTTGTTATGTTGTGGTGATATCTAAGTCCAACTGAGCTTCCATTCTCAAACCGTTATATTCAACTCAATAGAAATTAGAGCTTTCTTCCCATAAACCAAATCATATGGAGTGAATCTATGGTGGTTTTCCAAGTGTCATTGTAGTCCCAAGTGGCCTCTACTAGTCTCTCTGACCAATATGTCCTGCTGATATTAACAACCTTGATGAGGATGCTTTCCAATGCTCTGTTTGTGACCTATACTTTCCCATTCTCTTGAGGATGATAGGCAGTGGATGTATTGTGCTTGATATAGTGCTACCTCATAAGATATTAGATCAAATTGGATCTGAATTATGCTCCTTGATTAGTGACTATCTTCCTTGGATACTAAAACTTGTAGAAGAATTTTTCTTAGCCCACTTTGCCAAGTAATCAGTGCACACAATGATGTACTTTTTTGTCCTGATGGTGGATCAATTGACCCAATGAAATCCATGCCCCACTTTTCAAATGGCTCTAAGGCCACTTGAGATTGTAGGGGCATCCCTAGGTGTGGGTTTTCCCATCCTTTGGCACTGATCACATCTAGTGGTATATCTCCTTGCATCTTGATGTAAAGTGGACCAATACTAACGAACCTGTAAAAATTTAAAGGTTGTCCTTTTTGTAGCAAAATGACCTCCACAAGGACCATCATGACATGCTGAGAGGATGTAAAATACCTCCTATTCTCTTACACATCTCCTAAATATTTGATCTCGTCTCAATCTAAAAAAGTTCCCCCAATCCAAGTGAAAGGTGAGCTTTTCCTTACAATCTTGATTTTCTCCTTGGATGATAGATTAGGAGGGAACTTCCCAACTACCAAGCAATTTGCTATGTCAACAAATCAAGTAGATAGAACTGAGATGGAAAAGAGGTGCTCATATTGAAGTTGATCATCCACCATCTCTTCATTACTTGTAGGCATGGTTAACATAGACAAAAAACCTACAACCACATTTTCTTTCCATGGTTTATCAATAATAGTCAAATCAAACTGTTGTAACAATAACAACCATCTAATTACCCTAGCATTAACATCATGTTTTTTTATCAAATATTTATTGTCTGCATGATCAATATTAAAAAAAGTTTGGCACCCAATGATATACTGCCTAAATTTGTTTAAATAATGTACTATAGTTAAGAGCTATTTTTTAGTAACAGTGTAATTCATCTTAGCTTTAGACAAATTCTTACTAATGAAGTAAATAACATAAGGCAATTATCCTATACTTGTCCCAAGGATCCCCCCACACATTTCTCTGATGCATTAGTATGGATATGGAAAGGAAATTCCCATTTGGGACCTCTTAGGTTGGGTGCAGTGGTAAAATTTTCTTTCAACACTTCAAGGGCGTCTTGACAATTTCTAGTCCAACATAAATATGAATCTTTGAACAGTAAACTAAAATTAGGTGAAGCCACTTTACTAAAGTGTTGGATGAATATCCTATAATGCCCAACTAGTCCCAAGATGCTCCTAACATATCTTTGCTTCTGATGGGTAGGGACTGATGAGTCACAATATTGCAACAAGAATGCTGCAACTCCTAAGGCTACCAAATTAAGTTATCAACCCGGGGTTCGTACAAACTTAAGAGGTGTCAACAATATATGTGCAACATACAATGTGTCCTTTCATTGATATGATGTAATGGAGTGAATTTCATGAAATCAAAGACTAAACTAATTTCCGAAATGGAAATTTTACTTTGAAAAGAAATTAATCCTAAGCAAGAACAACAATTTGTAATTGAAATCTCAAGAGCATGAATTCAAATAAATATGCCTAATCTACTTTGTAAAAAGGCATGTCCTAATTGGTGTTTATTCTTCCTCAATCATGGATTTAGAGCTTGGGGGTCATGATTCAAGCCTAAGAGACAAAAACCAAGATTTTGGAGCAAATATGTTCAAGTTTACACATGCTACAGGAGTGTTATAGGAATTTGCTAGACGTGAAATAAAATTGCTACAAGCGAAACAAAATTTCTATAGGAGGAGATAATTCACTGAATGACCAAGTAAATCAAATGAAAATGATATGATAGAAATATTTTTATTAATTAGGATGTCTTAGGACTCCATTCCAAGTGGAATCACTCCAAAATACCCTTGTTAACACATGCTAAAAACTATCATAAAATTACTAGCCTAAAAACTAGAAATTCAAGAACTAGTCAGCTAGTTCACTATCAAATTCCTAACCTAATCAAGTGAAAATGCATTGGAGTAAATATTGTTATTAACTTGAATGATTTTATGACCTAATCCAAGATGAATCAACTCAATTGAATCTCTTTAACATGTTATAAAAAATAGTATAAAATTACTACTTTTGCTACAAGGGACTTAAATAAATTCTAGATTTGTGAACTAGTAAACCAATCCAAGTACATCAATGATGAATATGACTTTTAAAAAATATTATAAGGATGGATCATGCTTTTGAATCTATAAATAACTTTCAAAACAACTCACTTCAATCATTTAACCCAATCCTATAGCAAAAGAAGCATCAATACTAAATGCACAAATAGGAAACACAACAATAAGAGATGCATGTGAATAAGAAGTGAAAAGAAGAAAATAGAATTATACAAAAGGGATCTAAGGCTCCTGGGATGGTCAAGCCCAAGGATAATCAGAGTCTTATGAATTATACCAAGCTTTAGAATCTATAAATTACACCAAACTTCATTATTTGAATCAACCCGAGTACATCCCTACTAGAAATGAAAGTGGAGCTGCAAAAATACAAGTTTTCTCCACAAGAAGACTAAAGAATACCTCCCCCTAGAGGAAAATTCGAACTGGTTCTTGTAAAAAATTATGAGGAATAATTCTCCTTGAAAGGAGGAATATCTCCCCTCCAAAATCCATCAAATAATGGATCTGTTTGGGATCCCAGCACTAGGAATCTGCATTAAATGATAGGGAACACATTCCTAGATTTTCTCAATCATTGGAGCTCCAAATTATATGCAATAATTTCATAATATCCTGTTGATTTATCCTCATGTAGTAGGGAGAAAGTCCCTATATTACCTCCTCCTCCAAATATTCATAATTTTCCCAATATTCTCACAATATTCTTCAAAAATAAATAATATTAGGCACATAATATGCAAAAATCTCTAAACCTTCCTAAGAACATATTAAAGCAAAAAAATATTATTATGTGTAGAAGGAGAGGCTTAATATATTCTTCAAGTTCCTAATAAAGGTTAGATTGGCCTTAATTTGTGTCTAATTTAAAGGCCCATAAAGGACCCTTTTGATGATGGAAATTTGTTTGGGTTTACATGCATCGCTTCCTTGGATATGAAATGGCCAAGGACAATCCCCTCATTCATCAAGAACTCACATTTCTCAGGGCTTAGAGAGAAATTCATTTCAATGCATTTCTTCAAAACCTTGCACACATTGGAGAGAGCTTCATGGAAGCCACATTATAAGGAGTGAAAACATCCATGTATATTTCTACAAAGTCATGAACCAATTTAGCAAAACTACTAAAAAATGCCCTCTGAAAAGTAGTAGGGGCATTGCAAAAACCAAATGGAAGAACTTCATAAGAAAAGGTACCCCAAGGACATGTGAATGTGGTCTTATCTTGGTCTTTAGGGTTGATCTGGATTTGATTGTACCCACTAGATCTATCCAGGAAGTGGAAGAATTTTTCTTCTACAAGGCCATCTAGGACTTGGTCAATAAAGGCCAAGGGAAAATGGTCCTTCTTTGTAGCCTTTTTGAGTTCCTGGTAATCCACACAGATTTTCCACTTCCCATTCTTCTTAGGAACTAACACAAGAGGTGACACCCACTCACTATCTAAAATGGGGTATATGAACCCTGCATCCAGTAGTTTTTGTAGTTCTTCTTTCACAATGTCCTTAAGAGTTGGGTTCATCCTCCTCTAAGGTTGGCACACAGGATTGCATCCCTCCTTGATGTAAATATGGTGAGTACAAACTGAGGGATGCACATTCCTTATAGCCCTAAGGAAAAGCATCCAGGTGTTTCCTCAAAACTTTACACAATTGTTCTTCCTGTTTGGCTGAGAGACAAGGGTTGATATTTAAGGTTTTGGATGGGCCAAACTCTACAATATTGACATGTTCTAGACTTGATTCAATGTTGGGATGGGGTCCCTTGCATCAATTTTGGGGTTAAAACCCCAAATATTGATGTAAATTTTGGTAAAATATGTAAAGTCTACGCAATTTGTGGATGCAAAGCGTGTAGATAGTTACGAGTAAAAAGGGCTTTTAACCCCTTGTCAATGTAAAATCGAGTCAGTTTTGAGATCCACCCATGGTCCGCATACCATGGGATTGTATGTAAAAAGTTATAAATAGGTGTGCCTTAGAGAGTCTAAGGCATATCTATGTCTATATCTAAAAGAAGGAGAAAGGGCAAGTAAGTAGCGGGTAGATAGAAGGGAAAAGGCTCCACAGCTAAGTGCGTGGACCTCTGCAGCTGAGTGTGTAGGGCAGTTTTGAGTTTGTAACCTCATATTGAAGATCAATAAAGAATATTGTTGAAGAAATTCATGTGTTCATCTGTTTACTTCTGTTATTTATGTTGCGATATATGTTGTGATGGAATAATGTATTTATGAAATATTTATCTATTAATGCACGACTCTATTGGATAAGCCTTATTAATTGAACATGACGCATGTTAAGTACCTCTGCAAAGATTATAATAAATTTTGTTATGATCATTAAGTACCTAAGTAGATCTGTGTGAACTCAGATCTACGTTTATTTTATGGTGCACGTAAGTGGCTGATTCATTTGTTAAGGGTCTACAAAGACCTATCGTAGACTTTTGCGAAGGTCTAGAGGCTATTTAAAGGAAGTTGCAGTACTGAGCCCTTTGGGCTTATAGATCTGCACAAAGGAATATATAAGGCAATAAAAGACATCACATTGTTATCTGGATGCGGAAACATGGTTCCAACATCCCCCCATACTACTTTGAGGGAGACTTTAGCCTGCACTACGTGGGTTGATGCCGAAAGGGTGAGTAGTGTAGGGTTTTGTTTGGCACAATTTACTCTAAACTTGGGTCAGGACCCACTAAGCCAAGAAATTGTTCCATTTATGGGACCAGGATATGCCTAAAGGAGATGTGTGATGTTGCATCACTGGAATCCAACCAAGAAGGAAATTGAGAAGTGGTTGGATAGGAAGATTCATGAATTCATGGAGCAGGAATACAGGAATCTATGCCTGTCAAAGGAGTAGTGGATGGACAGATATTTTTACACATAAATACATGAAATTTTCTTCTGCACCTTTCTAATTGAACTATACGAGTTGATAGCTAAGTTGGTAGATGGCCAAGGAAGGTGGAGGCTGGACAATCCAATAGTGTGGAATTCAGATCTAGTGTGAAGGTTGGAAGCCTTTGAAGGCAAGATATCACGTGCTTTTGACCACTAGCTCGATCAAATTATAGGAGGATTTGTTACAGAGTTTGCAATTCCTACCTCAAGCAACTATAGTGAAGCAGAGCGACGCTTCTTCAAGGGTCAACGAGGTAAGTATCTGAGGTCTTTGAATACATGGATTAAGATGCTTTTGTGTGTTGGCTTGTATGGGCATGACCCAAGTTCACAAGTGATTTAGCCAAGAAAATCCCGGTACTACTGGCCCTTCCAATAACAGTCTGTGGAGCGTGGATTGAGGTCTCACACAAAGTAGTATGGGAGGGTGCTAAAACCAGGTTTCTACACCCTTGGGATGTTTGATGGGATTCTAGAGGTCTGCGGTCTAACCCGTTGCTATGCGTAATTGCGATCCCTTCGTAACCTGTGGTGCTGCTTCCGCATAGCCCTAGTTGGGGCGCAACCCATATAATGCCCAAGTTCCTTGCTATTTAATCTGTGATTATGTGATTACTTAACTTGTTCATGTAAGACTAATGAGTATTACTGCATATTCATCAATTATATCAATGTGCATGACAAATAAACCAATATAAACATAAAGAAGGCAAGGTACAACAAATACACAGAAATAAGAATAAAATTCTCTTTATTAATCTTCAATCCCGATTACAGACTCGACACCGCCCTGCGCACTCAGCTGCAGGGGTCTGCGCACTCAGTTGCGGACTTTACTAGGCCTCTACGCACTCAGCTGCAGAGCCTCTTCCTACTACTGCAACCCAATACACTTAAAATCCTACTCTAAGCTCAAACCATTCGCATTCTTATATCTTAATCCTACGCTATCTTTACAACTTAGAGCCTCACTCTATTTATACAATCCCATGGTCCATGGGCCATGGGTAGGCCGACATGACCTTACATTACATTACATTACTTTAGGGTAGACAACCCTATGACTTGACCTCTACTTCGTGCTCTGCGCCCACAATTCACGGAGTCTTACAAAAACTTTTACCAAAACTTGGGCTTTGAGCCTAAAAACATGTTGTGGGGAGGTTCCATGCCCAACAGGCCCCCAACATAATCATCGTGACTCATCCCAAGTCACTCTACTAGTGCAGTGAGCTTGGCATGGAGCCCCTCCAACTAGTCCCGTACTGCCTGGAGGTCCGCGACGCACTGTTCTGTGGTTTGCTAGAGCTGTTGCATGCGTTCCTCTGATGCTTCTTTGTGAGGATCTTCTATTTTCCTTAACACATATATCTCCTGCATTTGTGTGAGCTTTCCCTCAATCTCAGTCGTAATGGTGAAGACCTCATCAATCCAAGGCTGGACGCGCTTTTGAGAAGTGCCTCTTTCTGTCTTGCAGCATCCACCTATTCCTTTAGTGCCCTTGCTTGCTGCATCTTTGCTAGTCATTGGGTGAGGATGACTGTCTGCGTAGTTCCCCTTACACTGTCATACTGCTCCTATAGTTCGCGTGCCTCTGTTTCTAGGTGTTGTATGTTGGGGTCCTCCTGCAAGGATGTAAGGACGTCAAAAGCTTGATCCAACATACCGGTACAGTCCTGCACTGCCCGTCCAATTTCTTCCAATCCTATTTTAATCACGCTAATGCGCTGCTCTCTAACTTCCGAAGGGGTGGAAGCCTACGCTTCATCCGCAGCTCAGCAATATAGAGGTTCTACTCCAGCTGCACTCGTGTTGTTTCCTCACGCGCACTTCAAACTCCATTTTCCAGACAGTGGATCCGCATCTCTATTGGTAGGTCTACGGTGATGGATAATTCTAAAATGCACCGGCACGCTTCATCCACTATTTGCGCGATCTGCTGATTCTGTGACACTAGCTCATCACGCTACAGGAAGAGCTGTTTGATGTTGATCTTCTACTCACTCAATACCTGGATTGTACAACCTTCCCGGGCGTGTAGCTCTGCTGTTATGTCATCCTGCAACTAGTACAATGTGTCTGGTAGACGGGTAGCCAAATTTAGGCTAAGTCCCTTTATCCTACCCATTGTGGCTCTATCATCCTTGCTCTCCGCTATTAACGCTCCTTCTGGCAGCACTATGGTGTTGGCCAACTTTTCACATAGCAGCTGCTCTGCTGCTGATGTACCTGCGGTGTCGTAGGTTGCTACTACTCCTTCTTGAGGGGGTCGCACCTAAAGTTCCTGCAACTACGACCATAGGGACCCCACCACAATCTGTTTTGTCGTCATGGCTTCTTGGAGCACTTCCCTAGTGACCTCACGAACCATGTCACCGATGTTGTAGAGGTCGCCTTCTGTCAATGTAATCGATTCGATGTCTAGTTTGGATGCCTTAACCTTTCTTCATGGACCTGATCTCTCCATGACGTGCATCCGTTTCAGCTGGGTGGACATTGTGCTCGGGTCGACGCCTTTTGCTGTATCTAGTCCCTGTCCTATAGACACGTTCTGGCCCCCTTCCTCCTGCGTCATGGTGGCCCCTGTTGCTTGTGCTACTACTACTTTTTCGGCATCCTTTTCCTATTCTGTAGCTCCCTTCACTGCCTCGCGAGCAATCCTTACCTTCTTAGCCACTTGTTCATTGCACTTTTTCTAGGCCAACTGGGTGATACATAAATTGGTTGCAACCTTCTGCTTTTGTGCTACTATTCTATCCTTCTCTTACAGATCCGAGGTGCACCACTTAGGAGGCCATGATTCCAGCACAGAGAAGATCGCATCATCAATGGCAATGAAGGGGAGCTTGGTCTAGTTCTGCACCGGATCTTTACGCTCCTTGATACACACATTATGCATATCTGCCTTGAAGTTTGCAAAGCTTCGCAGACTATTGTACACTATGGGGGACAAGCGTGGCCTCCTATTGATCCACATCTGGACGTTCGCCTCCATGAGCACCCAGAAGATCTTTGTTTCGCGGATCCACATGGCGTCCTTTTTAGCCCAGAGTGATGCATACTTTGCGGCCTTTGGTAAGTCCTGTTCAATATTAGGGAATTGGCTATCCTCAGGTAGTTCCCCTATTACCAACAAAATCAACAAGAGCAACCACACGTAGTGGAAGGTCTTGCCCTGCTACTGGGCTTCTTTTCTGTAAGTTAAGAACTCCTCACAGAGGAACTCGACTCAGTTAAATTGGACCCCCTCCATGCATTGTTTTGCTAGTGCAACTACCAGTGCTTGTACCTCATCTGCGTGACAATTTCGCATTACCTTCCCAACCAGGAGTTGGGTGGCTACGCACACCCCTTTATCTTTAATGCTGTTGATTGTGTAACCCCTCTTCTTCTTTTCTAGTTTGTATTTCTTCTTCATGGCCTCTGCGAGAACCAAATCTTTGCTTTTTATGGCTCCTTTCCATTACAGAGGAGCCGAGACCCTATGGATAAGATCCGTCGTGATGGGAATAGGCTCCTCCAGCCATAAGTACCCATCATGCACCAGGCACAACAGTTGCCTAATGACGAAAATTGTGATAGGTGTAGAGCCTTGAACCTGTACCTTCCCATACACCTCTCAGCCTCCTTTTCCCACTCATTTCATCCACCAAGTTGATTAAATCATTGTATTTTAGGACTTTTTACATGGTTTTATAACTATGCTAAGTGACTGTTGTTTGGTTTAGAATTTTGGTTCAGAGTGCTGCGTTTCCGCAGCCAACACAGGTTTCTGCAGCTGATCCAGGTTTCTACAGCCAGCACAGGATTCCACAGCTGTTTTATTAAACGATATGTTATAGGTGTCCTCTGAGAAGATGAGCCACATGGGCAAGTTCCAGGGGTCAAGGACATGGTACGTGTCCCTCCAGATCACCCAGAACAGCCATAAAAGCCCGCGGTCAATGAGGAGGCAAATACCAGTCAACAGAAGTGTTCAGCGGCGGCACGGCTCTGCGTTGCTCTGTTTTTGGGCACGTGAAGCTAGGTGGCATCATCCTAAGCCACGGAGACAATCTAGAAGCATGAATCCAACAGCCATATTCTCCAGATTGAATGAACACGATGACAGTTACCTAGATCCGGGGACGCAGAGGACTCACGTGTTTTTAAACAGTTGGTTGAATAGCATAGATCTAGTTAAAGTAGTTTGCTTTCTCCTTATAAATAAAGCGTCCTTGAACGCTGTGATGAGCCCCAATTTTGGTACGATTTGGGCTCATTTTGGCCTATTATACTTGCTCAAACCATTCATTTTTTATTGCTTATGCATGCATTTCTTAGTTTGTTCATGTTGTTTGTAGGAAGAAGGGTAGGCACTCTATCTACGTGACTAATGCATTATGATTCCAGGTTTTGGCATTAAAAGGGAGCAAAAGACAACGAAAAAGGAGACAAGGAGACAATGAGGTGGCACTGCTGGTTTTTAGGAGTGGATGTCCACGGTCTTGGGGACATTCCTCGTGATTCCCACCAAGAACTCCGAGCTCCAATCCATCTCCCCTCCGAGCTTAGAAGCAGCCAGCTGTTCTACAGGAACAGCAATTACAACTGTTCTACAGGAACAACACTTATGACTGTCCTACAGGATCAACAGTTAAACTCTAGTTGGACAGCCGAGCTCCTAAAATCAAGGACACTTGTTGGATCACTTTTTTGCATAAGTATAGAGGCCGTAGCCTTTGATAGGTTGTTGAAACTTTCGCATTACTATTGTAATTTTGGAGCACAGCTCAGTTTTTGTTCCTTTTTGTAAGCCAATTTGGCATGACATCAGATTATGAATAAAGAAGGCAGATTTTGATCTAGCTCTGAGTTTTCTTAAGGAGACTATAGCTCTCAGGTTAGGGCCCAACCTGAGAGCCATAGATCCCCTCTGCTGTAGTGTTGTTTGCATTTCGTTTCAGCACTCTGAGTTTTCATTTTCACATGCAATTTGAATTACAGGTTGTTGAATTAGTCTTTTTCATGAGCATAGATAGGATTGGTTTATGGTTGAATTGCTTTCGGTTGTTTAGTTAGATTAGAAGGTTGATAATACATTGGAGCTCCAGCAAAAAAGGTTGAGGAAGTCTCCACTGCCATCTCCGTTTGGAGATTGGAGTGCAGCCTATACCAGCCACAAAAATACGCATTTCTTTATTTCATGATTGCTGCAAACACAATCACGTTATGTTAGATGCTTCCACATGATTCACACCTGCACCACACTCCTTCATCACAGCTTCATGCACATTCTCCTTCGCGTTTTGGATTGCTGTTCATTGAATTTACAAGCACATGTAGTTTAGGTTAATGCATTTTTGGTTTGGTGACAATCATAAGCATTTGTTTCACTTACACTGCTCTCTCTCGTTCCATTACCTTCTCCTCCATCTTGATCACGCATGCAAACACATCTTTGCCCTCTATTCCGCTCTGTTATCTCCCAAAGTCTTTCACTCCTCACGTAACTTCATTCTCTAGCCCTTTCGTTGACATAGCCCTTTACTTTCCAACCTACTCCCTACACTCACTTCCCATCCTATTCTTCCACTTCTGAGCCATCACCAGCCTCATTCCTACCTTACACATCTCCCCCTACCATTTCATCACTCCTCCATCACGCCAAACACTCATGGTAGGTCATCCTGTAGCCGTTTGTAGACATCCTGTAGAAACCAGAGTATCCTGTAGGATCCCCTGCAGACATCCTGTAGGAGGCCACTCACTCGGTTGCTGAGCATCTGAATGTGAGGAACCTCTGTGGATGGATGCTAAGGATCCCTAGGGACCTCTCCTAGCCTCCCCAACCTGTCCCACGCTTTCCTTCCTTCTCCATCCCATCTGCACAACCAAACCCTAATTAGCACTCAATCACAATCATTCCATACACTTAAAGGAAAAATACAAAAACATGTCTTTTATGATGCAAGCAGCTTAGATCCATGCATTTTCACTTATTAGAGGTAACAGCAGCATTGGTAGAGGTTTCATTCACATTCTTTGCATTATAGAGGTTAGACTAGTTAAATTAGGGTTTCCTAGGTTTACATGCTTTGATTTGCTTTCAGTCCATTTTGTCAAGTAGAGTAGTTTTCCTTTGAGAATAGCTTTCATCCATCAATTAGCAAGCTTCTTCTGAGAGCCTATAGAAGTTGGCTTGAGCCCTAGCGGAATTGTGCCAGCTGACCAAGTGACAGCTGCGACAAGAGCTAGTACTTGTGCATATAGCACCGTCGCTTCCAAGTTTGTACGAACTACCGGGTTGATAAAATGAGAGACAGGAAGCCCCAGGAGTTGTAGCATTATTGCTACAATACTGGAGCTCACCACGCTGTAGAGTTAATCGGTTTGTAATCGTTTTTGTAATCATTTTGTATGTAATTTTGAGCTCCCCATTGTACTTTACATTTGTTGTCAATACATGAGAAGATTGTTTTGCATTTAAGCGTATAACTGCTCCTTGAACCGGCTGAAGTAGGCAGAGGGCCCCTGTTTGCTAAAGCCCTGTACAGTAACCTTTAATTTCCTGCATTTCTTTTTCTTGTTTCATGTATATTAGCTGTACAGATGTCTTTTAAATTGCTGCGTTTTTATTTATTTTCAACATGTATATTAGCTGTACATAAACTTTGATTTCTGTTGATTTACATTTCTGCACTTTTATGTTCATGACTGATCAGTGTGTTATGCAGGTTTCTTAGGCAAGCTCGGGACAGTTTTCCTTCTTTTCTTTTCATAACTAGTGGCATGTGTGATCATCTTGTCTATGTTGCTGACCTTTATTGTTTTGCAGTTTTGATTTTCCTTACTGTCATTTCTTTAACTTGCATATTTACTTTCTGCTCTTAGATATAAAGTTGTTCATCTATTGATGGTTCCTTTTCCATAATCAAATAACTTTATTGGGAGCCAAAATATCACTTAGTATAGCTTGATTTAGTTTGCTTTAGAACTCACATTACTTGACTTATCCATAACTGTTTCTTACATGATAAATTCAGCTGAAAGGCAAAAGGTTAAGAGAAAGTTAAAGTATTGTGATTAGTCTCTTTTATGTAGTTTCACTTAGATTTCACATTGCTTAACATTTCATGATATCTTTTCATAGAGAAGATTAAGTTGAAGAGTTGAAATAGTGTGAGATAGTTGTTCTTACTTTTAGTTGGATTTAATATAGATTTCATTTTCATTTTCATTCAGCAGCAGAGATACTGGGCCGATGTCATTAGTCCTTTATTTGATGTCTTTATTTTCCTTTAAGAGTTGATTTTATTGCAGTTGTTGTTCAATTTTTCCTGTAGAATACTTTTTAAATTTTGAGAAATCATTTAGAGATCACCACAATCATCCAAATTTCACTTGCTTTATTACACTTCCATCACATCACAGTAGGAAAGATACATTCGAAAACAAACTTAAAAAAGCCAAAAATGACAAAAGACTAAGAAAACGGTTACCTAAGTACATATAGTACACCTCACTTCATCATCTTACGAGCCCCGGGTTGACATTTAAAAGTTGCAATTTAGACATCACTGAATTGACCAAACATTTTGGCGCCATTGCCGGGGAAGTGAAATTAAGTAGCCAATTTCTAAAAAAAAACACAAGAAAATTTCAAGGAAGGAAAATTGATAACATCTCAAAGTATGCTCTCCTCTTGCACTTAATGTGATCTGGAGGATCAGAAAAGAGAAAGTTATTGGTTGAATAGTTTCTTGAGTATGCTCTCTTCTTGCACCTAGAGTGACCTGGAAGATCAAAAAGAGAATTATTAGCCCGACTTGAAGAAAAATAAAAAAATGACATGCATAGAGCAAGAGATTCTAGGGGAAGGTTTTTAGCTAGAGCCAAAAGTTCGATTTTTACAACTCCATCTACTTCAAGGAATAGACAAGAGACACCTCCATCATCTCCAACTTACACTCCTAGCCCTAGGATTCCTGGAATTCAAGAGGCAGGATTCGACTCTCCCACACCTTCCATCGAATCTGAACTAGAAAGAGATCCTTTCCTTCCTTCTATAGAGAGACAAATTGTAATTTAAGAAGTAGAATCATCTAAAGAAGAGGGAGAAATTCCTTCTCATATACCCTTAGTAGAAGAACCAAAAGACTCTGAAGTCTCCAGGAAACTACCATGACAGAGGAAGGAGAAACTGGATTTGGTAGAGGTAGAGGTAGAGGAGGAGGAGGAAACAATGGAGGAGGTAGAAGTAACATTGGGGGAAATAGGGATGGGGATAACTCACTCGGGTTTCCTATAGTCGATGAGGACTCCCAAGCCACAATGAAAAACATCTCACCATCTGTCCTCCCAAACTTCCATGGGTTAAGGAATGAGGACCCTGAAACATTTCTATTTGAGTTTGAGGTAGTGTGTCGAACTTATGATTATTTGAAAGATTCTCAAAAACTCAAATTGTTTCCTTCAACATTGAAAGGAGCAGCCTTGAAATGGTTCATGGGATTACTCACTCAATCCATTAGGTCTTGGAATGATATGAAACAAGCATTTTTGGATAGGTACCTGGACTATTGTATGCCCACCAATCACAAGGATGAGGTATTCAAAATGATGCAAAAAGAAGATGAAAACTTGGAGGAGTTACTTGAAAGATTTCAATATAATATGAAAAGAGAAAAAATGAGTAACTTGGATGAGGAGACCTTGAAAGCCCTTTTATTAAAAGCCATTAGAGATGAATCGATAGATATTTTGAACATGATGGGAAAAGGAGATATATCTCAACTTCCACTTTCTGATATAGCAGAATTATGTGTCCATCTCTCAAGGGGGAAATCTAAAACTCAAAAAGGGCCTAGAGATCCTTCTCTCATTAGAGCAAATAAATCTGCAACTGGATCGGTAAGTAGGGCTGAGATTGGCAACATGCTTGATGAATTCAAAACTGATATCTTAGGGAGTCTTAGTGAGCAACTAGACACCCTTAAGATTCACAATAAGTAGAAAGCAGAAGCTGAGGCTTTGGCCATCTTTTGCCCAAAGTGTAGGAAGAAACATGCTCTAAGGGAATGTCCCTTAGACACAAAAGTTGTAGAAACATGTGTAATTTGTTCAGAGAATCATGAGACCAAGGATTGTCCTTCAATTCCTAGGCTCAAAGCTGTCTTTCAAGAAGATCCAAATCCAATCGAATCTCTCTGTTTTGTTGCAAGGAGACCTTGGCAGGGGCAACAAAATCAAGGGTTTAGCAACTCTATGAATTTTCAACCCCCACCAAATTGGAATCCTTGGCAACAACCTTGGTCCCAACCTCAAAATCCTTTTCAATCATGGGTACAAGGTATGCAAAATCCTTATGGGAGATTTGCTCAATTTTACCAATATCCTCCATCTTTTCAAAACCAACAAGCTCCACAACTTCCAAATCAAAATCCACAACTATCATTACCATTTCCACAACAACAACAACAACAACCTTCTCAACAGAATCCAAATTCTCAACTCTTGCTTCCATTCCAACAGAAGTCAAATCAACTTCCTTCTCAGCCATTGCCAAACCCCAATAATAAAAACCCTCAAAATGCTTACATGATGGAAGGTCAACAATTTCCTACCTATATGATTGTTCCTCTCAATGAAGTACAACTCAGATCAGGTAGAGTCCTAGATAAGCCTTCTATAAATGCTCAAGAGCAAAGCATTTTTGAGGAAGAGTCTCTTGAAGCCAATAAGGGTTCTGAAGCATCTCTTCAAAACCCAAACACTCAAAAAGAAAAAGAAAAAGAGCTAACCCCCACAACTCCCGTAGTTGAGCAACCTGCATCTTTATCCACACCTCCTTTTCCTGAAAGATTACAAATTGACAAAGGAGTGTAAAAACAAATTTGGTTGCCTGACTATAATTTTCTAGATGAATTGAAGAATGTCTGTATCAAGATTCCCTTGTTACAAGCCATTAAAGAGATTCCTATTCTAGCAAAAACAATAAAGGAGTTGAGTCTTAAAAGACTAGGAAGGAAACCAAGAGATACCAGAAGAATCCACCTGGTAGGGAAAATTGCAGATATCATGATGGGAAAAATTACTATGTAGAAATATGTAGATCTCGGTAGTCCAATTGTTAAAACACATATCAATGGGGTAGAAATACCAAATACTTTGATTGATTTAGGGGCTGCTATCAACATCATGAGTAGACAGACTATGGAACAGCTAAAACTTCCTAATCTTCTTTTTACACCTACTTTATTGCAACTTGCAGATCGATCAATTATTAAACCAGATGGTGTATTAGAAGACATTCCAGTCTCCCTAGACTCTTGGGAATATCCAGTGGATTTCATGATTTTAACTCCCAAGAGTAATCTAGGAGGACATCCTCTTATTTTAGGAAGACCTTGGCTAGCCACAGCTGATGCTTTCATAAGTTGTAAGTCTGGGGATATGTATATTTCTGATGGTAATTTGACAAAGAAGTTCAATCTGTATCATCTAGCAAAAGCAATTACAGAAATAGGAGATAATGAGTGGGTTGATGATGAAGATACTATACAACCTGTCTTTACCATTTCTGAGATCAGTGAAGATAGTCAAATTCTTAACACATTAGAAAACTTTGAACCATCTTCAGAATATGACCACACACAATTTCAGTTGGATTCTGACATTGAGTGTCTATCATCTAGAAAAATGTCTCTTTTCTCTATGGAAGAATTTGGTAGTTCTACCCTTGAGATTTTTCCAGGAAAAACATTGAATATCAACAGAAACTTGGAAAAATCACAACAGGGGAGCTAACCAAAATCTTGCAAAAACATTCTACTGCATTTGCATGGGAGTATACTGATATGAAAGGTATTGACCCTAAGACTTGTATTCATCAAATCTACATTGAGGAAAATAGTAGACCAATCAGACAACCTCAAAGAAGGATGAATCCAAACCTTAGGGAGATAGTGAAAGAAGAGCTCCAAAAGTTACTTAATGTAAACTTCATTTACCCCATTTCAGATAGCCGGTGGGTTTCTCCTTTGGTTATAGTACCTAAAAAGAATGGTAAATGGAGGATTTGCATTGATTACAGGGAATTGAACAAAGCAACTTTGAAGGATCACTTTCCTTTACCCTTTATTGATCAAGTATTATATACTTTAGCAGGAAAAAAGTATTTCTCATTTTTGGATGGTTTTAGTGGTTACAATCAGATTCAGGTAGCACCTGAAGATCAGGACAAAACCACATTTACCTGTCCATGGGGAACTTTTGCTTACCAAGTACTTCCTTTTGGATTATGTAATGCACCCGCAACATTTCAAAGGGCAGTACTAGGAATCTTTTCTAATTTAATTCATGATTGTGTAGAGGTCTATATGGATGATTTTACAGTTTATGGTAATTCATTTGAAGAGGCATTAGAAAATTTGGAAAAAGTCCTTATAAGATGTAAAGAAACAAATCTTTCATTAAGTCATGAAAAATGTTTTATGATGTTTACTGAAGGGATTGTTTTAGGACATCATATTTCAGGAGATGGAATTAAAGTTGATAGATCAAAAGTTGAATTCATCTCCAAGTTACCTATTCCAAATTGTCAAAAAGATGTTAGAAGTTTTCTTGGATTTACTGGATATTATAGAAGATTTATTGAAAACTTCACTAAGATAGGATCTCCGCTTTTCAAATTACTTACAAAAGGCTGTGAATTCAATTGGGATCCTGACTGTCAATCTGCATTTGAAACTTTAAAAACAAGAATATCTGAAGCACCCATTTTGAGAGGACCAAATTGGAAACTTCCTTTCCATATTTCTACAGATGCTTCAGATACAGCTCTAGGAGCTGTGTTGGGTCAAAAGGATTTAATTCCTTACGACATTTACTACACCAGTAAAAATTTGACTCCCACTGAGTTAAATTATACTGTGACGAAAAAGAGTTCTCAGCCATTGTTCATGCAATCAACAAGTTTAGACATTATATAACAGGCTATGAAACTTTTGTCCATACTGATCATTCTGCAATTAGATATCTCATGAACAAACCTGTTACTAATGGCAGAGTTACAAGATGGCTTTTACTTTTACAAGAATTCAATATTACTGTGTTAGATAGACCAGGAAAACAAAATACAGTAGTTGATTTCTTGTCTAGAATCCAAAATACTAACGAAGATTCTCCTGTAGAGGATAAGTTTCCAGATGAATATTTGTTTCCAGTAACTACTAAAACTCCTTGGTATGCAGATATTGCTAACTATTTGGTTACAGGGAAGCTACCTCCACACTTATTTCCTAATGAGAAAAGGAAAATCATTCAGGAGAGTTCAAAGTATTCATGGATTTCTAATGAATTGTTCAAAACAGGGCTAGATTGTGTGATCAGAAGATGTGTTCGGGAAGATGAAATGCCTGACATCCTTAAGGCATGTCATGATGAACCATGCGGTGGACACTTTGCTGACAAGAGGACTGCCTATAAAATCCTTTCTTTAGGATATTATTGGCCTTCTCTCTTCAAAGATGCAAAACAATATGTTAGAAGGTGTGACAGCTGCCAAAGAGTTGGGAGACCAACTCTTTCAAATGAAATGCCATTACAGCCACAGGTACTCATCGAACCCTTTGAAAAATGGGCTTTAGATTTCATTGGATCTATTAATCCACCATCTAGACAAAAGAAGTATATATTGGTTTCCACTGATTATGTTACTAAATGGGTAGAAGCCAAGGTATTGCCTTCTGCCACTGAAAATTTGGTTGTTCAATTTCTTTTTGAGGATATTTTTACTCGCTTTGGTGTCCCAAGAGAAATTGTGATAGATCAGGGAAGTCAATTTACATCTAACTTGATGGAAAAGTTGATGGAAGAATACAAAGTCAAGCATAGAAAATCTACTCCGTACCATCCGCAAGAAAATGGTCAAGTGGAATCCACAAACAAAGTTCACAGTGCGGGTATGTAGAGCCTTGAACCTGTACCTTCCCATACACCTCTCAGCCTCCTTTTCCCACTCATTTCATCCACCATGTTGATTAAATCATTGTATTTTAGGACTTTTTACATGGTTTTCTAACTATGCTAAGTCACTGTTGTTTGGTTTAGAATTTTGGTTCAGAGTGTTGCGTTTCCGCAGCCAACACAGGTTTCTGTAGCTGATCCGGGTTTCTGCAGCCAGCACAGGATTCTGCAGCTGTTTTATTAAACGATATGTTACAGGTGTCCTCTGAGAAGATGAGCCACATGGGAAAGTTCCAGGGGTCAAGGACATGGTACGTGTCCCTCCAGATCACCCAGAATAGCCATAAAAGCCCGCGGTCAACGGGGAGGAAAATACCGGTCAACAGAAGTGTTCAGCGGTGGCACGGCTCTGCGTTGCTCTATTTTTGGGCACGTGAAGCTAGGTGGCATCATCCTCAGCCACGGAGACAATCTAGAAGCATGAATCCAACAGCCATATTCTCCAGATTGAATGAACACGATGACAGTTACCTAGATCTGGGGACGCAGAGGATTCACGTGTTTTTAAACAGCTGGTTGAATAGCATAGATCTCGTTAAAGTAGTTTTCTTTCTCCTTATAAATAAAGCGTCCTTGAACGCTGTAGAGTTAATCGGTTTGTAATCGTTTTGTATGTAATTTTGAGCTCCCCACTGTATTTTACATTTGTTGTCAATACATGAGAAGACTGTTTTGCATTTAAGCGTATAACTGCTCCTTGAACCGGCTGAAGTAGGTAGAGGGCCCCTGTTTGCTGAAGCCCTGTACAGTAACCTTTAATTTCTTGCATTTATTTTTCTTGTTTCATGTATATTAACTGTACAGATGTCTTTTAAATTGCTGCGTTTTTATTTCTTTTCAACATGTATATTAGCTGTACATAAACTTTGATTTCTGTTGATTTACATTTCTGCACTTTTATGTTCATCACTTATCAGTGCGTTATGCAGGTTTCTTAGGCAAGCCCGGGACAATTTTCCTTCTTTTCTTTTCATAACTAGTGGCATGCGTGATCATCTTGTCTATGTTGCTGACCTTCATTGTTTTGCAGTTTTGATTTTCCTTACTGTCATTTCTTTAACTTGCATATTTACTTTCCGCTCTTAGATATCAAGTTGTTCATCTATTGATGGTTCCTTTTCTATAATCAAATAACTTTATTGGGAGCCAAAATATCACTTAGTATAGCTTGATTTAGTTTGCTTTAGAACTCACATTACTTGACTTATCCATAACTGTTTCTTACATGATAAATTCAGCTGAAAGGCAAAAGGTTAAGAGAAAGTTAAAGTATTGTGACTAGTCTCTTTTATGTAGTTTCACTTAGATTTCACATTGCTTAACATTTCATGATATCTTTCATAGAGAAGATTAAGTTGAAGAGTTGAAATAGTGTGAGGTAGTTGTTCTTACTTTTAGTTAGATTTAATATAGATTTCATTTTCATTTTCATTCAGCAGCAGAGATACTGGGCCGATGTCATTAGTCCTTTATTTGATGTCTTTATTTTCCTTTAAGAGTTGATTTTATTGCAGTTATTGTTCAAGCTTTCTTGTAGAATACTTTTTAAGTTTTGAGAAATCATTTAGAGATCACCACAATCATCCACATTTTACTTGCTTTATTACATTTTCATCACATCATAGTAGGAAAGATACATTCGAAAACAAACTTAAAAAAAGCTAAAAACGACAAAAGACTAAGAAAACGGTTATCTAAGTACATATAGTACACCTCACTTCATCAGCTTACGAGCCCTGGGTTGACATTTAAAAGTTGCAATTTAGACTTCACTAAATTGACCAAACATTTTGGCGCCAAAACTGTTCATCTCCACAGAAGAGATTGGGCAGAAAGGCTTCTTGAAGCCTTATGGGCCTATAGAACTACATGGAGGAATACAACAGGACATTCTCCCTATGAACTTGTTTATGGGAAAGAAGTCCTGCTCCCCATTGAGTTTCAAGTCAAGACCTTCAAGATGGCAGTTCAGTTGGGGATGAATCTATCAGAAGCCCAAAAGCACAGAAAGGAGCAGCTGAATGAGCTAGATGAAATAAGACAAGATGCAATTTTAAGGACTGATCTAGTGCAACACCAAAGAACTAAGTGGCATGACAGATACATCAAAGAGAGAAAGTTTCAAAAGGGAAATTGGGCGTTACTGTTTGATTCCAAGTTTAAAGACTTCAAAGGGAAATTTCAGACTCATTGGCTTGGACCATATGAGATTGATGAAGTCTTTAGCAATGGAGCAGTTTGAGTCAAGACTATTGATGAGTTTCAAACTCCTCTTATTGTGAATGGCCACCGATTGAAAATTTATCATAAGCCACTCTCAAAAGAGGACTTTGTCAAAATGTTTCAAGAAAATTCTGCAATGAGGCTGGTGGAGAAGAATCCTTCTCCTCCATCAGCCTAGTCTTTGTTTCTTTCAGTCGAAAAAAAAAAAAAAAATCTTTTGTATAAGTCTGAAAACCAATCATAGATTGGCAGTCTTATACAAAAAATGTAGAGTGAAAATCAGGGACACCTGACACTCTATATTTTCCAAAAAAAAAAAAATCTCTCTTCCTTTCCATCTTCACTCCACCTCACTTGTCATTTCCATTTTCACCACCATCTCATCTTCATCTCCATTCCACTTCACTCCACTTCATTTCCATCTCATTCCACTCATTTCATTCCATTCCATCAATAAAAGTCCCTCTCAGGACTATTTCATTCAGTTAGTTCTTTTCTAACTATCTTTGTGCAGTTAAAGGGGTGTTGTCTTAGTTTCCGTAGCTGGAAACTGTTTCCGCAGCTGGCACCAGTTTCCGCAGCTAGAAATGATTTCCACAGCCAGCATCACTCTGTCTCTACAGCCAGCAGCACTCTGTTTTCAAAAAAAAAAAATCACAGTCAAAGGTTAGCATCATCATCACCAAAGGCAGCAAAGATATGAGGCATCTGCAAGATCAAAGAGCAATAATGGGTCAGAAACCTTAATCAACAAATGGCAAACTTCCAAAGGTATGATCAAAATCTCTACCAAATAACAGTTCAATGTCATTGTATGCATAGTTATTAGATCATGGAAATTCCATTAAATACAATGATTTGATACGGCAAGATCCATATCACTCCTCTTCCACGATGATAATCCATCCACCTCATTCCTTTCTAACTGTCCCATAATCACTATTAATTTAAACTCGAAATGGGGCTTCTCTTTCATTTATTGGCCGTACGTGGAAGAAGTGACCTACTGTACTATGGCTCTCCTCCACCATAATCTCCGCAGCCAACGTTGAGACGTGGCGTAAGCCAACCGATTCAAAAGGACTCAGCCGTTATACTACCCATTTATCACTCCACTCCCGCATGCATTTGATGCTAAACCCGTGACTGTTGCTTACCTCATGCTCATAGCATTCTCTGCTCTCCATTTCCACTGCAACCTCCATAGCTTTGCTCTAAACCCTGATTACAGTCACTGCATACGCTTTGCATTTCGATTACGGCCACTCCACTTACCTTAAGAATCTCGTAATCAACTCGTTTTTCCCTTGAACGTCCACACACAGTAAAATTTTCAGCCGTGGTTGAAAGCCGAGAATGGGAAAGTTACTTAGAGTTGAACCTGAGGGCCCAAAATACCTGGAGGGGTATCCGCAGACGAAGGAGTTATTGAAGAAAGCAAAGTGGCTGAAATTTATTCAAAAGTTCAGAGGTTATAATAAGGAAGTCACTAAAGCTTTTGCTCGGTCCTTTAATGGACACGTAGTGGAGGTAGGGGACTTGAAATTTACAATAACAGAGGCCATAATAGCAGTAGCAACCAGTTTACCACAAGAGGGAGACAGATGGTTTAAAAACAGAGGTCTAGATGATCAAGGATGGAAATTCATGCTCAAAAACCTAGGTATGGATACTTCTATATTGACTAAAGGAATTCCTGTGCATGTAATCAAAGAAGAATGGTCTACGCTGTTATTACTTGTTTAGAAGTTTATTACATGCGAGGGTCGTTTTGGCACCATGTACATGTATCATGCAAGGATTATGATGAATTTTATGGAAGGCCATACCCTTAATTTACCTTACTTTCTGTTAGCAAGCCTGAAGAAAATGAGCTCTACTGTTCAGAAACATGTAGGCCATATTGAATCCCACATTTACCATCACGGGCTCATCAGAATTCTCATTGAAGATCAATTGAAAAATAATAACGATACTTGGGAAAAGTTTTTGATCAGAAATCACTTCCAAGAAGTGACTGAAGCCTCTGCCAGCAGTTTCCCAAAAATCCCAAAAAGAAGTAGGAGGAAAGAAAGAAATGTTACAGCCCAGGACCTTCCTACAGTAGACACTCAGGAAACTGTTCATGAGGAAGAAGAAGAGGGAGCTAGAAATAAGAAGCAGAAAAAGGACAAAGGTAAAATAACTATTCAAGAGACATATCCATCCCCTGAACCATCTGTAGAAGAAGAGTCTCAAACTCTGGCAGAAAGGTTAGCACATCTTCAAGCTGCTGCCTCAGCAAAGAAACAAAAAGAAAAACAGAGTGCACAGAAAAAGAGCACTAGTCCACATGTGAGGAGGAGCAGTAGGCTCAAAGGAAAGAAAAGTGTAACCCAAGAAAAACAATCACACTTTATTGATTTAGGTGAAGGAACACCTGAAAAAGGTCCAGCTCAGCAAGACATTGAGGCAAGTCCTCCACGTGAGGAAAGTCCTTTTCAGCTGGAAAGAGAAAACAGTCCTCCTTTACCAGAATTTGAGTTCAGGCCGAGAAAAACACCTGAGGTAGATTCCACCCAGCAAGAAGCATATAACTACCTAGAGTCCTTGGAACAATCAGCTGCAGGACCAAGCACTACCTTGCCACTTGATGCACAAGTGCAGTCTTTAAAACAGGAAGTGTTTGAGCTAGAAGTCCTAAACAGGCACATTAAACAAGAAAATGAAGCATTAAAAGAGCAAAGTAAAGTGGACAAGATTGTCCATGACAATACCATGCTTCACTTAGGACTGTGGCAGAAGAAGAATAGAAAGTTGAAGAAAAAGTGTAAGAAGCTGAGCAGGGCATTGATTAATTTGAAGTTCAGGTGTCTAGTCAAGAAACCAAGGACCATTTTGACATCAAGGAGAAAGAGAAGAAGGCTGGATGTTCTTGCAGAAGCATCAGAGCACATGGATTGAGGAAAAGAACTAAGTTTTGGTTGCATGAGGACATGCAACACCTTCACAGTGGGGGTATGTAGAGCCTTGAACCTGTACCTTCCCATACACCTCTCAGCCTCCTTTTCCCACTCATTTCATCCACCAAGTTGATTAAATCATTGTATTTTAGGACTTTTTACATGGTTTTCTAACTATGCTAAGTGACTGTTGTTTGGTTTAGAATTTTGGTTCAGAGTGCTGCGTTTCCGCAGCCAACACAGGTTTCTGCAGCTGATCCAGGTTTCTGTAGCCAGCACAGGATTCCGCAGCTGTTTTATTAAATGATATGTTACAGGTGTCCTCTAAGAAGATGAGCCACATGGGCAAGTTCCAGGGGTCAAGGACATGGTACGTGTCCCTCAAGATCACCCAGAACAGCCATAAAAGCCCGTGGTCAACGAGGAGGCAAATACCGGTCAACATAAGTGTTCAGCGGTGGCACGGCTCTGCGTTGCTCTGTTTTTGGGCACGTGAAGCTAGGTGGCATCATCCTCAGCCACGGAGACAATCTAGAAGCACGAATCCAACAGCCATATTCTCCAGATTGAATGAACACGATGACAGTTACCTAGATCCGGGGACGCAGAGGATTCACGTGTTTTTAAACAGTTGGTTGAATAGCATAGATCTCGTTAAAGTAGTTTGCTTTCTCCTTATAAATAAAGCGTCCTTGAACGCTGTAGAGTTAATCGGTTTGTAATCGTTTTTGTAATCATTTTGTATGTAATTTTGAGCTCCCCACTGTACTTTACATTTGCTGTCAATACATGAGAAGACTGTTTTGCATTTAAGCATATAACTGCTCCTTGAACCAGCTGAAGTAGGCAGAGGGCCCCTATTTGCTGAAGCCCTGTACAGTAACCTTTAATTTCCTGCATTTCTTTTTCTTGTTTCATGTATATTAGCTGTACAAATGTCTTTTAAATTGCTGCGTTTTTATTTCTTTTCAACATGTATATTAGCTGTACATAAACTTTAATTTCTGTTGATTTACATTTCTGCACTTTTATGTTCATGACTGATCAGTGTGTTATGCAAGTTTCTTAGGCAAGCCCGGGACAATTTTCCTTCTTTTCTTTTCATAACTAGTGGCATGCGTGATCATCTTGTCTATGTTGCTGACCTTTATTGTTTTGCAGTTTTGATTTTCCTTACTGTCATTTCTTTAACTTGCATATTTACTTTCTGCTCTTAGATATCAAGTTGTTCATCTATTGATGGTTCCTTTTCCATAATCAAATAACTTTATTGGGAGCCAAAATATCACTTAGTATAGCTTGATTTAGTTTGCTTTAGAACTCACATTACTTGACTTATCCATAACTGTTTCTTACATGATAAATTCAGCTGAAAGGCAAAAGGTTAAGAGAAAGTTAAAGTATTGTGATTAGTCTCTTTTATGTAGTTTCACTTAGATTTCACATTGCTTAACATTTCATGATATCTTTTCATAGAGAAGATTAAGTTGAAGAGTTGAAATAGTGTGAGATAGTTGTTCTTACTTTTAGTTGGATTTAATATAGATTTCATTTTCATTTTCATTCAGCAGCAGAGATACTGGGCCGATGTCATTAGTCCTTTATTTGATGTCTTTATTTTCCTTTAAGAGTTGATTTTATTGCAGTTGTTGTTCAAGCTTTCCTGTAGAATACTTTTTAAATTTTGAGAAATCATTTAGAGATCACCACAATCATCCACATTTCACTTGCTTTATTACACTTCCATCACATCACAGTAGGAAAGATACATTCGAAAACAAACTTAAAAAAGCCAAAAATGACAAAAGACTAAGAAAACGGTTACCTAAGTACATATAGTACACCTCACTTCATCAGCTTACGAGCCCCGGGTTCACATTTAAAAGTTGCAATTTAGACATCACTAAATTGACCAAAAAATAGGCACACGGTGAAAGTGTGGAATCCATAGTAGCTGAAGTAGTCTGGCCTTCTCCATACCGCGCAACCATTTTTGCGGCTCTAGTGTCGTAATTAACCCTTCCGTGTTCTGTTTCATGAGGTTCTCAGTCTCTAAATGTGGGAACTTATCATTGTCCGTGAGGTCCCAATCTTCAAACTTCATTGTGGGCATGCGACCCAGGGTCGAGCCATCAAACACAATTCCATCGGGGAGGAGCGGGGTTTGGAGTGCGCTCTTAGCGGCATCCAAATCCATGGGTATCTTAACTTTCCCTTTCCACGGAGGAACATACTCAGGCAATTTCACTATAGCGCTCACCGGTTGGATGTCCTCTTCCATGTCTTCTGTTGCTTTTATCTCATCTACAAGAGCTTGCATGTCCTCCTCCTCATCATCTGTCTCAATGGTGACAGCCTTTCCCTTTTCTTCCATGGATAGTTTATTAAACCGCAGATTGTGCAGGGACATGCGGACTGGTCCTGCTGCCTGCTTATCTTTCTTAGACCTTGGCGTCCGAGGCGATTTTGAGATTTCTGGCACAACCCCAGTGTCTCTAGGAACATCATGCACCATGGGGCTTTGCGCAGCCTCGTCGATGGTTTCTTCTACATAGCCCAAACCTCTCCTGGTAGCCATCATCCTGTTTGAGCTGTCTGTGGTCGTTCGCGAACTTCGGGGCTCAAATATCACTTGGCACTTAAAACTATGTGCTCTACATAATTTCTCAATTCTCAAATGAAAAATTGTTGTCTTGTGGTTATCCCTTGGAGTTTTATAGCGCCTTTTGAATTCAAATCTGACCGTTCCCCCCAATTCTGAGCCATCAATGTTTTCTTGGCAGTAGATTGCCCTAAATTCAGCTCTTAATTCGTGTCTTAAATGCTTTCCTCCTGCTGCCTTTTGACTTAGTTGGACATATCATCATGAATAGTGACACCAATGGTTACTTCCTAGCCTACTTGCATGGCAGCGCAGCCCCTCGGGCATGAGCGCGAACCTTGTGTCCTGCTGATTCTGCGCGCACATCCCTCATTGCGCAGCCCCCAAACAGACTCTTTTAGAGTCCCATGCTCTCTTTCAACTGTCTAGAGCACTGAGACTGCGCTCTCTACATCTAGTCAGGTGGTCACACCACCTGTGCAAAAATTTAACTCGCTTACCAGCATAGTCCGCAGAAACTCCTGAATTCTCTGTTTGACCGCCGGCGTCGCGCGTTCCACTGTATGTAGTGCGCTCCCCTGGTTACTGTGTTTGGTGAGGTGTGGTCATATCCATGGCAGAAGAGTCATGAATTCTCGATGACACTCTTCTAATGTAGTGGTACGATCATCTGTATCTTGCCTTCTCATCCTTGGTTTGAGACATGCCTGCATGATCTCATTTTCCAGCCTCTTGATCTTAGCATTCATCAAAAGGCTTGTCTTCCTCAATTGTACCTAGTCCTTTTCGAGTTCATGAAGTCTAAGGTTCCCTCGCCAGATGGCTTCCTGAACCTTTATATGTTCATCCTCACATAGATGTGTGATTTCTTCCTCCTTGCCATTGCGCACTGCGACTACTATAGGGTCTAGTATGTGCATATTCCTTTTTGTATTTTCTTCAGTAATTATGGTCTCCATTCCATTTGACACCTTTGAATTCGTCTCCTCGTTTAGGGTTTTGCGCATGGCCCGGTAGGCCCATCAAACCACTGGCACTCATAGGTCCCAATTAGTTTTTTTCGCTTGGTCAACCTTGTTTAGTATTATGCACACCCTATTAAATGCTTCAACGTGGATACTTGGTAGTGTGCATTTCCTTTCTTGCTCCTGTGATTTGTTCTGATTCTCTATCCTGGGGCTGGTGTGCACATGTGTGGGCTTTACATCATATGTCTTTACCCATCGAGAAAGATGGGTACGCAATCTATTCTACCCCTGTTGACTTACTTGCATTTGAAGCTGGGGTTTTCCAAAACGTAGGCACATCATCCTTCTGCATCCGCGTCGTCCTCAAAATTTCCTTGATGTGTATCCCACCATCGTGCATGTGTTGCACATAGTGCCCACTTCAGTGCATCGAATTGCTGCTATTCTAGTACTGCACTTTCAAATTTACTTAGAAATTCATCCACCGCTAATAATCCATCATATGTCGAGAGCTCCCTTGCCTCTATTGTCACGCAATGCAGTGATTGAACCATCATGTTGCAATTCAACATTGTTACTTCGTGCAGCCGATTCTGTGATCCAGGTGGATATTGGTGGCCACCCGCTAATTCCACTTGGAGCCCTACCAGTGCTTCTTTCAGTTTTTCAGTTACCTTAATTATAGCATAGTTTACTATTTTTAGCAGTTTTTAGGGTCCTAAACTTCCAGAGCGGCGTTGAGCTTGACGTGTTGTCCTTAGTCGTTGACATTACATTTTCTAGAAGGTCCTGCGTCTCTTGTGGCAATGTTGAAAACACTAGGCTTACTCCCCCATCGTCAAAGTTTGATGGTTCCATACCTATTGGAGGGCACAATAGCTTAATTCACCAAATGCCACAATTTGTTTGGTGGATGCCTCGCTATGATTTCAAGCCTGTTGAAATTGAAATTCAACCGTTCCCTCCTTTTCTGGCTTATTAATGCTAGATTTATGGTAGAGCATTCCGAATCTGGCTCGTACTTCATATCTTAATTTCCCATCGCCTGCTCCTTTTTTCCTTAACTCAAACATCTTGTCATGAATAGTGATACCAACGGTCACTTCCTTGTTTATCCATACAATAGCATATTTCCTTCTATGAAATCACGACCCTTGTGACATATCAGTCCCAGGCACACCCTTGTTGTCGTACAACTCCCTAACAAACTGTTTTATCATCCTACACTCTCTTTCAACTATCTGGAGTGGTGAGACTGTGCTTCAGTTGGTTAGTCAGGTGGCCGGCCAATCAATGTAGAGCTTCTAGCGACTACCATTTACTTTTCCTAGGAAGGGCTCCCCATTTAGTTTGACAAGCTAGACTGCACCTTCATCTGTGACCTCTTTTACCACATATGGTCCTAACCAATGCATTCTAAATTTTCAAGGAAAATTTTCAAACTTGCTGTCATACGACAAGACTAAATCATTTATCTCGAACGTGCACAACTTTATATGGTGATCGTGCCAAGCTTTCTCGCATTGTTTCTGTACCTATGATGGAATCCCACCAGAAACCGTTCTTCCTCAAGTTCTTCCAGTTGTGCGAGCCTTTCTTCCAAAGATTTGCGATCTGCCATGCCTATCATTGCTTCTATCTGTAGACAGGTTACAATCTATTCCATTAGCATGCCTACTTCTGTGCCATAGACTAACCTGAATGGTGTCTAACCCGTCAATTTCTTGCACGTGGTTCAGTAGGCCCATAATACGACAGGTATGCACAAGTCCCAGTTGTTTCGCTGTGTGTTACATACTTTGGTCAATGCATTCTCTAGAATTTTGTTAAATGCTTCTACTATCCCATTAGTTTGAGGATGGTACGACATACTTTGTTGATGATACACCTGGAATTCCTCAGTGAGTGCACTGATAGTTTCATTTAGGAAGTGCATCCCGCAGTCACTCATTAGAATTTTCGGGCATACAAACCATGTAAACACATTATCAAACAAAAATTTTGTAGTTATAGTGGTCGTACAGTCCTTAACCAGCTGTGCTTCCACCCATTGAGTCAAGTACTCTATCGCAGTGATGATATAGTGCGACCCGTCTTCCCTCGAGGTGTGATGGGCCCTACAAAGTCTATCAACCATTTTTCAAATGGCTGCAACGTCATTTGTGGATTGAGTGGCATTTCATCCCTTCGCGATGGTTTCCCAGTCCTTTGACATACCTCACAGGACCGACAATACGCTTTCGAATCTTGATGTAGGGTTAGCCACCATAGTCCAGTGCGAAGAATCTTCTGTGTTGTCGCCCATCCCGCATAATGTCCTCCTACAGCCCCCCCATGTGCTTCTATGAGGATCTGTCCTCATTCAAATTTAGGTACATATCTTTGTAATATTTCGTCTTTTCCCATTTTGTAGAGGTGCCCCACGATAATAGAAAAATCCACTACATGTACCACCAATTCTTTCTTCTGTTGGACTAAATATGCCTGCAGTGTGGTCCTTGTGGTTAAGAAATGGATTATATCTTCGAAGTGGCCGTTCGTGATGTGCACTGCATAGAGCTATGCATCAGGTAGTCCTTTCTCCAAATTTGTTGGCTCCTCGTCGTTCTCAATTCGTGATAGGTGATCTGGGCCTACATTTAAGCATCATGGCTTTACAATGACCTCGAAGTCATATTCTTGAAACAATAATAGCCATGTACATATGCGCCCCCCCAACACAGGCTTTCTCACCAGTTATTTCAATGAGGAAGGATCGGTATACATCTTGAAGTGACCACCAAGTAGATAGTGTCGATATTTCTGGAGCATGTATACCATCCAAAATCCCTCATGCTTAGTAGTAGAGTATTTCTTTTCGGCTTTGGATAACTGTCGACTTGCAAAAATGATTGGGTGATCAATGCCTTCCGCTCCTTCTTGCGTGAGTACAGCACCTAGCACAATACACGACGCATCAACATGTACATGAAATTCGATGTACGATTTTGGGAAAAACAAAATGGGAGAGGATCCCATTTTTTCCTTGAGAACCTACAGACTTTTCTTACAATCATCATTCCAATAATATGTAGCGTCCTTTTTCAATAGCTTCTCCATTGGTGTCGTGATTTGTGGATAGCTCTTAATAAACTTTCGATAGTAGCCAGTGTGTCCCAATTTGGTGCGGAGTTGTTTGACACTTCACGGCACTTCCAGATTGAGAATGAAAACAATCTTCATAGGGTCCACCATCAGGCCTTGTTTATAGACCACATGGCCGAGAAAATTTCCAAAGGGAATGAGGAAGGTGCACTTCTTAATATTCAACGCAATCTGGTGTCCTCGACAAGTATCCAGCATCAACCATAAGCTTGCTATATGTTTCTTAACTAACCCAATTACAGTCCAATCGTCGAAATAAACCTCCAAAAACTTGTGGATGAATTCCTTCAACGCAGCCACCACTACACGCGAAAATATCGCTGGTGCATTTTTCAGCGCAAAGGGAATAACAGTGTATTGAAAACAACCCCATTCGGTCGTGAAGGTTGTCTTGCTCCTATCCTCCAGTTTTTACCCATCCATGAATGAGTAAGATTCCTGTCCACCAACATTCTCCAAGACTTCATCTACAAATGATGTTGAGAATAGATCGTGAACACAGGAATCATTAAGCTTCCTAAGGTCCACATTTATTCGAATTCCACCCTTCTATTTTTTCTCCTGCACTATCATAGGACTCACCCAGTCAGACTCTTCCACTGGTTCAATAATTCATGCTGCAAGAATTTTGTCCAACTCTTCGCGAACCTTTTCCTTATACTTCGGATTCAAATGGTAAGGACACTGCTTACCTGGCTTCGCGTCCAGTTTTAGAGTAATCTTCATCATCCCTAGGTCGCTAAGGATCCCTTTTAATTCCGTGATTTTGGTCGAGAACAAGTCTTGATATTCGTGAAGTAACTCGATGACTTTATCGACCGTGGCATCATCCCAATAGTCCCCAAGCATTGCATACTTCGGCTTTGCATCTGTGCCAATTTTTATCTATTTTGTTTTGAGCGGCGTAGTGATGTCGGGGTCCTCGATTGACGGTCCTTGAACTTCGTGACTCCCTTCAGTTTTTGGAATATTAATATTTCATGGGTCATCATCATCATCCTCCACTTGTACGTTGTAACATTCTAGAGCATGGCTTAACTGTGGTGACCATACTAGTTGAACTATTTCCTGAGGTTCTTGTGGTATTTGAAAATTGCGGCTTTCACAGCTTGTAGCGCATCGTCAATAGTGTCTACCTATGGATCTTCAAATGAGAATGTTAACAAAAATCCTTCGCGTAAGACATCCCATTCGCCTGTACTATGTCAGAGTTCTGTCTCGGTATACCAGTTTCTTGGGATGACATCTAGGGTATGATAAAATAAGTGGACCCATTCAGGATGGGGTTATTCTCCATAGGTTTTGGTCCATTTTGTGAGGTGCGTCCGTGGGTCATCGCGTCCATCGTATTTCTTGGTTATTCATAGTTTTGGTTTCCAAAATCTTGGCTACATCATCCTCCTGCAGCCACGCCAGTTTTCAAAGTTTCCTTGATGTGTTCCCCACCAACGCACAGGTGTTGCACGCAACGCCCATCTTACTGTGTCGAACCTTTGGTGCTGCATTCTCAAACTTGTTCAAGAATTCATCCACCACTGTTAACCCATCATATGTCAGTAAATCTCGATCCTGGGCTATTATGAAACGCGCTAATTTAGTCATCATATTACAATTTAGCGTTGTCACTTTGCTCAACTAGTTGTGCCATTGTTCATCTTCTTCATCTGAATCCGAAGGGTAGGAACCCGCGTGCTCCCGCGAGACCCTCGTATCTGTAGTCGGATTTAGCCAATCTTGATCTTGTGCAGTTATCTTGTAGATACAATCCAACTCATCATTGCTTCCATCATTGCGCACGAGTTAAGTGTAGCGCTCTCCTTCAGCTAGATCTAGTGGAACTACTACGCGTAGGGACTTTTTCTCAAAAATAATCTTTCGCTTCTTCAGGTTGATGACCCCATTCATATTCATTGGCTAGTCTATTCCTAGCAAGGCAGGGTAAGGGTTATTGTCATCCACAATCTCTATTACCTCAAAGTCTGTCTGCGTACTCACACCTTCAATATCCACTATTACCCCTTGTAATCTTCCCATGGGAAAGAGATTTTTTTGGTTCTCCATCCATAATTGAATAGGAGACCACTGTAACTTGGCCCTGCCCATGCGTTCCCATGTCTGCTTAGGTAACACGTGCATGTATGAACCCAGGTCTAGGATTACTTGATCCATTTCATACTCGCCAATCTGCGCTGTCAATCTCATTTCCCTCTTGGTGCGTAGTGCATTCTTTCCCAATTTTAGGGCTACACACGATTCACACGATCCTGCACATTTAGTGATCAGCTCTTGTATTCCTTTAACTATGTTATTGTCACGTAGTAGTTTCATACATGTCTCCAAGAAGGTAGTTATCATAGAAGGATCCAAGCTTGTCTTTGGTTGATCCTTACTACCAGAAGTAGAGGCCTCTATAAAGCTCTTCTTTGATTCCATAAAAATTTCCTTTGCACGTTCCAAGTCAAACTCGGGTTCCTTTGTAGGAGCCTTGTGAACCTAGGTATCTTCCTCGGGTTGCTTCCCCTTATCTTCCCCTGTGGTCACGCCACTTTTGAGCATCATGTTTATGTTGGGGTCTTCTTTGCATGGTTCAGATCTCATCATCTGGATTCTTTGCATGGTTCAGATCTCATCATCTGGATATTTTGAGTTGGCATAGGCTGTAGTACCACTTTCTTGCACATTAGTGCGATCAGCGTCAGACAATCTACCATTTCATGATCGAACTACTCACAATATGGACAACATGTTCTGGTCAGGTTCGTACAATCACGCACGTAATGCCTGGGTCCTCCGCAATTATAGAAAATTAACTATCCACGCCCTCGCACAAGTCCCATTCCTCCTCGCCCTTGACCTCGCCCTTGAAATCCACCGCTCGCTGTTGTTGCGGCTGGATCCTAACCTCGTGCCTCGATCTACATCATGTAGGTAGGTGTTTGATCCATCAACAATTCATAACTTCGACAGTCTCACTCATCGTGGCCTACTAATCTACAAAAATTACAAAATAGCTGTTGGGGGGTCTGTGTAAACTTTTGCAATAGATGACAGTTGTCCATCGTGTGCTTTCCTCCCACCTGACAAATCACGCACCAGAGTGCGGGTGCCGCACTTGGCCCTGCCTGTGCCTCTGGTCTCAATAGCATTGGTCCCCCCTGCCAAATAGTTCACAAATACCAAACAATGGTCCTTATTGTGGCCCTAGCTTTTAAATTTTATGCACCACACTTCTTCGCGCGCTTCTGGCCAGGGCCCCCTATCTTGCTTCAAACCCTACATCTCCAAGCATAGGTTTTGTAGTTGCGCATGGATCTATTGGACTCCCAACCCAAGATCCTGTATCGGAGTTTCATGCAACCTCATCACTATTTCCAATGCTTCTGCTTAGGTTGAAAGCTTCTGCTGTGATAGTGCCATCCTCAGGTGTGGTGTTAAAGACGCCACAAACCACACGTAGTGCTGTGCATCCGTTAGCATCATATTAGCCTCATGGATCGTGCTCTTCAGTCTCTGGTCCAGATCCCAGGGTGTTTCGCCTGGAAGCATCATGATCTCTTTAAACCCAATTATTGACTGAGTTTCTTACTTTGACCTACTAAACTCTCTGTTCAATGTAGTCTGGATTTCAGCTATTCCTGCATTTGGGTGATCGTTCAAGTGCTTGATATACCATGTCATCACGTGATCCCGTAGTGCACTCACCAATGTGGCCTTCTTAATGTTGTCATCTGTAACCCCGTGTGCTTCCCACACCGCTCTTACTATAAACCAAAACTGATATAGATCTTCATTCCCTACTCCTCTGAATACCGGCAGCTTGATCGCGCTCGCCATGCTAAACTACTGGTTTAGTGGAGGTGGGGTGGTTGAAGAAGGAGGTGAAGTAGGCGAAGTGGGTGATGGCATAAGTGGAAGTGAAAACTGTGGGATGTGCTACCTTATCAAACTGACTGCACTCCTCGAAGAAGCCCGAGCATGTTCTTCCTCTCTTTCCCGTGAAGGTGAAATTAGGGGACTGTTTCTTAAGCCTTCGATACATTGATAGTCACATAACCCTCTTTTCACATAACAACATCTTAATCTAGGTATTCAAAGATTTGATGTACTTACCTCATGGTCCCTTGAGAAAACATATTTCTGCTTTGTTGTAGCTTACAGTTGTGTCTATCACAAATTTAGTGATAAACTGTCCTAATATCTTATCAATCCAATGGTCTACGTCCTGCGCGATCTTATCTTCAGATGTCTCTAGCTAGCACACCAACTCTGGAATCCACACTATCGGTTGATCGAGATTGCACCTTCCCTGGCTATCGGCTAGCTTCGCGATCCCTCATACAGTTCTTACAAGAAGGTCGTGAAGAAGATCTCATGGATTTTCGTATATATGTAGCGATGCAACCACCTTTTCTCGGATATCTACGGGGTTTTGTTTTCCTGTAATATGAACTCATGAAGCTTCTGATCCAACCAATCTTCAATTTCCTTCTTTGTAGGGTTCTAGTGTTCTAACATCAGACATCCCTTAGGCAAATCACGATCCCAACAACAAAACCATTTGTTGGATTATTGGAGCCTGACCCAAGTTCAGAAGTGTTTTAGCCAAACAAATCCCGCACTACCGGCCATTTTGGCAATAGTCAGCGGAGCACGGACTGAAGTCTCACTCAAGGTAGTATGGGAGGGTGTTGGAACCAGGTTTCCACACCCTAGGGATGTCTTGATGAGGTCTGGAAGGGTCGCGAACCGATCCTACGAGCTCGCACTGCTCTGCACGACTGTCTGGCCTTTGCGTATCTATGTGAGGAGACACTTTCTAGATTTTTTACCCTTAGTATGTTATTATTATAGATTTGACTTAATTCAATGGTCTTAATCAAACATTCAATATTTATAACCAGTGTGCGCAACCATAAACCTTAAAGATATGCATAAAACCATAACATAAGAATGAACACACAGATCTGCGACCAGATGCACAATAATTTAGAAACACTTATCTTTTATTAATCTTTTTTTCCAGTACAATCTAATTCCACCCTATGCACTCAGCTGCAGGGGTCCACGCACATAGCTGCAGACTCTACTAGGCCTCTACGCACACAGTTGCCGAGCCTACTCTAACTACTACCAACTACGACTCGGACTTATAGACTCAGAGCAATCTTGCATTCATAAACCCATATCACTTTTTTATCCCGCCAAAAGCTACCTTCTACACATAGAGCCTTGCTCTATTTATACATTCCCATGGTCCACAGACCATGGGTAGGCCAACCCACTCTATATTAATTTACAATATTTTAGGCGGACAACCCTTTGACTTGACTCATTACAATTCGCACTCCGTGCACTTCGCAGAAACTTTACACTATCATTACCAAAAATTGTGGGCTTTAAGCCCCAAAATCGTTATGCGATGGATCTGCTAGCCAACACTCACCCTCGAGTCACTTTGTCAGCGCGGAGATCTTCATGTGGAGTCCTTGCAACTCTGCTTGAACTGCTGCAAGGTCAGCAATGCACTGAGCTGCTGCCTACTGGATCTGTTGCATGCGTTGTTCCGAAACCACAGTGTTGGAAGTGCTTCTCTGCATCTGTGCCTATATCCCCTGCATGTGTGTGAGCTTGCCTTAAATTTCTACTATGATGGTGAAGGCCTGGTTGATCCAAGGTTGAACACGCACCTCCAGGACTGCTTCCTTATGTTGTGCCGCATCCACCTGTTCTTTCAATGCTTTGGCCTATTGCATCTGCGTGAGCCTCTGAGTGAGGGCCATTGTCTGTGCAATTCCTTTGACGTTGTCATACTGTTGTTGGAGTTCTCACACTTATATCTCTAAGCACTGGATGTTGTGGTCCTCCTGTAGATTTGTGAGGACCTCAAATGACTCTTCCAACATGTTGGTGTAGTCTCACATAGCACTACCAATCTCGTCCAGTTCTATGCCTTCCGGAGGGGTGGACGGTTGTACCTTTAACGCAACTCGACGATTTGAAGGTACAACTCCAACTGAACCTTTGTCATTTCCTCCTACGCCTCGCGCACCCCTGCTGCTAGCCTGTGGATGTGCACCTCTGTTGGTGTGTTTGCTAGGATGGCCAGCTCTGGGATGCTTTGGCAAGCTTCATCTAGTACCTGTACCAACTGTCGATTCTATGACACTACTTCGTCATGCTGCGAGCTCAACTGTTCCATGTTGATTTTCTGCTCACCGAGGACTTGTAGTGCGCGACTCTCCCTAGCCTGCAACTCTACAATTACCTCATCCTGCAAAACATATAAGGTCTCCCATGGGAGTGTAACCATGTTGATGCTGAGACCCTTTAGCATGCTAACCATAGCCTTTCTAGCCTCATTTATTGTCACTAGTTCCCCTTCTAGCAGCACTATAGTATTCGTTACTCGAACATGCAACAGCTATTCTGGTGCCATTGTTCCGACTGTGAGGTTGGTCAAAAGGGTACCAGTCAGAGGAGGGTGCACTTGCAACTCCTACAACTGCACTCTGAGGGCCCCCAACACAATTTGGTTCTCCTATATAAAAGTTTGGAGGGCCTCGGAGGTGACATCATGCACTGTCTCATCAATGTCATGTCGATCACCCTCAATTAGGGTGATCGGGTCAATAGACAACTTCAATTCCTTGACCTTCTTGCACAACCCTATCCGCTTGGTTGAGTGCTGGAACTTCAACTATGTTGATGGGGTTTATAGGTCCACGCCTCCCTCTTCTTCCTCTACTTCCTTCCCATGCGAAGGTGACGTTTGGCCCTCACGTGCCTTCATGGCTGCCTCTTGTGCTATTGCTGCTGCAGCCTTTTCTTGTTCAGTTGATGTCTGTGGAGCATCCTGCACTTCTGCTACTATTACCTCCTTCCTTCTCTTTTTTGCCAACTGTGCGATGCATAGTTTGGCCTCTTCTGTCTTCCTCTATGTTGCTGAATTCTCTATCTCTGTGATGTCTGGAGCACGCCACTGCGACAACCATGTCTCCAGTATGTTAAAGATGACATCGTCCATGGCTACAAAGGGTAGCTTTCTCCATTGTTTGGCCGGGTCCTTGTGCGCTTTGATGTATATGCTATGGATGTCCGCTTTAAATTCCGCAAAACTCTGCAAGCTATTGTAGATAGTGGGTGATAACCACGGCTTGCGGTTGATCCCCATTCTAAGGTTCATCTCCATGAACACCCAGAATATCTTACTGTCACGGATCCTATTTGCATCCTTTGTGGCCCAGAGCGAAGCATACTTCGCGGCCTCTGGCATATCCCTGTCAATTATGGGGAATTGACTATCTTCCAGAAATTCCCCTACCACGAGTACTATGGGTAGCAGAAGCCACGCATAATGGAATGTTTTTCCCTATTCATGAGCTTCGCAGAAATTCTCCAAGAATTCCTTGTAGAGGAACTCGGACCTGCTAAACTAGACCACCTGTGTGCACTGTTCAACAAGTGCTACCACCGGCGTGAGTACCTCCTCTACGCAGCACTTGCGCATAACCTTACCGACCAGTATTTAGGTCACCACTCTCACTTCTTTATCATTGATGCTGGATATGGCATAGCCTCTTTCATTCTTCGCTAGCTTGTATTTATTCTTCATGTCCTCCACGATGGCCAAGTCACTGCTCTTCCCTTCTGAGATGTCTGCAGGGTCCTCTGCTTTGCATGGAAGCTAGGAAATGCAGTGAATCAAGTTTGTCATGATGGGGATGGGCTCCTCCAGCCATAAACACCCATTATGCACCAGCCAAAGCAGCTGCCTGATGACGAAAATTGTTTTTGGGGCACGGTGGAAATGTGGCACCCAGTGCAAGTTAAGTAGCCCGACCTTTTCCTCTCGGTGCACCCACTTTCACGGCTCTAATTTTGTAACCCCCACCGAGGTGTTCTTCATGGGGTTCATGAGATGCTAGGTCTCAAGGTGAGGGAACTTCTCGTGGTCAGGGAGGTCCCAATCTTCAAATTTTAAGCATGGCACCCATCCTAGGTGCATGCCCTCAAAAATAATGTTGTCTGGGAGGAGGGGGGTCTGGGGCGAGCTCTTGGTCTCGTCAAGGTCCTTGGGCACTTTAGCCTTCCCTTTCCGCAAGGCGACATAGGTGGGCAGCTTTGTCAGGGGGTGCGCAGGCTCAGTTTCCTCCTCTGTGCTTTATCCTTGTCCTCTTTGATAATAAGGTCCTCCAAGTCTTCTTCTTCTTCATTGGCCTCTATGGTGATGAATTTCCCATTGTCCTCCATTGACAGCTTGGTGCGTAGCAGGTTCTGCAGGGAAACACGTACGGGAACCATCTCTTGTTTGTCCTTCTTTTGTCTTGGCGTGTGCGATGATTTCAGGATTTTTGCCACAATCCCAGCGCTTTCTGAAGCATCCCCCATAGTCAAGGCCTCTGCAGCCTACTCGATGGTCATTTCTATGATTTCCATAACTTCCTCAGTTGTTGCCATCATGTTCATCCAGAAATCTATCACTTGCAAACTCAGTGGCTCAATCAACGCTCGGCACAAAACAAACAGGGATCTAATCAATAGCTCAATTTGAAAATGACCAAGTGTTGTTTGTTGGGAAACCTCTTGTAATTTATAGTGCTTTTTGAATTTGAATTCGATCATTCCCCCCAAATACGGTTCATTAATGCTCCCTTGGCAGTATATTTTCCCAAATCTTTCCCATAAATCGCATCTTAAATTCCTGCCACCACTTCATTTGGTATCAAGCTGAGCATCCCATTGTGAATAGTGACTTCAACAGTCACTTTCTGGCCAACCCACGCGATAGTGTAGCCCCCCGTGGGTAGTCGGAGACCTTGTGACTCTTTGCTTTTGTGCATAGCTCCAACATCGTGCAGCTCCCGAGCATAATAGTTTATAGTCCCACACTTCCTTTCAACTGCCTAGAGCGTTAAGATTGTACTTCCCTCAGCTCGTCAAGTCGTTGCACCACCTGTGTAAAGTTTCATCCTATCATCCATCACGTTTCCTAGAAAATACCCACCTTTTATTGTTACAGACGGCATCACGTACTTTATCATTTGCAACGCGCTACCTTGGTCAAGTTGCTTAGTAATGTGCAATCCAAGCCAAGGCATCAGATTGATTAATTCTCATCAATAGGTCTCAAACTTGTCATCATGATCATGTGCATACTGCCTTATCAGCCTAGTCTTTTTACCAAGAAAATCATCCTTTATCTCATCCTCTAGCTTCTTGACTTCCGTGCCTACTAGAGCGCTTGTCTTCCTTAATCATACCATTTCTTCTTCAAGTTCTTGGAGCCTAGAATTTACCTGTTGGATTTCTTCTTCCAAGGTTCCGCGAACCGTCGTATCTACTAGTGCTATCATGCGTGGTCTAAGATTTTCATGTACTATAGGGCTTACAGCGTTTGCTTTATACTCTAGCCTTGGCGGTGCCTGCGCGGTCAAGTTCTTGCATGCGTTCCTTTAAGCCCATAGAACCATTGGTACGCACAGGTCCCAGTCAGTCCACTTCGCATTGTGGACCTTTTTCAATGCTTTGCGTACTTTGTTAAAAGCTTCTGCGTGGATATCCTTCTGTGCACTTGGTCTTTCCATACTTCATGGTCCCAACCAGAGGGGTCGTTTGTGCCATTTCCTTACCCGCACCTGCTTACTAATCATGTCTCCTACGCAAGGACTGTGTGCATTTGTGCAAGTTTCACACCATATGCCTATATCGACTTGGATAGGTGGGTGCGCAGGTCGTTTCGTCTGAAAATCTTGTCTGTTAATTGCATCAAAGGCTTCCCAAACCTTGCACATCATTCTTCTGCAATCGTGCCAACCCTCAAAACTTCTTTGGTGCATACCCCACCATCTTGCAGGCATAGCTCGCAATACCCATGTCATAGTGTCAAAGTGTTATTGTTCTGGCACTTCTCTTTCAAATTTGTTCAGGAAGTCATCCAACTCACTTAATCAAGAATACGTAGGCATATCTATTACATGTGTTGCTACGCAGCACAATGACCTCGTCATCATGTTACAGTTGAGCGTGGTTACCTCGTGTAACTGGTTTTGCCATCGTTCTATCTCCTCATCAGAATCTAATGTGCAATAGATTTCACGCTCCCATGAGATTCAGCCATTTGCAGTTGGATTTATGTTTCTGGGAAAACTAGTATTCCTAAAGAATGTTATCCCTCTAGGTTTGGAAGCTACCCTAGAAACAATAGTTTAAAGCAATTCAATGATTTTTCCTATGTGTAACAGATAAGAGAAAGATAATGGAACCAACCTGGATCTTTCGCTTAATCCCTTGCTTGCTCTCTCTCTCCTTTGGCAAATCATGCAACTCCTCCCCGCACTTAACATGCTTGGAGAGTACTTTCACAAGTATAATAAAAAACAACTGTCAAAGCATTGTGATCTATTACAACATAAACATTACAGAATCATATATATAATGAACAAATGATAGCATTCACAAATGATAACATTCACAATTGCACAATCATATGGGAGAAAACTTGAAGAGCTTTATTAATAGAAAGGAGAATTACAACCCAGTTGTCTGATCCAATGCCATCCTCCCAGCTTCAATCCTTCTTCACCTCATGAAATAGTAATATCACTCCAACAAGAATGCAATGCTCTCTCCTCAATGACAAACTATCAGCACTTACTTGCAATTTACCACCTTTCAGCCTTCCAATCTCTTGGATTGGAGACCCATTTATAGATGTTTGTAAGGGTGTGAGTCATCCAAGGGGTTTGATTAGTGTCATTCCACTTGTTACAATTGGTTCCACAAGAGAAGGGATTGGAGATGGTTTCCTAGATCCCTTATTCATCCTTGGGCGAATTCAGAGAGGAAAGTGGCACAGGAGAAGTTTCTAGAAGATTCCATGAGCAACCAACTAAAAAACTGTCCCGGACATTTGTCCATCCTCACCCATTGCACTCTATAGAAGGCCTAATCAGTATGCATTGCACCTTGGCAGTGTACCACTCAGTATGCATCGCACTTTGCCAGTGGAGCAGTCAGTATGGTTCAATTTAGGCAATTTCTGGATGGTTTCTCAGATGGAACTTTTGGGGAATGATGTATTCAGATGACTATGTTCTTTTAGGGTATGAAACAACTCTTTTAGGGGTTGATGAGCCCTAATACATCAACATATAAGTTTGGGGTTGATGTGCCAAAATATTTCTATAACAGTTGCCCCCTAAAGCATGAGGTCATAAATATTCATGTCCGGTGAAATGCTTTATCATGAGGATCTGAAGTTTCGAACTGGAAGGTGACCTACATCAGTTACAATAAAATACATCATCATAATATGATTTTCATGATCTAGCTAAGGGAGGCATTCCCATGCTCAACTTTATAATTTTCATTTCATAGTACATAAATCAGATAATCGTCTGCAAATACAGACTCGTGATTGTACAGATATAGAGTCACAATCCATGATTAGGATGACCATATGTGTAGAGCCTTTGTACATTTGATGTTTTTATATCCCTGAATATATCGCAGCCCGGGTGGATGAAACTAGATCTGGGGTCTTCAAACTCGTTCAATCCTCGCTCGATGTACAAGTCAATCCATGTGAAGAGATGTTCTGAAGTCGAACATGGAAAGAAATCGCCTGATTACAAACCAATGATGTGAGCTGCTAACAGACGTGAGAGGGATCACTGATAATGATAATGATCCTCAAGTTATTACAGTACAATTCACGTGGTGTGAATACATGATCCGATGTCGAACACCACGCAAAATATTTCGGTCGAAGGGAATTGATGTCAACCTGTCGCCGAAAGTGAGAAACTTGCCATTGATGTATGCAAGATTCAAAGCACTGAAAGGGTTGTTTCTAAGTCAACTTCTTGGATAATAAGCTGATGTCGACAAGAATTGACTCGTCATAGGATGGCCTTGATGCATCCCACATCTACAACACAAAACGAGGCAAATGATTTCTAGAGGTGAAAATGAACTGACGACACAAGGTTCAGGAATGGCGGTCATGAAAAAATGAAGGTTGGAGGTTTTGCAGTGTATGAGACATTAACAAGATGGTGACTTCTCAATTGAATGAATTCTCTTGAACATGTCGGTGACACTGAGATGAATTGGTAGCGTTAACCCCAAAATATGGATGGTATGAAAGACCAATGGTGTGATTGACCCAATGAACGGAATAACCCAACCCAACTCAATAATGGAGATGAAGTGAAAGTGTCATGTTCAAGAGTGACTTGCTACCATAAATTCTTCAAGTTTTTTCCCTTTTTCTCCAGTGATTTCTGACCAGTACCTCTTTATTTTTGTCAAGCTTGAGGAGGATAACATATGCTTGTTCTATAATTCACCCTTTGGGCAAACCTGTCGCTATTTAATATTTTAATGAGTCTAGCAACAATGAAACTCGGTCTCGTCTAGATGGACAAGTTTGTCACTATTGTTTTAATGAGTTTAATGACAAGGATAACTCAGTCCTTTTCATGTTTAGAGAGTTTGAAAAGGGATGAAAAGAAAACTCCATAAGTTATTTTTCGTAATATAATCCCTCAGGTCCGAAAAAGGATAAAATAATACGGGAGGGATGACATTTCTAATACTTTAATGAGCTGGAAAGGACAAGTGCTTGACGATATTTTCATGTTTAATGAGTCTGAAAAGGGTTTAAAGAGGACTCTATTTTGAGGAACGAGTGGTGTCTAGGGTAGCAACTGGTTTCGGTGATGTTGGAACTTCTCAAAACATGTTGATTTATGTCAAGAGGTTGGCTAATAAGACCACTCATTGCAATTGTTCCTCAAAAAGGGTAAAACAACGAAGTGAAAGCGTATGATCAGCCAAAGGGATGGTGGTGATGAGATGAAAACAACCAAGGCTCAAAAGGTTGAAAGAATGGCAATCACAAGGGTTGAAAATTGAAAATGGGTTCATTTTTAGACAAGCTTGAACCATGAGGAACTATGCTTGGATTCAGTTTCTTTTTTACACAAGCTTGAAACAAATAAACTATGCTTAGCTTCAGTTTCTTTTTTACACAAGCTTAAAACAAAAAAAATATGCTTGAATCAGTTTACATGCCCCTAGCATGATGAAAAGGAGAGTCTCCTCTAACCAAATGGAAGTTGCTGCGGTGAAGCAGGATGTTTATCCAACACCTATTTGGCTTTGTTCAGATAGATAAAGACAAATGGTGTGATAGACCAATCATATAACCTACATGGAAACTTAACTTTACCATTAGGCGCATGCCCCCCAAGCTTCATTACATTCACCTAAGTAGACGGCTCATGGCTATCAGGTGGGTGGAATGAAGGTTCTTTTACGAGATCAAGTGAAATATTTGACTAGGATTTTACAAGATCTAATCAGAGACTCGACTTTAAACTTTTCTCCAGGGGTTATTATTTCATTTTTTTAATGAGCTTGAAACAAGACAAGGAAATTCACTCAAATTCCTTGTTTCATTTTTTAACGAGTTTGACACAAGACAAGGAACTATGCTCATAGATCTTTGTTTCATGTTTTTAACGAGGTTGACACAAGACAACTATCTATCCTAGGACTCCTTGTTTCTTTTTTAAACGAGGTTGACACAAGACAATGAACTATCCTCGGAGACCCTTGGTTTCATTTTTTAATGAGGTTGACACAAGACAATGAACTATCCTCGGAATTCCTTCGGCTCATTTTTTAATGAGGTTGACACAAGACAACGAACCATCCTCAGAGGTCCTTGGGTTCATTTTTTAACTAGGTTGACAGAAGACAATGAACCCTCCTCGGAGGTCCTTGATCACAACTCATAAGTGGTCATGAAGGAAAGATCTGGTTCCAATGCCCCCAGTACATAATGTACAACATCACTGAATTGATCATCAGTTGATGTAGGTATGGAAGATGTTGCCAAATAATTAACACGTGGCGAGGATGATACCATTGGTACAAAAGGACCATTTAGGGATGATGGTTGACGAGGAGCTATATTTGGACCAGGGAATGAAATCTGGTCAATGGTGACAATCCTGCCTTCATGTGGGAAACAAATAACTTGAAAAAGTGTTGAAACAATAGCTCCCATGTGATAAACATAGTCACGGCCAAGAAGTAAATTGTAGTCTAAAGGTATTGGGACTACCATCATGTTCAGATAAATGGTCTTTCCTCCCAAAGAAATAGGTAACTTAGGAAGGATCCCTAACGGTCGACTGGTTCCTCTGTTAAAGCCCAACATATTCTGTGTAACAAGAATAAGTGGTGGCGAACCAAGCGCTTTCCAAGCAGTAGAGGAAAGGATACTCACTAATCCACCTTCGCTTATAATAGTGCCAGATATAATCATTTTACTAACTTATACTATGATCTGGAAAGGCACATAAGAAGGAAGGCAGGATCCTGCCAATCGATTCCAATAAAAGGAAGTGACTAGACTACTTGGAGGTGGTACCGTAGAAACGAGAGAATTAACCCCTTGAGTTACGAGAACTGGAGGATTTTCCTCCTATCTTGATGGAACTGGTGGATTGCCCCCAAGGTCATTAGAATCTGAAGTAACAAAAAGAATTGAGCGGTATCATTTTCACTCTCTTCGGAAAAGATACGATTGGCTAAAGGTGAAATCAAGTCAACTATTACCTCGACTTGTTGATTTTGGTCGGGTATAGACTCATAGGATTCACTTTCAAAGAGAGTGGTTTCAACCGATGATTGATTTTGGTCAGTCGGTTCATCAACTAGTGAAGGATTTAGGAGAAGTTTCCTGTAACCAGATGGAAGTCGCTGCAGTGAAGCAGGACGGTTATCCAACACTCTTTTGGCTTCATCCAAATAGGGACAAAGGTGAAATCGGTGATTACCTTCACATAACCTACATGGAAAGTTGACTTTTCCTTTTGGTCCATGAACTTTACTATCACTAGTTGATGGTGTGTTACCAACATGATCTCCAAAGGTTGATGACATGGGATGGTGTGAACGGGAAGACCATTCTTTCAAGATCTGAGGAAAGTAAGGAAAATTTCGATGAAAATGGTCTCCCACACAAATTATGCATGGATATTTGACTTTGTGAGGCTTAATGGATGGATTTTCATCAGATGTTGCATTCAGAGCAATGGTTGCTTGGTTGCCCCCTTGCTGAATTGGCTTCTTCTTCTTCTTCTTCCCTTTCTTCTTCTTCTTAGCCACCTAGTTACTAGTATCAATACTTTCACCAAGCGAAGAGGAAGAGGGGGAGGGAGAAACAAACGAGGAAGAAGGCAAAGGGTCAACTTCAGGATCAACTGGAGGTTGATTTTGTCCAGTTGGAGGTGTACTCGATTTCAAAGAAATCTCAACATTTTGAACCAAGGAGGTTGAAAACAACCATACTGGTAGGCCAATGGTAAATCCCAGAAGGGACAATGTAGCCATATAAGGAGCACCAATATTTCTGAAAGAAGGAAAAGGACTAGGATTCCCATCAAAAGGGATTCCTTGATCAGTGGACTCCAGATTTGTCACCATATGTCTCAACCTAAGATCAACTAAGGAATAGGGATGTTATTCGCGATCAATTAATTTTAACAACACTTTAGATGCAACTTTGCTTTTTCAATTTTAAAGAGTCGAGAAAAAGCTAAAGATGACTCTAGTCACCTTCGATTTTTTAATGAGCCTAAAAAGACAAGTGCTCAGATGGAACTTTTCTTTTAGAGAGTCGAAAAGGAATGAAAATGACTACTCTGGAAAATCTAGACAAAAGGATTACCAAACCAATCACAAAACTACAATATACACCTTGGTGATAAATTAAAGAGAAATTACCAAGGACTTATGTACGGCAATCAATCTTCCCGAATGTTGTGTTTATTGCATTGCGATCAATAAGGCAACAGACTCAATTTCCTATGGATAAAGGATTTAAGCCTATTGTGGTCTCCCAATATATATGCGACAGTACGAGGAGCACAAGTTTGTGCTAGCACTTGTCGTATCAAGGACGAGGAATCACCTAACCTTCAATGAAATGATAGCCATTAGTTTTAATGACGTCGGAACACATCCCTAGCCTAGATCTCTAGATATGTTGCGTTAAGTTCCAAAGCATTGTTAGGTTCATTGAAATTCATTTTAAAGTTGATGTTGTTTAGAGTTTGCCTTTTGATGGTTCACCACGTGATGATGATCTAAAATTCCTAAGATGCAATCTACAATGATAAACAATCTTTGTTTATTTGAGAAATGAAAATCCTAGCTACTAGGGAAAGAAGATAACAGTGCTTTTAAGCAAAGAGCAAAGAGCACACACTAGTGCATTTCCCTAAATCATCTTTTCGCACACAAACCAAAAAATTATAAATTCAAATGCATGTATTTGTTTTCACTCTCCTTAATGTGAAAGATGCAAAAAGGAAAACTAAATGCAACAAAGATCTGAAATATTTCACTCAAAATGATATTTTTGACAATTTCTTCTTCAAAAGAGAAAGGAAGACTCAAAATGACACTTTCAATTTTGAATAAAAATGCTTTCTACACTTTGAATGTAAACAAATCAAGTCAAATGCATCAAGAAAGGTTCAATCAATTATCAAGGGAAGGAAGAATTTATGACACTTCTCTTTTCGACAAAAAACGACAATTACGACACTTTTTGTATCAAAGCGACAAATCAACTAAAACATCTTTTCGACAAAGGATTGTAAATGAGGAAAAAATACAAAAAAATAAAATTCACTAATCCTAATGTAATTGAGGCTGATTTAAGTGATGCAAGTAAGCTTCAGTGAAGAGGTACTATTCATATGCAGCAAAACAACCAAACAAAACTGAAAACAAGATAAAAAACCCTCAATTTCTAGATGGAAAATGAGTTTAGTGAAATTGAGATGCATCACACTTTCTACACTTGGGAGGTGCTATGCATACTGGAACATATTGGAACACAGTGCGATGGTCCACGGAATGCAACTGAAAAGGTTTTTTGCTCAAATGTGGAGCAGTTTTCAATGAAATAAGTTGGGTTTTGATGAAAAATGATAAGCAAAGTATGATGGAATGTCTTGAGAGGTTACTGAGCTACCAAAAGGGCATATATATGTGCTTGGAAGTCAAATGTTTAATTCATAAACTAAACCAAAGATTGACTAAAATAGAATTCATCTACTATGCAATTGCAAATCAAAAGTAGTTCGAAAGCTACCTGGCTGACTTTAGACTCTGTCTATAGTTTATCAAATTGAACATAAAACAGACAATAACAACAAACAAACATCTATTCATTCCCTAGTGGAGTCGTCAATTTGTTTATGGGAAAACTAGTATTCTTAAAGAATGCTAGCCCTCTAGGTTTGGCAGCTACCCTAGAAACAACAGTTTAAAGCAATTCAATGATTTTTCCTATGTGTAACAGATAAGAGAAAGATAATGGAACCAACCTGGATCTTCCACTTAATCCCTTGCTTTCTCTCTCTCTCCTTTGGCAAATCCTACAACTCCTCCCTGTACTTAACACGCTTGGAGAGTACCTGCATAAGTACAGCAATAAAGAACCGTCAAAGCATCGTGATCTATTACAACATAAACATTATAGAATCAGATATATAATGAACAAATGATAGCATTCACAAATGATAACATTCACAATTGCACAATCATATGGGAGAAAACTTGAAGAGATTTATTAATAGAAAGGAGAATTACAACCCAGTTGTTTGATTCAGCACCATCCTCCCAGCTTCAATCCTTCTTCACCTCATAAAATAGCAAGATCACTCCAACAAGAATACAATGCTCTCTCCTTAATGACAAACTATTAGCACTTACTTGCAATTTACCACCTTTCAGCCTTTCGATCTCTTGGATTGGAGACCCATTTATAGATGTCTGCAAGGGTGTGAGTCATCCATGGGGTTTGATTAGTGTCATTCCACTTGTTACAATTGGTTCCACAAGAGAAGGGGTTGGAGATCATTTCCTAGATCCCTTATTCATCCTTGGGCGAATTCAGAGAGGCAAGTGGCATAAGAGAAGTTTCTAGAAGATTCCATGAGCAACCAACTAACAAATTGTCCCATACATTTGTCCATCCTCGCCCATCACACCCTATAGAAGGCCTAATCAGTATGCATCGTACCCTGGCAGTGTACCACTCAGTATGCATCGCACTTTGCCAGTGGAGCAGTCAGTATGGTTCAATTTAGGCAATTTCTGGATGGTTTCTCAGATGGAACTTTTGGGGAATGATGTATTCAGATGACTATGTTCTTTTAGGGTATGAAATACCTCTTTTAGGGGTTGATGAGCCCTAATACATCGACATATAAGTTTGGGGTTGATGTGCCCAAATATGTCTATAACAATTTACCTAGTCTCGCTCCCGTGCGTTATCTTGTAGATGTAGTCCAAATCGTCATCGTTGTCGTAGTCACGCACTAGCTCCATGTAGCGTGATCCTTCTGTAGGGTCTAAAGGTACCACTACATGTAGAGAACTTTTCTCAAATATTATCTTGCGCTTCTTTAGATTTATCACTCCATTCATGTCAGTGGCCCAATCTATTCCCAATAGCGTGGGGTATGGATTGTTATCATCAAAAATCTCTATCACTTTGAAATCTTCTAGCACACTTGCTCCTTCGATATCTATTGTGATTCCATGCAATCTCCCCATAGGTAGGATTTTTTGTTGGTTTTCCATTCACAGTTGGATAGGAGACCATTGCAACGCAGGCCTACCCATGTTCTCCCATGTCTCTTTGGCAGGACGTTTGTGTCTGATCCTAGATCTGGAATCACTTGCTCCATCTCATATTCCCCAATCTGCGTGGTCAATCTCATCTCCCTTCCTGTTCGCATCATGTGCTTCCAGAACTTCCAGACTACACGTGGTTCTCCTGGCATGGTCCCCACACATCTAGTTATGATTTCTTGTAGCCCCTTTACAGCCTTTCTGTCGCGCAGCAGCTTCATGCATGTCTCCAAGAATGTAGTGAACATCGATGGGTCCATTTCCAGATCCAATCTGTCTTTACTTCCTGAAGTGGAGGCATCAGCGAAGCTCTTCTTAGCTTCCATGAAGGTCTCCTTAGCGCCCTCCAAATCAAATTCTAGTTCCTTCATTGGAGCCTTGCAAACCCAGGTACTCTCTTCAGGCTACTTACCTTTGTCATTGCCTGTCGTAATTCCACTACGAAGCATGATATTTAAATTATGGTCTTCCTTGTGCTTCTCAAACCTCATCATTTGTAGGTTCTGAGTTGAGGGAGGTTGGAGTGCTCCTTTATCACGCAACCTCACTATCAGTGTAGGAAAATCCTCCATCTCATGATCAAACAACATACAATACAAGCATGATGGTCACGTTGGATTCGTACAATTGCGGGCATAATGCCCTGGCCCTCCGCAATTGTAACATATCAGCTATCCACAACCTCTTCCTAGTCCCCCTCCACCTCAGCCTCATCTGCACCCCTGAAATCCAGTGCATGCCATTCCTGCATTTTGATCGAGGGCCATTTTTCAGCTTGAACTCTATCGGTAGGAGTTTGATCCATCATTAGCTCATAACTTCTACAGGTGTGCTCATCATGTCCCACTGACTTGTAGAAATTACAGAAAAACTGCTGTGAATTCTGTGTATACTTCTGTAATAGATGGAAGTTGTCTGTAGCATGCTTTCCTCCTATCTGACAAATCGCAGACCATAGTGCAGGCGCCACACTTGGTCCTGCTTATGCCTCTGATCTTAGTGCCATTGGCCCTCCTCCCATAAGGTAATTCGTGAACACTGGGCAGTGGTCCTTGTCATGCCCCTGGCCCTTACATTTTACGCACCATACCTCATCGCGCCTCTCTGGGTAGGTTGTAATGTCTTGTTTCAAACTCTGCATCTCAAGGCACAAATTTTTTAACTACATGTGAATCTGCTAAACTCCTAGGTTGGGATCTTGTATCAAGGTCTTGTGCAATCTCATTATGACCTCCAAGGTCTCAGCCTGAGTGCTTAGCCTTTATTGCAACAGCGCGTTCCATAGATGCATCATTAATGATGCTACAAACCATTCGTGGTGTTGCCCATCTGTTAACATCATGTTCGCTTCATGAATTGTGCACTTCAATCTTTGATCCAACTCCCACGGGGTCTTGCCTAGTAGCATTGTGATTTCCTTGAACACAATAATCGACTGTGCCTCTGACTTTGGCCTGCTAAATTATTTCTTTAGCATAGCTTGGATATCCATGATCCCCGCATTTAGATTGTCATTGGAATGATTAATGTACCAGGTTAGCACGTGATCCTGTAGAGCGCTGACCAACATTGCCTTCTTTATATTGTCATCTGTGATTCCCTGTGTTTCCCATACTTCTTTTATCACGAACCAAAACTGGTCCGGATCTTCATTCCCTACTCCCTTGAACATTGGTATCTTTATCGCGCTTGCCATATTGCTTCATGATGGTGACGAAGGTGGTATGGGCGAAGACGAGGGTGAAGACGGTGAAACTAGCGGTGGTGTGGGTGGGGGTGGTATGCGCGGAATTCTTTGCCTTATCAGATTGATCGCACTTCTTGGCGAGACCTTTGCGAGCTCTTCTTTGCCCCTTCGAGGAGGTGAAATCAAGGGGCTAGTTTCTAATTCTGTCCTACCTTCATTTCTATAGATTCTCCTACTTTGCATAGCCCCAAACATCAATTTATTTGCATAACCTATTTTTCACACAGTTGCATTTTAATACAAGTGTTCAAATATTTAACATACTTACCTCGCGGTCCTTTGAGGAAGCGTCATTCTCCCTCACTATAAATGACTGAAGTATATACCATGAATTTGGTGATGAATCCTCCTATGATTTGATCAAGCTAGTGATCGATGTGTAGGTTTTAAGCTCGTACAGAAATTACCTGCATACGAATTCTAAAACGCAGAAAATAAACAATGCGAGAGCATAACACATAAAACACATATACATAGAGATTTTCCACTCGATCCAAAACTGGGACTACCACTTGATTTTTCATTATGTTCCTTTCAATGTTACAATACATATTTATACATGTCGAAGCATCCAATACCATGGACTGAAAACCATTGCGTCCAAAACCATGGACCAAAAACCATCGCGTCCAAAACCATGTGCGAAAAACAAGCACAAAACCATAGGTAGGTCTGCCCAACCTAGTATAGGGTCCAAAACCAAATTTTTTTGGGGCACTACCCTAGACCCCATAGATTGGGGTTACCGGCACCCCTCAAATGCCTTGTGACTCCCCCCCGCTACACAATCGGCGCAACGAAGAGGGGGGATACACCCCCCTTCTAACCCCCTAGTTAACTACGTTGGCTAGTTGTGGAAAGAATATAACACAACCCAACATTCTCCCACTTGTTGTTTTCTTTCCACAGGAGGCCACAAGAGAGCTTAGTCATGTATCCAACCCTGCAACACCCAATGTTTCTCTACACCAAGAGAACTTCTCATAGCTCACAGATTTTGTCAATGCATCTGCAGTATTCTTCAAAATGTCCACCTTTAACAAAAACACCTTTTTGTCTTCCATCATATCCCTCACAAAGTGATACTGAACATCAATGTGCTTTGTCTTTGAATGATATGCAGGGTTCTTTTCCAAGAAAATTTCACTTTGGCTATCACAATCTATCCTTATAGCTCCCTGTACTAACCCCATACTTGAACACAATCTTTGCAACCAAACTACATCCTTGCTTACATGAGTGGTTGCCATGTATTCTGCCTCTGTAGTTGATAGTGCCACTACAAATTGTTTCTTACTCATCCAACTAACTACATCTTCAAATAGGTTAAACACATATCCACTTGTAGATCTTACTTGATCCAGATCTCTAGCCCAGTCTGCATCAACAAAGCCACGAATATCCAACACTCTTTCCAATCCTGGTCTTCCTTGGTAGCACAAACCATAATCACTAGTGCCACGCAAATACCTGAAAACCCGCTTCACTATTGTCCAATGCTCCTTTCCTGGTTTTGATATAAACCTCCTCAATACTCCTACTGCATGTGCAATGTCTAGTCTAGTACAGAGCATCGCATACATCAGGCTACTGACTACACTTGCATATGGAACACGGGACATGTGCTCTTCCTCTTCTTGTGCCTTGGGACACTGTTCAACAGATAAGTTTACACCTACAAGAATAGGAACCTTCACTGATTTACTACCCTGCATATTAAACCTCTGCAGTATTGTCTCGACATACTTCCTCTAGTTTAATTTCCATGCCCAAAATATAGTTTTTAGCACCAATATCTTTCATGTCGAATTTGGAGGACAAATGGGTTTTCAAATCCTCAATAATTTCTTTGTCATTTCCAACCAACAACATATCATCCACATGTAAGACTAGATAAATAACACAACCACCAATTAATTTAAAATACACACAGTGATCTGCTTTTTTTTCTGGTGAAGCCAATTCTTATAAATGTATCAAATTTCTGATACCACATCCTTGGTTACTGTTTTAACCCATACATAGACTTCTTTAACTTGCATACCAGTTCTTTCTTACCCTTCATCGCAAAGCCTTCAAGTTGTTTCATGTAGATCTCCTCTTCCAGATCCCCGTGAAGAAATATTGTCTTCACATCCATCTACTCTACCTAAAAATCAAAAGCATCAACAACAGATAAAAAAGTAATCTAATAGAAGTCACCTTGGCAACAGGAGAAAAAATATCACCAAAATCAATTCCTGACACCTAGGAATAACCTTTTGTTACCAATCGAGCTTTTTATTTCTCCACCTTTCCTTCTACATTTGTCTTCTTCTTGAATACCCATTTACTACCAATGGGATTCTTTCCAGCTGACAACTCCACCAGATCCCAAGCCTCATTTTTGTGCAAAGATGCCATTTCATCAACCATGGCCTCTTTCCAGAGTTTTCCATCCTTTGAATCTACTGCTTCCTTCATAGTTCTAGGATCATCATCAGTAATAGATAAACCGAAAGTTGAATATAAAGCAAATGGACTATACCTTTCTAGCTGCCTTCTTTCTTGAAATGATCTTCTCACACCCAGAGTTTGTGGTTCTTCATCTTTTGATTCCTCTTCTGCTGTAGAGTCTGATTCTTCCTCCTTTAGCTCAAACTCTATCTTCCCAGGTTCCTTTGGTTAGACTTCATTTTTAATAACATCTTTCACCTCTCTAAACACCACATCTTGGCTATACACAACCTTCCTTATTACTGGGTTCCAAAGCTTATAACCCTTTAAACCATCCTTATACCCAATAAAGATGCACTTTTCAAATTTACTAACCAACTTGGTTCATTTCTCCTTTGGAACATGTACATATGCATCACATCCAAATACCCTCAGATGTGAAAGAGAGGGTTTCTTACCAATCCATGCCTCTTGTGGAGTCTTATTCTCCAACGCTGATGAAGGTGATCCATTGACCAAGTAACATGCTGTCTCCACCACCTCTGCCCAGAATTCCTATCCTAACCCAGCACCACTGAGCATGCTTCTTGCCCTTTCCATCAACGTCTTTTTCATTCTTTCTGTAACTCCATTTTGTTGAAGTGTATATGGAGTAGTCTTCTACCATGCTATACCACACTTCTTACGGAATTCTTTAAATTCCTTACTGCAAAACTCTCCACCGTTATCTGTCCTCAGCACCTTTATCTTCTTCTCTGTCTAGTTTTCCACCAGAGCCTTAAATTCTTTAAACCTATCAAAGACTTCAAATTTCTTCTTAAGGAAATATATCCATGTATTCCTTGACAAGTCATCTATAAATGATACATAGTACATAGACTTACCTAGTGATGGAAACTTCACAAGTCCAAACACATCACTATGCACAAGCTCTAATATCTGTTTCACCCTCTTACCACCAGAGGGGAAACTCACCTGATTTTGCTTCCCATATACAAAATTTTCATAGAAATAAAAATCCAAAGAGCTATTACTCATACCTTCTACCATACCTTTACCATGAAGTATTTGAAGTCCCTTCTCTCCAATATGTCCAAATATTTGATGCCACAACATGGCCTTCTCTCTAAAGACCACTCGATTTTTTGGTCCACTTTCAGGAACCATAGAATTGTTGCACCCATCAATAACAGTGCTACCTTGCAGCTTGTACAAAGTTCCAATCCGAACTCCCCGCATCAATACTAGTGCTCCCCAAACCATCTTGTAGGTATCCTTATCAAACACTGTTTTTACACCTGCGTCATCTAGATTACTTATAGAAATCAAAGTTCTTCCTAATGTAGGAATATGTAGAACACCTGGAAGTGTTCTAACCATTCCACCTTGCAACTTCAACTTTACTTTTCCACGACCAACGATTCTAGCCTTCCTGTCATCCCCCAAGAAGACATCACCACCATCATATTTCTCATACTCGCAGAACCACTCTTTATAGGGAGTGAAGTGAAAGGATGCACCTAAGTCAATAAACCACGCCTCATGATTTATATATGTACTTGAAGAAGCCAAGTACACATCCCCACCTTCATCTGAGGTGGTTTTCGCCTCTAAAGAAAGAGCATCATTAGATCCCTTTCCTTTATCAGGAGCTTTATATATACAATCCCTTTTGTAGTCCCTTCCTTTCCGCATTTCCAGAACACCACCTTTACAAGTTTTCCTGGAGATTTAAATCTCCCTCTATATTTAGATCTCCCACTGGATGAATTATTTTTGTTTATGTTCTGGGACCATCCTCATACAGATAAGGCATCACCATTCTGGCTCTCCATATTTTTTCATCTCATCTCCTCCATCAGAAAGGATGAGACTATTTCATCAAACTACAAGATAGTTTCATTACTACCTATTGCAATAACCAGACTATCCCACGAATCTGGTAGAGAACACAACAAACTAATGCACTTATCTTCATCTGAAATTTTGATATCAATAGATGATAACTGACTTAACACAGTGTTAAACACATTTAGATGCTCTGTCACCTAGTCTCCATCCTTCATCCTCAGGTTATACAGTTTTTTCCGTAGGAACATTTTATTCACCAGAGACTTAGATTGGTACAAAGTCCCTAACTTGTCCCACAAAGCCTTATTCATAGCTTCCCCTGATACATTCAGCAATACTAAATCTGAGACACAAAATTGTATTATGCTCTTTGCCTTCCGATCTAACTTCTTCCATTCTTCATCGGAAAGTCCCGTTGGTTTAGTACCCAGATCTACCATGATCCATTGATCTTTATCGACTAACAGATCCTCCATCTTGAGTTTCCACAACTCAAAACTCTAACCATTAAATTTCACAATCTCTATCTTTCCACTGCTCGCCATATTCTTTCACCACCAGAATCGATCTCGCAGATCTCCCATTGAACAGGGTCTACCACAGGCCCAAGTGAAACCCCTCAGCAACAAAAGCATCCCCTTGAAGCCAAAACAACTTTGATACCAAATGTAGGTTTTGATCCCGTACAAAAATTACTTACATATGAATTCTAAAACATAGAAAATAAATAATGCGAGAGCATAACACATAAATCACATATACACATATATTTTCCCCTGGATCCCAAAACCAGGGCTACCAACTTGATTTTTCATTATGTTCCTTTCAATGTTACAATACATATTTTTACATGCCGAAGCATCCAATACCATGGACCAAAAACCATCATGTCCAAAACCATGGACCGAAAATCATCGCGTCCAAAAGCATGGACCGAAAACCATCGCATCCAAAACCATGTGCGAAAAACATGCACAAAACCATAGGTAGGTCTGTCCAACCTAATATAAGGTATAAAACCAAAATTTCTTGGGGCACTATCTTGGACCCCATATAGTGGGTTTACCTGCACCCCTCAAACCCCCTGTGACTCCCCCCGCTATGCAATCGACGCAATGAAGGGGGGGCTCCGCCCCCCTTCTAACGCCTCGATTAACTATGTGGGATAGTCATGGAAAGAAAATAACACAACCCAACACGACATCGCGCATGATATTAACTTCCGATATTTCTAGTCTGTGCACCAATTCTGGAGTCCACACAATAGGTATGTTGAGTTTACACCTTGCTTGGCTATCTGCTAGCTTCGCTATCCACTCGTATAACTCAATGGGGAAGGATGTGAAGAAAATTTCATGGATCTCTGTATATAAGTAGCAGTCTAACCACTCTTCCTTTGATAGTTGCGGATTCCTATTTTCCTGCACCGCGAACTCGTGAATCTCCCTATCCAACCAATCTTTAATTTCTTTCTTTATCGGATTCTAATGATACAACATCAGACATCTCTATGCAGATCCAGGTCCCAGCAATGGAACCATTTGTTTGCTTGTTGGGGCCCGAACTAGGTTCGGATTTTGATTAGCCAAACAAATCCCTGTACTACTGGCCCTTTTGGCAACAGTCAGCAGGGTACGGACTGAGGTCTCACCTGAAGTAGTATGGGAGGGTGCTAGAACCAGGTTTCTGCACCCTTGAGATGTTTGAGAGGTTCAACTGGTCCCACTATTTGTCCCTACGCGTAGGTCACTTCATGCACTTCCCTGTTCCTCACAGCCTGATACATTTCCTTTGCGCAGCCCTAACCAGGGGCTATGGAGCTTCCACACTGCTAGAGCCGCGCTCTGCGCTGTTACCCGAGATCTTACTTATCTTCCGATATTAGTTAATTACCTCCGTGTACTTGAATGTCTTATGTTATAATTATTTATACAAAACATTCATATAAGTTCGCGTAGCAAATAAACAATATATTTGTAAATTATACCCAATTATATATTAAAACAGGAAAATATGCACATAAATATGGTAAACTTCTCTTTATTGATTCTTCCAATGATTACAGACTCGACCTGCCCTGCGCACTCAGCTGCAAGGGTCCGCACACTCAGCTGCAGACTGCTAGGCCTCTGCACACTCAGTTGTAGAGCCTTCCCCTACCCTACGACCTAAAGACACACTTTACACTTTTACTTAATTGTTTAGACTTCTCATCCTCCTATGCCCTTCTCTAAACTTAGAGCCTTGCTCTATTTATACAATCCCATTGTTCGCGGACCATGGGTAGGTCTATTAAGCCAAAATTATATTAAAAAACGAGGGTAGACAACCTTGTGACTCTATCATAATTTTGCACTTTGTGCCCACAATTTGCAGAGCTTTTACAAAAAGATTTGGTCAAAACACGGGCTTTAAACCCCAAAACATGCCTTGGGGGGAATTCCATGCCCAACATAGGTGGCTGGAAAACACGTAACAGATAATTTCCATTTACTATAAAAGTTCATTCAAATGCCACAATAGTTGTTCTACGATTTCTACAAATCGGTGGGCCACGATGAGCGCCCATTATCGCAGCTATGAATTGATAATGGAAAGAACGCTTAGCTACCGAATGCAAGCAGAAACTCGACCTCCAGATTAGGGTGCAGGAGGAGCGTGTGGAGGATATCAAGGAAGAGGATGGGGCCGAGGAGGAGGAGGACCTATTAGAGGTCATAGTCATGATATTTGCTATAACTGTGGGACACCAGGGAAATACGAGCAGGATTGTCAAAATCAAACATGCTTGTCCTGTCAATATTATAGCCAGTTTGACCACACTATAGAAGAATGACTTGTGTTGACAACCAAGATGCAGGAGAATAAGGTGTAACCTAAAAAACCTACACAGAACTTACAAATGATGAAAGTTGATCCCCGCGAGGAATATCTGAATGTGAATATTGTACTGAGAAGCGGGATGACAATTGGGGACGAAAAGGGAAAACAGCCTGAAGAGGAAATATGGCTCCACAAGGCCCCAAAGAAGGAAGTTGGGTTCGATCTAGAGCACAAAGGAAACATTTATGGAGGCCAAGAAAATCTTCACTGAGGCATATACCTTAGGAAGTCAGAACAAGGTACTAGAAACCAATGCGCCTACAGAGGTTGATCCCTCTGTACTTACCACATTCCTGGAAACCTACATGAAACTTCTGCATGATAGAAAGGCTATGTAAGGCCTGCAAGAATTGATAAACAAGTGTGTTGGTAAAGAAAATGCTCCTAATAGAAACTACATAGTAAGAAAAATTAACAAACATAAGGCAAGAATAGGGCGTAAGATGAGGCTCACCGCAGAGATAGGATATTATGAGATGGACCAGGTTATTCTGGATCCAGGGTCTAACGCAAACATTTTGCCTAAACATACATGGGAGAGAATGGGGAGACCCATACTGTAGTGGTCTTCGATCTATCTTAGAATGGAAAACTAGAAAAAGATCATCCCTATGGGATGACTACATGGAGTAACAGTGGATATAAAAAGTGTGAGAGCACTAGTTGATTTTGAAGTAATATAGATTCTTGACGACAACAACCCATACCCTGCGCTCCTTGGAATTGACTGGGCCATTGATATGAATGGAGTCATCAACTTAAAGAAGAGGATGATGTCATTTAAAAGGAAATCGCTTCGGGTTGTAGTACCATTGGACCCTATAGAAGGACCGCATTATATTGAACCCACGGGAGCTTCACTCAATGAACCTCTGACATATCACATGCATTCATGGCATACTAAAAAATACCCCTAATTTGACTACATATTGGAAAATACATCTAAAAATAACATTATTTAACCCCCTACCAATACAAACCCAATAGACCTTCCCAATTTAAAAATCCCTTACTTTCACTAGATATTGTTGGTATCCATTTGTTCATTAACATTTTTTATATTCCTTTATATTTTTTCATTAAATTTGAGCTCCATTTTTTATACCGTCAAATATAAAAACCCTTTACCCCCTATATATCACCCAATATATTATGTCATTTTTTCCTCGATATATATCCCCCAATATGAACCCACGTGCTATGGTATTGCTCCCTAATGAAGCCCCCATGACTGAACCAGTCCCTGACTACAAAGAGAGTGATGATGACTTGGATCAGATTTACAAAATAACTATGCGAGATCAAGACTGGAGTAATCCAAAAACTGATGGATGGATTTCATGGGACCAGGAAATTTCTTGTAGCTCGAATTCAGATGAAGAATTGGAACATTGGCAGAATAGGCTGCATGAAGTATCTACATTGTGCTGCAACATGATGACTAAATCGTTGCACTGTGTGTCATCAGAGGTAAGAAATTTACCCTATTATGATGGTTTAATTGACGTAGATAAGTTTTTGGATGCATTTGAATGAGAGGTCCCTGAGGATCACCGCTTCCAAGCGTTATATTTTCTATTGCGAGCTATGCTCGCACGATGGCGGGGTACCCATAAAGATAGTTTTATCAATGGCGAGATTACAGGAGGATGAAGAGGTTGTGATTTGGTCGTCCAAGAATTACACTGACTAAGAAATACGACGAGAGAAATGATCTGCGTGATCATTTAGCAAAGTGGACTAAATTTTATGGAATGAAGCCGTAGCTGAAGTGGGTGCACTTATTTTGTCATACTTTGGATACAATCCCTATGAATTGGTATCTAAAAATAGAGCACTACCATGGCACCACGGAGTGGGATATATTAAGGGAAGGATTCTTAATGACCTTTAGTTTTGAATATGGGTTCAAGAGCATTGATGACGCTCTACAGAAGATTAAGGCAACAATCTTCAAAATTCCATAGGAGGCTTTGGAGTTGGTTCAAACATATTGGAGCACCCAACTACGCCATGTGCTGGAACACTATAATGTGACTACTGAGGGGGAGGATGAATATCCAATAAATATCAATATTCCAGAGGCAGAAGGCCATCACAAGGTCAAAGGTCCGAAAATAGAAAACTCAGGCACCACTGTGCCATTGAAAACCAAGCAAGTAAACATTGGTACTAAAGCATAGCCAAAATTTGTGAAGATTGGGGATTACTAGGACGATTCCATAGTGGATAAAGTTGTTGAGCTACTCAGCGAGTACCAGGATCTTTTTCCTACCAAGATTTCAGACCTGGAGGGAATCATAAGTGACTTGGGTGTGATGAAAATCACTTTGAAACCAGATGAGAAGCTTATTAAGTAGAGGCTATATCGCCTTAATCCAAAATACAAGGAAACTGTTTGCTTGGAGTTGGATAAGATGCTAGAAGAAGGCATTATCAAACCTATGGAAGAATCTAATTGGGTGAGCTCAATGGTGCTTCAAGATAAGAAACAGAGGGGAGAAATAAGGATTTGCATAGACCTAAGGAAGATTAATGATGCCTATGTCTATGATCCTTTTCCAACACTGTTTACTGATGAGGTATTGGACAACGTTGGAGGGCAAGTGGCCTACTCTTTCACTTATGTATTTTTGAGGTACCATCAAATCAAGATCGTGCAAGAGGATAGGAGCAAAACAACCTTCATGACAGAATAGGGTTGTTTTCAGTATACTGTCATGCCATTTGGACTTAAGAATGCACTTGCGATATTCTCTTGCATAGTTATAGCAACGTTTAAGGAGTTTATTCATAAGTTCTTGGAGGTGTATTTTGATGACTGGACAGTGTTTGGTTTATTAAAGTTCCATGTAGCAAGTCTGCGCTTGATGCTGGATATGTGCTGCAGAAACTGGATTGTGGTGATCTTGAAGAAGTGTCTATTCTGTGTCCCCTTTGGGATCTTGCTGGGTCATGTGGTGTGCAAGCAAGGGTTGATGGTGGACCCTACCAAGATCACGGTGATAGTAAATTTGGAGGCCCCAAGAAGTGTCAAACAGCTGCGTGCAACGCTCGGACATACAGGATATTATAGAAAGTTCATCAAGGCTTATGCTCAAATTACCGCGCCCATGGAGAAACTGCTGAAGAAGGACGCTACATTCTGTTGGGATGAAGAATGTTAGTGCAGTTTGGATGTATTGAAGGAGAATATGGTCACTGTGTTGATTTTGGTCTTCCCGGGTTGGAAAAAGGAATTCCATGTACATGTAAATGCCTCTTGCATTGCGTTGGGAGAAGTGATCAAGCCTGTGAGAGAGAGATGGACCACCCTATATCCTTCGCGAGCATGAAATTATCAAAGGCCGAGAAGAATTACTCAACAACAGAGCGCGAAGGATTGGATATGGTATATGCACTTCAAAATTTCAGGCACTACTTGTTGGGCAAACATTTCAAAATGTACACAGATCATTCTGCCTTGAAATACCTGGTCAATAAGCTTGTGTTCGGGGGAGAAGATCTATTGATGGTTGTTGTTATTACAGGAGTATGACTTTGAGGTGATTGTGAAGCCAGGGATGTTGAATGCAGGACCTAACCATCTATCATAGATCGAAATAGGAGAGGAGGCTACTAATTTGGAGGAAGGATTGCCCGATGCATAGCTCTTCATGGTGCACGTAGCAGATAACCGCTTTGCAGATATTATCCACTTTTTGACTATAGGGACGATGCCGAAAGGATATAATAGTCAGCAAAAGAAGGAACTAGTAGTGCGCGCAGCAGATTTCTCGGTGATTATAGGACATTTGTATAAGATGGGTGCAGATGAGATATTGCGATGATATGTGCAATATTTTGAACAGAATAACATCCTCATTGAAGCTAAAGGAGGGGTTGTAGGAGGACATTATGCAGGAAAGGCGACAACAAAGAAGATTTTGCGCACAGGCTTATGGTGGCTTACGCTGCATAAAGACTCTAAAGCGTATTGTAGGGCATACAATGCATGTAAAAGAACGGGCAGACCATCGCGAAGGGATGAGCTGCCACTAAATCCTCAAGTATTGTTGCAGCCATTTGAAAAATAGGCAATTTATTTTGTCGGGCCAAGTCAACCCCGAGAAAAGAAGATAGGTGTGCGCTATATCATCACCACCACGGAGTATCTAACTAGATGGGTGGAGGCATAAATGGTGAAGGATTGTACAAGGGCTACAACAACGGAGTTATTGTTTGAGTATGTGTTAATTAGATTTGGCTACCCAAAAGTGTGGATGAGTGATGGGGGTACGCACTTCCTAAATGAAATGACCAGTGCGTTGACTGAAGAGTTCCAGGTTTATCATTAGAGGAGCACACAATATCATCCTTAGGCTAATGGAACAGTTGAGGCCTTTAATAAGATTTGGGAGAACGCGTTGACGAATATCTGTAATGCGTAGTGGAATGAATGGGCTATGCATGTACTTGCAGTGCTATGGGTGTACAAGACTACTTGTAAAAAGGTGACAGACAGACACCTTTTAGATTGGTCTATGGTGTAGAAGTTGTGATTCCTAAGCAATATATCATGCCTAGTCTATGCATAGTAGCTTTCATAGTTATGGAAGATCGTGAAGCCTTGGAAGAATGGCTTGTGTAGCTAATGGAGATTGAAGAAGACAGATTCTTGGCTTAATTCCATCACCAAGTACAGAAGGAACATGAAAAATCATGGCATGATCGACACATCAAGTTGCACACGTTCAAAGTAAATGATCTAGTTTTGTTATATGATAGCAAGTTCACTAAGTTTCCAGGGCAATTTCATATGCATTGGCTTGGGCCATATGTTATCAAAGAGATTACAGATGGAGGCGCTGTTTAGCTTGCAAAGTTGAATGGAGAACCTTTTTCGAGAATGGTTAATGGAAGCTGGTTGAAGCCATATATAGGGGATCGACTCAATGACTATATGACAGTAGGAGAGTCTTAGTGCTCTAGGCAGTTGTAAGGGAGCGTAGGACTATAAACTACACTGCTAGGATTGGATAACTACATGGAATGAGGGTTGCACAAAAAAGGGAGAAGTTGCAGTATAAGAAGTTGCATGTAGGTATCTACGCTATGGAGGGAGGTACCGCGCAGCACAACATGAAAGTGACCATTGGAGTCATTGTTCATGATTTGACAGCTAGAATGTTGGGTTGTGTTATATTCTTTCCACAACTAGCCCATGTAGTTAACTGGGGGTTAGAGGGGGACGGTCACATGGGGTTTGAGGTGTACCCAGGGTTATGAGGTCTGGGGAAGCACCCCGGAAAATTTTGGTTTTGGACCCTATGTTAGGTTGGGCAGACCCACCTATGGTTTTGTGCATGATTTTTGCACATGTTTTTTTGGACAAGATGGTTTTCGATCCATGGTTTTGGACAAGATGGTTTTTGGTCCATGGTATTGGATGTTTCGGCATGTATAAATATGTATTGTAACATTGAAAGGAACATAATGAAAAATCAAGCTAGTAGTCCTAGTTTTGGGATCCAGGGGAAATCTCTGTGTTTATGTGTTTTATGTGTTATGCTCTTGCATTGTTTATTTTTTGTGTTTTAGAATTCGTATGCAGGTAATTTCTGTACGGGGTTAAAACCTACATTTGGTATCAGAGCTGTTTTTGTTTCAAGGGGACGCCTTTGATGCTAAGGGTTTTTGCTCGAGCCTATGGTAGACCCTGTTTAGTTGGAGATCTACGAGATCGATTCTGGTGGTGAAAGAAGATGGCGAGCAGTGGAAATATAGAGATCAAGAAATTTAATGGTCAGAGTTTTGAGTTGTGGAAACTCAAGATGGAGGATTTGTTGGTGGATAAAGATCAGTGGATCGCGGTAGATCTGGGTACTAAACCAACGGGAGTGTCCTATGAAGAATGGAAGAAGTTGAATCAGAAGGAAAAGAGCACAATACAATATGTGTCTCAGATTCAGTATTGCTGAATGTATCAGGGGAAGCTACGACGAAGGCTTTGTGGGACAAGTTAGGGACTTTGTACCAATCTAAGTCTCTAGTGAATAAATTATTCCTGTGGAAAAAGTTGTACAACCTGAGTATGAAAGATGGAGACTCGGTGACAGAGCATCTGAATACATTTAATACTGTGGTAAGTTAGTTAGCATCCGTTGATATTAAAATTTCAGATGAAGATAAGTGCATCAGTTTGTTGTGTTCTCTACCAGATTCGTGGGATAGTCTGATTATTGCAATATGTAGCAATGCAACTGCCTTGCAGTTTGATGAAATAGCCTCATCCTTGCTGACAGAGGAGATGACATGGAAAAATATGGAGAGCCTGAATGGTGATGCCTTGTTTGTACGAGGACAGTCCCAGAACAAAAACAAAAATAAGTCATCGAGTGGGAGATCTAAATCTCCAGGAAAACCTGTAAAGGTGGTGTGATGGAAATGCGGAAAGGAAGAGCACTAAAAAAGGGATCGTAAATCTAAATCTCCTGACAAAGGAAAGGGATCTGATGATGCTCCTTCTGTAGAGGCAAAAACCACCTCAGGTGAAGGTGGGGATGTGTACTTGGCTTCTTCAAGTATGCATGTAGATCATGAGGCATGGTTGATTGCAAGGATAATTTTAGGGGCGAATTTTCGCCCTTTGGCGAAATTAAGGGGTTTTAAATTTTTAGTGGGCGAATATTTTGTATCATAGTACATTTTTACAAATCACTTCAAATAGCCCACCTTATTTTAAGGGAGAGGGTAAAAAAGGTAAATTTAGCCCTTGAAATTAGGACTTACAACTTTCCATTCGCCCATTTTCAAGAATAGGTTTTATTTAAGTGAATCCTATGGGCCAAATACCATATTTATAAAAGAGGTATGGTAAATTAATAAAGATATAAATAAATGAGAGGTATGGTAAATAAATAAAACATTTTTTATATTTACTCCATAAGTCACCTTATATACATGTAAGGGTGTAAACAAATAAAAATATAAGTAAAGTGGAGGTATGGTAAATAAAACGTCTTTTTATACTTACTCAAAAGGTATGGTAAATAAATAAAAATATAAATAAACTAGATGTATCGTAAATAAATAAAACCTCTTTTTATATTTAGTCCATAACCCTCGTTCTATTTATGAAGGCTCAAGAAAGAGGTTTTATTTAAGTGAATCGTATGGGCCAAATACCATATTTGTAAAAGAGGTATGGTAAATTAATAAAAATATAAATAAGCGAGAGGTATGGTAAACAAATAAAACATTTTTTTATATTTGCTCCATAAGTCACCTTATATTTACGAACACTCAAAAAATGGGTTATATTTAGGTGAAACCTATAGCCAAAATACTATGGGACAAATACCATGGACTAGATTGTTATTAATACCATGCAAAAAACCATTATTAACCCTAATATTAGAATTAATAAAAATAAAAATGGCACATGGTATTGACCCATGGTATTCACCAAAATGGCACATGGTATTGACCCATGGTATTCACCTGGAATGTAGCCTATTTAAATGGGGGAATTAAACCAGCATGTAGCCTATGCTAAGATTCACTAGGACTTTACAAAGTTTTATTATTTAGTGAAAGACTCGCCAGGATCTTACAAGATTTTATAATTGAGTAAAATATTCGCCATGCCTGGTGAGAGATTCGCCAAAAAATTATATATACATATTATATTATTGATAAAATCGCCTTCCATTTTTCCTATATACCATGGAGATTCGCCCATTTATTATATTTATAAATTTAGCGGGGGTTCTTAAAATTTTCCTTGGTTGATTGACTCAGGTGCATCCTTTCACTTCACTCGCCATAGAGAGTGGTTCTACGAGTATGAGAAATATGATGGTGGTGATGTCTTCTTAGGGGATGATAGGAAGGCTAGATTTAGATAGAGGAGGAATGACCTGTTATAGAGTTTTGTGAACCCAACATTTCGGACTACCAAGTGAGTCCATCATTAGGGGATGCGTCAATAGATATTCTCTAGATCTTAATGATGTATCCAAGAGCTATATATATATATATATATATATATATATATATATATATATATATATATAGGTTATTAAATAAAAGAAATAAGAAAATTGGTCGGCTCTTATCCTACTAGTTTTTTATTTATTTAAATAATTAATTAAATTATTTATTTATTTATTATTATTATTATTATTATATTTTTTTTAATAAGTATAATGGATAAATTTATTAATAAGTTAAAGGATAACTTAATTAATTAATTTTATTATTTATAGAATTAATTATTATGTTTATTAATTTTATTTTTATATAAAATTAATTATTTTAAATAATTGGTTTAATTGATTCATTAATTTGTTTAAATAATTAATTAATTTGTTTGATTAATAAAATTAATTATTTATTATTTATTAATATGTTTATTAACTTATTAAATTATTAATTTATTAATTTGATTAATTAATTCATTAATATATTTTACTAATTAACTAATTTGTTTGATTAGTTAGTTATAAGAATAGATTAATTAATTAATTTTATTATTTATTATTTGTTAATATGTCTATTAATTTAATTTTATGTATTTATTTCTTTGTTTAATTATTTATTTATTTGATTAATTTGTTTTATTTGATTAGTTAATTTAATTAATTAATTAATTAATTAATCCTTATAGATTTGGTGAGTTATTTTGCTATAATATTATCTATAATTTCTAGAGTTAATTTTTACTTGTTTAGATTTGAGTAATTACAACTATATGCATTTTATTAGTTATTTTTTAATGTTATCAAATGATTATATGTGAAGAAATCAATTACTAATTTATGTTTATGTTTGTTAATTGTTCTATTGTTTAAGGAGGATGTTACATAATTGATGTTTTTGTTAATTATTATATTGATTTTTTTTAAGGGAGGAGGGAATAGGTTATTTTAAGGGATAAGAGTTAATTATTTATTTTTTAAGGTTTCAAGTAAAGGTTTCCAGGTGTTGCTTAGTTTTAATCCATCGTCCTGGTTCAGGTTGTTCTTCCTTTTTTCTATTTCAATGGCTTCTTTCATTTTCCTTTTAAGATAGTGGTCTTCTTTTCTAACCAGTTTGACTTCTTCCATGCAGATGTAATGAGAGGACGTGTGAACATGTTCTGCTAAGCTGATTTAGAGGTCCTTTCTCTTCTTAAGTAGGTAGTGTGTTCTTCAATTATAATATTAAGAGACCTACTTGTTTCACCTATGTATTCCTTACCGCATGAGCAAGGAATCACATAAACACCTTTTGAAGTTTAGGGTTTATGGGATCCTTGACTGAGTTGAATAATTGTTTGATGGTGTTAGCAGGGGTGAATTCTACATTAATGTTATGTTTATTAAGAATTTTAGTGATTTTATCAGTGGTGCCTTTTATGTATGGAAGGGAGACCTTAGGAGTTGATAAATTTTGATTTTTAATATCATTGTTAATCTTGTTTAGGGATAGGTGCATGGCTTTCTTGATGGTAATTCTATTGTAGCCATTTAGTTCAAACACCTTGTGAAGATGGTTGAGTTCATCATTTAAATGGTCAGGATCAGATATTCTAGCCGCCCTAGTAGTTAAGGTCCTAATGATGCCAATCTTCTGTTTAGGGTGGTGATGGGAATTTGCATGTAGATATCTTTCTGTATGGGTTTTCTTTCTATAGACTTGGAAACCAAGAGACCTTTCTCTTTTAGTTAGAAGGATATCAAGAAAGGGAAGCTAGTTGTTATTTTCAATTTCAATAGTGAATTTTATATGGTTAGAGAGGTTATTTAAGTGATTGAGGAATAGGTCAAGTTTTTCTTTTCCATAACTCCACTTGGAAATTATGTCGTCTACAAACCTTTTCCATTCTTCAGGGGTGTATGGAAATGACCTAAGAGCCTTCTGTTCGAAGTGCTCCATAAAGATGTTGGCAATTATGGGGGATAAAGGAGAGCCCATAGCCACACCATGAGTTTATTCATAAATTTTACCTTTGAAACTGAAGTAAGAGGATCTCAAGCATAGCTCCAGAAGATCCACAGTTTCTTTATCAATGATGTTTCTCATGATCTCAATAGCTTCATCAATAAGAATCATGGTATAAATGGATACGATATCAAAGCTAACCATAAGATCTTTGTCTTTCATTTCTATGTTATTAATCCATTGGTCACGGAAAAGTAAAGTTGAAGTTGCAAGGTGGAAGGTTTAGAACACTTCCGAGTGTTCTACATATTCTTGCATTAGCCAGAAATCTGATTTTTGTAAACAAGCTGGATGATGCAGGTGTAAAAACAGTGTTCGAGAAGGATACCTGCAAGATGGTTCGAGGAGCACTCGTATTGATGCGGTGAGTTCGGACTGGAACTCTGTACAAGCTGCAAGGTAGCATTGTTGTTGATGGGTGCAACAGTTCTATGGTTCCTGAAAGTGGAGCAGAAAATCTAGTGGTCTCTAGAGAGAAGACCATGTTGTGGCATTAAAGGCTTGGAAATATTGGAGAGAAGGGCATTTGAATACTTCATGGTAAAGGTATGGTAGAAAGCTCTCTAGATTTTGATTTCAGTGAAAATTGTGTATATGGGAAGCAGAATTGGGCGAGTTTCCCCTCTAGTGGTAAGAGGGCAAAATAGATATTAGAGCTTGTGCACAGTGATGTGTTTGGACCTGTGAAGGTTCCATCACTGGGTAAGTCTATGTACTATGTATCATTTATAGGCGACTTCTCAAGGAATACATGGATATATTTCCTTAAGAAGAAATCTTAAGTCTTTGACGGGTTTAAATAATTTAAGGCTCTGGTGGAAAACTAGACAGAGAAGAAGATAAAGGTGCTGAGGACAGATAGTGGTGGAGAGTTTTGCAGTAAGGAATTTGAAGAATTCTGTAAGAAGTGTGGTATAGCACGGCAGAAGACTACTCCATATACACCTCAGCAAAATGGAGTTGCAGAAAGAATGAACAAGATGTTGATGGAAAGGGCAAGAAGCATGCTCAGTGGTGCCAGGTTAGGACAGGAATTCTGGGCAGAGGTGGTGGAGACAACATGTTACTTGGTCAATAGATCACCTTCATCAGCGTTAGAGGATAAGACTCCACAAGAGGTATGGACTGGTAAGAAACCCTCTCTTTCACATTTGAGGGTATTTGGATGTGATGCATATGTACATGTTCCAAAGGAGAAAAGAACCAAGTTGGATAGTAAATCTGAAAAGTGCATCTTTATTGGGTATAATGATGATTTAAAGAGTTATAAGCTTTGGAACCCAGTAACAAGGAAGGTTGTGTAGAGCTGAGATGTGGTGTAGAGAGAGCTGAAAGATGTTATTAAACATGATGTCCAACCAAAGGAACCTAAGAAGATAGAGTTTGAGCTAAAGGAGGAAGAATCAAACTCTACAACAGACGAGAAATCAGAAGATGAAGAGCCACAAACTCCAACTGTGAGAAGATCAGTTTGAGAAAGAAGGCAGCCAGAAATGTATAGTCCATCTGCTTTCTGTTCAAATTTTTCTTTGTTTGTTACTGATGATGATCCCAGAACTATGAAGGAAGCAGTGGATTCAGAGGATGGAAAACTCTAGAAAGAGGCCATGGTTGATGAAATGGCATCTTTGCACAAAAATGAGGCTTGGGATTTGGTGGAGTTGTCGATTGGAAGGAAAGCCATTGGCAGCAAATGGGTGTTCAAGAAGAAGAAAAATGCTGAAGGAAAGGTGGAGAAATACAAAGCTCGGTTGGTAGCAAAAGGTTATTCCCAGGTGCTGGGAATTGATTTTGGTGATATTTTGTCTCATGTTGCCAAGGTAACTTCTATTAGATTACTTTTATTTGTTGATGCTGCTTTTGATTTTGAGGTAGAACAGATGGATGTGAAGATAACATTTCTTCATGGGGATCTGGAAGAGGAAATCTACATGAAGCAACTGCTTGAGGGGAGGATTGTTGGGTATACGACCAAAGTCCCACATTGACTAGAAGTGGGGAGGATCATGGGTATATAAGGATGGACAAATATCTCCATTGGTATGAGACCTTTTGGGGTAAAGCCCAAAAACAAATCCATGAGGGCTTAGGCCCAAAGTGGACAATATCATACCATTGTGGAGATATGTGGTGTCCATATTCCTAACAAAAGATTGTTGGGTTGTGTTATATTCTTTCCACGACTAACCCACATAGTGAACCGGGGGGTTAGAGGGGGGGTGGAGCCCCCCCTTCGTTACGCCAATTGCGCAGCAGGGGGGTCATAGGGGGGGCCGGAAGCCCCCCCTTTCCGAGGGGTTTGAGGGGGGCGGGTAGCCCCCCTCTACGGGGTCCGGGGCAGTGCCCCAGGAATTTTTTTTTTTGGACCCTATATTAGGTTGGGCAAACCTACCTATGGTTTTCGATCCATGGTTTTGGACGCAATGGTTTTCGGTCCATGGTATTGGATGCTTTGGCATGTATAAATATGTATTATAACATTGAAAGGAATATAATAATGAAAAATCAAGCTGGTAGTCCCGGTTTTGGGATCCAGGGGAAAATCTCTGTGTATATGTGTTTTATGTGTTATGCTCTCGCATTGTTTATTTTTCTGTGATTCAGAATTCGTATGCAGGTAATTTTTGTACGGGGTTAAAACCTACATTTGGTATTAGAGCTATTTTGGCTTCAAGGGGATGCCTTTGTTGCTGAGGGGTTTTGCTCGGGCCTGTGGTAGACCCTGTTCAGTGGGAGATCTGCAGGATCGATTCTGGTGGTTAAAGAAGATGGCGAGCAGTGGAAAGATAGAGATCGAGAAGTTCAATGGTCAGAGTTTTGGGTTGTGGAAACTCAAGATGGAGGATCTGTTGGTGGTTAAAGATCAATGGATCGCGGTAGATCCAGGTACTAAACCAACGGGAGTGACCGATGAAGAATGGAAGAAGTTGGATCACAAGGCAAAGAGCACAATACGATTGTGTGTCTCAGATTTAGTATTGCTAAATGTATCAGGGGAAGCTACAGCAAAGGATTTGTGGGACAAGTTAGAGACTTTGTACCAATCTAAGTCTCTGGTGAATAAACTATTCCTGTGGAAAAAGATGTATAACCTGAGGATGAAAGATGGAGACTCGGTGACAGAGCATCTGAACGCATTTAATATTTTGTTAAGTCAGGTAGCGTCTGTTGATATTAAAATTTCAGATGAAGATAAGTGCATTAGTTTGTTGTGTTCTCTACCAGATTCATGGGATAGTTTGGTTATTGCAATAGGTAGCAATGCAACTACTTTGCAGTTTGATGAAATAGTCTCAGCCTTGCTGACGGAGGAGATGAGATGGAAAAATATAGAGAGCCAGAATGGTGATGCCTTGTCTGTACGAGGACGGTCCCAGAATAGAAACAAAAATAATTCATCGAGTGGGAGATCTAAATCTAGAGGGAGATCTAAATCTCTAGGAAAACCTGTAAAGGTGGTGTGATGGAAATGCAGAAAGGAAGGGCACTTCAAAAGGGACTGTAAATCTAAAGCTCCTGATAAAGGAAAGGGATCTGATGATGCTCTTTCTGCAGAGGCGAAAACCACCTCAGATGAAGGTGGGGATGTGTACTTGGCTTCTTCAAGTACACATGTAGATCATGAGGCATGGTTGATTGACTCAAGTGCATCCTTTCACTTCACTCCCCATAGAGAGTGGTTCTGCAAGTATCAGAAATACGATGGTGGTGATGTCTTCTTAGGAGATGATAGGAAGGCTAGAATCATTGGTCACGAAAAAGTAAAGTTGAATTTGCAAGGTGGAAGGGTTAGAACACTTCTGGGTGTTCTGCATATTCCTACATTGGCCAGAAATCTAATTTCTGTAAGCAAGTTGGATGATGTAGGTGTAAAAATGGTGTTCGAGAAGGATACCTGCAAGATGGTTCGGGGAGCACTGGTATTGATGTGGGGAGTCCAGACTGAAACTCTGTACAAGCTACAAGGTAGCACTGTTGTTGATGGGTGCAACAGTTCTGTGGTTCCTGAAAGTGGAGCTGAAAATCTAGTGGTCTCTGGAGAGAAGACCATGTTGTGGCATCAAAGGCTTGGACATATTGGAGAGAAGGGCCTTCGAATACTTCATGGTAAAGGTATGGTAGGAGGTATGAGTAATAACTCTCTGGATTTTGATTTCTGTGAAAATTGTGTATATGGGAAGCAGAATTGAGTGAGTTTCCCCTCTGGTGCTAAGAGGGCGAAACATATATTAGAGCTTGTGCACAGTGATGTGTTTGGACCTGTGAAAGTTCCATCACTAGGTAAGTCTATGTACTATGTATCATTTATAGATGACTTCTCAAGGAATACATGGATATATTTCCTTAAGAAGAAATATGAAGTCTTTGACCGGTTTAAAGAATTTAAGGCTCTGGTGGAAAATCAGACAGAGAAGAAGATAAAGGTGTTGAGGACAGATAATGGTGGAGAGTTTTGCAGCAAGGAATTTGAAGAATTCTGTAAGAAGTGTGCTATAGCATGGCAGAAGACTACTCCATATACACCTCAGCAAAATGGAGTCGTAGAAAGAATGAACAAGACGTTGATGGAAAGGGCAAGAAGCATGCTCAGTGGTGCTGGGTTAGGACAAGAATTCTGGGCAGAAGAGGTGGATACTGCATGTTACTTGGTCAACAGGTCACCTTCATCAGCATTGGAGGATAAGACTCCACAAGAAGTATGGACTGGTAAGAAACCCTCTCTTTCACATCTAAGGGTATTTGGATGTGATGCATATGTACATGTTCCAAAGGAGGAACAAACCAAGTTGGATAGTAAATTTGAAAAGTGCATCTTTATTGGGTATAAGGATGGTTTAAAGGGTTATAAGCTTTGGAACCCAGTCACACGGAAGGTTGTGTACAGCCGAGATGTGGTGTTCAGAGAGGTAAAATATGTTATTAAACATGAAGTCCAACCAAAGGAACCTGAGAAGATAGAGTTTGAGCTAAAGGAGGAAGAATCAGACTCTGCAGCAGAGGAGGAATTAGAAGATGGAGAGCCACAAACTCCGGCTGTGAGAAGATCAGTTCGAGAAAGAAGGCAGCCAGAAAGGTATAGTCCTTCTGCTTTCTATTCAAATTTTGCTTTGTCTATTACTAATGATGATCCCAGAACTATGAAGGAAGCAGTAGATTCAGAGGATGGAAAACTCTGGAAAGAGGCCATGGTTGATGAAATGGCATCTTTGCACAAAAATGAGGCTTGGGATCTGGTGGAGTTTCTGGCTGGAAGGAAACCCATTGGCAGCAAATGGGTGTTTAAAAAGAAGACAAATGCAGAAGGGAAGGTGGAGAAATACAAAGCTCGGTTGGTAGCAAAAGGTTATTCCCAAGTGCCGGGAATTGATTTTGGTGATATTTTTTCTCCTGTTGCCAAGGTAACTTCTATTAGGTTACTTTTATCTGTTGCTGCTGCTTTTGATTTTGAGGTAGAACAGATGGATGTGAAGACAGCATTTCTTCACGGGGATTTGGAAGAGGAAATCTACATGAAGCAACCTGAAGGCTTTACAGTGAAGGGTAAGAAAGAACTGGTATGCAAGTTAAAGAAGTCTCTGTATGGGTTAGAACAATCACCAAGGATGTGGTATCAGAAATTTGATACATTTATACGGGACTTGGCTTCACCAGAAGCAAAGCAGATCATTGTGTGTATTTTAAATTAATTGGTGACCATGTTATTTATCTGGTATTGTATGTGGATGATATGTTTCTGGTTGGAAATGACAAAGAAATTATCCAAGACTTGAAGACCCAATTGTCCTCCAAATTTGACATGAAAGATCTTGGTGCTGCAAACTATATTTTGGGCATGGAAATTAAAAGAGATCGGGCAAAGAGGAAGCTCTGGTTAAATGAGAGGAAGTATGTCGAGACAATACTACAGAGGTTTAATATACAGGATAGTAAATCAGTGAAGGTTCCTATTCCTGTAGGTGTGAGGTTATCTGCTGAATAGTGTCCCAAGACACGAGAAGAGGAAGAGGACATGTCTCGTGTTCCATATGCGAGTGCAGTCGGTAGCCTGATGTATGCAATGGTCTGTACTAGACCAGACATTGCACATGCAGTGGGAGTATTGAGCAAGTTTATGTCAAAACCAGGGAAGGAGCACTGGACAGTAGTGAAGCAGGTTTTCATGTATTTGCGTGGCACTAGTGATTATGGTTTGTGCTACCAAGGAAGACCAGGATTGGACAGAGTGTTGGATATTCGTGGCTTTGTTGATGCAGACTGGGTTGAATATCTGGATCAGAGAAGATCTACAAGTGGGTATGTGTTTAACCTATTTGGAGGTGCAGTCAGTTGGATGAGTAAGAAACAATCTGTAGTGGCACTATCAACTACAGAGGCAGAATACATGGCAGCCACTCATGCAAGCAAGGAAGCAGTTTGGTTGCATAGATTGTGTTCAAGTATGGGGTTAGTACAGGGAGCTATAAGAATAGACTGTGACAGCCAAAGTGCAATTTTCTTGCAAAGAACCCTACTTATCATTCAAAGACAAAGCACATTGATGTTCAGTATCACTTTGTGAGGGATATGATAGAAGACAAAAAGGTGTTTCTGGTAAAGGTGGACACTTTGAAGAATACTGCAGATGCATTGACAAAATCTGTGAGCTCTGAGAAGTTCTCTTGGTGTAGAGAAACAATGGGCATTTCAGGGCTGGAAAAGTGACTAAGCTCTCCTGTGGCCCCGTGTGGAAAGAAAACAACAAGTGGGAGATTGTTGGGTTGTGTTATATTCTTTCCACGCTAACCCACATAGTGAACGGGGGGATTAGATGGGGGGTGGAGCCCCCCCTTCGTTGCGCCGATTGCGTAGCAGGGGGGGCGATAGCCCCCCTTGTCTGGTGGGTTTGAGGGGGGCAGGTAGCCCCCCTCTACGGGGTTCAGAGCAACGCCCCTAGAAATTTTTTTTGGACCCTATATTAGGTTGGGCGAACCTACCTATGGTTTTCGGTCCATGGTTTTGGACGCGATGGTTTTCGGTCCATGGTATTGGATGCTTCGGCATGTATAAATATGTATTGTAACATTGAAAGGAATATAATAATGAAAAATCAAGCTGGTAGTCCCGGTTTTGGGATCCATGGGGAATCTCTGTGTATATGTGTTTTATGTGTTATGCTCTCACATTGTTTATTTTTCTGTGATTTAGAATTCGTATGCAGGTAATTTCTGTACGGGGTTAAAACCTACAGCAACCTGAAGGCTTTGCGATGAAGGGTAAGAAATAACTGGTATGCAAGTTAAAGAAGTCTCTATATGTTAAGTTATGGTACGTTCTATGCTTATAACAGTTTACTTCTTTTCCTTGTTATATTCCAAAGATTAGCAATCACACGTACATAAAGTAAAGTGTAGATAGAACATTAAATGATCGACAGAAAACAAGCCAAGACAAGAGACACAAGATGTGGCGGCTAGCCAGGGACAAACCCCACAATGTGTGGGGAAACCCTTTGATCAAATCTTCTTTTATCTTCAATAATTTAGCAGAGAGAAATAGTACAATAAATATAATTCATATCAGCAGTAGCAAACCCTATATCAATAGCATCAGCATTAGCATCTTCATTATCAAACTATGGCAGAGGATATCTTGCAAACTATTCGTCAGATTGACTTCATTCCACACCAAAAGTTGCGGCTTTTAGAGGAGGTTCAAATGAACCTACAGTGCAGTTTCACAGAGGAGATATTCTAGGCCACGTAGGTCAATCTTTACTTCTGCAGTTGCAGCTTCAGTTTTAGCAGTTTCCGGCTTCAAACTAGGGCAGTCGATATCTTGCAAACCGTTCATCGGATTGACTTCATTCCACCACCAAAAGTTGTAGATTTCAAAGGAGGTTCAGATGAACCTACAACGCAATTCCAAATAGGAGATCTTCTAGGCCACACAAGTCAATCTTTACTTCTGCAGTTGCAGCTTCAGTTTCAGCAGTTTCCGGCTTCAAACTAGGGCAGTCGATATCTTACAAACCGTTCATCGGATTGACTTCATTCCACCACCAAAAGTTGCGGCTTTCAAAGGAGGTTCAGATGAACCTACAGCGCAGCAAAGAGGAGATATTTTAGGCCACGCAGGTCAATCTTTACTTCTGCAGTTGCAGCTTCAGTTTTAGCAGTTTCTAGCTTCACATGTGTGAGAGAGAGACCCATTTCAGCGCAGTAGAGAAGAGACTCATTTCTGCGTAGTAGAGAGAGAGATGTGATGAGATGAGTGAGTCCAAATGAGGAAAAGTCCTCTTATATTTATACACAAAGTTGGTGGGTGAATAGATGCGACTGATGGGCTTCTGAGCCTACATGAGTTGTAGGTCGGCTTGATAATAATTCCATAATCAAAATAAATTCATCTCCATGAATACTTATCGGAATCGGATGATCTTTATATCAATCCTACACTTCCCAACGAGAGGAATCTAATAAAAATATTATCAGCCATGAATAAGATGACCCACATGAAGTTTTGCCCTGGTTGCCAATTTTAACACTCCCTCTCAACCATGGAGAACTTCATCTGCAATTTGTCTATCGGTCATTACTATTCATCCATCAAATGCACTGCCCTATACAGCCTGACCCTTGCCCCGCTCTGCTCTATTCTGCCTGTTCTGCTTTGTCTTGTTCTGTCCTGCATTGATCTATACTGTTTTGCTCTGTTTTGCTCTGCTCTTGCATTGTTCTGTTCTTCTCTGCTTTTGTCCGAATTATGAAGAAGAAGAAATGATCGAGGATGTATCATACTGACTCAAAGTCAGTCTCAGAGTATGTACCACTAGTCCCAGACCAGTCTCAACCAACCCGAAGTCAGCGTCATAGTGAGTACAACTCCACTGGTCCTAGACCAGTATCATCCTCCACTGACTCAAAGTCAGTCTCAGAGTGCGTACCACTGGTCCCAGACCAGTCTCAGCCGACCCGAAGTCAGCTTCATAGTAAGTACCACTCCTACCACTGGTCCCAGACTGGTATCGTAGTCTCAGAGAGTGTACCATTGGTCCCAGACCAGTCTCAACCGACCCGAAGTCAGCGTCATAGTATGTACCACTCTCACTGGTCCTAGACCAGTACTGTATTAACACGAAGTCAGTATCGGAGTATGTACTACTGTTCCCAGACCAGTCTCAACCAACCCGAAGTCAGCGTCATAGTATGGTACAACTCCTACCACTGGTCCCAGACCAGTCTCAACTGACCTGAAGTCAGCGTCATAGTATGTACCACTCTCACTGGTCCCAGACCAGTACTGCACTAACACGAAGTCAGTCTCGGGTTATGTACCACTGGTCCCAGACCAGTCTCAACCGACCCGAAGTCAGTGTCATAGTATGGTACAACTCCTACCACTGGTCCCAGACCAGTATCGCAGTCTCATAGAATGTACCACTGGTCCCAGACCAGTCTCAACCGACCCGAAGTCAGCGTCATAGTATGTACCACTCTCACTGGTCCCAGACCGGTACTGCACTGACACGAAGTCAGTCTCAGAGTATGTACCACTGGTCCCGGACCAGTCCCAATCGACCCGAAGTCAGTGTCATAGTATGGTACAACTCCTACCACTAGTCCCAGACCAGTATCATTGATCCCATATCAATGGAGGTCATCCTAGCGTAGGGAGTACGGTAGATACAACGATGCGTCCATCGGTACTACTATGGTCCCTAACTTCATTTCCCTGCTCATTGATCAAATGAGAAGTACTTCCCGTGAGTCTCAGACTGCATGGGTAGGATGCCTGAACAGGAGAACTAATCAATCTTGTCCTCATAGGAGAACACATCAATCCTGCTACAATTGCCATGGAGAACACATCAATCCAAGCTTCCATGGAGAACACATTAATCCAGGCCTCACAGGAGAACTAATCATCCTGCTACACAGGAGAGTGAATCGTCCTATTCCACAAGAGAGCGAATCATCTTGTCCCACAAGAGAGCGAATCATCTTGTTCCAGTGTGTACCACCAGGGGAGGGTGAGTCACCCTATGGTCATATGTTGCTCCAGTAGGAAACGCAAGCCCTCAGAGCTCCCAGAGCTCAATGTATGCAACATGCAGGACCCTTGTACAAGGGTTTCTTGCCGACTCCAAGTCGTTTGGGAAAATCACGGATTAGATCTTTCCTAGGGGCTTTGACAAGGTGTATCAACCTGTACATCATCTTAATGTGATGGAGCTTCCTTGCTCATCGACTTACCATATCCTAGATGATGTCTATCTATTGGAGCAATTGACGAATATGGGATTCCTCAATAATCGAATCCCACCTCTAGTTGTTACAGAGAATCACAATGGTATCCAATGTAAATCCAAACAGCTCACCGAAGAGCTTTCTCAACTAGACTGCCTCACACGAGGTTATGCTAGCAACAATATATCCTGCTTCGATGGTGCTCAAAGCCACCGACTTCTGCTTCCTGCTCATCCAGGATACCGAAGCAGATCCCAAGGTGAAACAGTACCCGGAAATGCTCTTACGTTCCACCACACTGCCTGCCCAATCAACATCAGTATATCCAAGTAGTCTCACATCTCTGACAGTGTATCTTAATCCATGAGAGATTATGTCCTTAAGACATTTCAAAAGATTCCTGGCATCAATCCAGTGAGGCTCAACCTAATATGAGCTCACAATGCTAACTGCAAAACATATGTTCGGACGGAGGTTCACCAAGAACATCAATGCGAATGAGTTTTTGAAACTCAAAGGCATTTCCCAAGTCTGGTCCGACATCACTACCATATAAATTCTAAAAGTTAAGATCCTCGAGGTAGTCACAAGCTTGCAGTCCATCATACCGAATCATTCCAATATATTTACCACATATTTTCCTTGAGATAGGAAAATTTCCCTTGGCTTCTGTCACACTTCAAGTCCTTGGTCCTTCATTTCAAATTCAGAAGCCATCTCCCTCTTACATTTGTGAATGAGAGGGTTTGCACCTATTAGAAAGAGGTCATCCACATACAACACCAGTATGAGAGGCTTGTCATCTTCAACCTTAAAGTAAAGGTTAGGATCAGCTTCACTCCTAGTGAATCCCAGCTTCATCAAGTAGCTATCGATCCTCTCATACCATGCTCGGGGTGCTTGCTTCAACCCATAGAGAGCCTTCTTCAACCTGCATACATGAGATTTTCAATCATAAATCTCAAATCCTTCAGGTTGCTCCACATAGACCTCTTCTTTGATAGAACCATGCAAGAACACGGTCTTAACATCCATCTGATGTAGGTTCCATCCTTGTGAAGCCACAAGGGCTATGATTAAGCAGATGGTCGTATATCTGGCAACAAGTGCAAATATCATAGTTTATACCTCCCTTATGGGATAAACCACTAGCAAAAAAATGAACCTTATACTTTTCCATACTTCCATTTGCAGCATGCTTTATCTTGTAAAGACATTTTGAAGTAACAATTGTCTTGTCCAGGGTCTGGGAACTACTTCCCAGACATCATTCTCCATACTAGACTCATATTCTATGGTCATAGCATCCTTCCATAGTTAATGCTTGATGACATCTGAGAATGATGAAGGTTCATTTTGTATGATCGTGCTCATGATGGTCAGGTATCCCTGATACCTATTAAGTTTCTTACTTTGATGGAAGGTTCCTCAGGGTGCAGCATGTCCTTCAGCATCATCAAGTGTCCCCCTAAGCCATGAAGGCCTCTTTCTAGAAGAGGAAGGCTCATGTGGATGAGGATCAATCAGATCCATGGGTTCTTCTACATCAGGCATTGATTCATCATCCTTTTCTTTCGGTTCCCTGGTGTCGACTTCTTGAGAGCTACTCAAAGTCAGTAGATTGTCCACCTTGCTGAGAGCCATATCTTTGTCAAAGGTGGCATCATCACTAATCACGACTTCCCTTTGACCGGTGGTGAAAATTTCTTCAGGAGTTTAGGAACCCAATGCTTGATGAGGGCATCGATTTTGTACATATACGGCGGTGATTGTAGTTTCAGCCCATAGAAACTTTGGAAGTCTTTGATCATGTAGCATGGCTTGAATAGCTTCCATCATCGTGTGATTCTTCCTTCCCACCACACCAATCTGCTCAGGAGTATGTGGTGTAGTAGTCTCCCTCTTAATGCCAACCTTAGGCATCCTGAGTAAACCAATGTAATATATCAGAGGTCTTTCTTTGGCTTGAGGGGAATGGTCCCCTTTTGAGCTTTCCTTTGGCACATCCCGGACATACACCTTCTTTCTCTACTTGGAATTCAGGCATCCCTGTTACCATTTGTCTTACATCGGGTAGAGCTTTGTAATGAAGGTGGGAAAACCTCTGATGCCAAAGTTCGGACTAAAGAGTTGTGTCACAAGACATGACACCTAGCGGACTTCCATCGACCTGATATAATGAATCAACACTAAACCCAAGAGTAAAGGCATATTTAACATTATTTTTCCATATACATACCTTTCCATTGCTGAAGGTTACCTTGTAGCCTCTGTCTTCCATTTTCGAGATGGACACTAGGTTCTTTTTGAGGTCAAGTTCATTGAATACATCCTAGATTTTCTAGCCTTCTTGAATGGTTGTCCTCTTCCTCGATCCCCAGCTCTCCTCTTACCTTTTCTATTGAATTTGTCATTCCTTTGATTTGCTATCAGAGGGATTTTGATCATCATCTCGGTGTGAGTCCTTTCTATCAGGGCACTCCCTTGCATAGTGACCTACTTTATCGCAAATGTAACATCGTCCTTTTCTTCCACCCTTAGGTCTAGCCTTTCCTTTTGATTTAGTCCCGGAATTATTTCTTTTCTTAGCATGAGAAGAAAAGGCAGCAGGAGGACCTTTAGGCATGGGCATTTCTTGCTCTTCTTCCCTTGTTTCTTCTTGAATGCATCTAGCCATTAATTCCTCGAAACTAGGAACTACATTATAGTTCAGAAGAGTAGTCCTAAACATGTACCATTTGGATGGTAATCCTCCAAGAGTCGTGAGTGCCATTTCCCAGTCTATCGTAGATTTCCTTGGAGGTGTCCAGTTCAGAGATGTAGGCCACCAAGTTCTTGTCGATAGAGTCCTGGATGATCTTCTATTGTTTTGACTTCTCCATTTTTTCATTTGTTCCAGGCAACAGCGGATGCAATTGATGGAGGCTCAACAATATTGCCTCTCACATGATCCAACACTCCTTGATTCTTAAGGGTTAGATCGATAGGCATATTACATCTGTGATATTCAGCTTTCTCACGGAGCTTGTCTTCATCAGGAAAGAGTGTTGAGGACCCCATAGTTCTTTTAGGATAGCCTTGCCAATATTCTCTTCGATGATTGCTCTTGCTCTTGCTCAGGCTTTGTCTTCACCTCAGCTCTGATACCATGTTAAGTTATGGTATGTTCTATGCTTATAACAGTTTACTTCTTTTCCTTATTATATTCCAAATATTAGCAATCACACGTACATAAAGTAAAGTGTAGATAGAACATTAAACGATCGACAGAAAACAAGCCAAGACAAGAGACACAAGATGTGGCGGCTAGCGAGGGACAAACCCCACAATGTGTGGGGAAACCCTTTGATCAAATCTTCTTTTATCTTCAATAATTTAGCAGAGAGAAATAGTACAATAAATCTGATTCATATCAGCAGTAGCAAACCCTAGATCAATAGCATCAGCATTAGCGGCTTCATTATCAAACTAGGGCAGACGATATCTTGCAAACCGTTCGTTGGATTGACTTCATTCCACCACCAAAATTTGCGGCTTTCAGAGGAGGTTCAGATGAACCACAATTTAGTTCCAAAGAGGAGATATTCTAGGCCACGTAGGTCAATCTTTACTTCTGCAGTTGTAGCTTTAGTTTCAGTAGTTTTCGGCTTCAAACTAGGGCAGTCGATATCTTGCAAACCGTTCATCGGATTGACTTCATTCCACCACCAAAAGTTGCGGCTTTCAGAGGAGGTTCAGATGAACCTACAACACAGTTCCAAAGAGGAGATATTCTAGGCCATGCAAGTCAATCTTTACTTCTGCAGTTTCAGCAGTTTCCGGCTTCAAACTAGGGCAGTCGATATCTTGCAAACCGTTCATCAGATTGACTTCATTCCAGCACCAAAAGTTGCGGCTTTCAGAGGAGGTTCATATACACCTACAGATTAGTTCCAAAGAGGAGATATTCTAGGCCACATAAGTAAATCTTTACTTCTGCAGTTGCAGCTTCAGTTTTAGCAGTTTCTGGCTTCACATGTGTGAGAGAGAGACCCATTTCAGCGCAGTCGAGAAGAGACTCATTTCTGCGTAGTAGAGAGAGAGAGAGAGATGTGATGAGATGAGTGAGTCCAAATGAGGAAAAGTACTCTTATATTTATACACAATGTTGGTGGGTGAATAGATGTGACTGATGGGCTTCTAAGCCTACATGAGTTGTAGGTCAGCTTGATAATAATTCCATAATTAAAATAAATTCATATCTCCATGAATACTTATCGGAATCGGATGATCTTTATATCAATCCTACACCTCTCGCCGAGAGGAATATAATAAAAATATTATCAGCCATGAATAAGATGACCCACATGAAGTTTTGCCCTGGTTGCCAATTTTAACACTATATGGGTTAAAACAGTCACTAAGGATGTGGTATCAGAAATTTGATACATTTATACGGGGACTTGGCTTCACCAGAAGCAAAGCAGATCACTGTGTGTATTTTAAATTAATTGGTGACCGTGTTATTTATCTGGTATTGTATGTGGATGATATGTTTCTGGTTGGAAATGACAAAGAAATTATCCAGGACTTGAAGACCCAATTGTCCTCCAAATTCGACATGAAAGATCTTGGTGCTGCAAACTATATTTTGGGCATGGAAATTAAAAGAGATTGGGCAAAGAGGAAGCTTTGGTTAAACGAGAGGAAGTATGTCGAGACAATACTACAGAGGTTTAATATACAGGATAGTAAATCGGTGAAGGTTCCTATTCCTGTAGGTGTGAGGTTATCTGCTGAACAGTGTCCCAAGACACAAGAAGAGGAAGAGGACATGTCCTGTGTTCCATATGCAAGTGCAGTCGGTAGCCTGATGTATGCAATGGTTTGTACTAAACCAAACATTGCACATGTAGTGGGAATGTTGAGCAGGTTTATGTCAAAACTAGGGAAGGAGCACTGGACAACAGTGAAGCAGGTTTTCAGGTATTTGCGTGGCACTAGTGATTATGGTTTTTACTACTAAGGAAGACCAGGATTGGACAGAATGTTGGATATTCATGGCTTTAGTTATGCAGGCTAGGTAGGAGATCTGGATCAGAGAAGATCTACAAGTGGGTATGTGTTTAACCTATTTGGAGGTGTAGTCAGTTGGATGAGTAAGAAACAATCTGTAGTGGCACTATCAACTACAGAGGTAGAATACATGGAAGCCACTCATGCAAGAAAGGAAGCAGTTTGGTTGCAGAGATTGTGTTCAATTATGGAGTTAGTACAGGAAGCTATAAGGATAGACTGTGATAGCCAAAGTGCAATTTTCTTGGCAAAGAACCCTACATATAATTCAAAGACAAAGCACATTGATGTTCAGTATCATTTTGTGAGGGATATGATAGAAGACAAAAAGGTGTTGCTGGTAAATGTGGACACTTTGAAGAATACTGCAGATGCATTGACCAAATTTGTGAGCTCTGAGAAGTTCTCTTAGTGTAGAGAGAAAATGGGCGTTTCAGGGCTGGAAAAATGACTAAACTCTCTTGTTGCCCCCTGTGGAAAGAAAACAACAAGTGGGAGAATGGTGGGTTGTGTTATATTCTTTCCACAACTAGCCCACATAGTTAACTGGGGATTAGAGGGGGAGGGTCACATGGGGTTTGAGGTGTACCCATAACCCCACTTTATGGGGTCCAGGGCAGCGCCCTGGAAAATTTTGGTTTTGGACCCTATGTTAGGTTGGGCAGACCCACCTATGGTTTTATGCATGATTTTCACATGTGTCTTTTTGGACGCGATGGTTTTCGGTCCATGGTTTTAGATGTGATGGTTTTCTGTCCATGGTATTGGATGCTTCGGCATGTATAAATATGTATTGTAACATTGAAAGGAACATAATGAAAAATCAAGCTGGTAGTCCTAGTTTTGGAATCCAGGGGAAACTCTCTATGTATATGTGTTTTATGTGTTATGCTCTCGCATTGTTTATTTTCTGTGTTTTAGAATTTGTATGCTGGTAATTTATGTATGGGGTTACATAGAAGAGGGTTAAGAGGAGAAGGCTAGCGGCATTTAATGCCAAAATATTTGAAGATCTGCTACCAGAATAGCATTAATGATCGAATTTTGGGGGAATGGTAGGATTTGAATTCAAAAACCCCTATAAATTATGTGTGCTGGTCCAACAAAGAAAACTTTTCACACTGAGAGTTTTTGAGTTGTGTTGTCTATTGCTTATGAACCACTCTTTCTTTGAGGATTTGGTTGTGAGCCCTGCATTTTCCAATTTACCATAATTGAATCAGAAGTTCATCCTTGAAACCATGTTAGGACAAAGACCTACTGAGACTGTGAGCACTGAGGGAGATGTCGTGTCTGAAGGAGATGCTCCAGAGGTAGTGAGTATGGAAGATCTGGCTCCTATGCCTACGATGCCAAGGTTTCCTAGGCCAAAGCCTACCTCTGTTAGAGAAACTCAGAAGCCAATGAAGGATAAGTAGAACAAGCCAGTGCGGGTGTGCGAGTCACCCTAAAAACACTCTACGACTCAAAAGCAGAAGAAAGACAAGCAGCCTGAGAGGGTTTTCGATTTGGAAGCCGAGGACGGATAGGGCATTGAGGATATTGGCGTTGAGGGAGTGGAGCTCCTTACCAAGTTGCCTGAATATATACCTCCGCACAAGGGAAAGGCAAAGGTTACCAAGGACCCTCACTCAAACAAATTTGTTATTTCTATGCCCCTGCGGCCGAAGCAGGTCCCCTTTGAAGGTCCATGCCTTGCACAGATCCCCTTGTTGAAGATGGAAGATTGGGACTTAGAAGACAATGAGCGGTTCCCTCACCTGACGACAACGAATTACATGAAGCGTGTCTATTACCTGGACTCAGGTGTCACCAATCTAGAAATGATGGAATGGATCTGTGGAGTGGAGAATTCTGGGTTGTTGAACCTATTGTGGGTGTTCCACTATCACCACCCCACTATCAACACAACCTGTGTGCGCTAGTTTCTTACTCTAGTACATGATGGATGCTTATGGCTAGGAGGGCCTATACCCATCACTGACATGCTCATCCATAAGATCGCACACCTTCCACATGAGGCTTTTAATCCGGCCAAGGAGTTTGGCGGAAAGGCAGGCGAAAAAGATTTTGCAGGAAAGGTAATGATGAAGTGTCGTGCAGACGAAGTTCTGGCGCTCGTGCTCCCTTTAGCTACATAATGCATGAAGGGTGTATAGTTTAACTGGTTAAGGTACCTATGCAGTGAATTCCTCACGAATTGTTGCAAGGTCCAAGATGAGACCAAACCATTCCACTATGCGTGGTTGTTGCTCTCCATCGTGTTGGTCAAATGGGAACTGCTGTAGGATAGCTAGTTTCCTCTGTTGAAGGAAGGATTGCCAGAGGCCACAGAGTTTTCCTCCCTATGGGCCACGAAGCACCCTACGTGAGTCACCAAAACAAAGATATCCTGGGTTCTGATGGAATCCATCCTCCACATGGCCATCAACCAACACCCAAGGTTGTCCCCAACCTTGTACGAGATGTTGTTAGCATATTCCGCATTCAAAGATGACTTCCATCACGTCTACATTTAGGCATGGAAGGACCCACAACAGAAATGGTACAATTTACCATACTTGGTCACAGATCAGGACATAGAGGAGGTCATCAAGTGATGGCTAGTAGAATGGCTCCCCTCATCAAATTTAGAAGGGCACGGGAAACTTGACTGAAAAGAAAAGGAAGGATCCATCAAAGTAGGTTGCACAAAAGTTAGCCGCATAGTAGAAGAAGGAAGCTGCAAAGAAGGCTTGAATGGAGAAGGAGCACACTGCTAAGGAAGAGATTGAGCAAGAGCAATGCGAATCATAGAGAAGCAGTAAATCCCCTTTGCCCGCAACAGAGGAGGAAGAACAATCTAAACAAGGTGGCAAAGGAGATGAGGGGCAGAGCACCCCGTTTCAACTGAAGAAGCATGAACATGAGTAGTGGGAAGGTCCTCGCAAAAAGAAAAAAAAAATCAGACAAGGGGCAAAGTTATCCCATGGTACTCACAAAGGCAACAAAATCCGGGACAACACCACTGAAGTGCTACAACAGTTCGAGCAGCAGTATATGCAGACGTTAGGGAGTGTCTATAAGGATCTGTGCGAGTTGCAGATCCAGGCGGGCGCAGAACAAGCAAGTGCAGCATAAGCGAGCCTTGCACTGGGAACAAGTCAGGCTACAGAATTGGTAAGAACCCTTGACCTTCACATGGTTGCTCTACCAGAAGGGTCCCTATGTGCAGAATCAGCCAATGACTGAATCATCTTAAGTACCTGTTGGTTACTTGAATTGTTTATTGATTAAACAGTCAGAGTACCACATTAATTTGTCAACCCGGGAAAGTCCTTTTATTTCAAAGGTGACCTCGTACTGTATGTACTTAATTCTAAAAGCATTAAAAGCTGTAGTATACACAATTCTATCTTCTTTCAACTCCTTACTCTATGTTATAGTAGTTAAAATATATTGCAGAGATGAAATACAAGCATTTAACTAATAATACAAATCTGCAAAGAAAAATAATGGCTGCTCTGTTAGCAGAGGATCAGGACCCTATCCTCAGGGTAAGGATGTTCAGCACCTGCCCCTGTAACCAAATTGCCAACACACACTGCAATTTCTAATCACCGGTGAAGTATTAACAAAACAGAGTATCAGCAAAAGGAAATTATCAGAGGTAGTGCTACAGAATCCAAACAGAGTATCAGCAAAAGAGATAATGCTACAGAATTCAAACACACTCACACACTAACAGAAAATAAATGGGTGAATCTTGTGAAGAAGGTGGGCCCTGTCCCTCTCACAAGATTCCCCAGAACACAGACGCTGGATTAGATGCTCAGAACAACCTTTTATTCATCTGCCAAAATGTCCAGTTACAATGAAGATTCAGACTTGCTTTTGTTTTTCAAAGAGGAGACATCTATTACAATAGACTGTCATGGTTCATTCAGTTTAACCTTTTTGTCAAAAATAAGAAATCCATCCTTGTTACAGGATGCCGTTACAACAATGTGACGGTGTATTCTTTCCTGGGTCTCTTACTGTTACACAGCTGGTAAACAATCCTCAACCGTCTTCTTGGAATCCTCGTACTATCCTTTGCCGCTTCACCATTGTTGTTGATTTAGTAAACTCATGTTGTTCCTAGTGTTTCGGCAACTGTGGCTGTGTTTTACCCTTTCTGGACAGTTGCTGATCGTGCTGTATCAGCATGGAACTCTGCCGATCTTCTGATAGTTGTTGTTTGTTATTTCCGGTATTCCAGTTGTTGCAAAATAATGTTTTCCCTGCTTTAGATAGTTGCTGTTGCTGGTGTTGCAGCAACTGTGTAGTTGTTGTTTCTGGTGTTGCAGCAACTACGAACTATAATTTCTGCAGACTTTAGACAGTTCAACGGTTACTTAGCAACTTGGTTAACTTCTCCAAAGACTAATTATAAAGATAACATGAATATGTAATGAATGATTAAACATATAGTAATGAGGAGAGTTGCTTCATACCTTGGAATGATTAGGTCATTATATAATCAAAAGCTTCAACTTATGGACTGAAGAGGGTAATATTATAGCAAAAATACAAGGTCAAAAGTGGTTAATTTGGAGTCCTAACATCCCCCCCAACTGAAAGGGTTGCATGTCCTCATGCAATGCTTACTCTGAATCTCAGTTGGAGTACTGGGATGAACAGTGTAAATTACTGACACAGTAGCTATGGAAAGTGTTATCAAACCTGTCTCTGAACCCACAGACACTCTCTAGTTGCCTCCATGCTGCCACCTCTTCCTTTTTGGATGATCCAAACTGACCCTTGTATTGCTGACCAGATAACCATAAGAGGGGAAATTTAAATCTGTAGCCAATCCATTTCTCAGCATATTGTTCCATACATCTAACATAATAAGGTACCCTTGAAATTGCTGCCTTTATATTAGGGGGATTGTAGGGATGATACTCCTGTCTTTCCTTGGGACAGTTTTCCCAGAATAGGTTGTTGGCTTTAATAGCCAAAGGTGCCTTTGTTTTCACATAGTGTTGGCAGTCTTGCAAGACCACTGCTTGTAATTGCCTAATGTGATCAGTCATTCCAGGTTCACTTAACATTCTTTGGTGCTGTGCAATGAAAGTAGCTGCATTTTGGGGTTTAGCCCTAATCTAAAGGAGGCAGTTCTGTTCATTGTGTTGTGCTGAGATGAAAGCGTTTTGCCAAGTGAGTTGGTTGGCTAGAAAGGAAATGAAAGCTCTCAGTTGTATGTCACCAACAAGAGGGAGTATATTCATTTTTCTATCTTCAGACATAACTTCGTTGTGGAGATAAATCTCACACAACAAATTCTGATCATTCTTGGGTGCTTCTGCAAAGGTTTCAATAAATTGTTTTGATGTAATCACCTGATGAGGTCTGCCATCTCTAACTGCCTTTATCTGTAAGAATGTTAGTCGTTCCCACAAAAATGCTGCATAGTTGAAGGAAGGTTTTCTTGTAGCAAGTATTCTTTGAACCAAATCAAAGATCTGAGACAGTCTGGCTTTTAGTTCCTTAATTTCTTTGTACTGAGCTCTAGACTGCTCAAGTGCTTCCCAATTCTTATATGCATAATTGAACCAGATTCCCTTTTGCTGTTGGAATGCTTTCCCTTGTGACAGCTCATATTCTTTCCACCATATTCCCTTTAATTCCTGAAAACTAGTGGTCTCTATGCATGCATCACTAACAGAGGGAGATTCAGTTTATGTAAAGGCATCAACAAGAATTTTCTGTTCTGTGATAATTGGAGTAGGCCGGGGTGGTTCGATGTCTTCTTCTCCATTTTCTGCTGATTCCTGTGTAACAGCCAATGCTTCTTCTTCTTGATCCATAACAGTTAGGGTATGCCGGGGTGATTTTATGTCTTCTTCTCCATTTCCTGCTGATTCCTGTGTAACAGCCAATGCTTCTTCTTTTTCTTGTTCTGTAATTTTTGGGGAGCCTGCTGGTTCTTGTGTTACAACAAGTTCTTCTTCTTCTTTCTTTACACTTTTTGGAGATCCTGTTGGTTCTTGTGTTACAGCAGGTTGCTCTGTTTCCACCTGCACTGTTTTTGGAGAGCCTACTGGTTCTTGTGTTGCAACAGGTTGCTCTGTTTCCTCCTACACAGTTTTTGGAGAGCCTGCTGGTTCTTGTGTTGTAGCAGGTTGCTCTGTTTCCTCCTGCACAATTTTTGGAGAGCCTGCTGGTTCTTGTGTTGCAGCAGGTTGCTCTATATCAGCAGAGGGTTGTGGTGGTTCTGTTTTTGCTTCTGCCGTTTGTGTAACAGCAGGTTCTTTTATTTCAACTACAACAACAGAAGGTTCTGGAATGACTCCAGTCACTGGTACTGCAACTATCTTGTATCTTGCTTGAGTGTAGAGCTCACCACACTCGGCGCACATATACTCACTCTCTTTACTCTTCTCCGCTGCAGATGCTACCTGTGCTAAAATGTGCAGGTTGCTCTCATTTTGATAAGCTTCTTTGACCCTTATTATTTCCTCCTGATAGTCCTGAATTTGGGATTTTAGAAATTCAATTTCTTCTTGCAGGGCAGATATGGTAGGCTGAGCTTGTGGAACTGCAGGTTCCAGTGGAGGCAGAGGTTGTGTTTCAGCATTCATTTGAACGTTTATACCCCCAACAGGTGGTTCTTGTGTGTCACCTAGTGGGGTAGTGGCTGTTTCTTGTGTTGCAGCCACTTGGCCAATATTACCTTGGGTGTCGGCAGCTGATTCTTGTGTTACAGCTGCCTCAAAAGATAATGTCACGAAATTGTGAACACTCTGCATCTCAGCCCCAGAGGGTGAGGAAGGAGATTTTTCAGGGCTGGTGGGAGTACGGGTCCTTAACATGATGGGTGGAGAGCTAGGGAAAGTGGGGCTAGGGGATTTAGCTGTTACAGATGACCGAGTCCTTTTCTTGGGTAGAGAAGCAGGGAATTCAGATATTTTTCTTTTTCGGCTAGCTTTCTTTAAAATAGGTGTAGTGGCGGAAATAGCAGCTGCCTTGACCGAAGCCCTAGTTCTTCTTCTTTTCGGTGGGGTTTCATTTTTCTGCTGCTTCTTTCATTTGAGAAGGGTAATAGGGATGTTATCATCAGATTCGTCGGTAGAAATACCAAGTATGGGAGTGGATGGGTCGGTTTTATTGGGGGATGGGGTTGTTTGCATGGGTATTTCTACTGTTGATTGTACATTTTCAGCAACTTGTGGGGGAGTTTTTTCAGTTTGCTGGGGAATTTCTTGGGGTATTTTCTCTGAAGTATCCTCTGTTTGCTGAGGAATTTCTTCATCCTGCTGAGGTATGTCCTCAACTTGATGAGGGATTTCCTCTTCCTGATGAGGAATTTCCTGCTCTGGCTGAGGGATTTCCTCCTCTTGGTGGGGATTAATGAGGGGAGGGGGGTTATTTAAGGCAAGGCCTTTATTTATCAATAATTGAGCTAGACGATGGTGTTTTAAGGAATGGAGCGGATGCTTTGCGTTGACAGTATAACGTGACATATTTTTAAGACATCCCAATAGATAGTATGGCATATTTATCAACTGACCATGCCTCAAGTGATTCAACAAGACGAAATCGTGCTGGTAAATTACCTGGTACCGGCCTTCGCACGTCAGGTATTGCTTTACAAACTCAGCAACTTTCGGCCATGGTTGAGGTAGTGATTGAAGTGCTACGCCTCTGCCCTTGGGTTCCACCTACTCACCTGGTTGAAGAAAATCCTGTTGCGCGTTGAGGATCAGGTGCTTCCTACTGAACCAGCGCGTGCCATTAGCTGGTAGCCCAGTAGCTTGGGCTATGACTTCCTCTGTGACTGGAATTTGTACTCCCTGAACGACGGAAAACCCCTCTGTTAAATTGCATGCAAACTCAAGGACTTGCTGTGCGTCGAAATCTGGAAGTCTCCTAAAATAATCTAGCCATCCTGCTTGCAGGAAGATTTGGTAGGCCTCGGGATAGAGCTCAAGAAGTGCTGTTGTGCCAGGTTCGTATGTGATGAGATTTCCTCCCATAGCTGCTGTTTCAGTGAGAATTCTCAGTACAGAGCCGAGTTTCCGAGTTCAGTCCAGAGTAAACCGTTGCAAATGGTAACATGACACGATGAGGTGACTTTTACATATTACCGGGAGAGTTAAGGGCGGTGGCAGTTGGCGTGCTATCCAATTATGACAGTGCTTTGGTAATCCCCCCCCCCAAAAGCTACGACTAAGTGATATGATTGGAAGTACGATTATTCGGTAGTCCTATCAATGTCTCCACATTAACTATTTATTTAATATCCATGCATAATCATGCGTACCTTTATATTTTACCTTGTTAGTTGCTACATCGAAAATTCTTGTCTTGTCTTTTGCTGGATTAATAATGATTAAAGTATGAGAATACCGACGGTTTTTATTATTGATGGGAAGTAATAGTGGAGGATTGTAATCATCATAGTGTATGGCTGGTTCTTTTGGTAGGAAATGGTATATTTTATGCAAATAATAATTCATTTCTTAGGGACTAAAGTGGAGAAACTGGTGCTTTTTTAGTATAAATGAGAGAAATACTTGAAAAAGGTATTACGACATCGGAAAGTGGTGTTGCAGCAACGGGAGTTGGTGTTGCAGCAACGGGAGTTGGTGTTGCAGCAACGGGAAGTGGGTTGCAACCATAGGAAGTGGTGTTGTAGCAACAAGAGTTGGTGTTGCAGCAACGGGGAGTTGGGTTGCAACAACAGGAAATGGTGTTGCAGCAACATGAGTTGGTGTTGCAGCAATGGGGAGTTGGGTTGCAACAACAGGAAATGGTGTTGCAGCAACGGGAAATGATGAAAGACTGATTTATGGTCCAAAAAACGTTCCCAAGTCCGCAAAGTGAAGTTTTTGTTCTCAGCCATTTTCCAAAACTAAGATCTGCAAAATAATGAATTGTAATATGGCAACCCTTTGGCAGGGATTATTAGTTGAAAAGAATATCTAATCTAAAAATAAATAAATGAACAGAGATTTAAGTGCTTTGAGGGACAGCAAGTTCCCCCAGGAAAGCATAGTGTATATCTGCCATGCAAGTAGTTTTAAAATCTTCTTTAGAAACAGGCCGCTGATACAAACAGAGTCGATACCCATTCACTAGTAGTGGAGTTCTGCTATCATCAATCGTTAAAAGTCTGACTGTCCCATTTGGAAAAACAACATCTACTTCATAAGGCCCTAACCACCTTGTTCTTAACTTACCTTGGAAATTCTCAAAACGGGAGTCATAGAGTAGAGCCCAGTTACCTTTCAGGAACTGCTTTTGCTTGATGGTTCTGTCATGCCACCTACTTCTTTGTTGTTGTATCATGGTTGTTTGATGGATGGCATCTAGTTTCTTCTTGTCCAATTCTTGAAGTTGTTGCAACCTGGCTGTCTGTGCATCAGTCAAGTCAAGGTTGATAGCTAAAGCCATTCTTAAAGTTTTGATTTCAAACTCTACAGGGAAAACAACATTTTTTCCAAAAACTAATTCATAGGGTGAAAAGCCCGTAGTATTCCTCCACGTAGTTCTATAGGCCCATAATGCCTCAGGCAACCTTTGAAACTAGTCCCTTCTATTCTCCTTTATTGTTTTTGTCAAGATAGCTTCTATGACTTTATTGGTGCTTTCTACCTGCCCATTTGCCTGGGGGTGATAAGGTGTAGTCATTTTGTGCTTAATATGATATTTCTGAAGTGTATCCTTGAAGCCATGAGAGTTAAAAGGAGGTCCTCCATCCATGACTAGTTCTCTAGGCAATCCAAACCTAACAAAGATCTCTTCAAATAAAAATGTTAGTATTGATTCTTCATTAGCTTTAAGGAGTGCCTTAGCTTCTACCCATTTAGTCATATAATCTGTGCACACTAGTATGTACACTCTTTGATTGGATGGGGGATTAATGGGACCTATAAAATCTAATGCCCATCTCTCAAAAGGTTCGAGAATTACCTGGGGTTTGAATGGCATTTCATCCCTGTGGTTAGGCTGGCCCATTCTTTGACAACTATCACAGGCCTTCACATATTTCTTTACATCTTTGAAGAGTGAGGGCCAATAATAACCCATTCTGAGTACCTTGTGTGCTGTTCTTTTATCTGCAAAATTCCCTCCACAAGGGCCATCGTGACAAGCTTTTAACACATCATAAATTTTATCTTCACCAATGCATCTCTGGATTTCTTGATCGAGTCCTGTGTGGAAAAGACACCCGCTTATCCAGCTGTACCTAGCACTTTGCTGAATGATCTTTCTTTTTTCCCTGTGTGATAGGTGCGATGGTAATTTTCCTGCAACTAAATAGCTGGCAATGTCTGCATACAGAGGTGAGTGAGCAGATACTGCAAATAAATATTCATCAGGAAAAGAATCATCTATTGGAATATTTTCATCAGTTTTTAATCGAGAAAGGAAATCGGCAACTACATTTTCTTTTCCTGGCCTATCTACAATTGTGATGTCAAATTCTTGTAATAATAATAACCATCTAGTAACTCGAGCATTTGTAACTGATTTATTCATTAGATATTTAATGGCCGAGTGATCAGTATGCACAAAAGTAATATAGCCAGTAATATAATGTCGAAAATTATTGATAGCATAAATGACTGCTAAGAATTCCTTCTCAGTGACTGTATAATTCAATTCAGCTAGTGTCATATTCTTACTGATAAAATAAATAGCATAGGGAAGACTATTTTCTTCTTGGCCCAAGACAGCTCCAATTGCAGTATCTGAGGCATCAGAGGATATATGAAAGGGTAGTGTCCAGTCAGGTCCTCTCAAAATGGGAGCTGTAGACAACTGATGTTTAAGTTCATTAAATGCTTTTTCACAACCATCAGTCCACTTAAATTCAACATTTTTTGTTAATAGCACAAATAGAGGAGAAGCTATTTTGGAAAAATTCTTGATAAATCTTCTATAGTATCCAGCATGTCTTAAAAAGCTTCTTACATCAGTTTGTGTTTTGGGGATGGGGAGGGTCTGAATTACCTGTATTTTGGCTGGATCGACTTGAATTCCTAGGAATGAGATGAAGTGACCCAATACAATACCTTGATTCATCATCATATGACATTTTTCAGTGCTTAAGGCAAGGTGTGCTTCTATACATCGCTTAAGTACTTTTTCAAGGTTCTGCAGTGCATCCTCAAAAGTCACTCCATAAGGAGTAAAGTCATCCATAAATATTTCTAAGGAGTCATTTAGCATATCAGAAAAAATCCCTATCACTGCTCTTTGAAATGTTGTTGGAGCATTACATAGCCCGAATGGAAGAACCCTGTAAGCAAAGGTCCCCCATGGGCTAGTAAACATGGTCTTGTCCTGGTCTTGGGGTGCAATCTTAATCTGATTGTATCCACTAAATCCGTCCAAAAATGAAAAGAATTTCTTGCCTGCCAAATTATCTAATACCTGATCAATAAATGGTAAAGGGAAATGGTCTTTCTGGGTGGCTTTATTTAAGGCTCTGTAATCCACACATACTCTCCATTTGCCATTTTTCTTGGGTACAATTACAAGTGGGGAAACCCACTCACTGTTAGATATAGGATATATAAATCCTACATTCAACAGTTTTTGAAGTTCTTCCTTCACAATTTCCCTTAAATTGGGATTCATCCGTCGTTGGGGTTGACAGACAGGGCGGGATCCTTCTTTAATATAAATGCGGTGGGTGCATAGCTCAGGAGAAATCCCCTTCATGTTTGTATAATCCCATGCAAATGCTTCTTTATTCTCCAGGAGTAACTTTATTAACTGTTGTTTTTCATTATCAGTTAAGTTAGGATTTATATTTAATGTTTTGCCAGGCTCAATTTCTATTGTTGTACTTTGGAGGAGCTGCCTACTATTGTCTAAGATAAATTTTTAGTTTTCAGGTTCTGCTGAGATTCAGATTCCAAGATTGCAGTGAAGTGATTATACATTTCTGGGCTGACCGAAGAAGGTTCAGAAATGAAGCTATTGATTAATTCATCTTCGGTAAAATTTTTGAAAGTTAAAGCTTGTCCGATAGTCAAGATAGGTTGGGTTTCTTCATCCTCATAATCTACCCATACAGAATTGTCATTATTAATCATGGGTGTAGCATGAGGATAAAGGGTAAGCTGTTTGGTTTCCTGCCCATTAGAGATGGTCATTGATCCTGATCTACAGCTGATAAAAGCATCTGCTATAGCTAACCAAGGTCTTCCTAGAATTAGTGGATGACCCCCCAACTTTGTTTTAGTTTGTAACACCACAAAGTCAGTTGGGTAATTCCAGGATTCTACAGAAATTATTAGGTCTTCAATGACTCCCTCAGGTTTAATTGTAGAGCGATCAGCCAGCTCTAGAATGGTTGGAGTTTCCCTAATAAAGTTTTTTAACTGGAATAATTGTGTTGTTTCAAGCGTCATAATGTTTATTGCAGCACCCAAATCTACTATAACTTTAGAGACAAAGGTTTTTCCGACCTGAACTGTTACTGTAGGGTGACCAGGGTCACCATATTTCATAGGAGGATCTTTTTCTGTCATTAAAGCAGTCAGTTCTCCCATCACATGAACTGTGAGGGGGTCCTTAGCTTTTCTTCCAGGTTTTTTTATACAGATATCTCTAACAGTCCTAGCATAAATGGGAACATCTCTTAGCACTTGCAACAATGGAATTTTAACATATAAATTCTGCAGTTCGCCTAAAAGGTTAAAAGAAGGTTGCTCAAGCGTTTTGGTGAGAGCTAGACGTTCAAGGAATGTCGGATCTGCTGTTTGAGCATTGTTGTTAGATGCTGATTCAACTGTTTCAGCATTATTGTTAGCTGGTTTTTCTTTTCCAACTTCCTCTTTATCAGAGTCAGTAATGTCATCAATGATGGGTTCAACAATTCTCCTTGAATGGAGATGGATATCGTTACATTGCATAGGGGAGACAGGTTGATTTTGAACATCAATTACTTGCAGAGCTTTATTATTATTTGGGTTGGGGTTAGGTTGCACAGGCAGCTGTGGTCTAATTGCTTGGTTATTCGGAGGAGTGTTGGATGGTAAGGAAAGAGATTGTTGATGCTGAGGAAATGGCATCTGCTGGGCTGCCCAATTCGGATTCCATTGATTAAAATACGATTGTTGGGAGCCCAAGGATTCCACATGGTAGGATCAAGAAAAGGAAGACTTGGTTGCTGCATGGGTAGAAAATTCATCGTATTAAAGGGTGGGTACTGCATTTGGTTCATGGGTGGGTAATTCGTTTGAAAAGGAGAATGATTATTCCAACGACTAAATGCTATGTTAGAATTCGTACCTTGTCTTTGTAGCCATTGCCTCCTCTGTGTCATCAGGTACACTGCTTCAGCCTCTTCTTCAATTGACTGCAGTGCTGCTTTTATTCCCGGCAGAGAGGAGCATTGCTGGGTCTCATGGTCCTTTTCACAGATCGTGCAGACTGGTACCTTATCTAGTGGGCATTCCCTGAGTGGGTGTTTTTCTCTACATTTAGAACAAAAAATAGCTAGGGCAGCTTCTGCTTCTGCCTGCTTCTTTTTTACCTGCAGAGCATCAATTTGTGAAGCAAAAGAGCTTAACATTTCAGTTTTAAATTCTTCCAACAAATTACCTATTTCAGCCCTTGTTGCTCCTCCAATTGCTGACTTCTGGACTCTTGAATATACGATGTCCCTGCCTTTTGGTCTGCTTACTGCTCCTCTTGAACATCTCATACAGAGGTTGATAATTTCATCAAATGGTTCCTTGGAAATGTCCCCTTTTCCAAGCATATTCAACATGTCCAAGCAGTCATCTCGTACCCCTTTCAACAGTATTGTTTTCAAAATATCTTTACTCATGGTAGGGTGGTCAGACCGCTGCAGATTATACTGCAGTCTTTCCACAAAGTCCTCCAGATTCTCGTCCTCTTTCTGAACCATTTTAAACAACTCTTCCTTCCTTTCTCTTGTTCGGCAGTAATCCTGATATTTGGCCAGAAAACTTTCTTTCATCTGATCCCAGGTAGTGATTTCCTGAGCTCCTAAGCTCATAAACCACCTTAACGCATTCCCTTTCAGTGTTGCTGGAAACAGTTTTAGTTTCTAATTAGGGCTCACATAATCATAACTCCTACATAGTATATCAAATTCAAAGAGGAATTCATCCGGGTCTTCAGAGGATAACCCATGAAAGTTGGGTAATGCTAAAAGTGGAATGTTCTTCATAGGGGTTTCCCCTCTTGGGAGCTCCCCAATAGGGAACTCCAGGGTAGAGAGTGAGTTTCCCCCCCTTCCTTCTGCTCTGTTATCCTCCATTGGTCTTTTTCCTGAATCGCTTGCTCTATCTTCAGTATCTTCTGTCTCTTCAGGTTCTTCTACCGGTTCCTCAGTGTGCTCTGGTACTTCCAGCTTCCTTTCAGGTCCTAGTACTTCCTCCGTCTGTCGATCTGTTTGTGAGGAATACTGGATCTGAGGTCTCCGGGAACTCGTCCTCTGTGATGTCTCGGCCTTTGAAATAATTTCATCAATGAAGGTCTTTCTTCCTCCCCCGCCTTTGCCGCCTGTGAAATTAGGTTTCCTGTGTCCTCTCATGCACCTGTTATTCTTAAAAATAGATCATTAATGCTTTAAAAATCTCTAGTCGCCTTCCCCGGCAACGGCGCCAAAATGTTGGTTACTTGAATTGTTTATTGATTAAAAAGTCAGAGTACCACATTAATTTGTCAACCCGGGAAAGTCCTTTTATTTCAAAGGTGACCTCGTACTATATGTACTTAATTCTAAAAGCATTAAAAGTTTTAGTATACACAATTCTATCCTCTGTCAAACTCCTTACTCTATGTTATAGCAGTTAAAATATATTGCAGAGATGAAATAAAAGCAGTTAACTAAGAATACAAATCTGCAAAGAAAAATAATGGCTGCTCTGTTAGCAGAGGATCAGGACCCTATCCTCAGGGTAAGGATGTTCAGCACCTGCCCCTGTAACCAAATTGCCAACACACACTGCAATTTCTAATCACCAGTGAAGTATTAAAAAAACAGAGTATCAGCAAAAGGAATTTATCAGAGGTAGTGCTACAGAATCCAAACAGAGTATCAGCAAAAGAGATAATGCTACAGAATTCAAACACACTCACACATTAACATAAAATAAATGGGTGAATCTTGTGAAGAAGGCGGGCCCTGTCCCTCTCACAAGATTCCCCAGAACACAGATGCCGAATTAGATGCTCAGAACAATCTTTTATTCATCTGCCAAAATGTCTAGTTACAATGAAGATTCAGACTTGCTTTTGTTTTTCAAAATTTCCCTTACAGCTTGTTTTTTTCTCCCCCTTCTAATGTAGATGTCTCCTCTTTATAGAGGAGACATCTATTACAATAGACCGTCATGGTTCATTCAGTTTAACCTTTTTGTCAAAAATAAGAAATCCATCCTTGTTACAGGATGCCGTTACAACAATGTGACGGTGTATTCTTTCCTGGGTCTCTTACTGTTACACAGCTGGTAAACAATCCTCAACCGTCTTCTTGGAATCCTCGTACTATCCTTTGCCGCTTCACCATTGTTGCTGATTTAGTAAACTCATGTTGTTCCTGGTGTTTCGGCAACTGTGACTGTGTTTTACCCTTTCTGGACAGTTGCTGATCGTGTTGTATCAGCATGGAACTCTACCGATCTTCTGATAGTTGTTGTTTGTTATTTTCGGTATTCCAGTTGTTGCAAAATAACGTTTTCCCTGCTTTAGATAGTTGTTGTTGCTAGTGTTGCAGCAACTGCGTAGTTGCTATTTCTGGTGTTGCAGCAACTACGAACTATAATTTCTGCAGACTTTAGACAGTTCAACGGTTACTTAGCAACTTGGTTAACTTCTCCAAAGATTAATTATAAAGATAACATGAATATGTAATGAATGATTAAACATATAGTAATGAGGAGAGTTGCTTCATACCTTGGAATGATTAGGTCATTATATAATCAAAAGCTTCAACTTATGGACTGCAACACTCCCCAATGAATTTCTTCATGCACTGTAGGCAGGGGTGACAGAGGAATTGAGAGCTCGGGAGCAACGCGCTCTCAATTTGATAAGAAAATACAAGATGAATAATGAATAAATGTTCGCTAAGAAACCATAGGCCTCGAAGGATACAATACAAGAACAGAGTTCCATGTTGGAGGCTGTGGTAGCAAAGGCATGCAGAACAGTGCCAGAGTTACACATCCCAGAGGACGCAAAGTCAGAAGCCAAGAACCAAAAATTAGCTGCAGGAGTGCGCAAGGTTAAGGCGTAAGTTAGGCGAGTTCAATTCGAACTCAATATGAAGATCATAGAGCTATAGCTCAAATTACAGCCTACGACTTTGCTTGAGTTCAAGGAGCAGCATGGAGCCACCATCAGGGAAGGGATAGCCACGTTGGATGTCACAGTTGCTGACTGCACAACCTCATTTGAATAAGCGATGGAGTTGGTAATGACTCTGCAGGAAGATCCAAACCTGTATATATTGAATACAGAGATTCATGAGCTCCAAAAGTAGTACGATGAGGTCAAGATGATGATGCACTCTTGCTACAGTGCAACACCTCGCCAAGTTGTAGGAGGGGAAGCAACTCCTTGCATAGGTAGAAGAAACTCAGAAGAAGGAGGTCGTGCTTAAGGCCAGGTTGGGACCATGGTTAGAGGAAGTTTACCAAGTATCAATCAACATTTAGGAGAATCTAATGGTCTTACAACAAACACAACAAATGATGAAGTTGGTTGTAGAAGGACCATCTACAAAGCATCTCATAGAATAGGTGAAGTAGGAAGCTACGCAGAGCACTATCGAGGTTGGAGTTATGCAGGTGGAGCTGGGTATCTTTGCATCAAGATCACTATGCCAGCCAAGTGACTCAAAGGCGAGTTATGACCCTTGTGTTGGGGCCTATTGGGATGGGGTCCCTTGGGTCAGTTTTGGGGTTACAAACCCAAGTATTGATGTAAATTTTGGTAAAATATGTAAAGTCTCCAAAATTTGTGGATGCAGAGCACGTAGATAGTTAGGAGTCAAAAGGGGTTTTAACCCCTTGTCTATGTAAAATTGAGTCAGTTTTGAGATCCACCCATGGTTCGTGGACCATGGGATTGTATGAAAAAATCTATAAATAGGTGTGTCTTAGAGAGTCTAAAGCAGATCTATGTCTATATCTGAAAGAAGGAAAAAGGGCAAGTAAGTAGCAAGTAGATAGAAGGGTAAAGGCTTTGTAGCTAAGTGTGTGGTGGCCTAGAGTAGAGTCCGCAGATAAGTACATGGACCCCTACAGCTGAGTGCACAGGGAAATTTTGAGTCTGTAACCTCATATCGGAGATCAATAAAGAGATTGTTGAAGAAATTCATGTGTTCATCTGTTTACTTATGTTATTTATGTTGCGATATATGTTGTGATGGAATAATGTGTTTATGAAATATTGATCTATTAATGCATGACTCTACTGGATAAGTCGTATTAATTGAACGCGATGCATGTTAAGTACCTCCGCGAAGATTATAATACATTTTGTTATGTTCATTAAGTACCTAAGTAGATCTATGCAAAATCAGATCTAGGGTTATTTTATGGTGCACATAAGTCACTGATTCATCTATTAAGGGTTCACAAAGACCTATCATAGACCTTCACGAAGGTCTAGAGGCCGTTTAAAGGAAGTTGTAGTACTGAGCCCTAGGGGATTATAGATCTGCGTGAAGGTAGATCTAGGGCAATAAAAGACATCACTTTGATCTCTAGATGCAGAAACTTGGTTCCAGCATACCCCCATACTGCTTCAGGTGAGACTTCAGTGTGCACTACGTGGGTTGATGTAGAAAGGGCCAGTAGTGTATGGTTTTGTATGGCGCAATTAACTTTGAACCTGGGTCAGGACCCACTAAACCAACAATCAATAGGTCATCAAATGATCAATTGGTATGGGAGTGGGAGGTTGATTCTAAAGGATATGGTCAATGAGATCACCTTCATCAGGTTTCTCCCCTCCTGTAATAATGTACATATTGTATATTGGGTGGTGGGTGGTGTGATACACTTCACCTTCTTTCTCCTCTTCTAACCATAAGGGTAAGTCATGCTCAATAGAAGGTTGAGCAGGAGCATACAATACGAACTGTTTAGACAAATGTCCATTCTTAATCGTTGTAGTGTTTTCTTCTCAAAGATGTATGAAAAGAACCCACTTAAGGATCTGGATGAAAAAAAATCTCAACAATATAAATGGCTACTAAACATTGTATATCTGTAGCTACTGATAGAAACAAAACCTGCCAAAGTCTGGATCTATGCTACAATCATAGTTAAATAGCAAAAAGAAAGAGTAATAACTCCAATCATCCAATGGAAACTAGATATACAAAGAAGAGTTTTATTATAACACCTATGAAGTGAACAAATAAATGTTACCAATCCTCCTCTATGGGATGGGTTCTTGGCTATTGTCAAACACCTTCAACTTGTGTAGAGTCTCTCTCCTCTATAATGTGTAAACTTAGCAAAAATATGATGTTCGACAATGAAAATAATCAGAGTTACAACAGTGAGTGAAACAATGAAAACAATCAAAAGTGAATAATGAATGGAAAACCCTTCTATTTATAACAAAATATTGAGTTATACTTGAATAATGAGCAATAATAAAATATTATTGATCCCATTCTTGGAATAACCACTTAGAATATTTTATTATATTTGGTTAGTAGGGAAAAAGTATTTAAACTTTTATTTAGAAATAATAAATAAATAAATGCTTTATTTATCATTTCAAGGAATTAGTTAAGGAATAATAAACACATAAGGATTTATTAAATTATTCCTAAGGGATTTAGTCAAATTTGACAAAGAATAGTAATTAGTTAGTGATTAATTAATTATTCTTGGAGAATAAGATAATTAATGATTTATCTACTTTTTTTCATGATTGGGTCAAATATGACAAGGAATAATAATAAAACAATGGTTTAATTAATTATTCCTAGAAGAAAATCAAATAAATAGTGATTTATTTAATTATTCTTCATGGGTTTAACTATAAATTACTTAACAAAGGTGGTTTATTAAGTAATTTCTCATAGTGAAAGCAATTTTACTATGGTAAAATTGGCTTTACATGGTGTACTTCGATCCATCTAGTAAATTAGGCTAGATGATCAATTTTTTGGTGATAACAGATTCCCCCCAACATATGAATGTTAGGAGCAAAACATATGACTGAAGTACATTGTAAAGACACAATCACTAGACAACACAGGGGAGTCAAAGAGAGAGAGAGAGAGAGAGAGAGAGACCAATGAAGCTGAATTTGAAAGAGGATAGGGATAGAGGGGGTGAGACTAATGCAAGTCTCCTTTTATGTTGTGGTACTGGACCTCACTGAGGCGGGGGAGGCATACCCATACCTACTAAGATAACTTAGTACAAAAATAATGGTTCACCCAGAAACATAAAATTGATCAATGAAATACATGTTGAATGGTACATGACATGTTGGCATAATAGAGCCATAAAATAATACAATGTGTCCTGTTAGTGTCAGTCTTTCCAGCCTTCCTCTAGTGATAAAATATGCTCTTACAAAGTGGTCTCAGAGTTTCCAAGTCAAATTTTGTCATTTCAAAGAGTTTTCAAGCAAAATTTGGTCACTAGGCATTAGATCTAGGGTTTGCTTTCACTCCTTCTAAAGTTGCCCAAATGCCCATCTATGTCACTATTCAGCTGAGTTTATCATCATTCAGAGGGTTTTCATTATCATCTCAGTGTCTAATGAGTCATTTTACACCTTGTTCATGCTTCAGTTGCGCCTAGGTAAGGTCATTTCCCTCTCCTAGGGTTTTGAAGGCAATTTCTCTTGGACGGTCAAATCATCGGCAAAACTTGTTTCTTGATGTTCATACACCTTCCCCTATCCTTAAAGTACCTTACCAAATGCTTCCCATCACTAAGATCCCCCAAAATCCTCATTTTTGCACAAACCCTAGTTTCTAGCTACAACCTGGCAATTTTCTAGGTTTGGCCTGTGTTTTGCCCTTTTGGACCCCTTCCCCTCACTCAATCTCTGAGATTCCAATTTCCCCTACTTCCTAACATCCCTCCCCACTCCCAAAAATTTCCCCAAGAATTTAGAAGCCCCCTATCCCCTTCATTTCGCTCCATTTCGACAAAATTCCTTGTTTCACACATCGGGACAAGTCGCACTAAAATGATGTTCCAGAGCAATAAAAGATGAATTTTGGAAACCTGAGAGAGGTTTTTGTCCACAACATGCCAAGGAAGAAAAACCTCCTTCACTTTTTGCACAGGTGTCATGGTTTTAAAGAAATGTCAAAAATACCGGCGAGAACGAAGGTGCTCCAAGGACGGTTGGCCAAAGCACAAAAACGAAGGAAAATGCCCGATCCACTCCAAATTTTGGCCAAAGCCTCTTTGAATGAGCATGGTACTTGATTGGAGACTCCCAGCCCAAATTTCAAGAAATTTGGAGAAAATTTTGTCATTTGTGAATTTTTTGTGCCATTTGCAGTTTTTTCCCATTAACGGGTCTCACCCCGCGCGCGACCCTTCATCATGGCAACTCCTTTTGGAGAAAACTCAGCATTTCTAGATTTTTCATGCAAATTTACATATGCCCATGGATGGACTTGAGATTTTGTGCAGTTTTGGTCCCCCGAAAGGTCAAAAAACTACCAAAAAATGACTTTCTGGCCCTTTTTTGAGTTGCAGAAACCAGTCTGGGGAGAATTAAGTTTTGACAGGGAAAATGACCTCCAAATTCAAAAATTCCAGTTGGGTTGGAAATTAGACTCATAGAAATTTCCAACAAGCCCACTTTTGCTCAATTTGAACACCTGAAAGTGCCTCAAACATCACTCTAAAGGCGCGCGACCCGTCAGGCAGTTTTTGCCAGATTGCATTGTACAGCCCAGAAAACGCAGTTTTGACACAGTTTGACTTTTTGGGGTGGAAGATGATTATCTTTGATGTAATTATTGTAACTCTAAGACACTTTTACTCTTATTTAACACTTCTAAAAGATTCATTCATGAGATAGGTGAAAATTAAATGAATGAATTGGTTTCCTAGCTTATAGAGGCAAGTTGTTTTGACTGCCTAGATTTTAGTGCTCAGTTTAGAATTAGTTGAAACAGCTCCTAGAAGGATGAGCTCGACCCCTATAGGCAAGGGAAGAGGTTGGCTTGCCTATATTATGTATTTTCTTAATCATTTTCAGGGGTTGGAAGGTTGGACTCTTGAGGGAGAAGCTATCATTGTATTATTCACTGTATCTCTGCAATTTTTGGCTAAGGAAGACCAGGGTTTTGCAGTCCTCTTTGGGATTCTTGTGGACTCATGTGTTGATGGTGTGTTTCTCAATGTACTTGTAAGCTTGTTATGTGACTCATTTCCTTTCTTTTACTTCTGCACATTAAACAAATGAAGTGTTAAAGTAAGAATTCATGCTTGCCATGCTCTGCTTTTAAGTTTGTTTAATTTCAATGTTTTCTACTGTCTAAAGAGAATTCAAAGTTATTGTTTACTCTCTTTAGCTCTTCACCTTTCATTCCTGACCATCCACCTCAATCAAAGGCATCAACACTGTCTCCTACCTCGCCCCAAGGAAACCCCTGTAGAAACTGTGTCCAATCCCCGCACCCAAAATTGCCCTCTCCTCAATTTGCCACCAAAAACCCAAAAAACCCCAAATGAAACTCTTTGATCAGTTTACTAGCCTAATATCAGTGTTACCTTATTGGTCATCTCATCCATTGAAAATTTTACCGAGATAGACCGGAGAGAGCCTTCTCCTGCCCCGTAGGGCTAGCTACGAGGCTAAATGGTTTGATGTTGCCTTGAGGTTTACCTTTCTCAGCCTGAGGTGAAATTTCAAGCGCTAACATGTCCCATATACATAATTCACCAGGAAAAAACATGAGTTAGGACTCAATACAATAATATCTGAGTACATGAGATACAAAGGCCCTTCGCTAAAACCAATGGGTGGGAAGGAGGGTAGAACAACCGGAGAAACCCTGCTAAACAAGGAAGGGCTCTGCAAAATTGAATGGATCATCTGGAGGAGACGTGCATGCTATGAACACTGTGATTGGTAGGAACTGAACCCATCAACTCTGTGAAACTACATCTAAGGCTATAGCATCATAGGAATGCATCTGGGCATGTGGGGGGCTACCCTAAGGGCCACCCCCTCATGAGGTCTGAAACATCTCACACATACCCAAGAATCATTAGTACAATCTACTGCACCACTCGACCATCAAGTGTATGAATCACAAACATGAAACAACCAAGTCAAAGGCCAATAATGAATTCCTCTTCTTGATCCAAGGTGCTAAACAAGAATGGGAGCTGGAACCAAGATACACCACCCTCTAGGTTGTTCTTATGGAATAAATGAACTGAAGTCGACAGAATAGGGCCTGCAATAAGTGAAGCAATAAGGATCATCAACTAATGTACGAGGGAAAATATTAATCTGACTGATGGACTAAAACCAGGGAAAATGGGGAAAAGTGGAACTGAGGAACAAACGACATCCCTTGTCAGAGCATAAAGTGCATGGTTGACCTGACAAAAACTAACTCAACTCCAAAGGGGATGGGTACAGTATGACTGGAGGCCAAAATGGGCAACACATGATGAACGATATGAAAATATGGATGGAATACTATGACATGATAGAATGGGACATGAAATAGATTCCATGAATGGAAGGGTGACTCAATGACACTACCATAAAGACTAGGCCCAGTGGGGACCATAAAAACATGAGTAAATGATGGTTACTCGTAAAGAAAGTAGACATATGGTATGACAAGTATTAAGAGGAGGTGGACCTCAAAGTACAAGTGTCGCTTTATGATGAAATTTGATTTTAGGAGGTGACGAAGTGACCCTTCTTGGAAAATGGCTTCCGGGTGAAGTGTCAAATCGTCAAGAACGAAGAGGGGCCCATTATAGTACTCGATGAGATATTTCCAATAGTGCTGAAGATTCATCAAATAGAGCTATAGTCTGGTCACAATGTGTAACTGAAAAACTGTGGGTTTTCTTATAAAAGGGTGTTTTCCCTCCAATTTGAGAGGAGGAGAAGGCCCTAAATCTTGTGGAGATCATAGCATAAAAATCAACCATTGAAATCCAGATCAACGATTTTCAAGCAAATGGCCTTGCTTGTCTAAATATGGCCACGTTGCTTCTTTGAATGATGGTTGTTGGTGAAGAATTAAGGGAAGAGGAAAACGAGATTGAACTACTAGAGGAGGTTTAGAATCATCCTCACCCATGAAGTCAAACATGGGGACTATGTGGACATAAAGTAGAATATTTGAAGTTATGGTATGAAACGTCTATGATATGCGATGTGCATATGGCTCGTCGGAGAGGCCGGAAGGACAAATTATTCAAGGAATGGGAGGATAATCGACCATACCTAGATTCGATGGGATCTAGGCTGAGACTTAATTGAGAAGATGGCTAGGGGAAAACCATTGTGATGCAAGAAAGTGTTCCCTCTGCGGACAGAGGCAACCCCTGTAGCTCTAGAGTGGGTCTAGTCACAAACAAGGACAGATCAACAATAGCTTTCCTTAAACAATCATAGTTGGAGGCCTACCTCAACTGGTGGTCGATGGAGTTTCGTTGCGCTACTCCAGCTTCCGCTTCTTGTTCCCAATGAGTGATCAACCTGAAACAATGCAAACGAAATACAACAAAGCATGTAACCGGAAAAAAACGATGATCTATTTACTCACAAAGTCAAGAAGTCATGAACTGTCAAGTAAATTACATACAATACATAGGAAAACATCATTGATTGTATCAATAATGAAATAAGAGCAAGCTTACAGCCAAAGCCTTGACGTCACAAGCCTTCTCAGAGGAATCTAGCCAGCTTGTTCTTCAAGCATTCACTCTTTGAAGATGGATCTCCCAACATATAAGATTCTCTCTCTCACTCATAAGTTTTACACAAAGTTAAGGGCACTTCACAACCTTCCACAAGCTATCAAAAATCCCACACTTGTCACACTCACACCAGCTATCTAGCAAACTCACAAACACTAACAACACTGCTCAATCCAAGGATTTACCAACTAGCCAACTATCCAACTATCCAACTAGCAGAGCATAGCAATTGTGAGAGTTTAAATAGGAGAAGGAGTCTCCATGAGAGGTGGAAGAGAGAGCTTATCCCCAAGGAAGGTAGCACAAATGACGGAATTGCCATACCAGAGAAGGAAGGGCGACACAACCTATGCCAAAAACCAAGTTTGGAGTCATCCAAAAGGCTGACTGTTGGAACAAATTCATCCAATCTAGATCATCGCGAGTGCATAACTGAGCTTTACCACTAACATCGCTAGTGAGAAATGTAGCTAGTTAGATCCTCGCTAAAGATAATAAGTAACCTCGTGCTGGAGCATGAAATTGGACCATCATGGGAATCAGATGTACTTTCGTGCTGAAAGCATCGCTGGACTGTTTATGAATGATGTTCAGCGCATATATTAAGTCCATAGTCGCGATGAGGCAGATAAATTAAGAAAGTGGATCATTTGGAAACATCGGAGAGCATTTTCTTAGTATGAGCATGTTTGACTTGAACACATAACAAAGTAGAAGGACTAGGGTGAAGGCAGTGACAAATTACTGTGTAACAGATGCCCCTTAGAGTATGAAGCTCGAGAGAGTGGGAGGGGTGAAATGCTTTACGAAACTGACTGAGCTAGAACACCATCTGGAGGAACCTGCACGTAAGTACAACTGATATCTCTGATAATGAAGTACATATAGTCTAGGCATGGGCGCAGCCATCCAAAAGACATACTAACTAGGTCTGTGGTATGGATGCAGCCATCCAGCTAATAAGACCATGATAGTGATAAAGGTATGGTCGCAGCCATCCATGAAGACTCAGGTATGGTCGCAGCCATCCATCAATGGGTCATGTAATCATGAACCAATCCACGCAGCTCGAACATGTGTAATCTGAGTTCAGGGTCTTGAACCCAATCAATCGTAGTACAAATTCTAGCATGTGAATAGATGTGCTAAGGTCGAGCATGATAGAAAGTCACTTGATTACTGGTCAATGACGGAAAACCGTTAACAAGCGCAAGAGAAACCACCAATAATTCCAATGGTTCTCAAGGTATTATCTAGCACAATCCATGAAGTGTGAAGAAGGAGCTGAAGTCAAACACTCATGGAATCACCCAATTGACGACCAATGATGAAAGTCAACCGTTAGGTGCAAAGAACTTGCCATTGAGGCATGCAAGTTCTAAGGTACCAAAGGGGATCTCCAGATCAGTCTCCTGGATAATGAGCTGATGTCGACAGGAGACGAACCTTCACAGGAGGGCCATAATGTTTCCCCCATCAACAACACGAGATAAGGCACAAGTGGTAGATGGAAAAACAGAGTATCAGAGGAAGAGGCAAAGGTGTAAACTGCAAAAGGATTATACTCTTGAACATGTCGGTGACACGACTCTAGAGGGTGGTAACATTCAGGTACCAAGGGATTAGAGGCTCGATGGAGACAGCATGAATCGAATGGAACGAGGCTAAATGGCAACCCAAACCCATGGAAGGCCAAATGACGATGTATGGATGTCCCAACCTGACAAGAAACAAAAAGTGTCGATGTTCAAGAGTGACTAGCTGCCAATGATGATTTCCAAATTCTCCCCCACCATTACTGGCGAGTACCCCAATTATTTTTGAAAACAAGCTTGAAGGGGATAGCATATGCTTGTAATATAAGCTCGACCTTCGGTCAAATCCAACCTAGTAATAGTTTAACGAGCCCTAGGGAGGAGAAGCTCAAGCCTCGTCATGGTGATGAGTCCAATGTCATCAAGGTTTAACGAGTCTGACATAGGTAAAACTCGGAGCCTTTTTCATGTTTAGAGAGTTTGAAAAAGACAAGGAAAAAAAAACTCTAGGGGGGTCCTTTTTCGTAGATTTGTGTCTCTCGAGCCCGAAATAGTATAAAACAATACTCGAAAGAACTGCTTGACCATTACAATCAAGGAGTACTTTTCGTGATTAGTGACCTCAACCTGAAAAAGTAGAAAGTGATCGATGTCACGTAATTTCGTAACCAATAACGAGCTTGAAATGACAAAATCCCGATAATCTTTTTGCATTTATATGGTTAGAAAAGAGCTTAAAGCAGACCGCCTCTTATTCCATTTAACGAGTTAAAAGGGAAAACTCAGCAATCTTTTCATCTTTAAACGGTCAAAAAAGAGCTAAAAGCAGACCTCCATTTTTATTCTCGTTAATGAGTCAAAAAGGGAAAAAATACTCTACAATATTTTCATCTTTTACGAGTCAGAAAAAGGCTTAAAGGTGACTCATCCTAGATGAACGAGTGGTATAAAGGGTAGCAACTGGTTCCAGCAATGGTGGAACTGCTCAAAACATGTAATGGTCAAGAGGTTGGCTAATAAAACCACTCATTGCTGTGGTTCCTCAGGAAAGGATAAACAATCAAGTGAAAGCATATGATCATCCAAAGAGATGGTGGTGATGGAATGAAACAACCAAGGCTCATTTAGCAGAATTTAGCGGATAAAAACAACAATCACGAGGTGTAAATAAGGTATGGGTTCATTTTTACATAAGCTTGAACCATGGAGAACTCTGCTTGGATTCGTTTTCATGTTTACAGAAGCTTGAAATAAAAAACTATGCTTGTTATAAGTTTGCATGCCCCAACATAATGACACAAATCGAGGTACATGCCCCCCAAGATTCATTGCATTCAACGAGGTGGATGGAATGAAGGTTCACATTCGAGATCTTGGAAAGACTCGACTTGGATTTTATGAGATCTTAATCAAAGAATCGATTTGGAAAGGGGAGTTGTTTCATTTTTTAATGAGGTTGACACAGTGAAAAAGAACTATCCTTATAACCCTTGTTTCATCTTTTAACAAGGTTCACATAAGATCATGAACTTTCCTCAAGACTCCTTGTTTAATTTTAAAACGAGCTTGACACAAGACAAGGAACTGTGCTCCAGGATCCTTGTTTCATTTTTTAATGAGCTTGACACAAGACAAGGAACTGTGCTCCAGGATCCTTGTTTCATTTTTTAACGAGGTTGACACAAGAACAAACTATCCTCGTGACACCTGCTCATGGGCCATACGAGAACATGACTACCAAGAGGTCTTCACGGGATGGAAGAAACGCACTCTGGGAGGAATACATGTCATGAGGCACTAATGACAGATCAGGTTCCAAAGCCCCCAATACATGATGTACGAGACCATATGCATGATCATCAGCGTAGGTGGAGACAGAACGGGTAGCCACATAATTAACCTGTGGCAAGGAAGGCATTGCTTACGAGGAAGAACTGAGAGGGGATGATAGCGGTGCAGGAGGCACCGAGGGACTAAAAAATGATAATTGATCTACGGTCATCATTCTTCTGTTGCGTGGAAAACAAACCACACGGAAAAGTGAAGAGACGAGGGCCCCCATGGCATAAACATAGTCACGACCAAGGAGAAGACTGAAATCTAAAGCCCCTTGGATAACCATGATGTCTATATAGACGATTTTTCCCCCCAAAGTAACAGGAAGCTTCAGGAGGATCCCTAAAGGTTGACTAGTTCCTCCGTCAAACGCCAACATATTTTGCATGACTGGCACAAGTTGTGGGGAGCCCAAAGCTTGCCAAGTAGTGGAAGGCATAAGACTGATAGACGCACCCTCATCCAAGATAGTGCCAGGTACTGCCTTATCATAGGCATGTACTATAATCTGGAAAGGCACATAGGATGGAAGGTGGAATGCAGTCAAATTACTCCAGTCAAAGGAAATGACCGAACTACTTGTTGGGGGAATCGTATGATTGCCCCCTTGCTCTACAGGAACCGAAGAAGGACTCTCGTGATTAGCGTGGATAGGAGGGTTGTTTTTGGACTCTGGAGAATCTAATGAGACAAGGAGAACATGAGCATGATGCTCTTCCAAAATAGAGTGATCAACAGGTGGTGAACTCAAGTTGACACTCTCTCCGACCAATGGCTGGTTTGGAATAGGCTTACCACAGCCAGGCTCGGAAAGAGGAGGATGGACAAGAGAAGAATCTAATTCAATCTCTTTTCCAACGGGGAGAGGGTCTGAAGAGAGCCTCTGATAACCAATGGGAAGTTGGGGTGAAGAAGCTGTAAGACTTTCCAAAACAGCGGAAGCTTTATCCATGAGCAGAAAAATGTGAAGGGGATGGTGGCCTTCACATAGCCTACAGGGGAATCGAATCTTCCCTTTCTTCTTACCACTGCCAGTTGATAGGGTAGCATCGTCATGAGATTCAGGGGACGATGAGGGATGAGCCAGATTGCGAGACCATATGTCTAAGATCCTAGGAATACCAGGACAATCACGAAGAAGATGGTCACCCTTGCACAATTTACAAGGAAACTTAACCTTCTGCGGAGGAGCGGAAGGTGGTCCGATTTGAGATGTACTTGGAGCAATAATTGCACAGGTTACTAGATGTGAAACTTTCACTAAGTGAAGGAGGAGAGGAGGATGAAGAAATAGGGGAAGAAGGCGTAGGCTCAACCTTGGAATCAACATTTCGTGGTTCGGACGAAGGAGACGGTGGAACAGGAGTCATGACACTCGGGACCACCGAGGTTGAAAACAACCAAACGGGTAAACCGATGGTTAACCCGGGCAAGGATAGTTTTGCCATATATGAAGCACCGACATTTCTAAAGGGTGGAAATGGACTAAGATTCCCATCTGGGAAAGACCTTGGCCGGTAGACTCGGGGAATGTTGCCATCGGGAACGAGTCTGAAAAATAATCGAACTGTAAAGAAGAATTCTAACTGTTACCAAGAATATTTTGTGGGTAGTAAATTTTATGACACAAGAACAAAACTTGACCTTTTCATCTTTAAATAGTCGAGAAAAGGACAAAAAGATGACTCTAGTCACCTTCGAATATTTAATGAGCCTGAAGTGACAAGTGCTCAGATGGACCTTTTCTTTTAGGGAGTCCAAAAATGAATGAAAGTGACTACTCTGAAGAACTAGGCAAGAGGTTTACCAAACTACCTGTAAAACTACATATACACCTTGGCAGTCATATGAAAACCATGGACTTTCCGTATGGCAGTCAATCTTCCCGAATGCTGTGTTTGGTGCGTTATGGTTTGCAAGGCGGCATACACGACTTCCTAAGGATAAAGGATGATAACCTAGTGGGGTATCCCAACATATACTCGACAGTAAATGGGAGCACAATTCCATACTAGACCACTATTGAGTCACAGAAGGAGGAATCACCCAACCTTGATTGAAAACAAAAGTGACTAGGTTTAAAGACGCCGGAGCACGTCTCTAGCCTAGACCTCTAAATAGTGTGTGTTATGTTCCAATACATTGTTAGGTAAATTCAGTTCATTTTAGAGTTGATCTTGGATTATGTTTCAGTTTTCAGGCCATACTGTATGTATACAACAAATCCTAGGATGCAGCTAGAATGAGTGAAATATCCTTTTTCTTCAATGAATACCTACCTACAGGAGGGTAGAGAGATCATTCCCAAACTAAGAAAGCCAAGATAAACAGAGACAGTCACTCAATGCATACAAACATCAATTCCTAAAGTGCATGGATACTACTAATGAGATATTTTATCATTCGCTTTCCAATATGAAAACTTGAAATGCAAATTCACTTTCACTTTTGCATACTAAATGGATGCAATCCTTTTGATTTTGATGTCTTTAAATCTAGAAGAAACAAATAAGAAAACAAGAAAGTGTGGAAAAAACCCGGTTGATCCAAACAATCGTGATCTGTGTTAGGTAGTGAAAAGAAATTGAATCAATACCAAAGATTGGTTCAATAATAGTCACTAAACAATCAACCAAAAACGAGCAATGGGGAAGGCTCAATCAAACTAACAAAAAGCTGCAAACGAACCTTGAAAAAACCCGCAACCAAGCCAACTGATTCAAGAAACTTGAAATAATGAAGTAGGTCGCACAGGATAAAATGCAAGAATCATTCAACAAAGCCAAAAAAAAAAGTGCCTTAACCATAAACAATGAAAAACAAGCTACTAAGCAAATGAGAAAAGAAAGGGACTGGCAAGATTGATGGACTCAAGAGGCAGAATTGAGAAAATCAATTCTACAGCAATCAATGCAAGCAATACACAAACAACTAGCACTAATAAAGAACTAATTGTAGCAACAGAGCAATGTTAGCACGGAAGTACATGACTTTTTTGTGATGGTCAGATTTACAGAGCCATCGCAACTATGTGAAGCTATTATGCGATGCACAAGATCTTACAAAAGGGTGAGCGTGATGACAGTGCGACTGTTAAATTTTTATCTGCAATGATGTTCAAAACAATGATAGGTGAACAAAAACTCCCAAGTCAAAAACAGTCAATCCTTCAATCAAATAGAGGTACTTCCCAGATCAAGCAAGGAAACTCAAAATATTGATAACTAATCCCCAAACTTCAAAAGAGACAAAATCAAAATCAAAACAAGAGCAAACAAGAGAAGAACATAGGACAGAGTCCCCAGTGGAGTCTCCAATTTGTGATGCAGGAAAGTGTTCCCTCTGTAGACAGAGGCAACCCCTCTAGCCCTAGAGTGGGTATGGTCACAAACAAGGACAGATCAATAATAACTTTCCTTAAACAGACATAGTTGGAGGCCTACCTCAACCAGTGGTCAATGGATTTCCGTTTCGTTGCTCCAGCTTTCGCTTCTTTCTCCTAATGAGTGATCAACTTGAAATAATGCAAAGGAAATACAACAAAGCATGTAACCGTAAAACAATGATGATCTATTTACTCACAAAGTCAAGAAGTCATGAACTATCAAGTAAATTATATACAAGACATAGGAAAAAATCTTTGATTGTATTAATAATGAAATAAGAGAAAGCTTACAACCAAAGTCTTGACGTCGCAAGCCTTCTCAGAGGAATCTAGCCAGCATGTTCTTCATGCATTCACTCTTTGAAGATGGATCTCCCAACATACAAGATTCTCTCTCTCACTCAAGTTTTGCACAAAGTTAAGGGCACTTCACAACTTCCACAAGCTATCAACAATCCCACACTTGTCACACTCACACCAGCTATCTAGCAAACTCACAAACACTAACGGCACTGCTCAATCCAAGGATTTACCAACTAGCCAACTATCCAACTAGCAGAGCATAGCAATTGTGAGAGTTTACATAGGAGAAGGAGTCTCCATGAAAGATGGAAGAGAGAGCTTATCCCAAAGGAAGGTAGCACAAATGATGGAACTGCCATACCAGAGAAGGAAGGGCGACACAACCTATGCCAACAACCAAGTCTGGAGTTATCCAGAAGGCTGACTGTTGGAACAAATTCGCCTAGTCTGGATCATCGCGAGTGCATAACTAAGCTTTAGCGCTGACATCAGTAGTGAGAAATGTAGCCAGTCAGATCATCGCTAATGATAATAAGTAACCTCGCGCTGGAGCATGAAATCAGACCATTGCAGGAATCAGATGTACTTCCACGAGGAAAGTGCGGCTAGACTGTTTATGAGCACCGTTCAGCACGTATATTAAGTCCATAGTCACGATGAGGTAAATAACTTAAGAAAGTGGGTCATTTGGCAACATCATAGAGCATTTATTCAGTATGAGCATGTTTGAATTGAACACATGACACAGTAGAAGGACTGGGGTGAAGGCAGTGACAAATTACTATGTAACAACTATCATGCCCCCAAGCATGGGATGTTGATATAGTATGAAAAGGTGGGAATGATGCACCCCTAATAGAGGATTTTGTGGAGTGCAAATATGTTCCAAGTGCTCGAAAAAGGGATTCAAGTATCTCGGCCCAACTTGGCACAAGATCCTCCAAAGGAGATGTAGGGGCCTATGTGCCCCCCAGTATGTTATGGGCGTACAGGATGCATTTAGAACTATGGGCTCCAAACACTTATATGATACATAATATGATTATGCATTTTATATGATTATGATGGTTCACCATTTGTTTTTTTTATAGTTGTCTTTTGTGGGATACATGTGATAAGTGCCAATCTAGAATGTTATTTACAATGCTATCTACATAGCTATTTTGGGCTCTAAGAACATGACTGAAAGTAATGGTTTCAAATTTACGTACTAATAACTTAAATCATAGATATTTTCTAAATAGGACTTGGTTATGCACATGATACACACCATTCAATTGCATGACAAGTAGCAAGCAATCTAAATGAACATGAAGATGAAGGATGCGATGATCGGGGGAATCAACTAACAAACCTGTCACTACATCATATTCGGCCTGATTATTGGTGGAAGATCCAATGCAAACACCATTTGAAAGGACTAACATATGCAAGGGGATAAAAATGGTCGAGGCTACTGAGGCTAGATTCCTAGCGAAGTGAATCACACCATCGACATGATCGATATACGGTGTGGATGATGGATCCATCTTAAAGGTACAAAAGACAACGGATGAGATGATGAAATCTACCTAACTTCATGGTAGAAATAAAGACATGTTGATCAAAGGGATGTGCTATGAGCAAAATTTCTTGAGGTAGAGTGCATTGGGAGAATTAGGAAGGAAATGGCCTTAAAAATACTCTGAAGAAATGCCCCCTTACTTAAGGGTAGGGGTAATCAGGGGTTGACATAACTTCCATGATCTAATAATCACTCTATGAGTGCCATCAGTTAAATATTTATTAAAACAAAAGTTATTACAGACTCATGTGATGGTGTGTGTTCTGTGTCATTTAAGCAACGGATCGATCAGATTGCCAATACACAGAAAATAAGTGGAAAGACAGCAGAGAAATACAGTAAGCAACACAAAGACATAAATAGTTTTTTTAACAAGGAGTTCACCCTATTCTCCAGGGCTACATCTCCGGTCCAACTTTAGTGGTGGCCTTGTTTTATTGTGTCTTACAGTAGAGAAATCACAATACGGGGACTCAATGTGAGTTCTCCTGAAGCAGATTTTTCTTGGTAGGGTGGTTCTTGGATTCCCCAAGCCACACGGAGTTCACAGACTCTTTTTCTTCCTACCAGCTCTATGACCCTTGGTCTACAGTGGAAAGGGCCAAATGTGATGCTCAGTCCGGATAGATTCCTCTAGGGAAAGGGTTGAATCTTCAAGCTCTCTGGTGCTTGATGATGCTTGTGGTCAGCTCGGCCCTCTATATCCTCTGCTTGGCTTTACTATTCTATGTGTTCAGTCCTCCTCTCAGGGTTCACTGTCTCTCTTGGTTGCTTGGACTCCTCTCTATTCCTCCTCTCTGAATCTAAATTTGATTATCTCTGTTCATGGCTTTAGTCATTCGATCCCTATGCCTGTTTGATTCCTCTCCCGCATACGTCGATTTGCCTACCGCCTGCGTGCTTGGAGTTCCCTGTTCAGCGTCATCATGAATGCTCGGGACGCGTCCCCATTGGAATAGTGCCATCCTGCTCGTCGATTCATTTCTTCGGTTATGTCTTGGATACATTCTTTCTCCATCGTGGTGGTCAAGCGGATTCCAAATCCCCTTAAATCACAGCTTAGTTCCCTGTTGATTCCACTTCCTTCTATCAGGCGCAATCTCAGCTGTTTGATCTGGGCTCCTCAAGATCTGACGTCATATGCATGTTGAGCGCGGTTGACTTTCTCAACTGATAACGCAGGATCAATGGTGGTTTTTCTCTCTCCTCCGTCGCCATGTGTCGCTCGGTGTATGGGATCGCTCCGCTCCTGTCCAAAACCTCTTACCATTTAAGGGCACCCTGATCAAAACTGCCAATTTCTAGGTCGTGGATCCCACCTTCGTACGTTGGCGCTTTTCGTTTCTACACCCGCGGTCCTCTGGTCCCCCCCATGCGATCGGGTGCTCAGGCTTTCCCATTTTGGCCCTGTTCGTCCAACTAATCATGCATCGAAAATCAACTCCTTTTCCCGATCAGAGGCTCCCAAAGGCTATTTTGGCATCACGCGCAGTCTCCAGGGACCTCGGTCAGCGTGCTTTGACCGAGGACCTCGTCATTCCACACCGGCTGCCATGGCCACTGGTTCAGGGTGTTTTCGATGGTTGTTTTGGAATTTTCACGGATTTGTTCAACTCGATACAGTCAAGGTTCTTGACAGTCTTTTGTGGATCTGATTCGGATCACGGCCTCCCTAATGAAAAATCTTTTGGACCACCAAAAGTTGGTTTTCTTCAAGCATCGACTAAGTGAGGAAATTGTTGTCTCACTTGTCCAATCTCAATCCACTTTGCATTGCTCGGCTTCAAACCTTTAAGCCCAATCCTGAGGTATTCCACTTGTCCACTGCGCATCATCCTTACCCTCCTGTCCAGCACTGTGTCTTCATGTAACTCATTAAGATATTCAGGTAGTAGGTCATCAACAGAAGGTAATTGACTCTTCTCTTCAAGGTCCTTAATCATTGAAGGTTCAAACAACCTCAAGCAATCTGCATTCACGACTGAGTAGATGTGCATGTAAGCTGGCAGATCAAGGTGAAAAGCATTTTCACCAATCTTCTCAAGTATCCTGAAGGGTCCATACCTGATAAATTTTAGCTTTTTACCTTCACCTTGCATCCTGTCCTTGCTGATATACCACCAGACTTGGTCTCAAACTTGGAAACTATGCTCCATCCAATGCTTATCATGCCTAACCTTGTACCTAGCCTAGTTCTTTTCCAGTTGTTCCTGTACTACCTGGTGGATCTCCTGGATCTGTTCAATGAACCTAGTTGCCTTGTCCACATCACTGTGTCTATCAACCATGGTATCTTTACCAAAGACAAAATCCAAAGGAGACCTTGGTATGAAACCAAAACAGGTCTCAAAAGGAGATCTCTATGTAGAAGAGTGTTTGGCTCTATTGTAAGCATGTTGCACATAGCACAAGTGCTCATCCCAAAGCTTAGGATGTTTGCTGCAATATCCTCTCAGTAACTGGATCACTATCCTGTTAACTACTTCTATCTAGCCATCTGTTTGTGGATGAAAAGATATGCTTTTCTTTGATTTGGTGTCCATTAGTTCCCACAGACTGGACCAAAACTTCCCCACAAATCGGGTGTCTCGATCAGATACAATACAAGTGGGTAATCCAAAATGAACCCATACATGTTCAAAGAATAATTTTGTATTTTCTTCAACTGTAATTTGTTTACTACAAGGTATCAAAATACACATTTTGCTGAACCTATCCACAACAACATACAGATAATCATGACCTTTCCTAGATTTGGGCAGTCCTGCAACAAAATCCATGGAAATTCTTTCCCAAGGGTGAGAAGGAACTGGTAAGGGAGTGTATAATCCTAGTTTTCTGTTGTTGGGCTTGCTTTTTGCACACATATCACACCCCTTTACATATCTAGAAACTGTTTCACTCATTTTCGGCCAATAGCAAAACCTTTGCAGCTATGCAACTGTTTTACTTACCCCAAAGTGACCTGATATCAGAGAAGTGTGGGCTTCCCTAATTATCTTTACTCTCTCAATTTGTGGAATGTAGAGTTTCCCACAATGATATAAGAGTCAGTCCTTCACATGATAGTCCAATTCTTCTACTCTTTTGCCTTGACTCAAAGTTGCATATACATCTTTAAAGTCCATATCCTGAGTATATTGCTCTATGTAGCTTTCATGCAACACAGAATTATGCTTAAGTATGGTAGATGCATTTATAATGGGTCTAGATAACATATCTGCAACCTTGTTATGTATGCCCTTTTTATATCTGATGACTAAATGAAACTGTTGTAGAAAACCCATCCATCTATAATGTCTTGATTGATGCAATTTAGTGTGGGAGTGTAGGTATTGAAGTGGCTGATGATCAGTACCTATTACTGTTTCTTTGCTCATTAAGTAATGTTTCCACTTTTTCACACTCTGAACTAATGCATACAATTCCTTATCATATGTAGGATAGTTGACTACTGCAGGATTAAAAGTCTCATAATGATAACATATGGGTTTACCGTGTTGTGTCAACACTGCTCCCATGGCATAGTCACTGGCATCAGTTTGGATCTCAAATGGTCTTTGTAGGTCTGGCAGTGCTAGTACAGGTGTTGTACTAATCTTTTCTTTCAAGGTGTCGAAGGCTTTCTGCTGTTTGCCTCCCCACTGAAACACCTTGTTCAATCCTGTCAAAGCATGTAAGGGAGCTGCAATTGAGGAAAAATTTGAAATGAACTTCCTCCAATACCGTGTTGCTCCTAAGAAGCTTCTCACTTCTGTAACAGACTTGGGTTTAGGCCAGTTTATGATGACTACTACTTTAGAGGGATCTATTTTCAATTCACCTCCCCCTACTATATGACCCAAATAATTTAGAGAGGTTTTGCCAAATTCACATTTGGAGAGTTTAACATAAATTTTTTCTCTTTCCAAAACATCAAATGTCTTCTTAACATGCTTTAAATGTTCTTCCCACGTTTTACTAAAAATCAGAATGTCATCCAGATACACAATAACAAAATCATCAAGAAAAGGTCTGAGTACATCATTCATTAATCTCATGAAAGTAGCAGGAGCATTAGTTAGGCCAAAAGGCATAACCAACCATTCATACAATCCCTGATTTGTTTTGAAAGCAGTCTTCCATGCATCTTGCTCTGCAACTCTGACCTGATGGTATCCACTGTGCAAATCCAGCTTGGTGAAATAAACAACTTCTTTCAATTGATCTAAAAGATCATCTATGCGAGGAAGGGGATAACGATTTTTTATTGTTATCTTATTCAGTGCTCGGTAGTCAATGCACATTCTCCATGAGCCATCTTTCTTTCTCACCAAGATGATTGGTGACCCACATGGTGATGTGCTAGGCCTGATGAACCCTTTCTCGAGCAACTCCTGCACATGCTTCTTGATTTCAGCATTCTCTAAAGTAGATAACCTGTACATCCCAATGTTAGGCAAAGGAACATCTTGCTGCAAAATAATATCATGTACTATTCCCTTTTTGGGTGGCAGACCTTTAGGTTCTTGAAATAAGACATCATACTCTGAAACAATCTTTTCTATATCAGCTTGCTGATCAGCATTACAACCCTCAAATACATTGGTTTTCTTAGGTGTCTTTTCCTTTACAACCATCAGCGAGAACTGTTTTCATGAATTTATCATTCTTTTCATCTGTCCTGAGTTTATGAGAGTATAATTATTCTTAAGCTTATGAGCTCTTACAAAGTATTTGATTCCATATTTAACAAGAAGATATTTGTTCTCAGCTCTATAGAAAATAGCCTTTCTATCATACAAGTAAGGACTTCCTAAAACAATTCCACATATATCCAAAGGAATTACATCTAACTCAACCTCATATACAAATGTTGACCCAAAAGAAAACTTGAGTTTGCACTATCTAATCACTTGTAGTTGTGCTTTATGATTCAACCATCCTAATGGGTATGGCTTCTTATGGGGTGTGGTTACTAATCCCAATTTCTTTACAGTTGCTTCAAAGTGAGCCACTATCAAACAAAGTATCAATCTTCTGATTTTTGGAAACAACTCGAATATGGAAAAGCTCATGTCTTTTTCTATCATGTTCTTCATCAATAACAGATTGAACAGAATTACTAGTAGATGCTTCAGAATTCTTACCTTTTATACCTGTGGCTACAATGATTGTTTCATCTCTCGAGTCTGACCCCAAATCTTTCTGAATAGCTACAGCAGTCTTCTTCTTCTTGCCCTCGGAATTCTTAGGTCTCAGCTCTGGATGTAGAATCCAACAGTGCTCATCATCATGCCCCTCCTTTTTATAGTGGGTGCATGAAGCTTTGCCTTTTTGTGCAGTGTTAGCCTTCCTTGCTTTCCACTTCTGCTTCCTTTTCTCCTTGCTCTTGCTTACAGTGGGTGGGGATGGTCCCCCAACTTCTAGATTTCCATTCTTTCCTCTGGCTTCTAGATGAGTAGCTTGTACAGATACCTCATCTATACTAGTGGGATTAAACATGAGGATGGTATGCCTCATGTAGCTATGTAGACCACCAATGTACTTCAAAAGAGTCTCTGGTGAGTCTAATGAGATACCCAACATCAATGCTGTCTTTCTGAACTCTTGAGTATACCCTTGTACACTTTTCCCTTTCAACTGTTGAAGAGTTTTCCAACTCATCATGGCTTGTTGCATGTAGGCCAATGGATAGAACTACTTTTTGATTGTAGCAACAAATTCAATCCAGACAGAGATGGTCTTACCATGCTTCTTCATATCAGCTTGGGTTCTGCCTTCCCACCAAACCAAGGCAGTGCCTCCTAGGCGTAGGCTTGCCAGCTGAATCTTACTCTTGTCTAAGTCTATGTTTTGTACCCTGCAATACACATTAATTTGTCTTATCCAATTGTCCAACTTTTCAACATTTAGCTCTCCATCATATATAGGAAAATAAAATTTAACATCTAACTTAATCAAAGATGCTTTCTAATTATGCACAGGGCTATTAGGAGGTGTGAGAAAGCTTTCCTCTTTCCCCTTTCCTTTGGAGTAGTCATCGGAATGAGACTCATCTTCTTCTTTATCTTGTTTAGAACCTGATGAATTTTCATCCCTATGCTTTCTAAAGTCTCTATACATTTCCTCTACCATAGACTTTATAGCTAGGAAACTTTCTATGAATTGAGGGTCTAGCCCTATAGAACCTTCTTCTGACATTGTCTTCCAAGAATAGACTCTCCCAATTTCAAGATTAGTTTCCACCAACTCTCCTTCTCCTAATTTGAGCTTTGATCTAGTGAGCATTCACAGCTAAACCAACACAAGATTGTCTAACCTTACAGCCTAGAGCTCTGATACCACTTGATCTGATAATCACTCTATGAGTGCCATTAGTTAAAGATTTATTAAAACAAAAGGTATTACAAACTCATGTGATGGTGTGTGTTCTGTGTCGTTTAAGCAACGAATCAATCAGATTGTCAATACACAGAAAATAAGTGGAAAGACAACAAAGAAATACAGTAAGCAACACAAAGACACAAACAATTTTTTTAATAAGGAGTTCACCCTATTCTCTAGGGCTACATCTCCAGTCCAGCTTTAGTAGTGGCCTTGTTTTATTGTGTCTTACAGTAGAGAAATTACAATACAAGGACTCAATGTGAGTTCTCCTGAAGCAGATTTTTCTTGGTAGGGTGGTTCTTGGATTCCCCAAGCCACTCGGAGTTCATAGACTCTTTTTCTTCCTACCAGCTCTATGACCCTTGGTCTACAATGGAAAGAGCCAAATGTGATGCTCAGTCCGGACAGATTCCTCTAGGGAAAGGCTTGAATCTTCAAGCTCTCTGGTGCTCGACGCTACCTGTGGTCAGCTCGGCCCTCTGTCTCCTCTGCTTGGCTTTACTATTCTCTGTGTTCAGTCCTCCTCTCAGGGTTCACTGTTCACTGTCTCTCTTGGTTGCTTGGACTCCTCTCTATTCCTCCTCTCTGAATCTGAATTCGACTGTCTCTGTTCATGGCTTTAGTCATTTGATCCCTATGCCTGTTCGGTTCCTCTCCCGCCTACGTCGATTCGCCTACCGCCTGCGTGCTTGGAGTTCCCTGTTCGGCGTCAACATGAATGCTCAGGAAGTAGCCATGTGTCCCCATCGGAACAGCGCCAGCCTGCTCGTCGATTCGTTTCTTCGGTTATGTCATGGATACATTCTTTCTCCATTGTGGCGGTCAAACAGATTCCAAATCCCCTTAAATCACAGCTTAATTCCCTGTCGATTCTGCTTCCTTCTATCGGGCACAATCTCAGCCGTCCGATCTAGGCTCCTCAAGATCTGACATCATACGCACGTCAAGCATGGTTGACTTGCTCGACTGATAACATGCGATCAACAGAGGTTTTTCTCTCTCCTCTGCCGCCACGTGTCGCTCGGTGTATGGGATCGCTCCTTTCCTGTCCAAATCCTCTTACCGTTCATGGGCACCCCGATCAAAACCACCGGTTTCTAGGTTGTGGGTCCCACCTTCGTACATTGGCGCTTTTCGTTTCTACGCCCACGGTCCTCTGGTCCCCCCAAGCGACTAGGTGCTCAGGCTTTCCCATTTTTGCCCTGTTCGTCCAGTGATAGCACTAATCGCGCATCGAAAATCAGCTCCTTTTCCTGATCCAGGGCTCCCAGGGGCTATTTTGGCATCCTGCGCAGTCTCCATGGGCCTCGGTCAACGCGCTTTGACCGAGGTCCTCGTCGTTCCACGCTGGCTGCCATGGCCACTGGTTCAGGGTGTTTTCGATCGTTGTTTTGGAATTTTCAAGGATTTGTTCAACTCGATATAGTCAAGGTTCTTGATAGTCTTTTGTGGATCCGATTCAAATCATTCCATGGTGTCCTCATTAGGATTATATATGGGCGGATGGGAGGAATAATGACTACATGATGCGACAGCATTACCTAGTGCATCAACTTGAGAAAGAAGGTTCACATACGCATCATCTGGAATGGTAGACGATGAACTAGTAGATGGAGGATATACAAATGTTGATACCTGGGATTCTGTCGAAAGAGGTTCGATATAAGTGTGCGCAAAAACCTCAGGAAGCTTTTCCTACGAAGAACTCAAGGATGATGATAGGTAAAGGATATGGACGTGGTTTCCGTCATCTCAACATCAAGGGGAGGGATCACAATAGTTGGGCCAGAGTGTCCCTGTTATGGTTGACTAGTGGTACCAAAATCCATGGGTAGAGGATTAGATGATCCACTATGAGTGGACTTGTATTCGCAAATCTCCCCAAGGCATTCACGAAATTCATTGATACGAGGGAAACAATGGGAATAGTGACCATGATGATCACACAGATTACAAGGGTGGTTTGTGCGCAGTGTTTTGAGTTTCTTAGGTAGGAATGGTAAGTTAGCTTGGACTTCTGGGATATTTGACTCAGGTAATGCTTCATGAACCAAAGGTTTAAGTTGAGGAAGCTCAGGAAAATTATTGGCGGCATGCTCAACAACTTTAAACAAAGCACACAAAGGTGATGGCTTTGGGACCTTAGGGGCTGGAGGAGCTTGGGGAGCCTTGTCTTTCGAGTCTTTCCTTTTAGCTTTTTCCCCCTGGCCAGATGCTTTCGCAATAGGAGCTGGTTCCTGTTGTGGTTGTGATGGAACTGAAGTAGCAGCGAGGGTCATGGGGACAGGTTGAACCAAGGTCAAAGCATGATAAGGTCTTAGCTGACCAGGTGGAATTTTCACAAAGGGGTCAATGTACCATACTGGGATCCCTAGAGTCATGTTAGGAAGGACCAGCGAAGCCATAACAGGTACAGAAAAAAATTCCTGGAGGGGGGAATAAGAAAGGTGTCTAGCCTATAGGGTAATGCCCTGGAGGGATAACTCCTGGATGGTTGATACCTAGAGGAACGGTTCCTAGCAGAAACATATGAGAGGCACCCACAAACGGAGGAGGTCCTCGGGGGGTGGATCCAGAGGGTTCAGCTGGAAGAGTAACAGTAGGGTGTTGAGGAGCTGGTTGTTGATCGGGTGTACTGGACTGCTTAAGGACATCCCGTGACGCTTGTAACATGAAAACACTCATAGAGTTAGGCTCTAATATGGGAGCGGGAGTACTAGGGAAATCACCCAATAATGAGGAATATTTATAGACTCCGGGGGAAACACCGGTGGGAGGAGTTGAAGACTATTTATCGGACACCAATGAGATAATGGACTCGGGGGAGGTCACGGATTTCAACTCGTAGTAAGTCAACTGATCAATGGTAATGATCTTCCCTTCATGGGGGAAGCACATCTTGCGGAACACCGCAGACGCGACAACTGACATGGCATATGTGTAACTACGACCTAAGAGAATGTTGTAATCCAAAGGGGCATCAATGACTTCAATGTCGACATGGATAGTCTTGCTTGCAAGGGTCACTGGATAGTTGTGATACATGCCAAGGGGCTGGGAGGAGTGTCCATCCCAAGCACACAAAGTGATGGTGGAGGGGGACAACTTGGGTGACTTGAGTTGTTTCCAGACAACAATAGACATCATAGGTGGATGCACCTTCATCAATAATGCATCAGGATATGATGGCATTACAGACTCTAACTGGCATTTGGAAAGAAATAGATGAAGGCAATGAGGGTTGCTCTGATGTATCAACCAGGAAGACAATCAGATGATCGTCAGAAGGATCTACTACACCCAAGGCAGTTAGTAGAGCTTTCTTTTGGGATGGGCATGACTGGAGGACTTCGAGCGTCAACATGGAAACAGGTGATTGCGCCAAGTCGTCTACTATACTGTATGTATGTGTAACTCTGTTAGAAGTTGCAGTACGATGTAATGGTCCCTTTGGGATCTTAAGAATGACCTCAAACTTAGGCTGAGGGATCTATAAAGGACCATTTCGTGTCGTAAGAGGCTCAACAGATATTTTGGTTTTGGACTTTGTAGCAAATGAAGTGGAGGGCTTGTCATATTGATGCAACCAAGTTTGCAAGTTGATATTGGAGGGGTTAACCTCATCAGTGTTCATCATAAGAATCTGGTAGTCACCGAGACCAGAAAGTTGGGGATATGGTCTACTTGACCTGGCTAATGTTGAGCAGCAACAAATCCTTGTTAAGTGAAATTATTTGTGAGCACTGTAGGTTGGGTTGGCGCAGGATTCTGAGGCAATTGTTGACCTCTAGAAGTTTCTTGAGCTTCCCACATTTGGCGCATTTGGGGTAAGAGGGGACGCTCATGTGTGTAATGGGCTATGTATACCACAATATGCACAAGGCTTTTTCGTATGAATAGCCTTGTTCTGCTTAGGATAGCCAAATTGTTTCTAGTTGTTGGTGTTAGGCTAGTTCCCCTGGGGTTCACTAGGCTAGTTACCTTGGTTACCCTAGTTACCCTTGTTACCATTCTTGTTATTCTTTTTCTTTGAATTTTGGGGATTGGTAGAACTATGCTGTGAAAACACTTGACACTGAGGGGGAAGTGGCTATTGGGGTTGAGGATGCATAGGAGGTTGCGATGCTAATTCTTGAGGGGATGGAGCACTAAGTTGTGCATAAGGAGGAGCAACAATTTGGTAGATAGGTTGGGGCCCTGGAAACATGTTGCTAGCAAGAGGGGAATAAGTGTTGGAGGAATTGGTGCCCCCTACAAGCAGACATAACTTTGCTGAGTATATGGCAAAGAGTGTGAAAGGGATCCAATGATACTATCAACGGTGTGAGATTCACCCAGTGCATTGGCACTTCTAGGACGAGGGAGGTCTAGAATGACGGTATAGACATTACTCGATTTTGCATAAATTAAGTCATATCTCAAAGCGGTTTGGAGAGCACCTTCCTCAGTCTGAGGAAAATGGGATGTGACATCTTTTCTAATGGGGGATAAAAGGCTCCTAAGGAACCAATCTAGATAGACACGGTATTCGAAAGGTGGGGCACTACATGTGCTCCTCCTTCGATGCCACTCTTGAACATGGTTAGAAAGGAGAGTGGCGGAGGATTGATGGAATGTGGTCAACAACTTAATATCAGTGTCATACTGGAGAGGTAACTGGAAATATGAAAGGAACGGTTTAGCAAGTGTCGCGAAAACAGAATGAGATTTGGAGGGTTGGTCTACATACCATTTTGTGGCGTCTCCATTGAGTGCGCATTGGAATAGCCAAAGTCGAAGGGAGTCATCGCTTATGGAGATGGACAAACACCACATGTGGAAGGATCGAACATTGTTGGTATGATCCTCTCCAGCATTACCGTCAAACTTCAGGAAGCTTGGTTGTCATAGAGAGCCAACCAACATCATGGTGTATGGGGTTGTTTATGAACTGGTTAAAATCTGGTAGACTTAACCCAACCATAAAGGGGAGCATGGGGGTTGCCGGAATGGTTCCTGAGACTGTTCCGCTTGATGTGACCACTGGGATAGAACCGGAGCCAACACCAGGTTGGGTTCCTACACCAGTTGTGGGTCCAGACATGGTGACGATATGTGGTGAAGGAGGCTCAGATTCAAATGAGGAATCAGAAGAACTCGGAGGGCTATGAAATCGATCCCGATGGGGAGGGGTAATATGCCCAAGAGGAAACTAGGAGCGAAGGCCTAATAGTCTCCATGGCAAATGCCTTGGTGGCGTAATGATGGTAGGACACACAGAACACGGAAATGGTGAAGGGATATCAACAATATATCTTTGTCTCGATGCAGGGAGACAAATTTATTATGTTAAGTATTGGCTTGGCGGTGTAAACCAAGCGCCCTTCGCTTCAGGTGTGCTTATGTGTGGAAGTGTATTAATTTATTAAGCCCAAATCATGTTTGTAAAAAAGAAAAAACTTGCTGAAAATAAATTGAAATTAATAACAGAAAATGAACAGAAAAACAATTAACTAAACCCCACCCAAACTGGGTTTGCAAACACTGTACTTCTTGGTGGCTAAACCGATGGAAAATACACTGAAACGGTCAAGAGATCTAAATGTCAGTGTGACTAGGATCAAGTGACACTAAGCTGCTAGAAAGCAGTGCAACAACAGCAAAAAGCTAGAGAAGAAGATCATTGCAAAAAGAAAGGGAGATGGGTGAAACACCTAGGGAAACCGATGGGACCCTAAGGTAAGCGACCAAACGAGTTTAAATGTGAAACTATGTATGGTAACAACCTATCTTAAGAGATTTGAAACAAAAGGTTACAGATCTGGAAAATGTGGCTGAAAGTACTATAGAAGCTTAGATTACTCACTTAGCTAAACTCCTCCAAGAAAGGTGGAAGCGTACAAGAAGCCCTGTGGGAGGCTAAATTTGACTTCAACGAGTAAATCAGAGTGGATCAAGGCATAAGCTAGATGAGACAGAGGTCAGACAACCAAGCAGGCAACTCTCTGTAAAACCTAAAAACATATCTGAGAAAAACCCTAAAACCCAAAAATCATAGGCACTGACCTGTTTCTCTATAGGGATCGCACTTTTTAGGCTGATAAAAGTGCTCTAGCCTCCAAATCGCACTTTTTGGCCCAAAAAATGTGATTTATGCTCCGTGGATCCCAGTCGGAAAATCTCGGAAAAAAGTGTCGCCTTTGTCGTGGCTAGTTCCTATGGCCTGTGGAAATGATTAGAAAGCTTGCAGAAGTCAGAAATTTATTAGATCTAGGGTTAAAAATCTGGGAAACATTAATAGAATTGAAAAAATAAGAAACCCTAAGCTGAAAATCGAAGGTCACCCAAGTTTCTGAATCTGAAGTATAAAACCCAGTGGAGTCGCCAATTTTGTTGTAGTGTTTTCTTCTCAAAGATATACAAAAAGAAGACACTTAATATTATGGATGGCAAACAATCTCAACAATATAAATGGCTGCTAAATATTGTATATCTGGATCAACTAATAGAAAAAAATCTACCAAAGTCCGGATCTGTGCTACAATCATAGTTAAATAGCAAAAAGAAAGAGTAATAGCTCTAATCATCCAATCGAAACCAGATATACAAAGAATATTTTTATTATAACACCTGTGAAGGGAACAAATAAATGTTACCAGTCCCCCTCTATGGGATGGGTTCTTAGCTATCCTCAAATGTCTTTAGCTTGTATAGAGTCTCTCCCCTCTATAATGTGTAAACCCAACAAAAATATGGTGTGCGATAATGAAAATAATCATAGTTACAACAGTGAGTGCAATAATGAAAACAATCAAAAGTGAATAATGAATGGAAAACCCTTCTATTTATAACAAAATATTGAGTTATCCTCAAATAATGAGCAATAATAAAATATTATTGATCCCATTCTTGGAATAATCACTTGGAATATTTTATTATATTTGTTTAGGAGGGAAAAAGTATTTAAACTTTTGTTTAAAATAATAAATAAATAAATGATTTATTTATAATTTCAAGGAATTAGTGAAGGAATAATATTCAAATAAGGATTTGTTTAATTATTCCTAAGGGATTTAGTCAAATTTGACAAATAATAATAATTAATTAACTAATTAATTAATTATTCTTGGAGAAAAATAAGATAATTAATGATTTATTTGTTTATTTTTCATGATTGGGTCAAACATGACAAGGAATAATAATAAAACAATGGTTTAATTAATTATTCCTAGAAGAAAATCAAATAAATAGTCATTTATTTAATTATTCTTCATGGGTTTTGTTATCTCAAAATCAGACCCTGATAGGCTGCTGGTCAGGTTGACTGTAAGTAACTATTTCAGACCTACTTTAGGCTGAGGCTTAGCCTCCTCAACCTGAGAGGGCTCTCTCAGGGTGTAATAATGATTTTGATTAAAACTAAGATGGCTAACTCTTGTAGAACAACTGTGACAAATATGAATGCTGGAAATACATCAAACAAGTATCCATTGGGCCTATGGAGTCAACAACACTTCAATACAACAAAGATCTTGACCTTACATGGAAGTCAAGGCATTCAGCATTTCAATATTCAGAATATACACTCATAAGGAACCACACAGTTTATAGATGCATACAGGAAATCAGAGCACATTCAGTGAATTCTGAGTGATTATACATCCATACCACTGTAAACAAAACTAAGAAGAAGACAACATCACACATTCTGAATATGAAAAATCCTTCATGAATCCTGAGAAGTAAAATCAAAATTATATTACTGAAAGTGAGTCTTTACATAAGCCAAATACTATGCTCTGTTATAAAGTTTTCCAACCCTGATTACATTTCTGTTTCAGCTATATATAGAATTCTTATTCTAACTGATCGAGATTCCTCCTCCAGCATGAGGGGAATTCGATAACTACCTCTAATGACACCTATCAACTATTTAATTAACTAATAAATACAATAAAGTGCTGACTGGAGTTTTTTTTAGAGTTCTAAATCTACTATGACTTTAACTCCATATTGTATGCATGATGGCTTCTCCTCGTTCTTTGACACCTGGTTCTCTTTCAATTTGGCTGAGATGGCTAAGATGAGTATTTAATGCCCCATGTTGACTTGGAATGTTGAAACTTTTTTAACTGCTCAGAGATATTTGGGGGTTACCCTTGCTTCTCAGCTTCAGTTTTTTCCATAATCTTCGAATGCACAGAAGCATGTTTTTTAGCTTTTAATTACCCAAGATGTGGAAGACTGCCACGTCCTTGATGCGTTGTAAGCTCTTTTCATGAACATGTGTACAGGCAAAAATTCCTTGCAGGTAAATCGTTTGATATATTTTGAACTATGATAAAGGGGCTTTATGACAAAAATTCAAAATTGGATTTGAATATTCAATCCTTTTAATCATCCATCTGTCTTGACCTGATTGGCTGTTGTTTGCTCCAGCTGATGTCTTGTACACCCTTTAGCCGTTTCCCTTTCAAAATTCCCGCTTATAATTCAAACTATTTGATTTGCGTTAAAAACAACATCTTCAGCAGTTTCGTAGCGCGCTACGAAACTGCTGAATTATTTGAAACAGTTTGCCTTTGACCCGAGATCTTTATCAACTGAGTATTTGATTGCCAAAAAACTCCCTTCGACTTTCCACATGTTGAACAGGGATTATATTTCTTCAGAAAATAAGATTTAAGCAAATTTGTCAAAAATTTGAAACAAAACCTTTCTTGAAAAGAAAACTCATTTTGCAGGTAGCTGGCTTAGTTGTGTTTTCAAATCTTCAATTTGTTTCCTCATAGCTCTATTCCCAGCTCTCAGTTGCATATTAATCCTTCTGATATACTTAGCTTCTTTGATTGCTGGTACTGTCCAGGTGTGAAATTGTGCATGGCCATCAACCACTGAATTCAACTGAGCTTTTACAGCTTCATTTCCTTCCCATAAGGTTTTATAATATTTTGCATGTATGGCTGCATGCTTTCTAGCGGCCTTCTTCAATTTAGCAATCTCATACTTGGCTGACTCTAATTGTCTCTGTATGGCTGCTATATTATCTTCTTGAGATGCAATGACTGTTTTGCCCATGTCTTTTTGTGTTCCTTCCCCTGTTTCCTCTGTTCTCGGCAGTGCTTCCTGTACTTGTTGGAACCTCCTTGTCATAGGTCTTCTAGGTTTAAAAATGAATTCTTCAGCTGGCTTATCAAATTTAAGCCTTTTTGAAGCCTTGGATTTCTTGGTACCTTCTTGCTCTGACTGCATCAATTCAATTTGGACTGGTAGAGACTGCTCGAATTCAATGGCCTGTATTAAATCATTCAGATTTGCCTTGGACACTGGGCTCTCTTCAACTGCTACAGCTTTACCTTTTTCCTTATTTATTTGACTTCTTGTTCTTACCCTTGAGACTGCTTCAGATGTGCTTGTTTCAGGTATTGTCTTCTTACCCTGAGCCTTTTCCTTAGTTGCTTGCTGAGGTTGATCTTGGATGATGAGAGGCTTCACTGGTTTTCTTAGCTGTGACTTTGGAACCCTTTTAGCTCTTGCCTCTTTTTGGAGCTCAGCTATTGTAAAATCTCTGGCCGGTTGAGGAGTGAGGCCAGTCTTGCTTTTGAATCCATCCATAAAAATAAAGGAATTCCAGTCTCTGTCTATCTTTTGGAGGCCATCTAAAACCAGCAACTTGATCAAACCATGATGAAACAAAGAGGTTTCAGAATCCTCTTTTCTCAGCTGTACTTTATCACACATCTTACTCAAACTACGGAACAAATAAAAAGGTAGATCTATGGAGACTTTCCCAGTGAAATGCAACAGCAGTTTGAAATGGTAAGAATAAACCTTGTTATACCTTCCCTCACAAATCAAATATTTTTGTATGCAGGTGAGTAAGAGAGCATAATGTTCTTTGACATAATTCCTGGGCACTCCCCTACTCAAATCTTCATTTACATATGCATCCTTTAAAAACTCCTTACAATTACAAGGATTCATGTAAAATTTGAAATTTTTAAACCATTCCTCTTGTCCTCTTGGGATCTCTGTCACAACAGATATTGCTTCTGGAGAAACCTGCACTTCTAACATAGCTACCTTTGAATTCAAACCAGTGAAGTTTAGTGCAAATTCTTTAGTTACCTGCGCATGTCCTCCTTGTAACTTTTTGCAAAAGTTCCAGCACCCGGCATTTTTAAATGCTTTCTTCACCCCCTCATCTCTCAGCGTTATATCCAGGCCCTCGGGTTCAGTCCTTAGACGTTTACCGGATCTGTGCTCTTTTTTCTCCATGGATTCTTCCAAATCTTCGCACACAAAGACTACCAGCTCCGGTTGGAATTGTGATTCAGCTTCTTTTTGAATTCAGCCTCGCTTGATTATCAGCCTCGCTTGAATTTTGAATCTTTCCGTTTAAAACCTTTTCAAGACATAATCTTGCAGATTTGTCATTCATGCAAGACTTACGGCCATCATTAAGGCTTATGCACGGTGAAATTTCTTGGGAATGATAATACATGCGAATCAACATATCTAGTGGTGGTGATGGTGGCAATGAGCGTTAAAACGTGATATGAGAGATATATGAACTGACATGAGAAGACATGGCTGATGACTCACCTAACGGACTTGATATTTCAGGAAAGATTCGCTGCGGAAGTACGAATCCATGATTTCGCAGCGCTGTTAGTTTTAAATTTTAATGATGCGCTGCGAAACTGCTTAATCATGATGCGCTGCGAAACTGCTTAATCATGATTGCGCTGCGAAACTGCCTAATCATGATTGCGCTGCGAAACTGGCGAATGGGAATTATGCTGGGAAATTACTAAAAGACATGGTGACTCGGATAAGACAAGATGTGGCTATAGAACACTGATGAGTGGAGGAGAACCAATGGGAGTTGAGAATGACTTGAATTAAGAAACTCTTTAAAACTCCAAATCCTAGGGGAAGAAAATTAAAACGAAATTAAACTAACAAGGACCTTTGTCATCGGGCTAGGATAGAAAATTATATACATCAGACTTTGAGTTCTAAGTGATAACAGGTTTAACTATAAATTACTGAACAAAGGTAGTTTATTAAGTAATTTCTCACAGTGAAAGCAATTTTACTATGGTAAAATTGGCTTTACATGGTGTACTTCGATCCATCTAATAAATTAGTTTAGATGATCGATTTTTTGGTGATAACATTAATGGTCATGTTCCCAACCCTACAACTAATTTAAGAATCTACAGTGGCTAACCATGGCCTTAACAAGATGATAAGATAGCCATTAAACTTGGTTTTGGGATGGAGAACTAGGAAATCAGTAGGATACTCCCAAGAGTCAATAGATACCATAACATATTCAAGAAATCCCTAAGGAGCTACTGTGGATCCATTTGCAAGCTCCAACACTATGGTGGTATTTCTCAAAGCCCCTTGGATTTTTAGCTTTAGCATGGTTTCCTTAGCCATCACATTGATTGAAACCCCAAGATTAATCAGGGTGTTAGGGACCATAAGGCCATTAATGTGCACATCTACTACATGGCTTCGAGTGTCTAGATATTTTAGGAATATCACCCTCCCAAGCATCAAATCAGATAATTTCCCAATAAAATTTTTGTTGTGGGTGTCTCTTTTTCTTCTCCCGAGATTTTTGAAACATTTCTCCTTGATGAGATTATTGTAGATGGGAATCTTTAATATCCTAGAGAAGGGGTATTTTAACAAACAAATTCTTCAATTCTCTTAGAAGTTCAACCTCTTTTGGGGTGTGTTGGCTAGGGTGGATCAACCTCTCAGGAAAAGGAGGTGGGTTGACTTGAGGAACACTCTCTTCCTTATCTTCTTCAATCTCTTTAGGTGGATAAGGTGGGTGTTTATCTAGAAGCACTCTCTCAAACCCAACATTGATCTCTTGGATTTCCACAACATAAGTAGGCTAAGATGTCTCTCCATTCTAGACCTGTTGTGCTTGCTTATTGTTCAGGTTTAGATTTGGTTGAGCAGGAATTTGAGGTTGCTGAGGTGGAGGAAGATGAGTGAGATGTGGTTAAGGTTAGGGTGGAGGTATTAAATATTTAGGCTGGTTAACTTGGGGCCTCCACCCTTGTGATGGGTTGCACCATTAAGAAGATTAGGGGGGGGATATGGCTGAAAATGATGGTTGATAGGTTGATGAGGATATGAGGAGAATAAGGCCAAGAAGGAGCTGTGGACCAGCATGGATGAGTGGAAGAGTACCAAAGTTGTAAGGGTGCATTCTGATTTGGATTATAATAAGAGTAGTGTGCACCTTGCATGCCTTGTTCATATGGCCAAGGTCCTTGAAGTATTATTTGATTGGTGAAACAAAGTTGCTTTTACCCTCCTCCTACCCCTTGATATACAAATTTTAGTCCTGGCAAAGAAGGGCATTTGTCTATTACATGATTTTCTTCACAAACTAGGAAGACCTCTATGATATTTAATGTGCACTCATTCCTAGGTTGTATGTTGATGCATCTAGGGCATAAAATAGCTAGTTCCCTTTCTGCTTCCTCCTGTTTTCTTTTGATTTGCATGGTATCCAATTTTAATGCAAAGGTATGAAAAATTTCACTCTTGAAATCCTCCAACATGTTACATATCTCATTCTTAATGGATGTTGTGGAGGGAAAGGAACTGACCAAGCCTTGACTAGCCTTAACCTTCTTCCTAACAACCCTAGAGGGATTCTTGAACACAATTTTAATTTTGATGATAAGATAATTGATAGATCTCTCCTCCAGACAGCATTTTGAGGGTTTCCAACATATATTCCCTGAGCCCTCAAAGAAGAACTAGTTTGAGTGATTCAAGATCAAGGGTGTAGTTGGACCTCCTATAAATGAGTTGAAATCTCTCCTCATAGTCTTCTAGGGATTCATCAGGTCCAAGAGTCATCCTAAATATTTCTTCCTTGGTTTGTTTGGACCTACAGTAGTCCATGTACTTGTTATTGAAGGCATGTTTCATTTGGGCCTAGGTAATGATGCTACCCCAAGACATACCCATAAAACAGCACAAGGTTGCATATTTAAGGGTAAAGGGGAATAACCTCAGCTTCTGCTCATCAAAGGCATAGTCATAGGTCCTACAAACAACAACAAATTCAAACATGAAGGTATCAGGATCTTCAAAGGTTATGATATGGAAGTGTGGAAGGGTAGTAGGGCTTATGTTCTTCATTCTAGCATTTCCATTGGTCTCTCTGATAGGGAAAACCTTATTTCCCTTGTTTTCAACCATAGTTTGGTAGGTAAATTGAGTTCTTCTTCTTCCCTAATAAGTTCTTCAAAAATTTCAGGTTGCTCACTTAGAGGGTCTTCTAACTCCCTTGTATTCATAGAGGGAAGATCACAGTCACCGAAGAAGAGTGAAGGTTAACTATGTGAGGGTGTGGGGATTTTTAGTAAAAGAAATTCCTTAATTAAACCTACTCCCATGAGGCATGAAAGATATTTTTTTTTACTTTTTCAAAAATCGTATGCAAAATAGAAAACAATGCTTAAGTAGAAACAACATCTACTTAGACACATCCCTGGAAATGACACTAAAAATTGGTGAGCCCTGGTATTTCACCAACAATGTTACAACTCCCAAGGGCTCCTCAACTCAAATTATCAACCTAGGGTTTGTATAAACTTAGAGGTGACAGTGCTATATGCACAACATATAGGATTCCACTCATGCCACCCTCAGTTATGGAATTAGATCAAAAGTGCTTAGAGACCCTTCCTCCTACTGAATTAGAATGAAAGCTTTCTGATAAAGGTACAATTGGAAATTTCTTCTAGCTATGAAAATAGATATTCCATTGACTCAAATTGTAAATGTTAGGTAATCAATTCATGGAAGGACAAATGCTAATCTACTTGTAGAAAGAAATCTATGTTATCTTGCAAAATTCATCAAATTACCACATCTACTTGTAGAAAGGAAGTTAATTTATCTTTCATAATTCATCAAACTACCAATCCGAGTTGCATATACCATCTACCTAGTTCACATGTGCTTATAAATTAGTAAAATACTTGCATGATAAAGAAACTAACTCTACTATGTTTTTATAATGAAGAAAAGGAAAGTTTGGTGTGTCCTAGGAGCTTTCCTTGATCATAAAATCACAATTGTGGGTCCTTATGCATATAGACTAAGTAAAAGTTGCAGTGGGGATCAAAACTGATGAAGGAAAATGCTTCTATAGGCTTTCTACAGGAGGTTATAATGCTACAAGAGGCATGTAATGCTACAGGATGTTTGTAATGCTACAAGAGCCATGTAATGCTACAGGAGGCCTGTAATGCTACAAGAAGGCCTATAATGCTACAAGAGGGAATCTAAGTGGTTTTTGAAAGTGAAAATGTTGTATTGAGGGTATGGAGAGGTGGATGGACGTTGAAGCAAATGGAGGGAGGTTGGTTTGAGCCCCTAGCCAAGCTCAAGACCTCTCAAAGACCTGTCTTGCACTAGGAGGAGTGATCTTGGTGTACAAGGGAGAATGTATTATAAAATAGGGTTTTGGGACAAATTTTGAAAGTGGAAGGAGAAGATGAAGGAGATTAAGATGGAAGTGGTGAAGGTTCCCTTCCCTAGAGATCAACCAGCCCTGCAATCAATCACATACATGCACCCATTTATCATTGGAAAAATGAAATAACTTATGATAGAAAAGATGAGATGAATTTAAATAACATCTAATTTATGAAATACCACTAATCTAATCACTAAACTGGCTTCTAAGCTACAAAAATCAAATGTAAAACATGACAATTAACAATAATCTATTTCCAAGAAATCATAAACACAATCTTTTTAGACTTTGATTTTGAATCCTTCCACTCATTCTCCCACAAGATAGGTGATGTATAGGCCACAACCACATGATTTTATAGATTAATCTCTACTCAAATGAAAGAAACTATGAACTGCTTGGAATCAAGAAGAAACATAAGTACAAAAAGAGGGACCAAATCCTTTGGGTTGGGCCCAAACCCAATTGTCTCGGCCCTTTGAAACTAAATCAGATGTAGCTAAATCCAACTAATCATTATCAAAAAGTGCAATTCTAATACATCACATAAAAGTTGAAAATATCAATGTCAAGCTTGAAGCTCAATAGCTAAACCTAGTTGAACAAAAAATTTGAATCCTAATGAGCCCTTCTTCTAGTTTATTTGTTAAAAAGGGAAGCTAAAGTAACTCCTTTGAAAGTAGGAGTGGTTCCCTCCTTGATCTTGAAAATGTTTGATCTTGTACCTCTTGATCTTCACTTGTACTAGGTGTCACTCAACTACCATTGAACTCGAACTGGTGAGAGAGGATATTGTGATCCCAAGCCGAGTTTAAGGAGTTAAAAAGGTGGGAAAACCCCCTAGATTCTCTCCTAGTTGTATCCATCAAGCCCCTACATATTAATAACCTAAAAAACGGTTCATTTTCCTGCAATTAAACCACATTAGTCCACATAATATGATAAACACATTTTATCCTCTTACTAAGCATAATATATCAAAAAATGTTAATAATGTAAGAGAAGGATAGTTTTAAGGCTAGAGGATGGAATATTGATATTCGAAATGTACCTATTGATGGGACTCATCAAAAGGTTTGAAGGATGGTTTGGAAACTAAAATGGAAGGTTTGAAGGATGGTATAAAAGCAAAAATGGAATGTTTGACAAAGTTTCTACAATAAATGCTTCCTAATGGCGACAAGGTATTGCATGAAACTCATGATGAGAACAAAAATATTTTGAATCATGATTTTAGAGACTCTAACATTGGGTTGAATATTGTTGAAGGCCCCAAAAATCGGGTCGACAACAAGGGCGATACCCGCCCGGTTCGGACCTTGGTTGGCAGCTCCTTATCCGTTTGGTATAGCGGGTCCGACTGGGGATAATGGGACCAGTTTCCCAATCTATGTGTGTGTGTAGAATTCGATGTTGTTGATCTAACAATTCCTATCTAAGCTATTCTAATTCAAACTTTAATCTAATTCTATGCTATTGTAATATAATAAACAACACATCTAAATCTATGCTAACCCGGGATGTAATTCTTCTATTATGCGATCTGAAGAGATTTCAAATAACAACTGGTAATAAAGATCATTCAATGATTATAAGAAAGGAAATCAATTAAGATGAACCACTTCGCATAAAAAGTTAGATGAAACTGTTGTGAATAGCATATCGCATAATGAGCTATTTATACATTAGGCATAAATAAATAGCTACCACCATACAAAAGTGCCAAATGATAACTCAAGCATTCATGCAATAATACATAAACAACTAAAGTTGTATATCACTTTAACATATAAGCAGAAATGGTCAAGAGATAAAAGTACCATTTATGACTGGTCCTACTCATAAGCTTCAAGCAACAATGATTTATTTCTCCTTGCTATAACATCTACTAAGAGTACGGAAGTGCAACATCAGTAGCAGATATCAAATGCAAACATCAACAAATCTTGATCCATTCATTCACCAAAACCTCCTCTGAGGGTGCAAAAGTGCATGTTCTTAGGACAAGTTTTTGATAAATTTTTGGACCCTTCTCTAAATGCATGAGAAGGGTTTAAATAATACTAACTAAATAACTTAATTACATAGATTCAGGATACGGTTTAAATGACCGCCCTTTTTCTAAGCAAAACTATTTCTAAAAATTAAATCTAATATCTAACTATTTCTGCATTTGCTCCTTAATGTTGTGAGCATTCAATATTTGCCTGGGTAAAGTCGGCTGACTGTCTTTCGCTTTTGGTTGAGCTAAGCAAATAGAAATGGTAAGAGTTGGCACCATTTTTTCAACAAAATTGATGATATACTCGAGAATCATCCTCTGGCTATGTGGATTTACTATGTATGCCTAGTAATAATCCAAGTTCCACTTGGTTAATCCTCGAATTGCTTCTGCCTTTGCTTTCTTGCGTTTTCTGGGCTTACGAGTGACTGAGCAGTTAGAGGCTTTGATTTTTGAGCAATTTTCTCAGCGATGCACGATTAGCGCTAGGCGCGCATCGAAAACTGCCTCCGTTCTTTGATCCGGGCCTTTCTGACGCGTTTTTCGCCTTTAGCACCATTTCCTTCACCGGGTATAAGCTTCAAAATTTTGTAAACATACTGCTTTCGTGAGCTTCTGACCTTGAGCATTAAACCTCTTGTTGATATTAGCATTGTTCAACTACTCATTCAATCATGGTTGTGACTGAAAGATCTGTAATGGATAGCTCAGCCACGTTCTGCAAATCTGTGGCTCTGTTACATGCGGTATCCGCTTATGAGGACATCTTTTCTCTGTCTCTGAGCATTGGAGCTTTACCCTTTTCCTTTATTGCTTCCTGCACATTGCTTCATGTTGTTTCTGTTTTTTCTCCTGCAATTCACACATGAGGAGAGAGTAATGATAATAAAAATCGACAAGAAAGCTCTACACTCTACGGATGTACAAAAACATGCCACCTGACGTGAACTGACTCTTAAAAAAACACAAAACCGTCTTTCATTAACAACTAGTGTATCATTCATTAATTATCATTAAAGTGAGTATTCAATTTTTGGTTTATGGACAGCTTTTCTTGAATGTCGAGCTGGGGAAAATCTGCGATGGAAAGTTTCTGCGATTCGCATCGCAGCATCACAGTGTCGCATTATCGCATTTTTCATTAAGATGTGTTATCGTAGGGTTTCTCGATTGTGCTTATCGCAGAATAACAGATCGCAGTATCGCGTGATCGCAAGATCGCAGATCGCAGTATCACGATATCGCAAGATCGCGGCTTGCTATAATTTTTAAATGGTTATGTGTTTTTATGCGATATCACATATCGGACATCGACGATTTTTTTAAGGTTTTCCAATGTGATTATTTCTTAATGCATGCGATGCGATAGAATTCGCGTCGCACTTTCACAGTTTATCATTTTTACTCTTAAGGAAATGCCCTATCAATCTTTGCGTGATGCGATGTTTTCTTAAGGATTAAAATACATGAGCCTTAATTGAATTTTTTGAATTTTTACTAAGGGTCCCCACTTACCTAGTGTTATTGCTAATACTAAGTAAGGAGGGAGGTTGTTGGTGGCCACAACAATTGGTGATTCACTTAGAAGAACCAGTTATCTCTGTTTTTCTATTGAATTTTTCAAACTTCCAAAACAGAAATTTTTTCAGAAAGTTAAACTTTGTTATGGAAAGATAGAGTACATTATGCTCTAAACTGTCAATGATAGTTTGTTTCAACCACTTTCTACTTCGATTATTTGCTTCCTCAGGCTAGTCCTTGTATTTACATCAGCCATTACTTGGTCTTGTAAAGATAAAACAAAGTCTCCTCTGTAAACCAGTTTTAAATATGCTCATTTGTCGTAGGTAGAGCCTCTGCTGCTAGTAGGTGTTTATAGCCTCGACAGTGTTACCTATTACCCAACAATGATCCTGTATCCTACTTAAGGTGATCTACAATTTTCAAAGAAAAATCCATATCAACACTTATTGCTTTGATTTTCTTTTTTATTCTTAAAGAACAGTGTCTTGGTTTGGTAGCCAAATTATGACACAGTGATTCACTTGATTTATAACTTTGCTGAACAACCTTGCTCGTGATGAGACCCCTTGTCTTTTGATTGCAACAATCTTGAGTCATTGCCCTGTTGTGGTGTACAGTATTGGCAAAGTCAGCAAGTTATAATATCTGTGATAATGATAAGTTGGCTCGTGATGAGACCCCTCATTCTTCAAGATAAAGTGTATCCTTGGATTATTCCTCTAAAAGTTGCGATTTCCTTAGTAGGGAGGAAGTCATTGTTTCCTTAAGATAGCTTTGGACGCCAATAATAGAATTTTTGGAAACAGCTATTCTACAGAGAATCTTTATTTTGTTATTGATACCTTTCATTGTACTGAGATAAAACTATTTCTTCACTAAAGGTTGCTTTCATCAAATCCTTTGAAGTTGAAACTAGTATCATATCTAGGCTAAAGTTTTTAACTGTATCTGCCAATAATAAAGATCTTCTCACGTAATTGGAAGACTTGACATCTTCTCACGTAACTGGAAGACTTGACATCTTCTCACGGCTGTAGTGGCAGGGACAACTTCTTTTGTCTTCCGGCAATAGTTTGGAAGACTTGACATCTTCTCACGTAACTGTGCGAGTCTTTGAATAGCGTGGGCCAGTAATATCCTACGCGTAAGATTTTATCTGCAGTAGCATCTCCAGCATAGTGTCCGCCTGCTGGCCCATCATGGAGTTCCTGCAAAACGTTTTCAGCTTCAGCTTTCTCAAGACACCTAAGAAGAATAGAATCATAATTTTTTCTAAAAAGAATATCATTTATGAGCTGATATTGTTTGGCTTTCAACCTTAGAGCTCTTTTCTTAGTATGGTCAAGGTGTGAAGGAGCATACCCATTCTTAAGATAATAAATGAAATCAGCATATAATGATTCTACATCGTTTAGGCTTACCTCACACATTTGTACCTCTTCAGATGGAATTTCAAAAATTTGTGATGCTCCGGCCAGCATTTTGCAGAAGCCTTGACCTCTTACAATGTTTGCTGGTTTGATCTCAATGTCATATTCCTGTAAGGCAGTAACCCAATTAGCTCTTTTCTCACCCACATCTTTCTGTACTAGAAGATTCCTTACCACTGGAAACGGTACTATGATCTTAGTATGGGTTTTAAGTAAGAAAGGTTTGAAGTATTTGACCACTTTAAAAACAGCATAAGCCTATTTCTCCACGTCTGAATAATTTAGTTCAGCACCCTGTAAATTTGAGCTAGAAAACGTAGTTAGAGCTTTTGATTTTTCTTGATTTGCTTGAGTTAGAATCGCAACATATGACTTATCTGAGGCAAATGTGTATAAAATAAAAGGCTCTGAAAAATTTGGGGTTGCTAAAGATGGAGCATTAATAATAGCTTGTTTGATCAAGTTGAATGCTTCATGTTCATCTTGACCCCATTTAAAATTTGAATTCCTTTTAATCATGGTTTGCAAAGGAGACATGATTCGTGAAAAATCTGGAACGAATCTCTTTACAAAATTGATCTGACCTAGGAAAGATTGCATGGCTTTTTTGTTATGAGGTAGGGATATTTCAGAAATTTCTTTGATTCTGTCAAGATTAATGTGAATATTGGATTTTGACACTATGAATCCTAGAAGTTTCCCTTCACTTAGTGCAAAAAAATATTTCTTTGGGTTAAGTGAAATTCCATACCTTAAACACCGTTGAAAGATTTGTTTCAGGTCTTTGAGATGGTCGTTTCACTTCTTCGAGTACACTGTTATATAATCCAAATAAATTACTACAGATTTATTGACTAAACCTTTGAATGTGATGTCCATGGCTCTCTGAAATGTGGCACCAACATTAATCAAACCAAATGGCATCTTCCGATACACTTATGTGCCCCATTTAGTTCTGAATGTGGTTTTCAACTGATCATCAGGATGTACCAACACTTGATTGTATCCTGAAAATCCATCCAAGAAAGACATTAATTCTGAGCCAGCCACTACCTGTAGTATCTGTTCCATAGGAGGTAGAGGAAAATTATATTTTTGACAGGCTTTGTTAAGGTTCCGAAAGTCAATGCAAATCCTAATATCTCTGTTTTTCTTTCTAACGGGTACCATATTGGAGACCCATTTGGAATGTCTGACGGGAAAGATTATCCTGGCTTTCAATAACTTATTGAGCTCAGTTTTTATCTGATTTTCTAAATTGGGGTGGATCTTTCTCAGCTTTTGTTGGATAGTTATTTCATTATCGATCATGGGAATAGTATGCTAGATGATGGAAGTGTCGTATGTTTTCAGCTCATCATAATTCCAGACAAAAACATTTTTATATTGTCTCAAAAGACGAATATACGCTAGTTTCTCTTCAGGGGTTAGGCCGAGGCCTAGATTAATGTTTTGTGGTTTAGCATCGGTCCCTAGGTTTACTAATTTGTATTTCAAGGTTGAACTTTGGAGTTTTGAATTGGTAGACCTCTTAAACCGATCTTTCAAATTGTACAAGTCTTCTAACTTGACCACCGACTTAGGTATAGCATTATTAGTGCTATTTTGTTGCAATTGTCGATCGTGCTGGTCTTCGTCAATTATTTGATTGGAGTAGGATCCTTCAGACGTGAGGAAATTTACGATATCAGGATCATCATTGAATACTCTCCAATTTGTGATGTTGTCAGGAATGGATGGTCTAAAGATTACTTCTATTGAGAATCTATCTGGACTAAAATCTTCGGATGGAATAAGCTTAGAAGCTACATTAGCCAAAAGGTCTGCACTTGCGTTTTGGAGCATGGGGATTGAAGAAATATTAAACACTATGAAATGCTCAATCAGATCTTGTACTAAGGATTGGTGTGTTTTAAATGACCTAATAAGCAATGTATAGTGTTATGTACCTGTTTAACCACAATCTCAGAGTCTCCAAAAACTTGAAGATACTTGATGTCGAACCCGATTGCTTTGTACAGGCCTTGAACCAAAGCCTCGTATTCTGCTGTATTGTTCGTGCAATCGAATTCGAGTCTGCATGTGAGCATGATCTTATCTCCTTCTGGACTAATCAGAACGCATCCTGCTCCTGCTCCTTTGTTAGATCTAGAACCATCAAAAAATAATTTCGAAAACAAATATTTATTTACAGGTTTATCTAAAAAATTGATACATTTCGAACTATCAGTTCGAGAAAAGTTTTCGACTTGGGACAAAACAGAGTGTTCTAAATAGGGTGACGCATGAGCATTGAAATTGCTGAGGAAAGAATCTACCGAGTAATTGCCAATAATGTTGCTATGCTACTGGTTCATTTTCTCCCTCTAACTCCGTTACTATGTACTTCTGGTGTAGCTCTCGTTCAACTTTTATTTGATTCAGTTTACCATTGTAGGGCATCTACATGTGACACCAGTTGGTTGCGAAGTATCCATGGAGTTTTTCTGACCAATCCCTGCTAAGAATTAAGCCATAGAATTCTGGGATATCAGCAACTAGAATGTCAATAACCTGACAGACCTTCTGGTTGGATGACAATCTTATGGTTACTTGATTTAGTTCGCCAATCACTTCGACTTGAGATCGATCTAGCTGAACTATGCACACTGCGGATTTTTGTGGTTGAACATTTAACTTGGCACATATAGATTTGGGTAAAATATTCGATGAATCACCGAAATCTACCAAACAATTGTGCACATTTTTATTGAAGATTTCATAAGTAAGGAGAAAAGGGGGAGTGTGAGATCTTGATCTTCCTCCAATTAGGGCGATTTCATTTGGATCAATCTTATTGATCGCGTTAATTGGAGGTCTTCCCATGTTATGGGAAGCTTGAGAAAGTACAGCGGCAGGAAAAGGTGCAACTAGCATGGCATGTAATTCTTTCATCATTATCTTCTGTTGATGTTTCAACTTGCTCAGTTCGTAAAGGGTGATATTAGCCCTGGTCTTCTTCATGTCATCAATAATATTTTACTCCATTTCATCCGACACTATCAGTGTTTTAGATGGATTCGTTTCATCTGCTTGGACTGGGCTAGTTTGATTCGCTTTAGATGTCGTTTTCTTTGTTGCGACTTTATCCTTTGTTGCAGAGCTTGCGATCTTCGGCTTAGGGGTAGTTTGGGGAGGATCAAGCTGATTTTTTCTTCGTGTGCTAACTGGAAATACTTCTTGATATTCTTCTTGTGGGAGGATGAAATCCCACATTCCTTGTAATTCCACAACTTCTTCGTCATCAGTCTGCACTTCAGTGGCAATTTCCTCTTCCTCTTCCTTGGATTTAGCATTTGAAATGGCATTGGGCGGCTTTGCATCCATTGAAGGACCTCTTTTAAAAGCTCTATAGGGCTTTTTTGAAGAAGTTTCTGCTACTTGCTTTTTTATGTCGACCATCTCATTGGACATGGTCTTTAGAACTTTCTGCAATCCTTCCAAATCAAAAGGATCTTTTGCTTGTTTCTTCTTGGAGTCTTCCTTGAAGGTGACCTTTTTGGACTTACGTTCCTCTATCGCGGATCTCTTTTCCAGGGCTATTATTCGTTTCTCTACTGCTATCGCCTCTTTCATGTTATCAGCTGAGGTTATTTTATTTGCCCTATCCACGAAGATTGCTATGTTCGATGGTAGAGCGGTGATATACCATTCACATCGTACTTCTTCATTGGGTTGGGAAGCAGTAGGAATTTTGTTGAAAATTTTGTTGAACCGTAAATTGAAATCCTTGATAGGCTCTCTAGCTTCGGCTTTAAGATTGGCTAGTTCTTTGATTAACGTTGCCGTTGACCTGTCATCACCAAACTTGGTTAGGAATTGGTCCTGGAAGATGTCCCAACTTGTGATGGATCCAGAGGGTAATGAAAAGTACCATGACCCAGCTGTTCCTTGCAGTGTATAGGGAAAAATCCGAACAACAGCATCTTCATTAGTAACTCCGTTGAGATTAATGGAAAGCATGAAGTTGTTTATGTGCTCTTCTGCTAGCATGCCTACCTCGGGATTGAATTTAGGCAGCCATTTCTCAGGATGGGCCCGTATTTGACTCAAGGGTGCAGGCATTAAGACTGCCCCAGGGTTATTCCATGGAGACTGGGCCATTGTTGAACTGCTAACAAAGGAAAGTGCAGAAGATGATCCCTGCGGCTGGGAGGATGAGGATACTACAATTGTAAATGATTGAAGAGGGGCTGTGGGGGTTCTGGTGGACGAATGAACGATGATCTGGAGTGGAGGAGTGGATGGTTGACTTCGCGGTGAAGTAGTTGAGATGGACGATGCTGATGAAAGAGTCTCACTATCAGACTCTTACGGTGATTTCCTCACTCTTTTCCTGGTGGGAAGATGTAATTCGGTTGGCTGGATGCCAAAATTTTCATTCTTTAGCTTGGTCAGGGGATGAGCAGGGTTGTACTGCGAAGTCACGCTACCTTGAGATTTATCAGACCTCTGAGGAGAAATGGAAAATCGTTGAAGTTTGTGAATCAGGGATTCGACTTCAAGAAGTTCAACGGTAGATTGTTCTGAAATATCAAGGTGTGTAGCAGCAATTGATAGTCGAGCGACTTCTGACTCTGGATTTAAATGTAATGGGGAAATCGAAGGAGATGATGAGGGAGATTTACTCTCAGAATGGTATTCAGACTTGGATTTACTTTCCATTCATAGTTCAGGCCCTCCTTCTAGCACCAAATATGTTGAAGGCCCTGAAAATTGGGTTGACAACAAGGGGGATACCCGCCCGGTCCAGACCTTGGTTGGCAGCTCCTTATCTATTTGGTATAGCAGGTCTGACTGGGGATAATGGGACCAGTTTCCCAATCTATGCGTGTGTGTGTGTAGAATTCGATGTATCTAATCTAACAATTCCTATCTAAGCTATTCTAATTCAAACTTTAATCTAATTCTATGCTATTGTAATCTAATAAACAACACATCTAAATCTATGCTAACCCGAGATGTAATTCTTCTATGATGCGATCCAAAGAGATTTCAAATAGCAACTGGTAATAAAGATCATTCAGCGATTATAAGAAAGGAAATCAATTAAGATGAACCACTTTGCATAAAACGTTAGACAAAACAGTTGTGAACAACATATCGCATAATGAGTTATTTATACATTAGGCATAAATAAATAGCTACCACTGTACAAAAGTGCCAAATGATAACTCAATCATTCATGCAATAATACATAAACAACTAAAACTATATATCACTTTAACATATAAGCAGAAATGGTCAAGAGATAAAAGTACCATTTATGACTGGTCCTACTCATAAGCTTCAAGCAACAATGATTTATTTCTCCTTGCTCTAACATCTACTAAGAGTACAGAAGTGCAACATCAGTAGCAGATATCAAATGCAAACATCAACAAATCTTGATCCATTCATTCACCAAAACCTCCTCTGAGGGTGCAAAAGTGCATGTTCTGAGGACAAGTTTTTGATAAATTTCTGGACCCTTCTCTAAATGCATGAGAAGGGTTTAAATACTACTAACTAAATAACTTAATTACACAGATCCAGGATACGGTTTAAATGACTGCCCTTTTTCTAAGCAAAACTATTTCTAACAATTAAATCTAATACCTAACTATTTCTGCATTTGCTCCTTAATGTTGCGAGCATTCAATATTTGCCTGGGTAGAGTCAGCTGACTGTCTTCCACTTTTGGTTGAGCTAAGCAAACAGAAATGGTAAGAGCTTGCACCATTTTTTCAGCAAAATTGATGATATACTCGAGAATCATCCTCTGGCTATGTGGATTTACTGTATATGCCTAGTAATAATCCAAGTTCCACTTGGTTAATCCTTGAATTGCTTCTACCTTTGCTTTCTTGTGTTTTCCGAGCTTACGAGTGACTGAGCAGTTAGAGGATTTGCTTTTTGAGCAATTTTCTCAGCGATGTGCGATTAGCGCTAGGCGCTAATCGCGCATCGGAAACTGCCTCTGTTCTTTGATCCGGGCCTTTTTAATGTGTTTTTTGCCTTTAGTGCCATTTCCTTCACCGGGTATAAGCTTCAAAATTTTGTAAACATACTACTTTCATGAGCTTCTAACCTTGAGCATTAAACCGCCTGTTGATATCAACATTGTTCAACTACTCATTCAATCATGGCTGTGACTGAAAGATCTGTAATGGATAGCTCAGCAGCGTTCTGTGAATCTGTGGCTCTGTTACATGCGGTATCCGCTTATGAGGGCATCTTTTCTCTGTCTCTGAGCATTGGAGCTTTACCCTTTTCCTTTATTGCTTCCTGCACATTGCTTCATGTTGTTTCTATTTTTCGTTCCTGCAGTTCACACATGAGGAGAGAGTAATGATAATAAAAATCGACAAGAAAGCTTTACACTCTACGGATGTACAAAAACATGCCACCTGACGTGAACTGACTCTTCGAAAAACACAAAACCGTCTTTCATTAACAACTGGCGTATCATTCATTAATTATCATTAAAGCGCGTATTCAATTTTTGGTTTATGGATAGATTTTCTTGAATGTCGAGCTGGGGAAAATCTGCAATGGAAAGTTTCTGCGATTCGCATCGCAACATCACAGTGTCGCATTATTGCTTTTTTCATTAAGATGTGTTATCGCAGGGTTGCTCGATTGCGCTTATCACAGAATCACAGATCGCAGTATCGCGCGATCGCAGATCACAGTATCGCGCTATTGCAAGATCGCGGATTGCTATAATTGTTAAATGGTTATGTGTTTTTATGCGACATTGTGATATGCGATATCACATATCGGATATCGGCGATTTTTTTAAGGTTTTCCAATGTGAGTGTTTCTTAATGCATGCGATGCGATAGAATTCGCGTCGCACTTTCGCAGTTTATCATTTTTACTCATAAGGAAATGCCCTATCAGTCTTTGCGTGATGCGATGTTTTCTTAAGGAGTAAAATAGATGAGCCTTAATTGAATTTTTTGAATTTTTACTAAGGTTCCCCACTTACCTAGTGTTGTTTCTAATACTAAATAAGGAGGGGGGTTGTTGGTGGCCACAACAAATACCAAGCACATTCCAAATATAGATATAAGGAAGTTTGATGGAAAGGATCTAGTAACATAGATAATTCGGATGGAGCAATTATTTGATCTACATGATGTGACTCACACACAAAAGGTACGCATTGCATCTTTATATTTAGAACAAAATCAGTGTGTGTGGTATCAATATATTTGTTCTCATAAATCAATTGTCAGTTGGACCATTTTTGCAGAAGAATCTATAGAACATTATGGGGATACAAAGAGAAATACCTTCTTTAGACAATTGATAAATCTCAAACAAAAGGGTTCAATGGTGGAGTGTATTGAGGACTTCCAAAGATTGAATATGAAGGTAAATGATATTCCAGAGGAGCATATGATTTATGCCTTCATAGGGACTTTAAAGGATACCATCCAGCATGACGTTTGTCTTTGCGAAACTAATTCAATGGAAAAGGCATTCAAGGTGGTAAGAAAAGTTGAAAGAAAAATTATGGCAACAAGGAAGTCTACTACTATAACTATAAATATGGAAGTGTTTCTACTCCTATCCTCCCACAACCTACAAGGTTGACACCACAAAAACTAGAGCAAAAAAGAGAAAAAGGGCTTTTTAACAATTTTGATAGCGAATACACTAAAGGTGATAAGTGTGTTGAGAATAAATTATTCTACATAGATTTTGAAGAGGAGGAAGAAAAGGAACAAGAAACATCAAAAGAAGATTATACACACTAGGAAGCAACCCTAGAGAAAGAAGAAATGAATCCAACCATATATTGTAATGCATTTGCGGGAATTACCACTCCTCAAACTCTTAATATAGAAGGATATATCAAGAAAACAAAGGTAATAGTGTTGATAGATTCTGGTAGTACAAATAATTTTGTTCATTGTAAGATAGCCAAGGAATTGAATTTATTTCTATATCCAACACCAGAGTGTTAAGTGATGGTTGCAAACGGAGTAATTATAAATTTCTCAGGGAAGTGTCATAATATAAATCTAACCATGGGGGAATATGTATTCAATATTCCAATGCTTTCCATTCCAATGGGTGGTGTTGATGTTGTATTATGAGTCCAATGGTTACAATCTTTGGGGAAGGTAGCTTTTATTTTGCAAAAAAAAATCTTGAAATTTTCCTAGGAAGGAAAGGAAAATGAGTTAAGGGGTGTCACATGGAAAACGGGGAAGATAATCAGCTCTAATGGCATGACAAATATTTTTAAGAAATAAAAATGAGGTATAATTGCACAATTATGTTCATTAGATGTTCAAACATTGAAATCATATATTTCTCCATATCTCCAAGGAATATTGGACAATCATTCAAGGGTATTTGAGACTACCAAAGGCCTCCCACCTATTCATGATCATGATCATGATATTCACTTGATTCTAGGAAGTGTTCCTCCAAACATCATACATTACAAATATCCCTATTCCTAGAAGAGTGAAATTGAACATATGGTTTCATAAATCCTAGAGGCAGGTATAATTCAACCTAGATAAAGTTATTTCTCTGCTCTAGTTGTATTGGTACAAAATAAGGATGGATCATGGTGTATGTGTCCATATTATAGGAGCTCAACAAGCTCACTATTAAATATAAATTTCCCATTCTTGTCATTGATGAATTCTTGGATGAATTAAATGGAGACATTTACTTCTCCAAGTTGAATCTTCTTTCAGGATATCATCAAATTAGAATGAAGATTGAATACATTCTAAAAAATCCATTCAAAACTCATGAAGGTCATTATGAATTTTTGGTCATGCCTTTTGGCCTTACTAAATCACCTTCCACATTTCAAGGTTTGATGAATTCTATTTTCAAACCCTTCCTTGGAAAATTTGTGTTAGAGTTTTTTGATTATATAATAATCTAGAACAAGTCTTGGAAGGATCATGTTCAACATGTTGACAAGGTGCTCAAACTATTGAAGGAGAAACAATTGTATGCAAAAACCTCCAAATGTTTATTTGGGGTACATGAGGTGGAATATGTAGGTTATGACTTTAAAATCATCTACAAAAGGGGGAAGGAAAATGTTGTTGCAAATGCACTCTCAAGAAGGGATGAGGATGTGGAAGAATTTCTGTATACCATTTCTATTATCTAGCCTGAGTCCCTGACTGTATAAATGAAGCAAGGGAGGAATGGAAGAATGATGAAGAGGTGTGGAAACTCATTCAAAAGTTGCAACAAGATCATAATACATCCAATGCATTTATTTGGAAAAATGACTCATTATGGTAAAAATATCACTTATATCTATGTGAGAATTCCCAACTAAAATAAAATATCATTTTGGAATTGCACACCTCTCCTTTAGGAGGGAACACAAGATTTTTAAAAACTTACCACAAGGTCGAGAAGGAATTTTTTGTGATGGCCTTAAATATGATATTTGGAAGTGTGTGGTAGAATTTTTGGTTTGCCAACAAAATAAAGTTGAGACAAGTAAGACCCCAGGCCTGTTAGAACCTTTAGCCATTCCAAGTCAGTGTTGGGAGGAGGTGAAAATGGATTTTATCATAGGTTTACCCAAGTCTGAAGGAAAGCATGTCATCATGGTGGTATTTAATATACTTACCAAGTATGCACACTTTTGTGCATTATCTCATCCTTTTAGAGCTAGTACAATTTCTACTGCATTTATGAAAACCATTCAAAAGCTACATGGGAAACCAAAGATTATTGTAAGTGATCAAGATCCCATTTTCACTAGAAAATTTTGGACAAAATTATTTTTTTGCCTTGGTACTCAATTAGCACATAGCTCATCTTGTCATCCTTAATCTAATGGGAAAACTGAGATAATGAAAAAAATTTTGGAAGGATATCTTCGTTTCCTTGTATCTGATAAACACACACAATGGGTTGATTTACCTTTGTTTTAATGGTTGTCTAACACTTCCTTCCATACTACAACAAAAATGACCCCATTTATGGAACTTTATGGATATCTTCCATCGTCCATTAAATCAACTTTAAGAGAAAACTCTAAGGTTAAGTAGTGGAAGATCACATCAGCCATCAACAACAAGTTCTCAAAGTTATTGAATTTACATGATATTGGGTCTAGGATAGAATATTAGAATCATTGATGCTACCAAACTAAGAATCTCAACAAAACTATGCACAACAAAAATTATAAAGAAGTATATCGCACATGCATAATTATAGACAATTTTTTACAAAATATTGTATAAATATGTACAACCCAATATTTTTTATATTTAACCAATATGAATAATAGAATAGTCTATGGAATACAAGATACAATGAAAATCTCATTGCAACCTCTATTTTGTATCTTGTCCTGTCGATCCTTCACTTTTGTTCTGATCTCTAGCTACCCCTTAGTCCATCAAAGGAAAACACATAGAGTCTCTAGGAGGGCTTCCACCTAACACTATTGCAAGTTGGTTCTTCTACAATGAACAAGATATGATCTAATATTATCTTCTATGCTAGCCAACACTTGAGCTCCAATCTACCAATCTAGCAGTCACTTTTGCCCATCAAAATGTTGTACATTAGGCTCCAATCTTCACCCAACCTTCAGCTATAAACATCACTTTCTGATTGCTTGTAAAGGGCTACTTTAGGTAGCTAGCATGCTGCCCTCCACTATTCAAATAGCACCCAATCTAATCACTACAAGATCTGCTCCTAGGAGGGAATTTCATCCATCAAGACAAATCCTCCAAATGGCTCCCACAGGCTTCTACAAATTATGTCCACACATGGACACCATCCCTTGCATCAAATCAACCAAAAATTCACCAATACATACCTTTTTCTTAGATCTATTTGATTGCAGTTAATTTTGGTTTTAGTTAGGGATGATATCTTGTTGCCATAAATCCTCTTTTCTCCACCAAAATCTCCCTAATTGTTGTGACTTTTCTTCATGATATTTCCCCTCTATTACACTACTCCTTGAGACTTCATTTTATCCCTTAATACCATCACAAACCCGTGTTCTAGGATAGTAGGGCCTATGGCCTACTCCAATCATCTATGATCTCATGAATAAAGGTAACACCCACACAAAACCACCCTTCAAACAAGACAGGACACCCTCTGTCCAAGCGACCGTCTTCAACCCTCAATTCATACTTGCAATCAACACTTAATTACACACAAACAACCCAGAAATTACCTCCAGACTTGCAGATGTCTTTCTGTAGCACCTTGGCCCTATTTTGGATGCAATTTATCTCTAAAAAAATCCTTTATTCCCACGTTCTATTGTCTTCTTCATATCGGCCTTATTTCAAAGATGTATGATGTCATTTGATGCCCCTGGATGGATGTGAAGTGACCTCCAATGTCACTCATATATATACAATTCTATGTGGTATTAAAACACAACTTGTGGCACTTCAAATTGTCAAGATGGCCTCCATTTGGTGCCCCATTAACCCACAATTTCATTCAAAATTCATATCTCACTAAGGAAAACTCAGAATGCAATGATTCTCAAAGCCTTGGATTCTCCTTTCCACCCACTATCATCTCATCCCATCACATGTCGAAAATTCTCTATGGTTTTGGCCCAAATCACGATGGGTGCAAAACCCCAACCTTAGGTTCAAAGCCCACAAGAGACTCTTGTGGTGCTCTACCCTCCAAACCCCAAACGCTAGGGATTGTAGTATCTCCCAAGCTACTCAAAAATCAACGTTGCAAGGGATGTACTTCCAATACTAGGAAGTAACTCAACATCATCATCATCACTAATCACAACACTTGCCCAACTCTTGGCGCTCACCAATGTAGCAATCCCTGTAGCATGAAGTACGCCTCTCTCGGAAGTGTCATTGTCACTGGAAGCATCCTACTTCTTCTTCTTCTCCTATATCACTTTCCAACCCCTCCATGATTCCTTATTGGAAAATTTGGAAGCACCCTTGCTCCTCATTGACCACGTGCTATTCTTGGGCTGCAAAGTCTGCAATCTCCCGCTAAAACTCAACTCCATATGATTCTCTAGAACCTGGACCTTCTTCTCTGGAACCTGGACCTTCTTCTCTGGAACCTGTACCTTCTCCTCTAAAGCTTGAACCTGCACCTCCTTCTCTAGAACCTACACTTGCTCCATCTACTTCTTCTACCCATGATCCATAAGCTTTCCTGTCAGACTGTATAGGCTATTCACTCTAAATCCAAGAACAATACCTATAGAACTAGAGCCTCTAGGTATGAATATTTCCTTCCCATCTTGGAACAAGACATTAAACCCCTTCTTCCCGATCACCGAGACATATATCATGCTATATTTGAGTCTTGGTACAAACAATACATCTTGGAAACACATCACTCATCCTATCTCTATCTTGAATGGAACAAATCCCAATCCTCGGATCTCCTTTTGACTCTTATCGCCCAATACCATGTGCAACTTCAAGACCCATTTAGCTAGAGTCTCGAAACCTCTTTTGACCCTATCATATGTTTCGATGCACCACTTTCCATGTACCATCCATCCTCATCGATAACAACCTATGAGAAATGAGAGATCATGGCAAAGTCATCCTCCTCTAACCTCCTAGTGAGATCATCTATCTCAATAGAGGTGGCAACTCCAACGACCTGCTTCCCTTTCTTCTTCTCATCATCTCCCTTCTTCTTCATCAGACATCTTGACGAAAAATGACCCATATCGGCACAATTGAAACACTTGAATTTACTCAAGTCCTTCATCTTCTTACCCTTCATTCATGCGACAAGTTCCATGTCATCATCTGAAGCCCTCTTCTTTGCATGAAGATCTTCATCTCGCAACTCCTTCTAAATGAAGTCGTCCCACAACCTATTCCAATCTGGAAACTCCTCTTTGGCAATGATCCCCTTGATGAATGGATTCCATTCCTTGGTGAACCCTTTCAAAGAAATCCTCACCATACTAGAATCTGAAATAGTCACATTGATGGAAACAAGCTCATATTTGACCTGAGAAAATCTCGTCAGATACGAAGTCAATCCTTAACCCTATATCATCTTGTTGGACTTCAACTTATCCTCCAATACCAGTACCCGGTTCTCGTTCTTATTTTGGAACAAATTTTGAAGAACCATCCACATCTCAGGTGTAGTGTTCTTCCCAGACAAATGAGGTATTAGGGGATCCTTCACACCATCAAGGATGATCAATCTCACAATTGTATCTAAATCCTCGTACAATTCCAGCTCCTTTAGGTATTTTGGATTCTTGATGGATTTCTCGGTGAATTCCTAGATCTGGTTGACTTGAAAAAACAACTTGATCCTTTCCTTCCATGGAATATAGTTAGACAACCCCTCCAACATGTCCTCATATCAGAGACCAACCTGCAACTTCGACATTATAGGGATCTCTTCAACTACAATGTGACCAACTCCCTCTTAAGTTGTACTTTTGTTATGCACACTCTAATTCACTGTCTTCCAAAGTAGCTCAAGCACGCTCTAATACCATGTTGAATTTCCTTGATCTTGGGTCTAGGATAGAATATTAGAATCCCTGACGCTACCAAACCAAGAATATCAAAAAAACTACTTTGCAAAGTGGAAAATATAAAGAAATAAATCACACATGCACAAATATAGACAAATTTTTAGAAAATATTGTACAAGTTGTACAAACCAATCTTCCTTATATTAAACCAATCCGAATAATACAATACTCTATGGAATACAAGACACATTGACAATCTCACTACAATCTCTATGTTGTATCTTGTCCTGCTAGTCCTTCGCTTCTGCTATGCACTCTAGTTGCCCCTTATTCCATCAAAGGACAAGACAGAAACTCTCCAGGAGGGCTGCCACCTATCACTGCTGCAAGTCGCTTCTGCTACAATGAACATGGGCTGATCCAATCTTCTCTTTTTGGCTGGCCAACACCTACACTCCAATATTCCAATATAGCAATCACTTTCGTCCATCAAAGTGTTGCTCATTAAGCTCCAATATTCACCCAAACTTCAGCTATTAATGCCACTTTCTGATTGCTTTTGAAGGGATGATTTGGGTAGCCAACACGTTTCCCTCCACCAATCCAATGGCACCCATTCTAATCACTACAAGATCTACTCCAAGGAGGTACTTTCAACCATCAAGACAAGTCCTCCAAATGGCTCCCTTGGGTTGTGTTATATTCTTTCCACGACTAGCCTACGTAGTTAACTAGGGGGTTAGAGAGGGGGCAGAGGCCCCCCTTTGTTGCATTGATTACGTAGCGGGGGGTCACAGGGGGTTTGAGGGGGTCTGATGGGGGTGGGTAGCCCCACTCTACGAGGTCTAGGGCAGTGCCCTGGGAAAAAAAATTTGGGACCCTATATTAAGTTGGGCAGACCTACCTATGGTTTTGTGCATGGTTTGCACACATGGTTTTGGACTCAATGGTTTTCGATCCGTGGTATTGGATGCTTTGGAATGTATAAATGTGTATTGTAACATTGAAAGTAACATAATGAAAAATCAAGTTGGTAGTCCCGGTTTTTTCATCCAAGGGAAAATCTCTATGTATATGTGTTTTATGTGTTATGCTCTCACATTATTTATTTTCTATGTTTTAGAATTCGTATGTAGGTAATTTTTTATGGGGTTAGAACCTACATTTGGTACTAGAGTTGTTTTGGCTTCAAGGGGATGCCTTTGTTGCTAAGGGGTTTCACTCGGGCCTGTGGTAGACCCTGTTCAGTGGGAGATCTTCGGGATCGATTCTGGTGGTGAAAGAAGATGGCGAGTAGTGGAAAGATAGAGATCGAGAAATTTAATGGTCAGAGTTTTGAGTTGTGGAAACTCAAGATGGAGGATCTATTGGTGGATAAAGATCAGTGAATCATGGTAGATTTGAGTACTAAACCAATGGGAGTGTCTGATGAAGAATGGAAGAAATTGGATCGGGAGGCAAAGAGCACAATGCGATTGTGTGTCTCAAATTCATTATTGTTGAATGTATTAGGGGAAGCTACGATGAAGGGTTTATGGGACAAGTTAGGGATTGTTTGGCCAATTCAATGTCATTGAATTGGCAATCATAAATTGTCAACCAGGGTGCATAGACTGATGAAGTATAGGTGCACAGTATGTGCTTAGAATTTTTTTCGTAGGTCGTTATGTATTTGTCAAGGTCTATTCTTAATATGGGGGTGATGTTTGTCAATTGTATTAATGTTGGAATTCTTAGGGATGTTGATTAAGTTTCCTAGGAATTAATCTCTATTCAATCAGTTTGTGGATGATGTGAGTATGATTTTACTTATGTTAGATTGTTGGGTTTTGATTTTAAATATTTTTGTTGTAGCTTCTAATTCTCTAAGTGTAAAATGGAACCTTACTCTAGCAGCTATGAAGGAATACTATTGAACTCAATTGTTTAGGAGAGGTCTTCTCGCTTGTTCAATTTCTACTCAAACAAAGTAATCCAGGAAACATCTATGAATTGAACACACTTCAATTATGTTGGATAATACGCAAAGGAAATAATTGTGCAGTACCAGGTATAAAGCAAAGTAAAAAACAGTCTAATTTAGGTATAATGCAAAGTAGAGTTCTTATGCAGATAATAATTCGAAATAATTATACAACATGATCACACAAAACAGAGAAATTGAATAATTGAAGGAAACCATATTGTATTTCATTAGAACCTGCCGCTGTTTGTAGGGGCCCTCCACATAGTAGTTCAGAGCTTCAAATCAGTACAATGCTTGCACACAAAAACCAAATTCATTCACATGAAAGTCACAAATTGTTCAGAAAACATATCATTCGGCGCACACCCAAATAACAGTGCAGCCATTAGCTTTATAGCATGTCTCTTGCATAACTATATGAGGATCCTAAGACTAATATCTCTTAACCCTATCTAAACTTATATCATGAAACCATAATTTTACTATTTCGAAAGAAAAACAATAAGGTTTCAGCTGATATCGAGCTCTGTTATGCGTTAATCCACTTGTTGACTCGGAGTTTGACTGCAATCTCCTGTGCCTCTTTTAGAAAACAATTTCGAGTGGATAGGAAGGTATCCATGAGGGAGTCATATTCTATCTAGCCACACCTTTCGTTGCTGAACTGGAACTCTGGAACCTTGCAAACAATGAAGGAAGCTACAAAATCTTGGACTAGCTGTGGAAACAGGCTGATTCGGTAGCTAATTACAACTTTAATTAAAACAATAGGGTATATAGCTGAATATGAACAAGAAAACATACTAATGCGTACCTTCATCAAAACCTTGTAGATATGGCTTTATTAAGTGGTAAATATATATGAAAAAGAGAGGATTATTAGGCAAAAGGATGTCATGGTAGAACAATCTTTGGACTCTACATTCCCCCAGACTGGAGATGTTGTATGTCCTCATACACTTCTTCCTTGTCTTTTGCTTGTGTCTCTTGTTTGTTATCTCCCCGTTTCACTATTTTCTTCTTTTTGGTAGAGATTGGAATTCTAGGCTTCCTCATTAGGATTTTGTACTTTAAACTGATTATCTCTCTCTGCATAATTCTGTTCTCTTTCTTCAACTTCTTATTTTTCTTATACCACAAGATTAGATGTAGGATTAAATTTTCACTCTTGGTGATCTGTATCTCACTCTGTGTCTTCAGGGCTTTATTTTCATTTTTAAGATACTGATTCAGTGTTTCTAGTTCTAAGATCTCCTCCTTCAAGATGTTTGAGGTTGATTGTTCATTCACCTGGTCGCTCCCTTCTCAACCCTAGGGTTTGTATTTTCTGCACTTTCCTCCTCTTATCCTTTGATTTTTCTTTTAGAGGAGAGGTTTCAATTCGTGAGAGTTCTTCTTTTCCTGGGCTATCTTTCTTTATTCTAGGGTTTCCCCTCTTCATTCTCTACAAAATCTTTACTATAGGCAGCTCTTCTTCTATTACCTCTGTCTAAGTTTGAGGTCCCCATTACTTTATCATTTCTATTGTTCTTTTTCTCCCCCTGAGGGTCCTGCTGCTACCTAGATTTTATGGGGATTTTTCCTAGAAATGGTTCCTTATTAAGAAACTTTCCCAGTCATCCCCTGTACTTTGGAGGTGAAATTTGACCAATATTTTCACCAAACCATGATGGTACATGGTGTTTTCTATGCATTGAACTTTCTTTTGAACATTTGTAGCCATTTTCCTGAGGTTATTCAAGAGAAAATAGGGGAGGTTCATTTGATGATCCTCCAGGAAGTGCATCATCATTCTAACATGATCAAAGTACATTTGTCCAAACCTACTCTCACAAGTGATAAACTTCTAAAGCACAACCAATACGTTTCTCCATTTATTTTTAAGAGCATAGCTTGGAATACCTTTTTTGTAAACCGTTGTGTCCATGTTTGGATTCTTGAGGAAAACCCTCCAATCCTTGTTATCAATCCCTCTGTTTTTAAACCATTTTTCTCCATGCCTTCGCAACTCGGTGGCCTCAACAATCATAGACTTCGTTACTGTGATCTTTATGTCCCCAATTTCGGCCTCCATTCCATCGAAGGAACATGCAAATGTCTTGGTTACCTCTTTGTGGAAACCGTTAAACTTCTCAATGAACTACAGCCATTGTCTTCTTTGCAACAACTCCCTAGTTTGTGGGTACCCCTCTAGGAATTGCTTTCCTGTTGGCTCAGTTTGAACAATTACCCCCATGTTGAAGGATGCTTTGCCTCGAAGATTGGCTACCTTGACAGGAAAATGGGACTAGTCGGGTTTGCTGGCTGGCAGAAAGATGGTGTGATTGTGAAAGAATAGAGGAGTGTAGGAATAGGGAAGAATGGATGGGTTATCAAGAGGATTATGGAAATGGATTCAACCATTAGGTGCATTCAAACTTATGATTTGGTAATTAATTTGGTAGATTTGGCACAAGGTCATGACATGACCTTTAGAGTGTTGGCATATGATATTTGTTAGATGGCCATTACTCTTAGGTTATAATGATTGCACTTTAGTATTGTATTTCCTTCCTCATACATGCTATATATCTTTCCCTATTATTAAATTAAAGCAACATGCACCTTTAATTTTCTGTTGCTAACCTTGTTTGTTGTCCTTTGATCTTCTGCAGGTGCATCGTTGTCAATTGTCCTTTAATCCAGATCATCAAACATTCTTGTAGACTTCAAAATTATTAGGCTGCAGAAATTTGTTTGGCTGCGGAAACTTGTCCAAGCTACAGAAAGTTGGACGAGTTGCGGAAAGTTGTTGTTTCTATAGCTTAAGAGAAATAAGACTTTAGTAGATGGGTTTTATTTTATATATATATATATATATATATATATATATATATATATATATATATATATATATATATATATATATATATATATATATATATATATATTTGAAAAGAAAATTTGAAGTGCTAATAAATTGGTTTCACTTTAAATTTTCTATATAAACATGCCAACAACATGTTGGTTTTCATGTTTATACAATTTTATTATTATTATTATTATTTCATATATATATATATATATATATATATATCTTATTGAAGGAACAAACTGAATGAAAATTTCTAAGGTGGAAAAGAAGAAGAATTCTTCTTGACCATCTTTAGTTCTGAATTATCCTAAAATATTTTGACAAATTCCTCTCTTGTTAATGGTTTCTGGTAAAGCTTGAGTTGATGTCCATTTACTAATAGAGGAGTTCTTTCTTCATCAATAGTCATAATTCTAACTGCACCATTATCAAAGATATTCTCAACCTCATAAGGTCCAAACCAATGGGTTTGGAATTTCCTTTGAAAATTTTTGAATTTTGAATCAAAGAGAAATGCCCAATCTCTTGGATGAAACTTCCTTTCTTTAATTTACTTATCATGCCATCTTCACCTATGTTGTTGCACTAAGCTGGTCCTCTAAAAGGCTTCTTGTCTAATCTCATCGAGTTCATTTAATTGTGTCATCCTTTACTTCTGGGCTTCTAACAAGTCAAGATCTAACTGGACTACTATCTTATAGGTCTAGATCTGGAACCCTATTGGAAGTAAGACTTTCTTCCCATAAGCAAGTTCATAGGGAGTATGTCATGTGTCATTCGTCCATGTAGTCCTATAGGCCCATAAGGCTTTTGGAAGTTTTTCCACCCAGTATTTCCTGTGTAGATGTACAGTGTTTGTAAGGATAGCTTCAATCACTTTATTAGTGGACTCAACTTGTCCATTGGCTTGTGGATGATATGGAGTTGACTTCCGATGTTTTATCTTGTATTGGACCACAAGCTTCTGCACTAGTCTGGATGTGAACTGTGTCCCTTGATTTGTTATAGTTTCTCTTGGCACACCAAAATGAGTAAAAATATTCTCAAAAAGAAATGAAACTACAATATTTTCAATAACAAAAGGAAGTGCTTTAGATTCTACCCATTTAGTGACATAATTAGTACATACCAATAAATACTTCTTTTGCTTTGAAGGTTGGCTGATTGGTCCAACAAAATCCAGTGCCGATTTTTCAAATGGTTCGATAAGTACCTGTGGTTGCAATGGAATCTCATTTGAAGGAGTAGGTTTGCCCATTCGCTGACCAATGTCACATCTCTTAACATATTCCTTGGTGTCCTTCAAAATGGAAGGCCAATAATATCCTAAAAGTAGGATTTTGTAAGCGGTTCTCTTGTCAAATAAATGTCCTCCACATGGCTCATCATGACAAGCTTTTAGTATCTCTGGTATTCCGTCCTCTCAAACACATCTTCTGATGATGAGGTCTGGTCTTGTCTTATACAATTCTTCATTTATCCATGAGTAGGATGTACTATTGTGGACTATTCTTCTTTTTCCTCTAGGAGTTAAAAGAAATGGCATTTTTCTTATGGCCAAATAGTTAGCAATATCTGCATACCAAGGTGATTTAGTAGATACTACAAAACGATATTCATCAAGAAATTTATCTTCTACGGGTCGATCATTGTTTTCATTTTGTATTCTAGATAGAGAGTTGGAAATTGTGTTTTATTTTCCTGGCCTATCTAGAAAGGTTATGTTAAATTCTTGTAAAAGTGGAAGCCATCTGGTTATTCTTCCTTTAATGTTTGGTTTATTCATTAGGTATCTAATGGCAGAATGGTCTGTGTGGAAAAAGATTTCGTAGCCAGTTATATAATGCCTGAATTTATTAGTGGCATGCATCATGGCTAAGAACTCCTTCTCGATTACAGTATAATTTAACTTTACAGGGGTTAAATTTTTACTGGTATAATAAATGGCATAAGGTGTGAGGTCCTCCTGTCCCAAAACATCTCGCAAGGATGAATCTGAAGAATCCGTTGAGATATGGAAAGGAAATTTCCAATTAGGTCCTTTTAAGATGGGTGCTTCAGAAATTCTCTTTTTCAATGTTTCAAAGGAAATTTGACATTCGGAATCCCAACTGAATTTACGGTCTTTTGTGAGTAACTTAAAGAGTGGGGATGCAATTTTTGTTAAGTTTTCTATAAATCTTCTATAGTATCCGGTAAAACTGAGAAAACTTCTGACATCCTTTTGACAACTTGGCACTGATAACTTGGAAATGACTTCCACCTTAGATGAGTCTACCTTAATTCCATCTCTGGAAATATGGTGACCTAAAACAATTCCTTCGTTAAACATCATGAAACACTTTTCATGGCTTAATGAGAGGTTTTTTCTTGAAATCTTATTAAGGCTTTCTCCAAGTTCCCTAGTGCTTCATTGAAACAATACCCATAGAATGTGAATTCATCCATGTATACCTACACACAATCATGGATAAGGTCAAAAAAAATGCCAAGGATTTCCCTTTGAAATGTTGCGGGAGCATTACATAACCCAAAGGGAAGTACCCGGTAAGCATAAGTTCCCCATGGACAAGTGAATGTGGTTTTATCTTGATCTTCAGGGGCCACCTGAATCTAGTTGTATCCACTGAACCTGTCCAAGAAGGAAAAATATCTTTTCCCTGCTAAAGTATCTAAGACCTGGTCTATGAAAGGTAGCAAAAAGTGGTCTTTTAATGTTGCTTTATTCAATTCCATGTAATCAATGCATACTCTCCATTTTCCTTTCTTTTTAGGGATAATGTCAGATATTGGATAAATGAAATTGAAATTTAATAATTTCTGCAATTCTTTCTTAATAGTTTCTTTTAGATTTGGGTTCATTCTTCATTGCGGTTGTCTAACTAGTATTGCATTTTGTTAAATGTAGATATGATGTATGAAAGTTTTAGGATCAATCCCTCTCATGTCAGTATATTCCCATGCAAAAGCAGAAGAATGTTTCTGTAAAATTTCTATCAATTGTTTCTTTTGAATGTCTTCCAAGTTTTCATTGATATTTAAGGTTTTTTCTTGGAAAGATTTCTATCGACGAATTCTGAAATTTTTCCATGGAAAAAAATGATACTTGTTTAGAGAAGAGATATTCATTTTGACTACACTCATAATGTGAGGAAGATTCATTATTTTCTAGAAGATTTAAAATTTTGTCTTCCTCTTTTACTTGTTTAGTGACAAAAATAGGTTGTATGTCTTCTCCATCTTCTATCAATTCTTTATTTTCTGTATCTATTGTTCTTGTAGGGAGGTATAATGTAAATTTCTTTGTAGAATTTCCATCTGAGATAAACATATCACTTTATCTACAGTCGATGAAAGCATCTGTTGTAGCCAACCAAGGTCTTCCTAGAATTATGGGATGTCATCCTAAATTGTTCTTGGGTGTTAAGACCATGAAATCAACAGGATATTCCTAAGAATATAAGGATACACAAACATCCTCTAACAGACCATCTGGTTTAATAACAGATCTATCTGCTAATTGCAACAAAGTTGGGGTGTATTGAAGATTAGGAAGCCTAAGTGCGTCCATAACTTGTTTGCTCATTATGTTTATGGCTGCCCCTAGGTCAATCAGTGTGTTTGGTATTTCAGTTCCATTGATGTGAATTTTTACAATGGGGATTCCTGGGTCTAGATATTTTTGGATTGTCATCTTCCCCATCATAATGTCTGCAATTTTTCCGACTAACTAAATTCCTTTTATATATTTTCTTCTTCTTCTTGATCATTGTGTACTTAATTCCTTAATTCGTTTTTGCAAAAATTGGTATTTCTTTTATGGCTTGCAATAAAGGAAACTTAATACAAACATTTCTCAACTCGTCCATCATATTATAATCAGGCAAGATAATTTGTTTCTCTACTCCTTCATAGATTTTCAACCTTTCTGGGAAAGGTGGTTTAACTGATATTGAAAGTTGTTCTATGATAGCAATATTTATTGGAATTTCTTTTGTTTGTCTAGTTTATTTTTGAGGGAGAGAGGTCTCTCCTTCTTCTGACTAATTCTTATGTTTTTGAAGATTTGATTTTTTTTTTGAATGGCAATAGGAGGTTTTTTTGGTAATACCCTTCCAGGCCTTAATTGAACATTGTTTAGGTCTAGTGGGGTTATTACATAAGTTTGAGGATTCTGGTTGCATATTGGTTGTTGTGGTACTTTATTATTAGGATTTGGAAGTGGTTGAGCGGGTAGTTGATTTGATTTTTGTGGAAATGGTAGGGAAAGTTGTAGGTTTTGACTCTGTACTGGGACTTGTGGAAATTAATTGGTTTAAGGAATTTGAATGGACGGGGTTAAGAATTGTGGTGCAATGTAGGATGGTGAGTATTGTTGATATTGAGCATAGGCTCCATAGTAATTTTTCCATCCTTGATTCCCAAGTTGTGATTGCGGTAGAGTCCAAGGCTGCCAGGCTGAATTCCAATTACTTTGTGAATATTGGGAAAATTATTGTGGTCTAAATCTTTTTGGTTGATTTGGTTGGGGGTTTTGCCATGGTATTTTAGCTAAAAAGTAAATAGGGTCTACTGGTTCTGAGATTCCTTCGTCATTGAATACAACCTTGAGACCTGGTAAGGATGGACATTCCTTTATATCATGATTATCTGCACATATGACACAGGTTTCTATGACTTTTGAGTCTAAGTTAAATTCTCTCAAAGCATGTTTCTTCTGATATTTGGGACAGAATATAGATAATGCAACATTTTTAGAATTTTTCTTGTTTTGTATTTTAAGGGTGTATATTTGTTCACTTAAGATCCCTAAAATATCTGTTTTAAAGGTGTCAAGAAGATTTCCTATTTCTACCCTACTAATTGTTCCAATTGCAAACTTATTTATTCTTGATAAGAGAGGGCCTCTAGGACTCTTTCCAACTCTTGCTTTTCCCCTTGAGATATGTACACACAAATCACAAATATCTGCAAATGGGAGTTGGGAGATATCTCCTTTTCCTATTAGGTTAAGTAGATCGATCCATTCATCTTTAACGGCTTTGAGTAAAAGATATTTTAATGTTTCTTCATCCAAATTATCCATTTTTTCTCTTTTAACATTATAAACAAATCTTTCTACCAAGTCTTCAAGATTCTCATCTTCTTTCTATGTCATTTTGAAGACTTCATATTTAAGGTTACTAGGTATACAATAGTCTTTGTACATGCCCAAGAAAGCCTACTTCATCTATGCCCATGTTGTTATGGAACGCACACCTAGACTCATGAACCATTTTAATGCTAAGTCTTTTAACGTGGCAAGGAATAATTTCAATTTTTAAGCATCATGTAGATAGTCATATGATTTGCATAATGCTTCAAATTTCAAGAGAAATGTCTTTGAATCTTTATTTCTTTTCCTATGGAAATTAGGAAGAATCGAGGATGATATATTTTTCATTGTGAGGGTTGTATCCTCATCCAGAATAGGGAATCCCAAAGGATCTTGATTCCCCCTACCTCTACCCCCTCCTCTACCTCTACCTCTTCCTCTTCCTCTTCCTTTGCCTCCAATCCTATCCTCTTCACCATGGACATTATGTACTTCTCCTTCTTCTTCAACCATGATAGATTCTTAGAAGCTAAGATAGTGTTCTTCTAATCTTTCTGGTTCCTCTATCAATGGTTGTTCAGAATAAGTTTCCAATCCCTCCTCTTCACTAGGAATTTCTAATTCTTCTCCCATGATTTGTTCACCAGTGGGGGATAGAAAGATTACTCCTATGGTTGGGGATGTAGGATTTTCTTCAATTATAGCTTCAGTAGAGGAAGTAGGTGAAGTTTTGGATTGAATTTCTAATCTTGAGACTTCAGGAAGTCTTTGTCGACCCCTAAATGGAATTTGGGTTTGAGTAGGTGGTGTTGAATCTCGAAATCGTGGTGGAGTGAGTGGATTTGTGGGAATTAAACTTCTTCCACATCTACAAATCTATCCCTAGAGCCTTTATCCCTACGCATGTCATGTTTTTAATTTTTTTTTTTTTTTACTTCTAATTATACTTCCATGGAAATGATGCCAAAATGTTTGGTCAATTCAATGTCCCTAAATTGGTAGTCATAAATTGTCAACCAGGGTGCGTAGAATGATGAAGTATAGGTGCATAGTATGTGCTTAGAAGTTGTTTTAGTAGGTTGTTATGTATTTATCTAGGTCTATTATTAAGATGGGGGTGATGTTTGTCAATTGTATTAATGTTGTAATTCTTAAGGATGTTGATTAAGTTTCCTAGGAATTAATCTCTATCAATTAGTTTGTGGATGATGTGAGGATGATTTTACTTATGTTAGATTGTTGGGTTTTTATTTTAAATATTTTTGCTTTAGCACCTAATTCTCTAAGTGTAAAATTAAATCTTACTCTAGCAGCTATGACGGAATACTATTGAACTCAATTGTTTAGGAGAGGTCTTCTCGCTTATTCAATTTCTTCTCAAACAAAGTAATCCAAGAAACATCTATGAATTGAACACACTTCAACTATGTTGGATAATAAGCAAAGGAAAAAATTGTGCAGTACCAGGTATAAAGCAAAGAAAACAACAGTCTAATCTAGGTATAAAGCAAAGTAGAGTTCTTATGCAGATAATAATTCGAAATCATTATACAACATGACCACACAAAATAGAGCAATTGAATAATTGAAGGAAATCATATTGCATTTGATTAAAACCTACCACTATTTGTAGGGGCCCTCCACATAGTAGTTTAGAGATTCAAATCATTACAATCCTTGCACATAAAAACCAAATGCATTCACATGAAAGTCACAAATTTTTCAAAAAACATATCATTTGGCGCACACCCAAATAACTGTGCGGCCATTAGCTTTATAGCATGTCTCTTGCATAACTGTATGAGGATCCTAAGCCTAATATCTCTTAACCCTATCTAAACGTATATCATGAAACCATCGTTTTGCTATTTCGAAAGCAAAACGATAAGGTTTCATTTGATCTCAGGCTCTATTTTGTGTTAATCCAGTAGTTGACTCGAAGTTTGACCACGAATTCCTGTGCCTCTTTTAGAAAATAGTTTCGAGTGGATAGGAAGGTATCCATGAGGGAGTCATATTCTATCCATCTACGCCTTTTTTTGCTAAACTAGAACTCTGGAACCTTGCAAACAATGAAGGCAGCTACAGAATCCTGGACTAGTTGTGGAAACAGGATGATTCAGTAGCTAATTACAACTTTAATTAAAACAATAGGGTATATAGCTGAATATGAACAAGAAATCATGCTAATGCGTACCTTCATCAAAACCTTGTAGATATGGCTTTTTAAGTGGTAAATATATATGAAAAAGATAGGATTATTGGGCAAAAGGATGTCATGGTAGAACAATCTTTTGACTCTACGGGGACTTTGTACCAATCTAAGTCTCTAGTGAATAAATTGCTCCGACAGAAAAAGCTATATAACCTGAGAATGAAAGATGGAGACTCAGTGACAGAGCATTTGAATGCATTTAATACTGTGGTAAGTCAATTATTATCTATTGATATTAAAATTTCAGATGAAGATAAGTGCATCGGTTTGTTGTGTTCTCTACCATATTCATGGGATAGTCTAGTTTTTGCAATAGGTAGCAATGCAAATTCCTTGTAGTTTGATGAAATAGTCTCATCCTTGCTGACAAAGGAGATGAGACCAAAAAATATGGAGAGCCAGAATGGTGATGCTTTGTCTGTACGAGGATTGTCCCAAAATAGAAACAAATATAAGTCATTGAGTGGGAGATCTAAATCTAGAGGGAGAACTAAATCTCCAGGAAAACTTGTAAAGGTGGTGTGCTAGAAATGCAGAAAGGAAGGACACTACAAAAGGGAATGTAAGTCTAAAGCTTCTAACAAAGGAAAAGGATTTGATGATGCTCCTTCTGCATGAGGTGAAAACCACCTCAGATGAAGGTGGGGATGTGTACTTGACTTCTTCAAGTACGCATGTAGATCATGAGGCATCATTGATTGACTCAAGTCCATCCTTTCACTTCACTCCCCATAGAGAGTGGTTCTGCGAGTATGATAAATATGATGGTGGTGATGTCTTCTTGGGGGATTACAGGAAGGCTAGAATCATTGGTCACAAGAAAGTAAAGTTGAAGTTGTAGGGTGGAAGGGTTAGAACACTTCTAGGTGTTTTGCATATTCCTACATTGGCCAGAAATCTGATTTCTGTAAGCAAGCTGGATGATGCAGGTGTAAAAATAGTTTTTGAGAAGGATACCTGCAAGATGGTTCGGGGAGCACTGGTATTGATGTGGTGAGTTCGTATTAGAACTATGTACAAGCTGCAAGGTAGCACTGTTGTTGACAGGTGCAACAGTTCTATGGTTCCTGAAAGTGGAGCAGAAAATCTAGTGGTCTCTAGAGAGAAGACCATGTTGTGGCATCCAAGGCTTGGACATATTGAAGAGAAGGGCCTTCGAATACTTCATGTTAAAGGTATGGTAGAAGGTATGAGAAATAGCTCTCTGGATTTTGATTTTTGTCAAAATTGTGTATATTGGAAGAAGAATCGGGTGATTTTCCCCTCTAGTGGTAAAAGGGTGAAACAAATATTAGAACTTGTGCACAGTGATGCGTTTGGACCTATGAAGGTTCCATCACTAGGTAAGTCTGTGTACTATGTATCATTTATAGATGACTTCTCAACAAATACATGGATATATTCCCTTATGAAGAAGTCTAAAGTCTTTGACAAGGTTAAAGAATTTAAGACTCTGGTGGAAAATCAGATAGGGAAGAAGATAAAGGTGTTGAGGATAGATAACGGTGGATAGTTTTACAGTAAGGAATTTGAAGAATTCTGTAAGAAGTGTGGTATATCATGGCAAAATACTACTCTAGACACACCTGAGAAAAATGGAGTTGCAGAAAGAATGAAAAATACGTTGATGGAAAGGGCAAGAAGCATGCTCAATGGTGGCGGGTTAGGATAGGAATTTTGGGAAAAAGCAGTGGAGACAACATGTTACCTAGTCAACAGATCACCTTCATCAACATTGGAGGATAAGACTCCACAAGAGGTATGGACTGGTAAGAAACCCTCTCTTTCACATTTGAGGGTTTTTGGATGTGATGCATATGTACATGTTCCAAAGGATAAAACAACAAAGTTGGATAGTAAATCTAAAAAGTGCATCTTTATTGGGTATAAGGATGGTTTAAAGGGTTATAGGCTTTGGAACCCAGTAATAAGGAAGGTTGTGTACAACCGAGATGTGGTGTTCAGAGAGGTGAAAGATGTTATTAAACATGAAGTCCAACCAAAGGAACCTGAGAAGATAGAGTTTGAGCTTAAGGAGGAAGAATTAGACTCTATAGCAGAAGAGGAGATAGAAGATGAAGAGCCACAAACTCCAGGTGTGAGAAGATCAGTTCGAGAAAGAAGGCAGATAGAAAGGTATAGTCCATATGCTTTCTATTCAAATTTTGTTTTATTTGTTACTGGTGATGATCCCAGAACTGTGAAGGAAGCAGTAGATTCAGAGGATGGAAAAATCTGGAAAGAGGCCATGGTTGATGAAATGGCATCTTTGCACAAAAATGAGGCTTGGGATCTAGTGGAGTTTCCGGCTGGAAGGAAACCCATTGGTAGCAAATGGGTGTTCAAGAAGAAGATAAATGCAGAAGGAAAGGTGGAGAAATACAAAGCTCGGTTGGTAGAAAAAGGATATTCTCAAGTACTGGGAATTGATTTTGGTGATATTTTTCTCCTGTTGCCAAGGTAACTTCTATTAGATTATTGTTATCTGTTACTGCTGCTTTTGATTTTGAGGTAGAACAGACAGATGTGAAGACAACATTTCTTCATGGGGATCTGGAATAGGAGATCTACATGAAGCAACCTAAAGGCTTTGCGGTGAAGGGTAAGAAAGAATTGGTAAAGAAGTCTATGTATGGGTTAAAATAGTCACCAAGGATGTGGTATCAGAAATTTGATACATTTATATGGGGACTTGGCTTCACCAGAAGCAAAGCAGATCACTATGTGTTTTTTAAATTAATTGGTGACCGTGTTATTTATCTGGTCTTGTATGTGGATGATATGTTGCTAGTTGGAAAGGACAAAGAAATTATCCAAGATTTGACGACCCAATTATCCTCCAAATTCGACATGAAATATCTTGGTGCTGCAAACTATATTTTGGGCATGGAAATTAAAAGAGACCGGGAAAAGAGGAAGCTCTGATTAAACCAGAGGAAGTATGTCAAGATAATACTGTAGAGGTTCAATATGCAAGATAGTAAACTGGTGAAGTTTCCTATTCTTGTAGGTGTAAATTTATCTACTGAACAATGTCCCAAGGCACAATAAGAGGAAGAGCACATGTCCCGTGTTCCATATGCAAGTGCAGTCAGTAGCCTGATGTATGCGATGGTCTATACTAGACCAAACATTGCACATGTAATGGGAATATTGAGGAGTTTTATGTCAAAACCAGGAAAGGAGCATTGGACAATAGTGAAGCAGGTTTTCAGGTATTTGCGTGGCACTGGTCATTATGGTTTGTGCTACCAAGGAAGACCAGGATTGGATAGAGTTTTGGATATCCATGGCTTTGTTGATGTAGACTGGGCTGGAGATCTAGACGAGAGAAGATCTACAAGTGGGTATATGCTTAACCTATTTGGAGTTGCAGTCAGCTGGATGAGTAAGAAACAATCTGTAGCGGCATTATCAACTATAGAGGTAGAATACATGGCAGCCACTCATGCAAGCAAGGAAGCAATTTGGTTGTAGAGATTATGTTCAAGTACGGGGTTAGTACAGGGAGCTATAAGGATAGACTGTGACAGCCAAAGTGCAATTTTCTTGGCAAAGAACCCTTCTTATCATTGAAAGACAAAGCACATTGATGTTCAGTATCACATTGTGAGGGATATGATAGAAGACAAAAAGGTGTTGTTGGTAAAGGTGGACACTTTGAAGAATACTACAGATGCATTGAAAAAATCTATGAGATCTAAGAAGTTCTCTTGGTGTAGAGAAACAATGGCATTTCAGGGTTAGATAAATGACTAAGCTCTCTTGTGGCCCCCTGTGGAAAGAAAACAACAAGTGGGATAATGTTGGGATGTGTTATATTCTTTCCACGACTAGCCCACGTAGTTAATTGGGGGGTTAGAGGTGGGGTGGAGCCCCCCCTTCGTTGCGTTGATTGCGCAGCGCGGGGGTCACAGAGGGGGAAACATCCTACCCTGTCCAGAGGGTTTGAGGGGGGTGGGTAGCCCCCATATACAGGCTCCAAGGCAGCAACCCAGGGAAATTTTTTTTGGACCCTATATTAGGTTGGGTGGATCTACCAATGGTTTTGTGCATGGTTTTCGCACATGGTTTTGGATGCGATGGTTTTCGGTCCATGTTTTTAGATGTGATGGTTTTCGGTCCATGGTATTGGATGTTTCAACATGTATAAATATGTATTGTAACATTGAAAGGAACATAATGAAAAATCTTGCTGGTAGTCCCAGCTTTGGGATCCAGGGGAAAATCTCTGTGTATATGTGTTATGCTCTCGCTTGTTTATTTTCTGTGTTTTAGAATTCGTATGCAAGTAATTTTTATATGGGGTTAAAACCTACACAATGGGCTTCTACAAATTCTATCCACACATGGACACCATCCCTTAGGTCTGATAGCTTGCCGCTACAAATCCTCTTTTCTCCACCAAAATATCCTTAATTGTCGTGGCTTTACTTTCTAAGCTTCCTCCTCTATTACGCTACTCCTTGAGACTTATTTTCAGCCCTTAATCCCCTCATGAATCTCTTTTCTAGGGATAATAGGGTCTGTGTCCTACTCCAATCTTCTACATCCTAATGAATAGAGGTAACACCCACACAAAACCACCCTTCAAACAAGCCATAACACCCTCTCTCCAAGAAACTATCTCCAACTCTCAATTTAGACCTGAAATCAACACTTAATATCATCCAAACATCCCAGAAATTACCTCCAGACATGTGACTATCTTGTTGTAGCACCTTAGCCCTTTTGTGGATGCAATTTGTCTCCAACACAATATTTTATTCACGCATTATGTCTTCATCTTGTGCTAGACCTTATTTCAGATATGTATGATGATATTTGATGCCCTTAGATGGATGTGAAGTGACCTTCAACATCACACACACACACACACACACACACACATATATACAATTCTATGTGGTGTTAAAACACAACTTGTGGCACTTCAAATTGTCAAGATGGCCTCCATTTGGTGCCACATTAGCCCAAAATTTCATTCAAAAATGTATATCTCACTAAGGACAACTCAAAATTTGATGATTCTCGAAGCATTGGATTCTCCTTTCCACCCTCTATCATATCATCCCATCACATGTCAAAAATGTTGCATGGTTTTCACCCAAATCACGATGGGAAAAAAAACCCAACCTTAGGTTCCAAGCCCATAAGGGAATCTTGTGGTACTCCACCCTCTAAACCTTGAACCTTAGGACTTTGAGTACCTCCCAAGCTACTCAAAAATCAACACAACTCTTAAAGGATAACCTAACTATGGCACAAAATTGAATGAAACAACAGGCAGATCAACATCATAGTGAGAAATTCTAACGTAGGCAACTGGGTATTTTTATGGCTACAACCATACAAACAAATGTCCCTCAATCAAGCTAAGAATGATAGTAAATGATCACCCAAGTACTATGGTCCTTTCAAGGTGTTGCAAAAGATTGGTACTATGGCATACAAACTGGTGCTGCCTACATCTTCCCAAGTACACCTAGTTTTCCATGTATCATGCTTAAAGAAGGTTATCAGTGACAAGATCCCAGTTCAAAAAATATTACCATAACTTGAATAGGAAGGAAAAATAATATTGGAGCCTAAAGGAGTCACGGAAATAGGAACCTGACAACTATGGAATCGATCAATTTTAGAGTATCTTATTAAGTGGAAGAACTTACTCGCTGAAGATTCCACATGGGAGGATGAGAATTTTATATAGAAGCATCCAACACTAGTCAATAATTAAGAACAACACTTTTTTTTTAAGTAAAGGGGCATGTTAGGTCACTATAGTACTAGTGTAGCCCTTTGATCCAGGAGGATCTTGTCAGATCATTTACACAGGTTCAATGTCATTGTCAACATTCATTCTGGTGTCGTTCAGTTTTGACAGTGTTGTTTTTGGTTCAGGTTGTTTAGGAGATGTCAATGGTTTTCATGGTGATATGGTTTGGAACCTTATTATCAACATGTTGGTTGTCGTCAGTTCTGCCAGGATATGGTCATCGATTTGTGATTGTCGTCTGTCTTGTATAATATGGTTGCCGACATGTGGTTGTCATCCATTTTGCAGGATTTGGTCATCGACAGGTTTTTCATCATGTGACGTTTGTCGTGAATGTTACTTTGTGACAAAAGATGTGTGTATGGGTTTACAACCAAAATCAAGTGGTGTAAAAATACCTAAGACATTATGTTAATAAACCTAGCCCTAAAAGCTATGGTGGAAAACATCAAAACCTAAGCCCGAGAACCTAATACATTAACCTATCAAAAATTCATGTATTAATAAATGTGGTAAAACATGCAATAAAAAGCCATAAACCTAAGTTCTAAACCTATCGAACCATATTACAACTCTATCTATTAAAACAATTCAAAAAAAACATATAAACCTATGTTTTCAACCCTCGGCCTTTGCAAACATATTAAAAAGAACATTACAAAACTTCTATAACATTCCTAACCACGGAGAAGACCGCATCAAAAACTATGTTCATGTGAGCGGAGTCGGATAACCATTGGGTTTTCAAAATAGTAGGTCGGCCGCACGGGGAATGGTATCAAACCATGTGAACATTTCACCATCAGAACCGCCAGGATCACCGCACCGTAAACTGAGACCACTGATAATGACCGCGGAGGTGGAAGCCTACGGTTAGACCACAACAGTCACATGCTGGTCGCCCGCTACCTCTGCCCAGTTAGTTAACGACTAGCAGTTTTCGCTATCCTAAATTCTATTTTGGGTTTTGAAATGTATTTTGGTGCAAAATTAATTAAAGGACCATGTATGTTATCCCTAGGTGGAAAACAATGACAAGACCGAGACCAAACAAACCCAAATTACAGCTCATTCATCCTGAACTTAGCCTGAGGAGGTTAGAGTATACTTGTAGGGTTTTAAAAAGAAATTTTTCTCATTGAAGTGCATGAGAGTGGTTTTGAGTTTCATGTGCGGGTTTTGGAGGGATATAGGTTGTTTTGTTTTCAGTGTAACATGAGCATTCGGAGTCAGAATTGGGAACTGCCATAGGTGTTGGAAAGCTGGTTCAGAGAACTATCTTATGAAAGTGACTAGAAGTGCCTATGTACACATTCATTTTGGTAAAAAAAAAAATTAATTCGACCTCTTCAGTTTCAATCCTAATAAATTGGTCGCCCATCTTGAAAGCGGACTCGGAGACGTTGTCCATCAGGGACAAACTCTGTAATCAATTTTTTTGTTTGGTATCACTATGTTTTTTATGTCTTCACTTCTATTTTGCATCTTTCTTATGTTTTATCCTCTGTCATATAGTATTCTTCTCAAGCATTTCTCACGGTTTCATCACTTTAAGTTAACATTCATTTCACTGTTGGCATAATAAATTCTACTTCAGTTTTAACACATGATCATTTAAAATCACCCTTTTATTGTTATTATTGTTCCCACCCCCATATTGTTATTGTTGTGCCCCATAGAATCCCATTATTTTTATGGTTGTGCCCTTACATTATTATTTTTATGTAGGATCTAATTATTTTATGACCCTTTAGAATCCTTTATATACCAAGGAGGTCTTGGCATTTATATCATCTAAGAATTAACCATTTATGTAATGTAAATGAGGTTTCCCCCTCAAAGAGGCTAATTTTCAATGTCATTGATCTATATTTTCTTCTGTTTTGTGATAAGGTTACATAACAAGCCTCCCTTACATCCTTTTCATTTTCATCTAGGTGAACAGATGCACAAATGTGACCTCTCTTTCTGAATTTAATAGAGTTTCCTACAAGATTTGTAATGATACAAGTCACAAGATTTATAATGGATGCATATCACAATGAAGACAAGTTGTAAGACTTGTAATGGATATAAGTCGCAATTAGAAACAAGGCGTAAGACTTGTAATGGATGCAAGTCACATGAAAACAAGTCATAAGACTTGTAATGGATGAAAGTCATAATTAGAAACAACTCGCAGTGCTACCAGGGACTGGAAGTGTGATCTATGACAGAATAAGGGAGGATGCCTAGCCAAGTCACCAATCGCATTTCCAACTCGCAATGGTTTTAGACTAAAAACTATAATCGCGACTTGCGGTTTGGAAAATGGTCTCTTCCAAATCGGAGTGTTGGGAAATTGTAAGTTCAAGGCTCACATGGGGAAGTATAGGGATTGAAATGTGTGATTCCAAAGAAATTTCAACTAATTAATTCAACTGGAGAGAAACTACAGATACACCCAAAGAGACTTGTCCAATCTTATGCAACATATTCATGCAAACTTAAATTATTTCATGTGATTGCATTAATAAAATTTCATGTAAATCAGGAAATTGAAAAGCTAGATTATAGGTTGAATATGAGGTGGGAATTGTTGCAAACATATATATTCAGTGAGGGTCGAAAATTATGGGTGCCAAATTATAGGATTGGGAAGAGATTCAAATGCTTGTGTAAAGGTGTAGTCAAGAGAGGGCATATGTCATGGCAGTGCATAAAGAGGATCAGAGGAAAATTATTTAGAGACGTATAAATATGTGTGGGTAGGGTAACTGAATTTCTGAAGTTCCCATTGAATATGAAAAAGAGGGGAATTCACAATTTAGGAGTGTGCATTATCTTTATCCCATGTGAAGGGCGTAAACAGGTCGCAAATTGTGTATGCACTAAGTAGTGAGAAACCGATGCTAATTTAAAATGTAATTTGTGATATATAAGTGAAAGGAGCTTATGGAGTTGCAGTTTGTAGTTGCAGTGAACAGTGAGGCTAACATTATAAATTATAATCGTTACCTACAACTCACTTGATGAACATCTGTATAATGAGATGCAAACTGAGAGAAGACTTGATTTTCCTAGATGTCCTTCTACTTGAGTTTTCTTCAAGTACTAATTCAAATGTAACCAAAGATTGTTTCATTTTAGATTGCCGACATCCATATTTTATTTATTTGCAAGTCTGTCAAGATCCATTTTATTTATTGCATATGTAAGCAATGAACTCTTATCATTAACCAAATGGGATGGCTTTGCAAGCAACCTTTGAGAATTTGGAGTTACTTCAGCTAGAACCTAGTTTCCAATCATAGTAGGTTGCAATGATGAATGTGAAATTTCTATGACTAGGAAGCTAACCTCAAACTATTTTTTTTCTACATCCATATTTAGGGTCTTTCGGACTTTAGAAAACACCAAAAATATTAATTGTAGCATATCTTTTTCCCTATATTTTAGTAACCACTTGCTTCTTAGATGAAGGGAATCCCATTTGGTTGAATGGACATGCATGAACAAGATCTTTCCATTGCTGACAACTCAAGTTTTATTCAATCAAATATGTCATTGTGAGATAATTTGTAGTAAAATGGTCTTGTGTTATAGAAAAGGAGGATGAAGAAACCACTTCCTATGAGATTTTTCCTTCATATCAATATCATCGCAATAATCCTGTGCATTCAAGTCAGTAACTTGGGTTATGTCCTTTGATCCTGAAACATTCAAATAAACTCCCACAGCTGATTCACAAGGCAGAGGACCAACCTGTGATAATTTCTGGGGTTCCTGGGAAGAATGGCATTCCACATGATTCTCCTCTGACTGCTCTCCACTTGAAATAAGATTGCCTTTACAATATGATAGTGAGGAATCTGTGCGCTTTACAACCTTTTCACTTTCGCCAATAACATTTTCCCCATCTCCTTTTTCTATTTCATGGTCACAATCTGAACTGTTACTGGCCAAGTCTCCAATATTTGACTTAAAAGCCCTTGGTCTCTTTAAATGATCATGTCTTCCTCTGCAAAAAATTGCTATAGTTTCTTTGATTTGAATCGAATCCCTTTTAGTTGAATTTCTTATATTGCCTTTATCAAACATGTCCTTCCCTGCTATCTTACAAGTTGACAATATGTAAGATGTGTTATCACCACAATCAATAATAGATTCTAAAGTGTGATTATCACACTCAAGAGAAACATATATTTTAGTAGCATCCATGTGCGCAATTGAGCTACCTACCAAGACTTAGTTTCTATGATTTTCCACTTGCAGATCTGTTTAAGTCTTTAAGTCCAATTCATCTATAGGTCCTTGCATTTTTTACTTTCCCTAAAGTATTGGTGTTACCTTTTGTTTGAAGTTGGTTTCAAATGTGTTATAAGCTGGAACCCACATGCTAACAAGAATTTATGCATCAGTAGTAGCAAGGGACTATGTTATGGCTCAACCATATCCGTTTTCATCTATTATCCAACAACAATTTCTCTTTTTCCTAATAAAATCTGCTTCCCATCATGAACTTTTTCTGGTGGTGGTAAACCTTCCCAGTTGACTGCAGTTTGATCCAAACCATGGATATACAAAAGATGCACATAAGCATATTTTTCACATTTTCTTTTAACCCTAATTTATTTAATATACTTAAACACAAACAAAGCGGTAGTGCTAAAACATTCTTTGTAAAATGAATGAATGCCAAATGCCATAAACCATAATGTCAGGGACAAAGTAAGATAGGAAATCATAGGTTGTGTGCTTCATGGACATACTAGCACTTATAACATCGATGATAGGAGATTGACCATTACAATTGACAAGGATATCCATTAAGACCTTGAAAAGCACAGGGGGGCCCAAAATTTATATATATAGGTTACAAATTTTGGGTGTTGTTGTAGCGGATACACTACTTTCCAACCCATTTACACCATCATATGACCTCAAACTCATCAAATACATCTTCATCAAACCTAACATTAAAACTCATCAAATACATCTTTGCCAAACCCTAAAATTAACTAAAATTGGATATCAAAAACATACTCCCAAAGAAGTGTAATTAAACAAAAGCTACATTTCTTAATAAGAATAATTGACCTTTATGGAATATCAAGACATAATTTTTTATCCATAAATAGTTGGCCTTGTCTAATTAGTGTACTTAGCATAAATTTACAATGTGACATTGTATATTATAATGTTTCAAGTGTAATACACTCGTTGCGCTTTCTGTTGAGAAAGTAGTGTATTACGAATTACACCTGATTGCTAATTTATAATTGTAAGCAGGTTATCTAATATCCCAAAACAATATGAATAACTAAGTAAACGTATGGTCTCTTAAATTTAATTCTTAATGTTACATCATATTTGAAAGCTAGAGCTATACATATTAAGGTAAAAGCTTCCAATAATGTTTATATAATAAGTTCATGTTTTGTAGTCAATTTCACTACAAAATTAAGGTGAGAATCTATTTTAGAAGTATGAAAGCCATATAGAAGAAGTTTTCCCTAACAAAATTTTAGGTTACATGTCCTAACTAGCAACAAACTAGTTTTGTATAGTATGTTCTCCTTGGAGAGCTTGACATTGAAACTTTTCATTTGTATTCCATCTCTTTTTGTTTGTTCTATTATTTTCTTTTATTACATATAGTAGATCATGCTATTTTTCTTATATTATATTAGGAGAAGTTATTACAATCTTCTATCTTGGTAAAAGGAGTACAAAACATCTATTTGTTCCTCTAGAATTTATAACATTTTGGGATACTTATTCATTATTAGGCTTATTAAATAATACTTTGGAGGATACAAATAATTTTACATGTAGGGTAAAGTGTTCATATCAAATTTTGAATCATAATTTTTTAAGCAACAATAAGTGTACACCAACTCATTATATTAGAAAGTTGTATGAAAATAAATTATTTAATAGAACAAGAATGAAGCACTCATTACAACAATTATAGACAATAATGGGAACCAAAGCTAGCGGGAACACATAGAGTTTTGAACAAGAGAGACAAACCAGATTAAGTCTTTAGTCAATTTGGTTTAAGGAGGAAGCAATAACATGAGAAATAATTATGTGGAATCTCCATAGAGGTAAATCATATGAAAGGATAAGGCCACACCGACATTGTTGCAAACATGCTTAGTGGAGGAGGAGACATTTTCAACATTCCCATTTGAACTATGGGAGAAGCATTCATTAACAATGAAGTTAATGAAGTCTTGTACATTAGCAACAACATTTTAGTAATATTGGGTGCATGATATACTAAATCTAAATTATAATATATTCAATTTTATAATGAACCTTTTCATATTCAAAGTTAATTTCCTTACTCCAAAAAGTCCCACAGAAGTATGGTGATTTGTCATGACAAATAATAAATATTTTTTCTTAAATTGGTATATTATTAAATAAAAAAATATTTTAGTTAATTTTGGAAAAAAACAGTACATGATTAGTTTGATATTACTTCCATTTGAGGTACACTAGTCTTTATTTCATTGTCTACAACCAAACATCTTAAATAGATAAGAGATTGTTTGAAAAACTCATATTTCATTAAATTCAGCTATATTTTAATGTTGAGAAATATTTCGAGTACCTCCAAATGTTTGTGTGTCATGGCATCAAAACTACTCACTTTGACATTGCTAGTAATAATATTGAATTTCATCATTATTGGCATGCATAACCCTTCTTTCCAACCCCTTTCCACCATCATATGACCTCAAACTCATCAAATACATCTTTTTCAAACCCTAAACTTAACCAAAATTGGATATCACAAACATGCTCCCAAAATAGTGCAATCAAACAATGAATTTAATATCTCCAAAAGCTACATTGCTCATGAATAAAGCTAATGTTTTTATTGTTTTCAACCCTCATGAATATTCCCAACTTGGCATGATCGGAGTTTTATTATCTATTGACCATCATAAACCCCAATTACTATTGTTAACTGCAAATTGGTCATCTTTAGTTACTATTTGGAATAGAAAGTCAAGGGTCTTTAACCATTATTTCATTATAAATACAATATTTAAGGTCACTCCATATATTGGTTATCACAAGTAAGTTTATATTGTCAAAATATCACTAGAATGCTCAGGACCTATTCGTATTCATATTATATTTCTTGCCTAGGTATCTTTCTTATTAAACAATAGAGAGTAATAAACAAATCAATGAATCCAAGTATCCATCCCAAGGAGGGGATTTGAAGTCCATCAACTTAAACAATCTCATCCATTAGGTGTATTATTTAGCCTTATCGTTGGTAATAGAAAATTATTTTCATTCTTTTAGATATCTTGTTCTTGTTAATCATAACTTCAAAAAAAAATGCTTAAAATAGAAGTATTTGAAACTAGTGAGATTTGAAATTGAAATGCTAAATGAAAATTAAGACAAACACTAAAGTAAAAGGTATTTTTTCTTTATCTCAACAATCCTTCTAACTAGAACTAAGCATCAATGAATTCACGTAAGAAATACAAGCTCCTACTTCAACCTAGGTATGGATTAAGATTCAATAACCGTGTAATTTCAAATGGAAGAGTAACCAAAATAACTCAAATAATAGGAATTAAAAAGGGCTAAAAGTTACAAGAGATGTATCTAGTTGGTTGTAAAAAGGAAATCTCAAGGCTTCAAATAATAACAAAAATATAAGTACTAATGCAAGAAAGGGTTCTTATCTTCATCCAAATATTTTGTAATCTTAAGGAAGTTTAGGGGCTTTTGAAGCAAACTATGGCTATGAGCTTAGTTTGTTGAAATAGAAAGGCATTACACAACCAATAGACATTTGGAAAGTGTAAGGTACTAGGAACCCTAAGGAGACTTGTTTCTATTTACAATATTTCCCTAAAAGCGTATTATAGTATGACGACAAAAACCTATAAGTCTAAAGGGATCATATAGGAGCACTACTTGGACTAGGACAAAACCAAAAATGTAAAATATTTTGAATTTTGAGAATAGTGCCAAAATGCGCCCCAAAAGTTACATTGAAGTGAAAAAATAGGTCATAAAATATGTGTTGAGTGAGTGCTCATAACACCCTCAAAATGTGTGCTAGACTAGTGTAGAAATTGTGATCAAACTTTTGGATGAGTGCAAGAACTAGGGGGTTAACTACTACATTATTCCTAAAAAAGATAATGAAAGTTTCCAATCTATATTTTAGGAAAATATGAAGGATTCCATCCTAGTGACCTATATAAAAATAGACCACACAAAAATATAAAGGAAATCCAAAATCTAAATTATAAATAAAAGGATTGAGGTGGATGAGTGGAGTTGCCACTCTTTTGAGTGGAAGTTACTAGAAGGGTAGACAAACCACATTAGCTTAATGGCTTTATGTTAGCCCTAGATAAATTTATAGATTGTAGAGCTAGAAAACCAAACCTTAGGTCTATCTGGCATGCTTAAAACCCTATCTTATTCATGGAATAAATATCAAAGGAAATAAATAATTGTTTTAATTTAATTATCTTTTATGGATTTTAATTTTTGGTGTATGTTTTCTCATAGAATTTGGTTTCATGAAAAAGATAATAAATATAAATAGATATAAATATTTCATACTTGGTAGGAATTGTACTAATTTTATATTATTTTTCTCATGCAAGTTTCACTTTTTGTTTCTAAATTGATTTGAAATTTCAATTATGGAATATTTAGTGAGATGTCAAATACTGATTGTGGGAAGAAAATAATACAACAAAAATATGTATTATCATACTTTCAAAGGCCTCAATCCAAGGATCCACATTCTCTTCATGCTTCGAGGTCTTTTGAACAACCTATCACTAAAGGAGATGTCAACTCTTGTGAGAATGCATCTAATATCCAAATAATAGATGAGAGAATAGGTTCCTCTAGTGATCAAAATGATATAAATGCATCTTCACTAGAAATTGACAATGAAAATGTTGAAGGTTTTTCCTTGGAAGAGGACAAAACACATTCATTGAAAAGAAAAAGAAAAAGGCAAATAAGATATAGGGATAAAATTCCAAGAATAACAAACCTAAAATTTTACATATATTCAACCAATACTTGTAAAAAATGGGAATTAGATTTTATAAGAAGTTATATGCAATGTATCTACTTGGAACACTATTAAGGAAATGAAATTTCAAAATAAGTTAGATACAATAGAGAAGCATGCAAGAAAGGTGTATGAGAAAAAAATTGTAAATGGTGAAGAGAAATGTATTATTAGATGGAAATATTCTAAGGAATGTTAACATGTCAAATTTGAAGATGAATATAAGAAATATTTAATAAGGGAGAACTTGATGCAAGTGAAGAAAGAAACACATTCTATTTCGAAATAAAATGGAAATAATTTTGTTATCCAAGATGACACAATTAAGCATTTTATTTCACATCTTATCTAAATTTCATCCAATGATGAATTATCCAGATTACATAAAATGTTTATCTTTCATTAAAGTGTTAAATTCACCATATTCACATTTATCTGTAACAAGTATTTGGGTCTGGGAGAGATATCTAGCTCAAGTAGAAAAGCATGATATAAAAGAGAAGATTTCAAACACTAGGTTTTTGTCAATTTAATTGGATGAGGTGTTACAACTATTAATATCACTTCATGGATTTTCATGGGTATTTGTATGGTTAATAACCATATTAGGCATTCACGTCTACTTGGGATTCATAAAATGAGGGAGATTCTAAAATTAAAAATATTTATGAACTTGTCAGTATTAGTTTAAAGGAAATTGATTGTATGGATAACACAACAATTACAAAAATGTTGGTATGTATGTGTTGGAGCATATGGACCATTGGGAATGCAAGGATAGAGAAATGGCCATTGTGTTAGATTACAACTTTAAACTTCATTGTATATGTTGAGTATCCATTATATGCCTCATAGGATGAATCTTTCATTTAAAATGCTAAACAAGTTTTCATCGATTTAAAAAGTTGAAGACCTTGTATGAGAGGCATATGAATTCTTTTGTCGTATTCCAAAATTATTTTCTAAGTTTTCAAAATTTGTTAACGATGTTTCAAATATAATATATATATATATATATATATATATATATATATATATATATATATATATATATATATATATATTAATTAACAAATATTTGTTGATACAAGATGGATCTCATTAAATGGACTATCTCAAAGACTATGTAGTGAGTACCAATCATTGGTAAGGGTGATGTATGAACATTGCTTCAGTGTAGACAAAGCTCAAGATCTTCCCTTTTGATTAACTCACATAGAGACATTATTAATACTGAGTGGAATTATTCCTATGCTAGATGAAATGAATGTTCTTGTGAAAATTTATAAAAGATGCAAAAGGAATATTGTAGAATATACAAATGCAAGAAAATTAGCATGTATTTCATCGGATAATATGTATATGATGCTAGAGTCCTTTACAGGTCCATGGTTTACAAATTGGATGACAATAATCAATATTTAAAATACTATTTTTTTTGGAAGTTTGATGAAGAAGGGATACCATGTATGTCAATGCATGGGTATATGGTTCCCTTTCATTATATTGATAGGATATGATAGATCATTAAAGAGTTCCCTATGTCAAGATACCTTTCTGAAAATGTTGTTATTTGAGTAAGACACAACTTGATAGAAATTGTACAATCACTAGCATTAGAGATAAGAGAATGATTTCTTCAAGATGAATTATTGGAGGCCATGTATGTGTTGTATCCTAAATATTAGAATAATCAACAATGTCAAACCACTTAAAAAATGATTTTATGGTTAAATTAAAAGCTTTGGTACAACACTTTTTTCATAAGGTCCAAATACATGGAGAACAAACTCAATGTATTTTAGATTCATCAAGATTGTTTCAACAAGCCACACACTTCACTAAAAATGTGGAAGAAATTTCGTGTTTTGGAGAATCCTCTAGAAGATGGTGCAATAACAAGTTATGGGCTATTTTAGGTGATAGAAAATACTTACAAGAAAACATATTAAGAATATTTCAAATTTGCAGATTTGTGTAAATCCATGATTTTGGGATTAGTGGAGGGTAAGAGGATGTTTAGCACACTACCATTTTTGAAGTCAAAATTGAGGAAAAAGCTTGATAAACATATGGATTTATGTTTGCTATTATACATAATAAAGCATGACTCTTTGGTGACTAGATTGTGACAAAAGGGGTGAAAACAATATAATAGGATTCCCCAATGATCTTGATATGGAAGATAATACTTTGACAACTCAGAATGATATTTCATCTATAGAAGGTTGTGTTCAAAATGAATAAAAGAGGACCAAACTAAGAAATGGGAAACTAATATATTGCAAAATTTTATCTAGTCTTATATATATGACAACCTAAGGGGCACTTATTTTTATATACATGTTCCATCAACGTTGCAAGAAATAGTGAATAGAGTACCAAAAATGATGTGATTATCATTATTTGATTGAATTTTTGTTGTTCTATTTTTTGGTGTAGCTTCAAAATTATTTATCATATTTATTATGTGTGAATTTGATGTCGCATTTCAGGTAAAAACAATTTCTATAGTTTGTATTTTTCATTGTAAAATTGGAGCTACATTTCATTGATGGAAATTATTTTAGGATTGGTGTCTTGATGGTTATATATTACTTTATCTCTTTCATGTTTGTGATAGGAAATGAAACTAGAAGTTGATAATGTTGGGACCTATCACATAACATAGATTGTGTCATGGTATTAAAGGATAAGTAATTGATTTAACAAGACTTTTGCTAAGCAATAAAAGGCTCATTTCAAGTAGATGAAGTTTGTTAAGGCTAGGAATTGAATAACTTTTTGCTGTCAAATTCCCATTTTCAAATTATCCCAAACCATATTTTTTCCTTAATATAGCCCTCTTTCATGCACAATAAAGGGATATCACGCTAAATAAAGAAAATTGGAGGGTTATTAGATAAATATTGAATTCATGTTGAAAATATATGTTTTGGATGCATTATTGGGATTAATTATTATTATTATTAGGGTTTAATAATGAAAGTAGTGGAATCCTTGCAACCTTCGAAGGGCCTTGCAACTGGAGTCAAATTTTGCACATGTGTGCAACCTCTAATGATAAAGTAACACATGGGTTCTCTAGAACACGACATCGAGATGCTCTATTAACCATCGGAGTAGATCTTCAATCAAAATTTCATGCTTGGTTGATATACCACTTTGGAAGTTTCTTCAATTAGTGAAGCCAAGATTTGGGTTCTCCTTATTTAGGTTCTTTTAGTTGAATCACAAATGTCTACCTTTAGTTTGGATGTTCTAGTCGTTGTCTCGATTTGAAATGTAGAGAGACCATTTGATCTCTCGAGTCTTTGCTCAAAATAGGGTTTGGATATGGCATGTATCAAAACTATTTTGTAATGTGTCTTTTAAAATTTAGACTCTCGCTCTAAGCCAAGTTAATGACAAGGATATTAAGTTTCATTTTATTTCAGGTCCATACCTTTTCTTAGTAGTGCAACAAACTCTTATATTGTTCCTATGTAAGTTGTGGATTTATCAATATAATATTGTTGGTGCTCAATTTTTATCTATTGCATTTAACCTTATTGTGATTTAGTTTCTTTTTAGTATGCAATGGTACTGGTTGGCCTGGGCCCACCAACCCAACATGTTACCCCTTCATCTTTGTGTGATTTAATGCTAGTTTATAATGTGGATTGGATATCATAGGGATGATATATTTCAAGTAGATCCATTCACTCAGAGAACATATTGTGTGACTTATTGATTAATACATGTGACGAGTCACTAAATTGACACTTTTCTACTCATTAACCATCCCTTTTGCCCGATTTAAGTTCCTTATTTATTTTATTTGGTTAGAATTAAGGGTTTTTAAAGAAGTATTAAGATGTAGGTTTTATGTTACTCAAATTGGTTTTTTGGCCCAAAAGAAACCATGCCCCCCTTGATCTTTCGTTTCAACACCTAATTCCTCCCAATATTTTTCTTTGACACCAACATGATACCCCCCAATTCCATGGCCATAATGGCCCACTCAAATACAATATCAAAATTGGGACCCGGGATGAAGAGAACCTCCCCATTTCAGTAACATACCACCACAAATTCCAAAATATTCTCCTCCTCAAACACATCTTCAACAAGTTGAACTACTAGCTAATCAACCTTATAAAAGTCCTTAGAGACCTCAACTACCTGCCAAACTTGTACTTGAACCAAATAATAAAGTAGTCTAACCCACCTACAAAGATGAACTACCCCTTTTTCCTACATATACAATTACTTTCATTGGTTGATAAAACATCCACTTATGATTACGGAAAGTAATCAATGATTCAACTATTCTTGTGATTCAAGAACAAGAGGATGAGGAAGATCTTTTAATATTAGAAAATTATAATGGCAAGTCCTCACCTCCTGACCCTACAGTAGGAAAGGATCTGGTTCCCCCATATCCAGAGAGGCTATGTCTAGAAAATAATTCTTTATAACCAGAGTTTGACTTTTTAGGGGAACTTAAAAATGTTTGTGTCAAAATTCCATTATTCCAAGCCATAAAATATGTTCCAATTTATGTAAATTTCATTAGGGAACAGTGTCTCAAGAAGCCAAGGAGGAAAAATAAGGACACCTATTAATTTCATGACAAAGGAAACCTTGGAAAATCTCTATTTATCAACACTTAGACTGATCCCAATGGTACTTCGATTGGCTAATCAATCCACTGTAAAGCTAGAAGGTATCCTAGAAAACATAGTCCTTTCTATATATATTCTTGGAAATACCTTACTAAATTTATGATTTTGAAACCTAAGACCAAACTTGGAGGATATCCTTTTATTTTTGGAAGGCTATGACTAGTTACAGTTGACACATATATTGATTTCAAATCTAAGGATATGACTATTTATCATGGTAATTCTACCAAGAGATTGACTCTTTACCCCCTCGCCAACACCATTCCTAATTATGCAACCCCTCTTTGGCCTAAAGATAATGATGAAGGGGAACTTCAACCCCTCCTTACTCTTGACATATCCTTGGTTCTTGAAGAAAATATTGTAGATGATGTGATTTTTACCTTTATAACTCAACCTCACAAGCATATCCCTTTACCTCTTACACATATCTTTGAAAGACATTCTCAAGGAAACTATTCACCTATTGAATTAACTCGACAAAGGGATACTATGGAACAAGTGGCTATCATTTATGAATAATATTCCCTTCTTATTGAAATTTATTTTGGGAAAACTTTAAACATTAATAATGGGTTAGAACCTACTCAACAAAAGTAGCTTGTTGTGTTATGGAAATATAGTGATGCTTTCACATGGGAATACACTAATATGAAAGGAGATCATCCAAACTTATGTACCCATCACATATACACTAAGGAGGATGCTCGACCTATCTGAAAACCTCAGCAAAGAAAGAATCCCACTCCTAAATATGTAGTTAAAAAATAACTTCAACAACCACTTAGTGCAGGTTTCATCTATCCTACTTCTCATAGTCAACGGGTTTCACCCTTAGTTATTGTGACTAAAAGGAATGTTAAGTGGAAAGTGTGTGTGGATTATTGAGAATTAAATAAGACTACCCTAAAGGACTATTTTCCTTTGCCATTAATTGACTAGGTCCTTCATACCTCAATTGGGAAGATTTTTTCTCTTTTTTTGATGAATTCAATGGATATAATTAGATTCAGGTTGCCCCTGAAGACCAATAAAACATGACATTTACATGTCACTATGGGACATGCGATTACCAAATTCTTATGTTTTGCTTATGTAATACTCCTACTACATTCCAAAGAGTTACTATTGGTATATTTACTGCCCATAACATGGATGTGTCAAAATATACATGGATGATTTCACTTTATAAAAAAATACCTTCAAGGAGGATGTAACTGATCTTGAAAATGTCTTAGTCCAATGTATGAAAACTAACCTCATCCTCAGTAGTGAAAAGTGTCACATGATTCTTACTGGGGGCATAGTGTTATGTTATCATGTGTATTATGAAGGGATAAAAACAAACCTTGCTGAAATAGAGGTTATATGTAATCTTCCAGCTCAAACTTCTCAAAAATATGTCCACAATTTCTTGGTATATGTGAGGTATAACCTCTATTCATAGAAAAATTTATCAATGTAGAATCAGCTTCTTTTAATTAACTTAAGATGCAAAATTATGTTCGAATGATAAATCTCAATCAACTTTTGAAGCTTTAAAGAAAAATTTGTACACAATCCCTATATTGTGGGGACTTAATTGGTCCCTTTCCTTTCATATCTCTACCGATGCTTCTGTTAAAAATAGCAACAATAAATTCCAATTTAATTTGTCCTTGAAATAAATTGTGAATTAAATCAAAATTCTATTCTCGTAGCAACTTGTAATACTTAATTAAGTTAAATTGACTTAATCGACTTAGGAAATTTGAGTTAGAATTCTATCTAGAATCATGTAGAGTGATCCCTAAATTTTAGGGGCCAAGGTTGAGTTATTTTGAGTTGTAATTAGATAACTCAGTCTAACTGAGTTATAGTCAATTAAACTAGTTCTAACTATTGGAGGAATTAGTAAGAGGTCTAATAGTGGGAACAGGCACTAGTGCATCCTCAGTACCACACTAGTTAACTAAAGATTCACTCATGATTAACTCATGCATGTTAGTTCAAAGGAAGACCTAGTTGAGATTAGAGTTCAAGGATAGTGTACTATCAGTTGTATAATTTTCCAAGTTGTACATATGGTGCATGCAATCAATTGAGGGCCTATGGATGGATTGCAGAGTCATGGAGAGTGGATTTCCCAATTAAATACGTGATAATTCTCTCAAGAATTGTGCGAGAAAGTAGGGGCTTGGAAGGCAGTAGAATTGGCTAAGTGTTGCCTTGAGTTGGCTTGTCATGCAGAGAGATAGATTATACTAGTGTAGGATTTTTTCAGGTTGAAAAAGCATTGTATTTTCTTCTCAGATCTTCTAGTTAATGCAATATAGATAGTCGGGGTTTTTTAGTAGGTGCTTTCCCTAGAGAAATATTGTGTTATGTGCGATTGGAATTCTTCCTTTTCTACTTATTATTTTCATCGATCAATTTTGGTTTCCATTGTAGAGTAGAGTAGATTATTGTCTTGTGTTTTAGCATATCACATAAGTTGTTGAATCTAAAGTAAAAATATGCATGGTATCAGAGCTGAAGATGGTATAGAAGATGAGAATTCAAGTTTTTTGTGCAGGTGAAATCTAATTTGCAAGTTCATACTTCAGATTCAACAATATGTCATTCTCCAACTTGAGACTTGATTATGCCCTGGAGGGAAACTCAAATTACATAGCTTGGAAGGATAGGATGGAGGAAGTGTTGGAAGAAAATGGCCTCAAGGAATTCATATATCATGGCATTCCTAAACCTCCATCATATGATGTTAAATATCTGGTTGAATGGAGAAAGTGTGTGGAAAAATCAAGAAGGATTATCCTAGAAGGAGTTCAAGATCACATTGTCTCGAGTCTCCATGGTAAGGAAACTCCATATGCAATGTGGAAGGCATTGACAGACCTGTTTCAAAATAGCAGTGACCATCGGAGGTTGGCATTGAAGGAAAAACTCAAAAAGACCAAGATGGAGAAGGGTGACTCAATTCGAAAGTACTTGACCAAGTTCACCCATTGTTGGGATGAGCTTGGAAGTGTCTGGATTACTATTGCTGAAGATGATATGGTGAGCCTAGCTCTTCTAGGACTTCCCAATAGTTGGCACAATTACCAGGACCCAGTTAATGGGAGGGAGAAGCTACTAGATTTGGAGTGGTTGTGGTTTGGCTTGGTACATGAAGAGATTAAACAGAACACCAGAGATGGATCCTCATCAAAGCATGATGATGAGGAGAATTTTGCCTTAGCATGTAAGGAAAATAAGGGGAAGGGGAAGTCATCCCATTCCAAATCAGATTCTTATCAGGGCAATAAGAAGAAGGACATGTTGAAATTCAAGTTCTTTCACTGTCACGAGCTCGGACATTTTGCCACAAAGTGTCTGCTTAAGAAGGCTGGTAAGAAGCTCTTAGGAGGAATGGAAGGTGAGGCTTTTTCCTTGCAATTCAAACTGGACTTTACCCTCATTTCTTGTATGGTGTCATCGATGATGGGTAGTGTATGGTACCTTAATATTGGAGCTTATTTTCACATGACAGGTAATAAAGATCTCTTCAGTAACTTCGAGGAGAAGGATATCAAGAGGCATATCGATATGGGTGATGACGGGAGGTATACCACTACTCAGATCGATTCAGTTACCTTTCAGAGGGAGTCGGGTTCTACCCTCACTTTGTGATATGTTATGTATGTTCCTAGTTTCAAGAAGAACTTGGTATTTTTTGCCATGTTTGAGGATAGAGGCTATGATGTGATATTTAGTAAGGGAAAGGTGTTCCTTCATCACATAACCATAGGAAAGGTGAAGAGGATAGGGATTTGAGTGAAGAATATCTATAAGTTAGAGGTAGAATATTATGATGCCTTGAGCATGAATGTAGAGATGGTTTAGAGCCAAGACATTGGTGAGTTGTGGCACAGGAGGTTGGTTCACTTGCGCCATGGCACCTTAAATATCATGCAACAAATTTCTACTGGTCTTCCCAAGGGTACACTAGAGTAAGTAGACACATGCAAAGGGTGTACACTAGGAAAATACACCAAATTTTTCTTTAATGAAAAAGACAGTCGAGCACAGGTGATCCTCGATCGAGTTCACTCAGATGTTTGTGGACTGTTCTTGACAACATCCACAACCAAGCACATGTATTATGTTATATTTGTTGATGATTTTTCCAATAAGTGTTGGATCTTCTTCATGCAGAAAAAATATTACAACTTTGCAAAGTTTTGTGAATTTAAAGCACTGGTCAAGAAAGATACTAGCAAGAAGGTTAAATCTCTCAAGAGTGATAATGGTGGGGAGAATTTGTTGAATGAGTTTAAGAACTTCTATGTAGCACAAGGCATTCGGCAAGAGTTGATAGCACCTCATAACCCACAACATAATGGGGTGGCTAAAAAGAAGAACAAGTGTATTATGGGAGTGGCATGGGTGATGTTGCATGATCAGGGCCTACCACTACACTTATGGGTTGAGCCATGCAACACAACTATTTATTTGTAAAATAGAAGTCCTTATCAAATTATTGGGATGAGTACATTGGAAGAGGCTTTTTAAGAGAAGAAACCAGATGTGGGACACTTAAAGATTTTTGGTTCATCAGTCTACTGCCATGTAACCAAAGATGCATGGAAGAAGCTTGAGCCAACAACAGAGTTGGGGATATTTGTGGGGTGCATTGATACACCTCGCAAATACAGGGTGTCCCTACCAACCAACAGGATGACCGTGGTTCGTAGAGATGTGAAATTCGATGAAGGTAAGGCCATGAGATGTTCCCTTGAGAGGTATCTTTATCTACATGCAATTAAGGAGCTTCTATCTCCTACGGAGGAACCTCAAGATGATGTGGAGTAGCCACATGCATAGGATAAAGGAGTGGAGACACCCACTCATGCATAGTCTTCCATAGATGGGAGAAAGTGCACCAGAGGGATTGACAGGTTATTGCATGACGCTAGAGAGAATGTGGGAGCGACCACATCACAACGCAGGCAGAGGAGGTCATCAGAGAGATATACTGGATACATGGCTCTGATGGGAGGATGTGTAGAGACTGGGCCATCCTCTTTTAAGGAAGCAGTGCAACAACTAGTTTGGATTAATGCCATGGTTCAAGAGTATGATTCCGTTATCAAGAACAATGTTTAGGATGCAATCCCAAGACCAATAGACAAATTAGTGGTGAGTTCCAGATGGCTTTACAAGGTAAATCATGTAGCGGATGGTAGTGAGGAGAAACACAAGGCCAAGTTTGTGGCTAGAGGTTTTTCTTAGGTGGAGGGGATTGATTATGACGAGAATTTTTCTCCTGTTGCAAGGTACTCATCAATCATATCAATTTTAGCACTATCGGCATAGATGGGATGGAAGATACCTCAGATGGATTAAAAGAAAACATTCCTCAATGAAATTATTGGGGAAGAGCTGTATATTGAGCATCTTGAAGGATTTGAGACCTTCGACCGAGAGTCACATGCGTGCAAACTTAGGAGAGCGTTGTATGGGATAAAACAAGCACCCCATGCTTAGTACACCAAGATCGATAGTTATTTGATAGGGTTGGGCTTCACCAAAAGTGAAGCAGATGCGATCCTTTACCATATTGTGTGTTAGGAATCAGTGGTGTTTTCCTCTTTCTATTCATTTCAGTAAGTTTAGCCTATGAATCACTAGGAGGCATAGCCTAAAGGTCTATTTATCCAAGGAGCCATTTAGTTCTTGAAGTCATGTGGTCAAGACAAGTCTGAATGTTTGGGATATTTTTTACATATAAATTCTAAGTCAGATCATGTTGAAAGATTTTTCATGATAACTTGCTCAGAAGTAGCTTTCCAATGGTATATCTAGTGCTTCAAACTGACTTCTGGATCAAGAGATAGAGCACGTTGAAATTTTCTCCTCAAAACAAAAAAACGGAGGAAAAATGCCTAAATTAATTTTAATTATTAAAATTAATTCAAAAATGACTTAGCAGCCCAATCTCTAAAACATTAGAACCACTTTTACTTTCACTCATAATCCAATAATGAATTTTGAAATCAAAATCAAAAAGTCAAACTAATTTATGACCCCACCCCACACTTCATGCTTTAAAATTCCCTAATATGAAATGCCTCAAGATATGTGAATATTTAGATCGATGATTGTTGATGAATTTTGAGGGGGGGGAGTTTCCTATTTGACCTTTAACCTACCCATATTTTGGTGTAAGTTGTACTGAAGTGATCAATTTGCAATAATACAGAAAAGTTTTGTTCTAGAATTCCCGTGTCAAACCATTTGGTGATGTACTTTCTCATGTAAAAATGTTATTTTCTCAGTTTTCCATATGTTTTCTGTCTCTATTGTTTCAAGAAGATAAAGGGCTAATTTTTCTTAAATGTACTCTTCTCTGGATTGTAAACAATATTAATGTTTTCATTTTGATGTTAAGTATAGAATTCATCTCAACATGCTCTATATTTAATTGAACTTAAATCATTTTCATCCTAAACAATTCACAACTACTTAAAAGATCCAAAAGTTTTCCTATCTCGCCCTATTACAGCTGATCTTTTATTTTCGTATTTGATCACTCAAAGACTCATGACTCCATGCCCAATGGAATTTCCTTGCAATTTTCAACCAAATATTTGAAAAATATTTCTCAGAACTCAATAACTAACCTAATACCTTAAGACAAAATTTAAATCAGAAATAGAGATTCATGTCTAAAGCTCGAAGGGCTAGATCCCAACTTTTCAAGTGGTTTTGTGATTACCTCTGGGTTTCTCTCCACGACCTAGGGAAATTACGGAGTGATAACATTCCGATAACCATACTCGGGACGAAAGGTTCCATCATCCTCAAGAAAATGTATCAAGTTTTAGGTCTGATTATTGATGGTGGACAGTGATGAGACACAAGAAGGCTTAAAACATTCACTTGGCGACTCCAAACAGTTTCAAGTTGATCTAAAGACTCCACTGGCAACAGGATCCAGAAAACAAGATGAGTTATTAATCTAGAAGGTATGATCCTATTCATCACATTCATATTCCAAGCTTTCCAAATCGCATGGCTAGTGTAAGTTGGCAAACTTATTACCTATATTCAAAGATAAAAAAGGAGATGATGCTTCTATGCATCTTATTAGGTTACATAAGTACATCCGTAAGTTTAAAGTTAAATTTTATGAAGATTGTCTTATGAATATGTTCAAGGTGTCCTTAGAGGGAAATGCACAATCATGGTATGAAATCTTGCCAAGTAATTATTTATATTCTCTTAGGTATTTTCATACAGTATTTTATGAGAGATATAAAAAGCATCATCCTTCTTTGTTGTTGGTCAATGATTGTTGCACGCATGTTGACAATTTTATTGAGGATTTGGAATTTTTTTATGAAGATGATCAATTTATTGATGATGAGATTATAGAGGATATTCATGAGAGACCTTTCAACCATGAAGAAGATGTAGAAGTTGGTTGCTATGACACCCAAGAAAATTTTCTAAAAGTAGTTATTTCTCCCATGATTGAAAATGAAACAAATATGCATTTCAATGACCTACTTTCACATGAACTTATTGATGACATTTCACAGCCTTTATACATTTTAGAAGAACAAGAGAACAAGCATCCCAGTCATAATGAAGAAACATAGATTACAAATGATAGTTTGCAGCAATCTTCTCAGATTTTCAGAAATGAAAATGATCATTCTAGTTGACGTGCATTCCCTTCTTCTCCTAAGTTTTTAATTCAGGAAAAATTTTCTAAAAATCAGAAGTCTGAGTTTGCTAGCATATAAACTTAGGAAAGATATGATCCATCCATTATTTTCAACAATAATATGCAATAAGTTTGTTCCTTTAAGCTTAATGCAGAATTTTTTGAAGAGAAGATTTATGAAACTACATGCACAAATGTTCTCATCAACGAAATTATTCAGGATAATTATGAAGTAGAGAATATTTTTATAGACCCCATGGTTGTAGACATTTTTGTTATTCAGGATGTGGCTTCCTCAACCGAAAATCTGCCTCCAGGTTCAGATAATGAAGATTTTGTTGAAGAAGAACATGTTGTACCGAAACCTATGGATGTTATTGTTGTGGATGAATTGGTTGTTTCAAATGAAGATGACAAGATTGATGAACATATTACTCCCTTTTCTTTAGAAAGAAACCCTTTTGCAGATTATCAAAATGTAAATTTTCATGTTTTTCAAGATCTTCTGGCCAATCCATTGCAGTCATCAAGGAAAATGGTTGTTCTTATGTTTGTGGATTACAGTCAATAGCTTCAGTGGCAGTTTGGGTTTCCAGTCTCATATCTTTTCTGCCTCCTCATGAGAAGTATGAGAAGAACTCAATCGAGTAGCCATTTGCTTGATTGGATACATTGGAGGGAAGAGATCACCTAGTGTATATACTTATAGCAGGTGTGGACAACCATCATCAAAGTCTGAAGCTCGAGGAGAAGTACCTAAGACTTTGGTAATGTGTTCTTGAATTTCTGACTTATTTTAATGTTTGCAGTAGAGTTTTTACTTTTTAGTGTACATTATAGTTTATAGTTTCAAGAATGGATTTGGTTCAGTTTGAGGATTGGAATAGATTACCAGTTAGTTTTCAGTTGTAGTTTTAGGGCATAGAATGTTGCAGTTTTGGGACCATCCCAATGGTTAGGCACATGGGTCTGTGGTGTTCTTTGGCACCTCACGGGGAGGATGTCATCCCCATTGGAGCCAATGTTAGGGTCTTATAATGGGAATCAGTGATGTTGGACTCTTGCTATTCATTTTAGTAAGTCTAGCCTATGAATCACTAGCTGTCATAGCCTAAAGGTCTATTTGTCCAAGGAGCCATTTAGTTCTTGAAGTCTTGTAGTCAAGACAAGTATGAATATTTGGGATATTTTCTGCACATAAAGTCTGGGTCAGATCATGTTTCAGGTGTTTTCATGGTAACATTCTCAGAAGTAGATTTCCTATGATATATCTGGTGCTTTAAACTCACTTCCAAATCAAGTGATAGAGCAAGTTGAAGTTTTCTCCTCAAAACCAGAAAACAAAGGAAAAATGCTTAAATGAAAAATTATTTATTTGAAATATTAAAATTAATTCAAAAATGAATTAGCAACCCAATCTCTAAAACATTAGAACCACATTTACTTTCATGTGTCATCCAATAATGAAGTTTGAAGTCAAAATTAAAAAGTCAAACTAAGTTATGACCCCACCCAGCACTTCATGCATTAAACTTCCCTAATATGAAAATAAAAATAAAAGTCATCCAATAATGAATTTTGAAGTCAGCATCAAAAATTCAAGCTAAGTTATGACTCCACCCCTCACTTCATGCATTAAACTTCCCTAATATGAAAGTAAAAACAATTTTTTTATAAAGAAGAAATATATGTTTTTTGCTATGGTATAAAGAAGAGAAATGCACGAAAAATGAAATTTGGACAAATACTTATCCAAAAAAATTACAGTAGTAGAAGGTGTTAGCGCTTGAAATTTCACCTCAGGCTGAGAAAGGTAAACTTCAAGGCAACATCAAACCACTTAGCCTCGTAGCTAGCCCTACGGGGCAGGAGAGGGCTCTCTCTAGTATATCTCGACAAAGATCTTCAAAGGGCGGAGATAACCAATAAAGAACACTAATTTTAGGCTAGTAAACTGATAAAAGGTTTGATTTGAGATTTTTGGGATTTTGGTGGAAAATCGGGGAAAGGCAATTTTGGGTGTGGGGATTGGACACAGTTTTTGCAGGGGGTTCTTTGGGGCAAGGTAGGAGACTGTATTGATGCCTTTGAAAGAGTCAGATGGGAAAGAATGACTGGTGAGGAGCTAAGGAGAGCAAGTAAACACCTTGAGTTCTCCTTAAACATATGAAAACATTGATATTAAGCAAACTTAAAAGCAGAGCATGACAATCATGAATTCTACTTTAACACTTCATTTGCCTAATTTGCAGAAGGAAAAGTAAGAAGATGATTCACATAACAAACTTACAAGTACAAGGAGAAACACACCATCAATACATGTAACCACAGGAATCCCAAAAAGGACTGCAAAACCCTGGTCTTTCTTCCTTTTCCAAAATTGCAGAGATACAATGAGTAATACAATAGAGCTTTCTCCCTCAAGAGTCCAACCTCTCCAACCCCTGAAAATGACTAAGAAAATACATAATATAGGCAAGCTAACCCATTCCCTAGCCTCTAGGGGTCGAGCTCACTATCCTAGGAGCTGTTTCAACCAATTCTAAACTGAGCACTAAAAACTAGGCAGTCAAAACAACTTGCCTCTATAAGCTAGGAAACCAATTCATTCATTAAATTTTTGCCTATCTCATGAATGAATCTTCTAGAAGAGATAAATAAGTGTCAAAATATCATAAAATTACATCATTTACAACAAGGAAGATCAAAATCTACTCCAAAAAGTCAAATCCAGTCAAAACTGCGTTTTGTTGAGCTGTAGGTGAATTTCTGTGAAAACTGCCCAACACGTCGCGCCTTGATCCTGAACACGTTGCGTGCCTTTGGAGCTGATTTTGAGGCACTTCCAGGTGTTCAAATGAGGCAAACGTGGGCTTGTTGGAAAGGTATGGATGTCTACTTTCCAACCCAAGTTGAATTTCTGAATTTGGTGGCCATTTGCCCCTCCAAAATTGAAATCTCCCAAGACTACTTCATGTGTGTCAAAAAGGTGGCAGAAAGTCATTTTTTGCTTGTTTTTTGACTTTATGGAGGCCCAAAACTTGGTGAAATTTCTTGGAAATTGCTGAGAAAGTGTATCTTTGCATTAAAAATCCAAAAATGCTGATTTTTCTTGAAAAGGAGTTGCCCATCGAAAGGGTCGCGCGCGGCGCGCGACGTGTTGGTGGAGAAAACCTGTGTGTGGCACAAAAAATTCACAATTGACAAAATTTTCTCCAAATTTCTTGAAATTTGGGCTAGGAGTCCCCAATAAAGTACCATGCTCAGTCAAAGAGGCTTTGGCCAAAATTTGGAGTGGATCGGGTCTTTTTCTCCATTTTAGTGCTTTGCTCAACCTCCTTGGATCTAGCGATTGTATTTTTAACATTTCTTTAAAACCATGACACCTGTACAAAAAGTGAAGGAGGTTTTTCTTCCTTGGCCTGTTTTGGAAAAAAACCTCTCTCATTTTTCCCAAATTCATCTTTGATTGTTCTAAAACATATTTTGAGTGAAACTGATCCTGATGTGTGAAACAAGGAATTTCATGGAAATGAAGCGAACTGAAGGGGATAGGGGGCTTCTAAATTCTTGGGGAAATTTTTGGGAGTGGGGAGGGATGTCAGGAAGCAGGGGAAAGTGGAATCTCAGAGATTGAGCGAGGGGAAGGGGTCCAAAAGGGAAAAACACAGGCCAAACCTAGAAAATTGCCAGGTTGTAGCTAGAAACTAGGGTTTGTGTAAAAATGAGGAATTTGGGGGATCTCAGTGGTGGAAAGTGTTTGATAAGGTACATGAAGGATAGGGGAAGGTGTATGAACATCTGGATACAAGTTTTGCTAATGATTTGACCATTCAAGAGAAATTAGCTTTCAAAACCCTAGGAGAGAGAAACAACCTTGCCTAGGTGCAACTGAAGCATGAACAAGGTGTAAAATGACTCATTAGACACTGACATGATAATGAAAACCATATGAATGATGATAAACTCAGCTGAATAGTGACATGGACCAACATTTGGACAAATTTAGAAGGAGTGAAAGCAAACCCTAGACCTAATGCCTAGTGACCAAATTTTGCTTGAAAACTCTTTGAAATGACAAAATTTGACCTTGACACTCTGAGACCACTTTGTAAGAGCATATTTGATCACTGGAGGAAGGCTGGAAAGACTGACACTAACATTGGCTCCAATGGGGATGGTAGCTCCTTGGAGGTGCCAAGAACCGCAGATCTCTGTAAGAGCTAGACAATGCCTTTATCCATTGGGCGATGGAGTCATTATTTGACAAACAATACAAGACTTTGACTCATTTATTGACTGAAACCTGACTCAAGCCGACACAATTATGAAACCTACATGACTGAAAACTGACTCATAAATGACTCATGACTGACTTAACTAAAACAAGAACTTACAAAGCTTATTGAAGGGCAGCAGTCCATCAAGATTTGAAATCATGATGACAACCACCTGTGTTTCTTACAAGACAATATACATCAAACTATATCAAAATGCCAATGCAACCAATCAAGCAGATGCCTTCTTGATTGATTCTCCTAATTAGATCTTCTGGTCAACAATACAAACCTATCACTGGGCATCCAAAAACATAGTTGACCATGGCTGCAACAAAACACTGTAATAAACACCTTCACTGCCGGCTGCAACAAACTTGCTAGAGGATCATAAAAAACATGAAGATTTGCCATTGCCACCTCCTGCTGAAAGAACAAGGTGTCCTTTGTTTCAAATTCTGATCTGCCTTCATCATGTGCTTCAGTAAAAGTATGCTCATGGGCTTCAAAAAACTCTGAACAAGTAGATGAGCAGATCTCCTCTTGAAATAACATTTCAAAACATGAGACATATGAGGAAGAATCTGAAATGGAATCCTGAATGGTCTGATCTTTTGTAGTTTGAATATATGGTAAGTCATCCTCATATGATATGATAGCCAGATTCTCATTATATTCATCAATCATGAGAAAAGAAATTTCAGATGTTTTGTGAAACCCAACACTAACATTTCTATCAGCTATCATAGATTCATCCAGAGAAACCTTTTCACTTACTTGAACGAAGATCTTGTCTTGTTTTTCACAGAGGCAATGAACTACCTCCTCATGAAGATCTAGTGCTGGTGAGATGAGACCATTTAGGTTTGCTACTCCATTTTCTTCATTTGAGGCAGCCGCGACAATACAACTCTCTTTTATGAGATCCAGAACAACATGTTTTGCCTCATCACAATTTATCTCCCGATCTGATTTATCATCATCACTTTCTGAGATTGGAACATTACTTTCCTGCGTTACCTGCATGCTGTCTTCTTCTATGGACAGATCTGAAACAACATTTGCTCCTTCCTCATTTTCAACCATATGGAAATCTTCAGCCTGCTGATCTTGACAAGTATCCTCTAAGATTTCTGTGTGCTGCTGAAATGGATTCTCATACAGAGCCTCCATAATCTCAACGTCCATAAAATTATCATCTTCATAATATTTCTCAAGGCTTTCAATAAAACTACAAGCATGCTTGCAACAGTCTTGAACTAAATTTAATGATGGATAAGATGCTTGATATCTTTCAATAAACAAGGCATGAAAATCCTTTAAACAGTAAATACAGGCCTGCGGCAAATTTTCATACCAGGATTGAGCTGCACCTTCCAGAGTGGCCAGGAATATCTTCATCAAGCAATCTTCAGGAAAATCCACCTTCAACTTGCGAATATGCATATGAAATCTAACTAGATGTAAAGCAGCATCCTTCTTACCATCATCATTAAATATAGGCAGATTCCTTGACCAATCTACCTTCGGAATTTTATTTTGAAAACCAGAGATGTGATCTCGGCTCAAGGGAGCATATCTTCTTGCAATTCGGCCCATCTTGAAAATCTCACAGCTACTGATGTCTCTGCAGTGAAGTCACCATGAAGCACAGGTGGCTAGATTCTTCAGTGAAAAGAGTCGCCAGGTGAATGATTTCAGCCTTGTCAATGTCTGATCGTTGTCCACTATCAACAATCAGATCTAAACTTGATGCATGTACTGGTGTAAAATGCAAATGAAGTGTTGTATTCACAAGCTCACGGAGATGGACTGAAGCAGCGTTTATCTACTTCCGCTTATGCAAAGCAAAAGCGTTTCGAAGGCTACCTGGCATAACTTCAGGCTCCGTCTAAGACTTATGAAACAAACACATCAACCCACAAACAAGTTTGTTCTCCCCAGTATGGTCGCCAATATGTTAGCGCTTGAAATTTCACCTCAGGCTGAGAAAGGTAAACTTCAAGGCAACATCAAACCACTTAGCCTCGTAGCTAGCCCTACGGGGCAGGAGAGGGCTCTCTCCGGTATATCTCGACAAAGATCTTCAAAGGGCGGAGATAACCAATAAAGAACACTAATTTTAGGCTAGTAAACTGATAAAAGGTTTGATTTGAGATTTTTGGGATTTTGGTGGAAAATCGGGGAAAGGCAATTTTGGGTGCGGGGATTGGACACAGTTTTTGCAGAGGGTTCTTTGGGGCAAGGTAGGATACTGTATTGATGCCTTTGAAAGAGTCAGATGGGCAAGAATGACTGGTGAGGAGCTAAGGAGAGCAAGTAAACACCTTGAGTTCTCCTTAAACAGATGAAAACATTGATATTAAGCAAACTTAAAAGCAAAGCATGGCAATCATGAATTCTACTTTAACACTTCATTTGCCTAATTTGCAGAAGGAAAAGTAAGAAAATGATTCACATAACAAACTTACAAGTACAAAGAGAAACACACCATCAATACATGTAACCACAGGAATCCCAAAAAGGACTGCAAAATCCTGGTCTTTCTTCCTTTGCCAAAATTGCAGAGATACAATGAGTAATACAATAGAGCTTTCTCCCTCAAGAGTCCAACCTCTCCAACCCCTGAAAATGACTAAGAAAATACATAATATAGGCAAGCTAACCCATTCCCTATCCTCTAGGGGTCGAGCTCACTATCCTAGGAGCTGTTTCAACCAATTCTAAACTGAGCACTGAAAACTAGGCAGTCAAAACAACTTGCCTCTATAAGCTAGGAAACCAATTCATTCATTAAATTTTTGCCTATCTCATGAATGAATCTTCTAGAAGAGATAAATAAGTGTAAAAATATCATAAAATTACATCATTTACAACAAGGAAGATCAAAATCTACTCCAAAAAGTCAAAACCGCGTTTTGCTGAGCTGTAGGTGAATTTCTGTGAAAACTGCCCAACACGTCGCGCCCTAATCCTGAACGCGTCACGCGCCTTTGGAGCTGCTTTTGAGGCACTTCCATGTGTCCAAATGAGGCAAACGTGGGCTTGTTGGAAAGGTATGGATGTCTGCTTTCCAAAACAAGTGGAATTTCTGAATTTGGTGGCCATTTGCCCCTCCAAAATTGCAATCTCCCAAGACTTCTTCCTGTGTGTCAAAAAGGTGGCAGAAAGTCATTTTTTGCTTGTTTTTTGACTTTCTGGAGGCCCAAAACTTGGTGAAATTTCTTGGAAATTTCTGAGCAAGTGTATATTTGCATGAAAAATCCAAAAATTCTGAGTTTTCTTGAAAAGGAGTTGCCCATCGAAAGGGTCGCGCGCGGCGCGCGACGTGTTGGTGGAGAAAACCTGTGTGGCACAAAAAATTCACAATTGACAAAATTTTCTCTAAATTTCTTGAAATTTGGGCTGGGAGTCCCCAATCAAGTACCATGCTCATTCAAAGAGGCTTTGGCCAAAATTTGGAGTGGATCGGGTCTTTTTCTCCGTTTTAGTGCTTTGCTCAACCTCCTTGGATCTAGCGATTGTATTTTTAACATTTCTTTAAAACCATGACACCTGTGCAAAAAGTGAAGGAGGTGTTTCTTCCTTGGCCTATTTTGGACAAAAAACTCTCTCAGTTTTCCCAAATTCATCTTTTATTGCTCTAAAACATCTTTTGAGTGAAACTGATCCTGATGTGTGAAACAAGGAATTTCGTGGAAATGAAGTGAACTGAAGGGGATAGGGGGCTTCTAAATTCTTGGGGAAATTTTTGGGAGTGGGGAGGGATGTTAGGAAGTAGGGGAAAGTGGAATCTCAGAGATTGAGTGAGGGGAAGGGGTCCAAAAGGGAAAAACACAGGCCAAACCTAGAAAATTGCCAAGTTGTAGCTAGAAACTAGGGTTTGTGCAAAAATGAGGAATTTGGGGATCTTAGTGATGGAAAGTGTTTGATAAGGTACATGAAGGATAGGGGAAGGTTTATGAACATCTGGATACAAGTTTTGCTAATGATTTGACCATTCAAGAGAAATTAGCTTTCAAAACCCTAGGAGAGAGAAATGACCTTGCCTAGGTGCAACTGAAGCATGAACAAGGTGTAAAATGACTCATTAGACACTGACATGATAATGACAACCCTATGAATGATGATAAACTCAGCTAAATGGTGACATGGACCAACATTTGGACAACTTTAGAAGGAGTGAAAGCAAACCCTAGACCTAATGCCTAGTGACCAAATTTTGCTTGAAAACTCTTTGAAATGACAAAATTTGACCTTGACACTCTGAGACCACTTTGTAAGAGCATATTTGATCACTGGAGGAAGGCTGGAAAGACTGACACTAACAGAAGGAAAAGTAAAAATACTTTACCAACCATGGTAAAAAAGGACATGGTTTTTATAATCCATGGGAAGGAGAAACAAGACATGGTTTTTAGAATTTATGGAAAGGAAAAACAAGACATGGTTTTTAGAATTTATGGAAAGGAAAAACAAGAGATGGATTTCAAAACAAGAGGATGGTTTATAAATCATTCAAAGAAATAATTTTAAACTTTATTTTTTGAAATTCATTTAAGCAAAATATTTGGAAATATTATTCAAAATATTTTCTTCCTTTATATTTTGTTAAAGTGATGAAATATTTAATGATGATGAAGGCAAAGGCTATGGAAAAAATGTTCGACACATAAATTTGATTTAAATCCAAATACAAATAATTTATTGATCAACTAGGTGGAAAACATCAACATGCATGCAATTATTTTGAGTTTTTTTTGCTCAGAAATAGTAGTCAAAGGGGTAGCTAGTTGATACAGGTGGCACAGTTAATCAGATTTGAGAGGGTAGCTAGCAGGTTTTGTGAAGAAAACTTCAACCTCTCCATATTCCAAGGTAGAGGATCACCATTAAAAACCAATTTCCATATTTGAAGGTTGAAGATTTTCAAGAGTTCCAAATTTCCTACAGTTTTTGAGTGATTGATTTTATCTTTAGTTTATTGTTCATATTTCTCCAGAAATTGGGAGATATTATTTTATAATTAGTTCCTTTTTGGAATCTGAAGTTAGTGTAGCAGAAATCTATAAATATGTTGTAATAAGACTTAGAATAGGTTCAAACTTGTATGAAGAAAGGAGCCATATTTTGATGTAAGTTGTACTGAAGTGATCAATTTACAATAATGCATAAAAGTTTTGTTCTAGGATTCCTGTGTCAAAAAATTTGGTGATGTACTTGCATGTAAAATTGTTATTTTTTCATTTTTCCATATGTTTTTTGTCTCTATTGTTTCAAGAAGATAAATGGCTGAATTTTCTTAAATGTACTCACTCTGGCTTGTAAACAATATTAATTTTTTCACTCTAATGTTAAGTATAGAATTCATCTTAGCGTGCTCTATATTTAATTGAACTTAAATCATTTTCATCCTTAAAAATTCAAAAATACTTCAAATATCCAAAAGTTTTCCTATCCCACCCCGTTACAGCTGCTCTATTATTCTTGTATTTTATCACTCAAAGACTCATGAATCCATGCCCAATGGAATTTCCCTGCAATTTTCAACCAAATATTTAAAAAACCAATCTCATAACTCAATAACTAGCCTAATACCTTAAGACAAATTTTAAATCAGAAAGAGAGATCCCTCTCTGAAGCTGGAAGGGTTAGATACCATCTTTGCAATTGGTTTTGTGATTACCTCTAGGTTTCTCTCCGTAGCCTACGAAAATTACAGAGTGATAGCATCCCGGTGACCATACTTGGGACAAAAGGTTTCATCATCCTGAGGAAAATGTATGAAGATTCAGATCTGATTATTGATGGTGGACAGTGATTAGACACAAGAAGGCTGAAAACATTCACCAGGTGACTCCAAAAATTTCAAGCTGATCTAAAGACTCCACTGGTAGCAGGATCTAGAAAACAAGATGAGTTCTCAATCTAGAAGGTATGATCCTATGCATCACATTCATATTCCAAGATTTCCAAATCACATGGCTAGTGTAAGTTGGCAAACTTATTTACCTATATTCAAGGATCAAAAGGGAGATGATGTTTATTTGCATCTGATTAGGTTTCATAAGTACATTGGTAAGTTTAAAGTTAAATTTCATTAAGATTCTCTTATGAAGATTTTCATGGTATCCTTGGAGGGAAATGCACAATCATGGTATGAAAGCTTTCCAAGTAATTGTTTATATTCTCTTAGGTATTTTCATACAGTATTTTATGAGAGATATAAAGAACATCATCCTTCTTTGTTGTTGGTCAAAGATTTTTGCACACATGTTGACAATTTTATTGAGGATTTGGAAATTTGTTATGAAGATGATCAATTTATTTATGATGAGATTATAGAGGTTATTCATGAGAGACCTTTCAACCATGAAGAATATGTAGAAGCTAGTTGCTATGACACCCAAGAAAATTTTCAACAAGTAGTTATTTCTCCCATGATTGAGAATGAAACAAATCTGCATTTCAATGACCTACTTTCACATGAACTTGTTGATAACATTTCACAGCCTTTATACATTTCAGAAGAACAAGAGAACAAAGATCCCAGTTGTAATGAAGAAACATAGCTTACACGTGATAGTTGGCAACAATCTTCTCAGATTTTCAGAAATGAAATGATAATTCCAGTTACCTTGCATTCCCTTCTTCTCATGAGTTTTTAATTTAGGAAAAAAATTCTGAAAATCATAATTCTGAGTTTGTTATCATAGAAACTTGGGAAATCCATGATCCATCCACTATTTTCACCAATCATATGTAGCATGTTTGTTCCTTTAAGCTTAATGTTGAAATTTCTGAAGAGCGGATTTATGAAACTACATGCACAAAGATTCTCAACAACGAAATTATTCAGGATAATTATGAAGTAGAGAAGATTGTTCTAGACCATTTGGGTGTATATACCTTTCGTTATTCAACATGTGGCTACCTCAATTGAAAATTTTCCTCCAGGTTCAGATAATGAAGAGTTTGTTGAAAAAGAACATGTTTTCCTAAAACCTATGGATGTTATTGTGGATGAATTGGTTGTTTCAATGAAGATGACAAGATTGATGAACATATTACTCCATTTTCTTTAGAAAGTATTCCTTTTGCATATCATAAAAATGTAAATTTTCATGTTTTTCAAGATCCTATGGCCAATTAGTTGCAGTCATCAAGGAAAATGGTTGTTCTTATGTTTGTAGATTGTGGTCAACAACTTCAGTGGCAGTTTGGGTTTCCAGTCTCATATATTTTTTTCCTCCTCATGAGAAGTATGAGAAGAACTCAGTCGAGCAGCCAATTTCTTAATTGACTAGATAGGATAGAAGATATCACCTAGTGTATATACTTTAATAGGTGTGAATAGCCATCATCAAAGTTTGAAGCCGGATGAGAAGGCCCTAAGACTTTGGTAATGTGTTGTCGAATTTCTGATTTATTTTAATGTTTTTATTAGAGGTTTTACTTTGTAGTGTATAATTCATATTTTAGTTTGAAGAATGGATTTGGTTCAGTTTGAGGATTGGAACATATTACTAGTTGCTTTTCAGTTGTAGTTTTATGGCATTGCATATTGTAGGTTTGGGACCAGCCCAATGGTTAGACACATGGTTTACGGTGTTCTTTGGCACATCACAGGGAGGATTTCATCCCCATAGGAGCCAATTTTAGGGTCCTATAATAGGAATCAGTGGTGTTTGCCACTTTCTATTCATTTCAGTAAGTTTAGCCTATGAATCACTAGGTGTCATAGCCTAAAGGTTCGTTTGTCCAAGGAGCCATTTAGTTCTTGAAGTCATGTGGTCAAGACAAGTCTGAATGTTTGGGAGATTTTTTTCATATAAATTTTGGGTCAGATCATGTTTCAGGTGTTTTCATGGTAACATGCTTGGAAGTAGTTTTCCAACGGTATATCTAGTGCTTCAAATAGACTTCTGGAACAAGAGATGGAGCAAGTTGAAGTTTACTCCTCAAAACCAGAAAACAAACAAAAGAATGCCTAAATGAAAAATTATTTATTTGAAATATTAAAATTAATATTAAAATATCATCATATATGGTGGGAAGGTCATTTGTGCCATTTGATTAATTGAAATTCTCTAGAGATGGTGCACGAAATTGTCCAAGAAAATTTACAGGAGGAAAAAGGGAAAGTAAAAATACTTTACCAAACATGGAAAAAGAGGACATGTTTTTTTCTATGGTGCATGAAATTATCCAAAAAAAATTACAGGAGTAAAAGGGGAAAGTAAAAATACTTTACCAACAATGGAAAAACAGGACATGTTTTCTGCTATGGTGCATGAAATTGTCCAAAAAAAATTACAGGAGTAAAAGGGGAAGTAAAAATACTTCACCAACCATGGAAAAACAGGACATAGTTTTTAAAATCCATGGACATGGCTTTTAGAATCCATTGAGAGGAAAAATAAGACTTGGATTTTAAAACAAGAGGATGGTTTATTAAATCATTCAAAAAAATATTTTGAAACTTTATTTTTTGAAATTCATTTACAGGTTTAAGAAAAATATTAGGAAATATTATTCAAAATGTTTTCTTCTAAAATATTTTGCAACGTTCATGAACTATTTAATTGTGAAGAAGGAAAAGACTACGGAAAAAAGGTTTGACACATAATTTTTATTTAACTCCAAAATACAAATAATTTATTGATCAACTAGGTGGAAAACATCAACATACATGCAATTATTTTCAGTTTTTTTTGCTCAGAAATAGTAGTCAAAGGGGTAGCTAGTTGATACAGGTGGCAGAGTTAATTAGATTTGAGAGGGTAGCTAGTAAGTTTTGTGAAGGCAACTTCAACCTCTCTAGATTCCAAGGTAGAGGATCAACATTTAAAAACTAATTTCCATATTTGAAGGCTAAATATTTTCAGCAGTTCCAGATTTCTTACAGTTTTCCAGTGAATAATTTTATCTTTAGCTTATTGTTTAGATTTCTCCATAAATTTTGAGATATTATTTTCTAGTCAGTTCCATTTTGGAATCTGAAGTTAGTTTAGGCTGAAATCTATAAATATGTTGTAATAAGACTTAGAATAGGTTGGAACTTGTATGAAGAAAGGATCCATATTTTGATGTAAGTTTACTGAAGTGATCAATTTGCAATAATGCAGAAAATTTTTGTTCCAAGATTCCCATGTCAAACCATTTGGTGATGTACTTTCTCATGTAAAATTGTTATTTTTTGTGTCTACTGTTTCAAGAAGATAAAGGGCCAGATTTTCTTAAAGGTTACTATGCTCTGGGTTATAAATAATATTAATGTTTTCACTTTGATGTTAAGTATAAAATTCATCTAAGAATGCTCTATATTTAATTGAACTTAAATAATTTTCATCCTGAACACTACAAAAATGCTTAAAATATCCAAAAGTTTGTCTATCATGCCTTGTTACAACTACTTTGTTATTTTTGTATTTGATCACCCAAAGACTCATGACTCCATGCCTAATGGACTTTCCCTGCAATTTCTCTTAGGTATTTTCATACAGTATTTTATGAGAGATATAAAGAACATCATCCTTCTTTGTTGTTGGTCAAAGATTGTTGCACACATGTTGACAATTTTATTGAGGATTTGTATTTTTTTTATGAAGATGATCAATTTATTGATGATGAGATTATAGAGGTTATTCATGAGAGACCTTTCAACCATGAAGAATATGTAGAAGCTAGTTGCTATGACACCCAAGAAAATTTTCAGCAAGTAGTTATTTCTCCCATGATTGAAAATGAAACAAATCTGCATTTCAATGACCTACTTTCACATGAATTTGTTGATAACATTTCACAGCCTTTATACATTTTAGAAGAACAAGAGAAAAAAGATCCCAATTGTAATGAAGAAACATAGCTTACACATGAAAGCTGGCAACAATCTTCTCAGATTTTCAGAAATGAAATGATCATTCCAGTTACCTTGCATTCCCTTCTTCTCCTGAGTTTTCAATTCAGGAAAAAAATTCTAAAAATCATAATTCTTAGTTTGCTATCATAGAAACTCAGGAAATCCATGATCCATCCATTATTTTCACCAATCATATGCACCATGTTTGTTCCTTTAAGCTTAATGCAGAAATTTTTGAAGAGCAGATTTATGAAACTACATGCACAAAGATTCTCAACAACGAAATTATTCAGGATAATTATGAAGTAGAGAAGATTTTTCTACACCATGTGGGTGTAGACCTTTTCATTATTCAACATGTGGCTGCCTCAATTGAAAATTTGCCTCCAGGTTTAGATAATGAAGAGTTTGCTGAAAAATAACATGTTGTCCTGAAACCTATGGATGTTATTGTTGTGGATGAATTGGTTGTTTCAAATGAAGATGACAAGATTGATGAACATATTAATCCCTTTTCTTTAGAAAGTAGTCCTTTTACATATCATAAAAATATAAATTTTCATGTTTTTCAAGATCCTATGGCCAATCAGTTGCAGTCATCAAGGAAAATGGTTGTTCTTATGTTTGTAGATTGCGGTCAACAACTTCAGTGGTAGTTTGGGTTGCCAGATTCATATATTTTTTGCCTCCTCATGAGAAGTATAAGAAGAACTCAGTCAAGTAGCCAATTTCTTAATTGACTAGGTTGGATAGAAGAGATCACCTATTTTATATACTTTCAGTAGGTTTGAATAGCCATCATCAAAGTTTGAAGCCGGAGGAGAAGGCCCTAAGACTTTGGTAATGTGTTGTCGAATTTCTGATTTATTTTAATGTTTGTAGTAGAGGTTTTACTTTGCAGTGTACAATTCATATTTTAGTTTGAAGAATTGATTTGGTTCAGTTTGAGGATTGGAACATATTACTAGTTGGTTTTCAGTTGTAGTTTTATGGCATTGCATATTGTAGGTTTTGGACCAGCCCAATGGTTAGACACATGATCTACAGTGTTCTTTGGCACATCACAGGTAGGATTTCATCCCCATAGGAGCCAATTTTAGGGTCCTATAATAGGTACCAGTGGTGTTTTCCACTTTCTATTCATTTCAGTAAGTTTAGCCTATGAATCACTAGGTGTCATAGCCTAAAGGTTTGTTTGTCCAAGGAGCCATTTAGTTCTTGAAGTCCTGTGGTCAAGACAAGTCTGAATGTTTGGGAGATTTTTTCATAGAAATTTTGGGTCAGATCATGTTTCAGGTGTTTTCATGGTAGCATGCTCAAAAGTAGCTTTCCAACGATATTCATGGTAACATGCTCAGAAGTAGCTTTCCAATGGTATATCTAGTGCTTCAAACCAACTTCTGGAACAAGAGATAGAGCAAGTTGAAGTTTACTCCTCAAAACCAAAAAAACAAACGAAAAATGCCTAAATGAAAAATTGTTTATTTGAAATATTAAAATATCATGATATATGGTGGGAAGGTCATTTGTGCCATTTGATTAATTGAAATTCTCTAGAGATGGAGCTTGGATTTCTAAGCTTGGATATATTTATGAAATGAATTTACAGGTGAAAGTAAAAGGAGACTGGACGAAATTGTCCAAAAAAATTTACAGGAGTAAAAGGGGAAAGTAAAAATACTTTACCAACCATGGAAAAATAGGACATGTTTTTTGCTATGGTGCACGAAATTGTCAAAAAAAATTACAGGAGTAAAAGGGGAAATTAAAAATACTTTACCAACCATGGAAAAACATGACATGTTTTTTGCTATGGTGCACGAAATTGTCCAAAAAAAATTACAGGAGTAAAAGGGGAAAGTAAAATACTTTACCAACCATGGAAAAATACGACATGGAAAGGGGAAAGTAAAAATACTTTACCAGCCATGGAAAAGCAGGACATGGTTTTTAAAATCCATGGACATGGCTTTTAGAATCCATGGAGAGGAAAAATAAGACATGGATTTAAAAACAAGACATGGATTTCAAAACAAGAGGATGGTTTATTAAATCATTCAAAGAAATATTTTGAAACTTTATTTTTTGAAATTCATTTACAGGTTTAAGAAAAATATTAGGAAATATTATTCAAAATATTTTCTTCTGAAATATTTTGCAACACTGATGAACTATTTAATTGTGAAGAAGGAAAGGTATATGGAAAAAATGTTTGATATTTCAACATTGATGAACTATTTAATTGTGAAGAAGGAAAAGACTACGGAAAAAAGGTTTGACACATAATTTTGATTTAACTCCAAAATACAAATAATTTATTGATCAACTAGGTGGAAAACATCAACATACATGCAATTATTTTCAGTTTTTTTTGCTCAGAAATAGTAGTCAAACGGGTAGCTAGTTGATACAGGTGGCAGAGTTAATCAGATTTGAGAGGGTAGCTAGCAGGTTTTGTGAAGACAACTTCAACCTCTCCAGATTCCAAGGTAGAGGATCAGAATTTAAAAACCAATTTCCATATTTAAAGGCTGAAGATTTTCAGCAGTGCTAGATTTCCTACAGTTTTCCAGTGAATAATTTTATCTTTAGTTTATTGTTTAGATTTCTCCATAAATTTTGAGATATTATTTTGTAATCAGTTCCATTTTGGAATCTGAAGTTAGTTTAAGCAGAAATCTATAAATACGTTGTAATAAGACTTAGAATAGGTTGGAACTTGTATGAAGAAAGGATCCATATTTTGATGTAATTTTACTAAAGTGATCAATTTGCAATAATGCAGAAAAGTTTTGTTCCAGGATTCCCATGTCAAACCATTTGGTGATGTACTTTCACATGTAAAATTGTTATTTTTTGTGTCTACTGTTTCAAGAAGATAAAGGGCCATATTTTCTTAAAGGTTACTATGCTCTGGCTTGTAAACAATATTAATGTTTTCACCTTGATGTTAAGTATAAAATTCATCTCAGAATTCTCTATATTTAATTGAACTTAAATAATTTTCATCCTAAACACTACAAAAATGCTTAAAATATCCAAAAGTTTGTCTATCATGCCTTGTTACAACTACTTTGTTATTTTTGTATTTAATCACCCGAAGACTCATGACTCCATGTGTGATGACCCCGGAAAAATGTAAATGTTTGAATTTTACTGTAGTAAGAGATAGAGTTGAAAGTTTGTTGTTCTTTTATTTTACAAAAAAAAAAAAAAAAACTCTAATCATATTATCCCATTGGTGAATTTAAAATATATTGGAAATATATATTTCTTGAAATGCTGGCAGCCTCTGAAAGGAGGATTTGAAAAAGAAAATCAGTTATAAAAACTGACTGAAACTACCCTCCCAAACGGGGAAAAGTCCTGGGTAGAGGGAGGAGGAATTCTGTGCTGTAGGGATAGACAGAAGGATTGGAAAGGAAAAAAAAAAAAAAATAACAAGAAGCTGGTTAAGTCTGGTAAGGACCAGATGACCAGGCACAAGGTGCATGTATCTTGTTGAGGGCTGTAGGCCTGCAAGATAGCTCGGGGGGAGATTCCAGTCTTAGCGATGGATCTCAAGGTTGGGTGGACAAGAGCAAATATGGACTGCAGGTGAATCTCTAAAGTGTATATCTACAACACTGGCGAACCAGGTATGTTTTAGCAATGAAGGGAAAATTAGTTCAGTAATGACGGTTGACCACACTGTAGATAATTTACAGTAGTTGACAATGCAGCCCCTGATAACATAAATTTCCTTTGATATTATATTGCTTTAGTATATTTGAATCAGATAAATATTTCTATTAAAATGTCAGATCATTTAAATGCTAGATATTTGTAAAAGAGATAACCTGAACGCTAAGGGTAGTTCAAATTAAAGAAAGCATATAAAACTTTAAGACGGACCAGAAACACTGTGGTGGGTATCCAAGCCGATAAGACATTAAAAGAATGACTGGATTATTTTAATTTCCTATGGAAAGGAAAGCCAAAGATCTTAAACTACTTCTCCATTAGAGAACAGTCAGAGATACGCTAACTAAACACCATTAAACAAATCATGTAACTATACATTGCGAGCAAAATTCAGAGTTTAGAGTCTTAACGAGACTGTGACTACAAGAGAAAATGTATAACCAGATGATTAGTCCCATAAAACCAACTGCCATCGAAAAGAGTAAACATTACAAAACTGTTTGAACAACAGTGAAATCGACGGTAGATCTCTGAAAATGGAACTGAGAAGTAAACGTTTCTAGAACGATTGCAAACACTGGAGTTTCTGAACCGTGGCTATGAGCACGGCAGCGTAGGAACCACAGGTGTATTCACACATTCGACAGATATTATACATATAAATGCGCTGTAACAAATCAACAAACTTGTCATAACTTAAACTCAGCAACAGTTGGTAATGTAGCATTTCGTAACTGCATGAGGAGGGTATAAACCCATGAATAGTAAAGAAAAGGAACCACTAGCATTACTGAAATGATATTATTATATATATATGTAGATCGAAATTCCATACCATTCACGGAGACAGACATAACAATTAACTGTTTCAGATTGACAAACGACATTATCAAAATGGGCATACTGCAACCGTCCAAGAAAGACCAGAAATAAATTAGCAACATAGAACGCATGCTAATTAAGAGCGAAGAACTGGAAGAGTAAACATTGAAATACATATGTTTTAAAATCGAAATATGTGTTCATTTGTCCAGATAAAAACATCTTTGACCAGCAAGGTCCGACACAGCGGCCAGTTCAACAACTATCTCCACATATACATATAACAGAGACATAGAATGCCTAAAAACACAGGAAGGCAAAGATTGCCCTCAAATCGATCAACTGTTGTACGAGATTTTAGGCGCAAGAGAAATCTGCCTGTTTCTCATAGCTCAACAGGGTAGGTCGAAAATGTAAAGCCCTGAGAATAGGAAAACACATGTGAGACATGAGGATCTCCTCTAGAAATTCCTTGTTTGGAATATAACGGTAGAAAAACAGTACATATAAGAAACATGCGGTAATATTCACAGTCGTTTCGGCACACCATGGATAGAGCAACCTTTAGACTTTGCACCCGGTGAGAGGGTCGTCTGCTTACCTGGTAGGAGACGAAGGGGTCGAGACGTTGGCTCTGTCATCCCGTAAGCGGTAAGGGGGCTTGTAACAAGCCTCACCTGTACACAACAATAGCGGAAGTTACCAGCCAGTGTTGAAGAAAATATAGCCTGTAGCAAATGACTGTGATGAAAGAAAGAATCTATTTAAAAGTAAACTGAGTATGATACCTGTACAAAGCCCTTGAAGGGCGAACTTAAGACCTCGGAGTTGTAGATGAAGTTCAGGGGCAGCGTTGAATGGAAAACGAACCAAGTTCTTGAATGACCAGAGGGGTGCCGAGAGTCCCTCCCGTTCCAAATGAACCACAGGCACGCTCTAAGGGGTTTATGAATGACCTCCAAACCCTTAAACAGTTTCCAGCCCTCAGATCTGAGCAATATATCTCCACCGTTGGAGTAGCGTGGGAATCCAAGGCGTGAAGGCCGAGGGTGCAGAAACCAACGAGTCACATGGCCAAGCGGGTGAGCCAGGCCACCTATTGGAACGCTGACAAGAGAATTAAATACTGCCAACAACTCAACGCCAGAAAGGGCTACGGATCGGACATAAAGTATTTCCGATTACCGTTCAATACACATGTCATCCATGCAGTCAAGCCAACCTTAAGTCAATAATTTGTATAGACATTAAACATTTATCGTAGGTCCGAGGAATGTCACCACAGAACAGTTATGTAAATGTTAAATCGCACAACAGTGATTATGGTAAAGTTGAGTAAATATAATAAAGTTTACCATTTCTTTTTCATTGAAATTTTATGTAATATACAGGGGTGTGACACCATGCCTAATGGACTTTCCCTGCGATTTTCAACCAAATCTTTGAAAAACCAATCTTAGAACTCAATAACTAGCCTAATACCTTAAGACATAATTTAAATCAGAAAGAAAGATCCCTCTTTGAAGCTGGAAGGGCTAGATCCCAGCTTTGCAAGTGGTTTTGTGGTTACCTCTGGGTTTCTCACCACATCCTAGGGAAATTACAGAGTGATACAATTGTGGTTGAAGGTAAATTGTTGGTTATTGTTTTATATGTCGATGATTTGATTATGACAGATGATGATAATTTGATCAAGTCTTGCAAAGAGGATCTTGCAAGAGAGTTCAAAATGAAGGAATTGGGGCTCATGCACTACTTTTTGGGTACAAAAGTATAACAAGGTGATGAGGAATCTTTTGTCTCTTAGGGAAAGTATGCCAACGAGATACTCAAAAGTTTCCACATGGAGAGCAGTAAACACATGGATACTCCTCTAATAGCTAACTGGAGGAAGGAGGATGCTACTTCCGGTGAAGTAGTGGAGGTTATTATTTACAGGAAGCTTATGGGTTCACTCATGTATTTGGTGAACACACAACCAGACATGTGTTATGCAATTAACCGGCTTATTCAAGCAATGGTTAAGCCAACCAAGTTGTATTGGAAGGCAGCCAAACATGTTATGAGATACCTCAGAGGCACTACGCAATATGGTTTATGGTACAAACGGATAGAGGGAGTGAAGCTTCAAGGCTTCCCCGATGCAGATTGGGCAGGGAGTCCATCTGACATGATGAGAACATCAGGTGGGATCTTCAGTATTGGGTGAGCAGTTGTTTCTTGGTACAACAAGAAACAAAGATCAATTTCACTCAGTTCTGCAGAAGTAGAGTACATGGATTCTAGTCAGCAACTTGTGAGGCTATCTGGATGAGGAATATTCTTGTTGGTTTGTTTGGTCAACAGATGGATCCAACTGTGATTTACTGTGACAATCAAATTTGTATCAAAATATTTCAGAATCCATTTTTTCATGATCGGTCCAAACATATTGATAGCTGGTATCATCATCTTCGATATTGTGTGCAGTGGAGAATTATGTTGTTCGAGTACATTCCCTCAGAGGAGCAGGATGTAGGTATTTTGAAAAAGGCCTTGTCAAGATGAAAATTTGAGTTTCACAGAGGAAGATTGGGGTAGAAGATAATCCCTTTCTTGTTGAGAGGGGGTGTTAAAAATAGCAACACCAAATACCAATTTAAATTGTCCTTGAACTAAATTGTGAATTAAATCGAAATTATATTCTCATAGCAACTTCTAATAGTTAATTAAGTTAAATTGACTTAATTAGCTTAGGAAATTCAAGTTGGAATTCTATCTAGAGTCATGTAGAGTGATCCCTAAATTTTAGGGGCCCCGGTTGACTTCTTTTGAGTTGTAATTAGATAACTCAATATAACTAAGTTATGGTCAGTTAAATTAGTTCTAACTGTTGGAGGAACTATGAGAAGGTCTAGTAGTGGGGACGGGCACCAGTGCATCCTTAGTACCACACTAGTTAACTAAAGATTCACTCATAAATAACTGATTTATGTCAATTCAGAGGAAGACCTAGTTGAGATTAGAGTTCAGGGACATTGTACTATCAGTTGTATAATTTTCCAAGTTGTACATATGGTGCATGTAATCAATTGAGGGCTTATGGATGGATTGTGCATTTATGGAGAGTGGATTTCCCAATTAAATACAGACTAATTCTCTCAGGAATTGCACAAGGAGGTGGGGGCTTGGAAGGCAACAAAATTGGCTAAGTGTTGGTTTGAGCTGGCTTATGCAGAGAGATAGATTGTACTAGTGCAAGAATTTTTTGGGTTGAACAATCCTTGTATTTTATTCTCAAATATTGTGGTTAATGCAATATAGATAGTTAGGTTTTTTAAGCAGTTAATTTTCCAGAGAAAAATATTGTGTTATGTGCGATTGAAATTCTTCCTTTTCTGCTTATTGTTTTCATCGATCAATTTTTGTTTCCGTTAAAGAGTAGAGTAGATTCTTGCCTTGTGTTTTAGCATATCACATAAGTTGTTGAATCTATAGTAAAAATATACAACTTCTAATACAACTACTAAAGATATATTAGGATAGAAGGAGGAACAATGACCTTCTTCCATTTATTATAGCAATAAAATCCTTACCCCAAATAAACATAATTATATAGTGACTGAAAAATAATTTCTAATTGTTGTGCATGCCATCAACAAATTTTGTAATTATATCAATAGATACCCAATATTTGTATGCACCGATCACTCTTCCATATGTGATATTATCAACAAACCTAGTACTAATGTTAGAGACACCAAGTGGGTTCTTCTTCTCTAGGAATTTGATATCACTATTTTAGACGAACCTAGAAAGGAAAATGGCATAACTAACTCTCTCTCTAAAATGAATAATGAAGAGAAACTTTTTCTAATAGAAGACGTATTTCTTGATTAGCATTCGTTGGAATTATCCACTAATACACCTTGGTATGCAAATATTTCTAATTATTTAGTTGTAGGAAATATTTCACAACATTTTTCATAGAAAATTGTTCGACACAATGCTATGTATTTATGGGTCCTTATTCCATAATGGGTTGAATATTTTGATTTGATGTTGTGTGCAGGAAGATGAGATATGTGACATCCTTAAGGCATGCCACAATGGGACATGTGGGGGACACTTTGCAGATAAAAGAACTGAAAATAAGGTTTTGAAACTGGGATACTATTGGTCCACAGTTTTTACGGATTCCAAGAAGTATATTCATAGTTACAATAAGTGTCAATGGATGGGAATACCTATAAAATATATGAAATTCCATTGCAACCAAAAATTATGATAGAGACTTTTGAGAAATTGGCCCTTTATTTTATAGGTCCCATCAACCCGTCATTAAGAAAAAATGCATATATTTTGGTATGCATGGACTATAGTGGTTGAAGAAAATACCTTGCCTAAGGCCACAAAATAAGTAGTGGCTTATTTTCTATACGAGGAAATCTTTTTCCAATATGGAATTCTATGAGAAAATGTTATAGACTTGGGGACCTAGTTCACTTCTAGACTTATTAATTCCATTACTAAATAGTTTAAGAACAAGCACTAGATGTTCACTCCATATCATCCATAGGAGAATGGACAGGTGGAGGTCACCAATAAATTTTTAAAATCCATCTTGATGAAGATAGTCCAACAACATCATACGTATTAGGTCAAAAAATTATTGGAGATACTTTGGGCCTATCAAATCACTTGAATTACCCATTTTGAGCTTGTGTATGGGAAACATATGTTACTTCCAATTGAATTTAAAGTCAAAACTTTCAAGATCACACTTCAACTTGGGATGGATCTCATAGAGGCACAACAACATTGAATAGATCAACTTAATGAGTTCGATGAAATCTACCAAGATGCCTTTCAACAAACAAATTCTTGTTGAATAACAATGAGAAAAATGGCATAATGGATTCATCAAAGAGAAAAAGTTTAAGGAAGGTCACCAATAACGTTTTAGAATCCATTTTATTGAAGATAATCCAACAACATCATCAGGATTAGGGAAAACAATATTTTAGACACTTTGGGCTTATCGAATCACTTGGATTACTCCTTATGAGCTTGTGGATAGGAAACAAATAGTACTTCCAATTGAATTTGAGTCAAAAATTTGATGACCACGCCTCAACTTGGGATGGATCTCATAGAGGCACAACAACATTGACTAGATAAGCTTAATGAGTTTGATGAACTTTTCCAAGATGCCCTTCAACGAACAAATTATTTTCAATAACAACGAGAAAAATGGAATAATGGATTCATCAAAGAGATAAAGTTTAAGGAAGGATACTAGGATATTTTTTTATTCAAGATATAAAGACTTCAAGGGTAAATTTTACACTTGTTGGCTTGGGCCATACAAATTTGACACAATATATGTTAATTGTTATGGCTAAATTAAATACCATGATACTTGGTGGGCTCCAGTATTGCAGCAATAATGCTGCAACTCCTGGGACTCCCTTCTTTACTCTTATCAACCCGGTAGTTCGTAACAAACTTGGAAGCGACGGTGTTGTATGCACAAGTACTAGCTCTTGGCGCAGCTGTCACTTGGTCAGCTGGCACAAGTCCACTAGGGGCTTAAGCCAACTTCTATGAGCTCTAAGAAGAAGCTTTTTAACTGATGGATGGAAGCTAACTCAAAAGAAACTGATCTACTTGCAGAAAGAAACTGAAATCCAAAAAGTAACATAAACCCTAGCAAACCCTAATTTTACCAGCTAGTCCTACTGATGCAAAGGAGAGGATGCAAACTATTGAAAAAGATGCCATTACTTCTACAAAGGTAAAATGCACATGCCTATGCTATCTCTATCTGAAGAACACATCTTTTTGTATTTTTGATTAAGTTATCAGAATTATCATACATGTGCTTTTAACTGGCTTTTCACTGTGCAGGGGTGGATCAAGAGAGGGAAATGCTTGGAAAAGGTTGGGAAGGCGTAGAGAAGGTCTAAGGAGTCCCTAACACCCTTCTAGAGAGTTTCACAAAGTTTGGCTATCCAGCAACCTCACTTGTGAGCTTCTACAGGAAGTCTGCAGGGGTTCTACAGGATGTTTCAGGGATTTCTACAGGATGTTCAGAAATTTCTACAGGATGTTTTAACATTGGATTTTGGAGGATGGGTGAGTGAAAGAGGATGCATGAATGGATAGGGAGGTAGGGTAGGGGTCTGAGATGGCCCAGTGACTGCTGGATGAAGTGATGAGAGGATGTGGAAAGCTAACTTGACCTAAGGAAGGCTAAGGCAATGGAAGGGCAAGAGGGTAGGGTTACGCGGACAGAAGAGTAGTTGTGAGATGAGGAAGCTAACTAGGAGATGGAGCAACTGGCCTGGATGAAGCTTAGGTGGATGAGAGAAAGATGGATATGCCCTGCACGGTGTGTACTTAACTGAATCAACCAAATCCTGCGTACAATCAAAATCTTAGCTAATCTATCCGAACTGTCAACAAAAAAAATGAACAGCAACTTTATTTCCAAAGAGAACCATGTACAACACTTAATCAAAGAAACATCTAAAAAGGTCTGAACGCATGACTAACTTCTACAAATGAAAACATTACACCAAAGATTGCATGGTCAAGCAAACTAGTGTTTTTGTTGAGCAGCACTGGTTCTACAATTCCAGCCCCTGATCCAATAAGGGAGAGGTGAAACTGAGAGTGCAGGCAACCCTTTTCTGGAGCTTTTATCAATTCTTATCTTATCAAGCTATTCTACACATCTGAAGCAATTCTATTCCTTAACCAACACAACTAGATCTAGCTCAACAAACTTCGTTTCAAATGCATAAAAGGAAAATCACAGTGCTGAAAGGAAAGATAACAATACAAAGAAGGAGGCCCTAGGCTCTCAGGTTGGGCCCAACCCCGAGAGCTATGGCTCCTATAAAAAACTCAAAGCTGATATCAAATCTGACTACTTCCCATTATCAAAAAATAATCATAAGTCAAGAGTTATGCCAATAATGGCCACAAAAGAACAAAACAGAGGTAGCAGCACGTAGTGCAGAATATGCAAGAGTTTTTCAAAAGTCCTTTTCGAAGGTTGAGGCCTTAACATTTATACACTACGAGGCCCTAGCTGGCCTCCTAAATCTATGGGACTTGGCTGCCCAAACTGTGAGTGAACAGGTCCTTCCAAGAAATCTGTTTGGCTGCCTTCTAGATCCGGTTTTGGTGGCCTTTGGAGCTCGGAGTTGGGGGTGAAGATCCCAAGGGAGGCTATTTAATGCCATAGACAACCCCCCTACGAATCCTCAACCGAAGCTTGGCTGTCTCCTAGCCCATGTCTGCTCGGTTTTGCTCCAACATGTGTCAAAAAATCCTGGAATGAGCACGTGTTAGCCACCTAAGAATAATGACTACCCTTATTCGTACAAATGACATAAACATACTAAAAAATAATGCATAAGTTATGAAAAATGAAGGGTTGAACAAGGGTAGTTAGGCCAAATGAGCCCAAAATGTTACCAAATTTGGGGCTCATCAATACTGATTGGACTTTGTTAATGGATAATGGAAAATGATTATGGTTGTATCAAAAGCTTCAATAAAAATAGGAATTCATCCAAGCCATTGTAAAACAAGTTGATATGCAAATTATAGATAAGGTGGCTTCACCACCTGATTCTACAACCCTTTGGTCTCTAAGCATGAAAAAAGTAAGAGAAAATATATGGCAGCAAAAACCTAGTTCTGGGTGCTTTTGACACTTAATGATATTGGAAAACCTTTTTTATAGTAATAAAATACTAGGAATAAAAATAATTCCCATTGTGAAAATATTCTTAGGCACAACTGGGAAGAATTATGCCGAAAACCGAGTAACCGACTGACAAAGTTTGGAAAGGAATAAATAAATAAATAAATAAATAAATAAATAAATAGATATATATATATATATATATCTATATATATATATATATATATATATATATATATATATATATATATATATATATATATATATATAAAGTTTTACCAAGTTATTCATACCTACCTAATGAGAATATGTAGGTTTATTTCACAATGGATGCAAAATCTCACACAAAGCATGCATAAGATACGTTGATAAAATATGGCAATGCCACTTTTCTTTTTACAACTCATATTTCTTTCTTCCACAATCCCTTGATTTCTTTTCTGTAGCGAGGATTTTAAATAATTTTAATGAGTAAAAATATGTACCTAAACTCACCTCTTCCATCCCTCTTTCATTTTAAATTCATCACCTTTTTCAAATATCCTCTCACCATTTAATCCTTATAAGTTGTTAGGGAACTTATTTCATTAAGAAGAAAAAAATCGTCATTATAAAGTTTAATTTTTAACCTACCTCTATCTCTATCTTTTTTACTCTACCAAATATTAAATTTTATTAAAATTGGGGGGAAGGCTTAATCAAATCCCTCACACAAGTTATATTTGACCATACACTCATAACCTATCCCATAACCTACTCAACCACACACTCTATTTCTATAAGGTTGTGATTATATATCAAAAGTGGCTTGTATTGTTTGATATAAAGGATAATGTGCTCATGATAATGTGTAAAAGGGGAGGGGTTATATGTCCTATAACCCGGCCTTTTCAACTGTGTTTTTAAAGTGTTTTATAACTTGACCTCTTCACCCTGTTACCAATTCATAAGTGAAATCATCAGATCCCAAGTCAACTTGATACGCCATGTCAATGCCACAATGTGAACAACTATAAGTCAAGACTAGATTAGGAGGGAGCACTTCATGTGTTGTCAAACTACATCAAGACCCAACCAACATTAGTGTGGCACATGAGCATGTGTAATAATGGCAATATTTTTCCACCTTACAACAATATTATTTTACAACATGTGACCAATCATTTGGAAGCTCAAGGAAGCATGCTTTATCACTCTAATTTTATTATTTTCAAACAACCATCCATCAAGGGCTACCGATATAGGGGTTGAGGTTGAGTTATAGAGATAGTCAGACATTATGGGAGGAGCAATAAACTGGGTGGAACCAAAGAATGTACGTGATGTATAAATAAACCAAAAGTTTGGGATATCTTTGTGAAAGTTGGATGGGCTAAGTTTCTTGGCTAGTTCAAGGACATGATACAACCATTTCCATAGAGTTCACACAAACATTAAACGGGATTCAAGCTCTTGTGAAAATATTGAAAATAGCAACAAGAAATGATAAAAATAGAATCCATAAATTCCAATTTAATTTTCCCTTCAATTAAACTATGAATAAAAATCGAATTTTATTCTCATAGCAACTTGTAATAGTTAACTAGAGTGGGTGACTTAGTTAACTTAGGAATTTCGAGTTGGAAGTCTTTCTGAAGTCATGTATATGTTCTCCCCATATTATAGGGGTCCAAGATGAGTTCAGTATGAGCGGTAATTAGTTAACTCAGTTTATTGAGTTAAGTCCAGTTAAATTAGTTTCAAACTGTTTGAGGAACTAATAGTGAGTTAACACTCACTTGATGCATTAGTGAACTCAACTAGTGCTACTCTAGTTAACTGAAGATTCCCTCATCAAAAACTCATGCATGTCGATTTTGAGAAAGACCCAGTTGAGACTAGAGTTCAGGGATAGTGTACTATTTGTTGTATAATTTTCTAATTTGTAAGATGGTGCATGCAATTAGGAACTGAACCTAGAATGGATTATGTAGTTATGGATGACAAATTTCCCTTTAAATATGGGCTAATTCTCTTAGGAATTGTGAAAAGAATTAGAAGCTTGGTCGCTTGGATATTTGGCTAAGTATTGACCAACGGAAGTCATCAAGCGGAGGATAGGAAATACTTATGTAGGCTAAGCTCAAGGTTGAGCAGAGCATATTGTATTCATCTAAATTCTTTGACAAAGGGTGCAATGAAATAGGAGGCTTGGAGAGCATAGAAGAGGCCTGGATTTGGCTTGAGATTTCTTGTGAGATGGGAAATTGATCTTACTGAGTGCTAGGATTGTTCTTGTGAGAACAAGCATTGTAATTTCATTTTGATTTTAGGGATTAATACAATATAGTAGTGGGGTTTTGAGTTGTGGCTTTCCCCGAATATTTATTGTGTTATGTGACATTGATGTTCTTCCTCTTGTTGATTTTTTTTTCTCAATATTTATTTTCTTCCACTGTAAAGAGTAGAAGTAGATTCTTGTCTCTTGTTTTAGTAGATTACATGAGCTTGTAAATCTACAGGATTTTCTACATGGTATCAGAGCTGGATTGTTTTTTGGACAACTAGTTTGTAGAGAATATATGAATTTTTTTGTGAAAATTTTTCAGAAACAAATATTGTATTTGGATTCCTTGTGAAAAAATACCCAAATTAAAAAAAAAAAAAAAAAAAAAAAAAAAAAAAAAAAAAAAAAATCGACCGAATCGGAGTTTGGATTAGGGAGATATCTCTGATTTAAAATCAGTTTTTTTCTAGAAAATTTTGTGACAGCAGGGCAAAGGAATATATGGTGAGCCTTGCTCTTCTTGGACTCCCAAAGAGTTGGCATAGTTATCAAGACTCTATCAATGGTCAGGGGAAGCTTCCAAATTAGGAACAGCTGTGGTTAGATTTGATGTAGGAGGAGATTAGGAGGAACACCAAAGATGCGACCTCTTCCAAGGAAGTGGAAGAGGATTGTGCCTTAGCAAGTAAGGAAAAGTGGGCCAAGGGAAAGAAGTCCCAAGGTGAGGAGGGTGGAAAGAAGATGGACTTGGTGAAAGTCAAGTGTTTTCACTATCATGAGCACGAGCACTATGCCAAGAACTTCCCACAGAAGAAATAAAGCAAGAAGGAGCCGACAGTAGCAGCAGCAGGTGAGACTCTAGCTTCACAATTCAAACTTGATTTCACCCTCATTAGACGTATGGTCGACACTACCATGGGAGGCATGTGGTATCTTGACAACAATTCCTCATTCCATATGATGGGGAATAGAGATCTCTTTCGTGATTTTAAGGAGAAATACCTCAAGAAGAGCATAGAGTTTGGATATGACAATATGTATAGAGATATCAGGATCGGTACGGTTACCTTTCAGAGGGAGCCTGGCTCCTCTCTCAGGATCACAGATGTGATGTATGTTCAATGACTAAAGAAGAATCTTGTTTCAGTCGTAATATTGGAATATCGTGGCTATGATATGGTTTTTAGTAAGGGAAAGGTTCTCCTTAGACACATCACCATAGGATAGGTGAAACATATCAGTGCATGGATCAAGAACCTGTATGATCTTGAAGTTCAAGATCCATGCAAAGCCTTTTGGAGAATGGAAAAGGTTAGAGACTTGGTGGTTGAGAGGGAGAGTAAATTACCTCTCAACATGTAGCCCCAGAAGAAGCCTCAGAAGCAGCTTCAGAAATTTGTGGAGCAACCACAACTAGAGAAGCTGAGAGGAGATCGAGTGGAGAGATCCACTCAAGAAGAGAAGAAGTAGTATTAGAAGTAGTGTTAGATAATTGTGGAGCAGCCAAAATTGGAGAAGCAAATAGGGGACTGAGTGGAGGCATCCACTCATGCAAAGATCTCCAGTAAGGGGAAATTTCGAGCCAGGTGGGCAGAGGGAACACAGGAATCCATACCTCGATCTCACCTTGCTACGGAAGCCCAAAGTACATAGTAGTCGGAGGAATCAATGGGATTGATGTAGTTAGGGATCAAAGTGGCAAAGGATAGAGTAGTTAGATACTGAAGAAGTATAGAGAGAGTTGACAATAGTCTAGAAATGCAGAGTCAATAGAAACACAAAGTTTTCATTTGACAGAGGCAATATCAGTGAAATACTTTGATGACAGAGGCAACATTCTAATTCACGTTGGATGTTTTTCGGTTTCTAGAGTTGTTGGAGAAACAACACTAGACAGAAGTGTTGCATGCAGAACGTTCCAAAGGTTCAAGATTGGGATCGAGTTGAATTATTTTCTTGTTGAGAGGGAGTGTTGAAAATAGAAACAAGAAATGATAAAAATAGGATCTAGAAATTCCAGTTTAATTTGTCCTTGAATTAAGTTGTGAATTAAAATCAAATTTTATTCTCATAGAAACTTGTAATAGTTAACGACAGTGAGTTTACTTAGTTAACTTAGGAATTCCTAGTTGGAAGTGTTTATGAAGTCATGTATATGTTCTCCCTATATTATAGTGGTCCAGGATGAGTTAAGTATGAGTGGGAATTAGTTAAATTAGTTTCAAATTGTTTGAGGAACTAATAGTGAGTTAACAATCAGTTGATGCATTAGTGCACTCAACTAGTGCTACTCTAGTTAACTGAAGATTCCCACATCAGAAACTCATGCATGTCGATTTTGAGAATGACCCAGTTGAGACTAGAGTGCAGGGACAATATACTATTTTTTGTATAATTTTCTGAGTTGTACATATGGTGCATGTAATCAAGAATTGAACCTAGAAGGGATTGCACAATTATGGATGAGGAATTTCCCTTTAAATACGAGTTATTTCTCTTAGGAATTGTGCAAAGAATTAGAAGCTTGGTGGCTTGTAAATTTGGCTAAGTATTGGCCAAAGGAAGTCATCAAGCAGAGGATAGGAAATACTTGTGCAGGTTAAGCTCAAGGTTTAGCAGAGCATATTGTATTCATCTGAATTCTTTGACTAAGGGTGCAAGGAAATAGGAGGCTTTGAGAGAAAATAAGAGGCATGGATTTGGCTTGAGCTTGCTTTTGAGCTGGGAGATTGATTTTACCAAGTGTCGGGATTGTTCTTGTGAGAACAAGTACTGTAATTTCATCTTTATTTTGAGTTATGGCTTTCCCTGAATATTTATTGTGTTATGTACCATTGATGTTCTTCCTCTTGTCGATTATTGTTTTTCTCAATCTTTATGTTCTTTCACTGTAAAGAGTAGAAGTATATTATTGTCTCCTTTTTTAATAGATTACATGATCTTGTGAATCTACAGTATTTTCTACACAACTCATAATAATGGTGAGAAAACGGAATGATTGATGTTGTCACTAAGCTCTCTCAAGACGGAGAGGAATGGTCTGAGAATTTTAAAATTGCTAGTGAATGTTGGTCTCCTTTCTTGTAGAGTTCATCTCCATTACCAGACCTGTGGAAGGGTATCTGTCGTGAGGCCTTGCTCCCCTTATGGAAGGGTGTCATATTCATGGTTCAAAAGTTTGTGATTTGCAAAGGCAGGAACAATATGTTGTACTATTACCATGTCAATATCCTCATACATTTAGTGGGGAATATGGCTATATTATTTGCTAAAATGTTTAACATAGATGGTGGCACTGATAAGATGGAAAAAGAAAAGCCCTAAAGTAAAACTCTTCCATCAAGGTTTAATAAAGATGTTGATTGATGTGGAACTGCACCAGTTGGATATATATTGGGATGTTTTTATTTGGGTTATTCAAAGTAAACCCTATAAAAGGGTTTTGCCACATAGGAGACAGGTGAATTTAGAATCTTCTTTTGCATTACAACATTGGTACTCAACTAGAAGTGACAACATCATAGACCATGAAAGGTAAATAACATTCACATATATCTAAGGCCTCATGTTCTATTGAAGAATTAAATCCATATAATGATGTAGATTCTAGTCTACTAGAAGTCACCACAAAGGTAATTGACACTTTCATAAGTGACAAGGTTACCAAGCTAGTGGCTCCATAATAGATAAAAGACATTATAAAGACTATTGTTGAAGAGTTACCACTAGTTTTCACAATTGGAACCAATGATGCCAAGATCAGGAAGGAAAAAAAAGTAAATGTAGGTTATATATAAAAAAATATTTCAATTTTGTAGTGCGAGTTATCAAGCTCTCCTTAAGAAAAATAAAACATTAATTTTATAGGATGAGAAGCTCATGGCCAAATTGCGCTAGAATAAGCCTAAAATTGAAAACTTGGGTGCCTTGCTCGATGTTATTGAGCATGAAGAAGACCCTAAATTTAGGGCCAAAGCATTCTCAAAAATATGTACAAAATAAGCTCATCAAATCACTAATATTATCTTAGACAAAATTCTTACAAATACTTATGCATTTCTATAGTTGAAGCTAGATATGCTTTAGTCGAAGAAGTTGGCTTGAGGGGGCTTGAACCTAGGTTCATAGTTAATTGCACTAACCAACAAAATTATACACTATCGGCCCCTTAGGCAACAACCCACATAGCGCAGGCTACAGTCTCACCAGAGACAATATTGGGGGATGCTAGAACTAGGCTTCTACATCCATAAGGCTATGTGATGTGGTTAAGGCGTTTTCTATAATTTTAGGTCCGATCTGACCTTCACTAACCCTTATTCATGAAACTTAAGTGATTTTTAGTTAAATAGAGATGAAAACTTCACGTAACGTCTAATCATGCATAAAGTAACACATAATAATAGATCTAGATCTTTGCAAAGTATTTAAGACAAAATACAGATAATTACCATTCAAGAGTGCATAAATACTGAAAATACTCATGCACATAAAAATAGACATTGAATTTCTTCAAATATATTTTATTACTTCAGATCTTCTTCATACAAACTTTCTAGACCCTACACACACAGTTGCAGGGGCCCGCACACTCAGCAATAGACTTACCAAGGTCTTTGCACACTCAACTATAGGAGCCTTCCCCTTCGCTCAAATACAGAAAGATATTACAAAATCAGACTCAAAAATGTTTCATCCATCAAGTGATTGATCCCCTTAGACTCACTAAGACACCTTTTTATACTCTTTTCTATTACAATACCATGGTCCGCAAACCATGGGTGTATCTAAAAAAAATACCAAAATATAAGGGGTTTTGACCTTCCTAAAACCCCTTCACTTCTATTTGACCTACGATATTCGTTCTCCACTCCTCAAAATGTAGAGACTTACAATATTTTAACATAATTGACCCAAGGAACCCCATCCCAACAAGCCTCCAACACAATTATGTGACTCATCCTCGATTCACTCTGCTAGTATGCTTTGGATCTTTTCTTTCACGCTGGTGAATGAAGACTTCACTGGGTGAAGCGCCTCCATGCATTGAATTGCTGCCTATCAAACTTCTTTGACCAACTTTTCTGTAGTTGGCCCTTCTACTGCTAAGCCAATGGTTCATTTCATCTATTGCATATTCTTGAGTGTGCCTTCCATAGTCTGTGGGAACTGCCCAGCTTCTTCTTCCCATGGATACATCCATGTAGTGATAATCTGCATCTTCTTCCACAACTCCTCCATCTGTCCTTACAGGGATGTCCCCTCTTTCAACTGGGAAAATCGTTGCACATGGGCTAAGGTGCATTGTTTCCTTTATCTCATCATACTGTAGCTACTTATCTCAAATGGCTACTTCAATATTTTTCACCTGTGGATCCTCCTACTACGAGGCCCACGGTTCAAGAGTCTTTTCAAAAAAATGGCTACGATCATTAATTGCAGTGTCAAGATTTTCTCTATCTGTTATGATGGAAACCTCACGTTGCTCTTAGATCTCTGGTGGTGTGCTGGGTTGCAACTTCAATTGTAGCTCAGTGATTTATAGTTGCAGATTGAATCAAACTTTATCCACCTACACCTTGGATTATCTAAATGCATCTACCATCTGCTACACTTTTTCTTCAGAAGCGGCCTCAAACAGAATATGGAGCTCAGGGATCTCACTGCATACTCTAGAAATGGCTTGCTCCAACTGTGCCCTTCTCATAGCTGCCTCATCGCGATCCTAAAGAGCTTAGTTATTTTCATTGCACATCTGATGATTGGTGATCTACCCAATCTTGATCACCATGAGAGCCTGTTTCTCTCATACCTTAAGCTCATATTCTACACCCTATTGTAGCTCATGCAATATGGATAGGGGGAGCACTGTGAGGTTAACACTTACGTCTTTAGGCAGCTGGGAACTCTCCCGTTATACTACACCATTCATATGTAAGGATCCATTAAACACAAGTACAACACAGAGCTCTGAAGTGAGGAACTACTGCACACTTCCTGATGTCATTGGTTGTGTGCTCGCTTGAGACTAGCTCGCTTGAACCTGGCTCACCTAAACCTACAACTCCTTTAGGCCCGCATGTACCTTCATCAAAACGGACTCGTATTGTTCTTCAATGTGGCACCAAATATCTTATGTCGCTTACCTAACAATATCTCCAATTTCATCAAGGTCCCCCTCAGTGAGGACCATGGCCTCCACTCCGGCAAACTTATTAGACTTGTGCTTCTTTCATGTGCCTCTCGCACTTCACTTTTGTCACCATTTAAGAATAAAGGGAGAATCAACGTTCTCTGGGTCTACAAAGGGGTCTTTGGTACCTTGCTAAAGTTCTTCTATATGTTTCTCTTCGTCATGCTCGTCCTCTAGTTCCTACATGGTATTCTTCTCTAGGTCAATGGTCATTGTCTTCTTTTCCTTCTGCATCTCTTTACTAGTGCCTACTGCACCTTCTTCACTAGTCCCTGTTATACCTTTGACAATTTCTATTGGAAGGACTTAGTCATTTGGCCACTGAAGGAATAACTATGTGATATTGTCTTTGGTGACGAAAAACAGAAACACCATCTATTTCTTTGTCAAATCATGCCTCGCACAGATGTCTACATGATGGAAATCGGCCTTAAAATCTATAATGTGCTAATATTCTTTGAACAGACTGGGTGATAACCATGGCTTCTCGTTAATCACCATTCACAATTCCATTTCAAACATTACCCAAAACATATTATTTTCAATCACTGGCAAGGTCCTTTGTTTCCCATAGTGAGGAAAATTTGGAAACCTCGCACAACTCCGGATCCATTCTAGGGAACTGGGAATCGTTTGTCATCCTCCAATCTGTCAATGCGATCAATAAAAACAACTGCACGTAGTAGAATGCTTTTCCTTCCTCATGCACTTCACGACAATCATATAAGAATTCTCAGCACAGGTACTTCGCTCAATTGAATTAGGATCCCCTTGCTGCATTGTGTAGCCAAGGATACCATTGGTGCCAACACTTCATCAACACGAAACTTTCTCATGATTTTTCCTCCCATGATTTGTGCAGCAAACCGCACAACTTCATCTGATATGGAACTGATGGCATAGCCCTGCGACTTCTTCACCAACCTCAAGTCACTTTTCATTTGGTCTGTGAGATTTTTCTCCTATGACTTCCCCATAAAAGCATCTGCAGGGTTCGTGCCTTGATATGGTAGCGCTGTGATTCTGCGGATCAACATATCATCAATTGGGATGGGCCCTCCTAGCCAGAGACACCCATCATGAACCAACGCCAATAACTGGCACACACAAATGGTATTAATAATACTATGGCTAAAATGTGGGACATGCAACATATTGAGAAACCCTACACGCTTAATACTGACTGCCCAATTCATCGGTTCAAGTCTTGTAACACCCGCCTCCTCATAATAGATTGTCTTCAAGTATTTACTAGGTTCTAGCTGTGGAAATTTCTCATGATTGCCCAAATCCCAATCCTCCATCTTTAAAAGTGGAACCTGGGCCAACAAGTCACCCTCAATCGGTACTTCCTCCAGCAGCAATAGGGTGAATACCTTGAATTTTACAGAGTAGGGTTCCCTAGTTACTTTGGCAGTTGGTTTCTATGGGGGTATATACGACGATAGCCTAGAAATTGGTTCTGCGCCTTCTGCGTTGATATCCTCAATCCCAACATTCATTTCTTCTTCATCCAGGTCCTAAGGTTCCATAGGATGCTTGTTTTTATCCATTCTATCCTTATTCCTTTTCTTAGTTGGGATCTTTCGTGGTGATTTTTGAACCGGGGGTTATTGTGGCTTTTTCTTGCTTTTATCTCCTCCTGTGGAGGTAGTAGGCTTTGGTCTCGGCAACTTGGGTTTTTTAGCAAGGACGGGTGGTGTTGTAGTCATGATGTTTCCGAACCCTGTCTTCTAGAACTCTTGCTGAAATTTTTCCCAACTCTGGTAACCAGACATGCAACAACACACTCGGCTCTTTAAGCGTAAAAACACATAGAAAATTCTCAAGAAGAAAAGTGTCCAAGTGTGGAGTGGGATGAAATATTTATAACTCAATTCAAATTCAATTGTCCATTCCCCTGTAAATATTCCTCTTAAATGTGATTTTGGCGGTAGATTTTCCCATATGTGTGCCTTAAATGCACTTCCTCGCTCCTTTTAATGGAAAACTCGTTGTCAAATCAATTGTAGTTGCTCCAACGGTCACTTTCTAGGCACATTGTGTAACATCCTCCTTGTGGCACAACTACCTCGTTGCATCTTACATATGTGCAATCTTCCAAAACATCATGTGGCCTTCCTTCTTTGATAAAAATTTTCCTTGACAGAGTAGTTTATAGCCTTGCGCTTTCTTTCAACTACCAGAACCACTAAGACTTTCCTACATCCATGTAGTCATCACGCAGGGACGAGATCACCCCTATAAAGCTTCATCCTACTCCTATTAATCCTACCCAGAAAAAATTCCCCATTCAGCTTTGCGAACTGAACTGTGCCACCATCCAAAATGTCCTTGATTGCAAACGGTCCTTAAGCTAGTGAATTTGAAATTTCCCTGAAAATTTGGTAAACTTGTTGTCATACATTAGGACCAAATCACCATTTTTTAAGGTGGCTTCTTGATGTGATGATCTTGCCAGGCTTTTTCTCAAGATTTCTATACCTGCTAATGAAATCTAGCAAAAAAGAGGTCTTCCTCTAACACCAACATTTTCACTAGGCATTCCTCCATGACGTCATGATCTTCCATCTCGGTTACTATTGGTATCCTTAGGCTAAGCACTATGTATTCCATCGGCATTATCTCTTCTTTTCCGTAAACCAGTCGAAAGGGTGTTTCCTCAGTCAATTTCTTACAGGTAATCCTATATTCCCATAAAACCGATGGTATGCGCACATCCCAATCATTCCTATTAACATTGCAAAACTTTGTGAGGGCATTCTCCAATATCTTGTTGAAATATTCGATAGTGCCATTCTCTTGGGGGTGATACAGCATACTCTTCTGATGGTACATTTGGAACTCTTATGTTAAAGAGAAAATTTTCTCATTAAGGAAGTGTGACCCTCTATCACTCATAAGAATCTTCGGGCACCCAAGCCTAGATAGAATAAACTCAAATATGAACTTCGCAACAGTCTTCATGCTACAATATTTCACATGTTGTGCCTCAGCCCACATGGTTAATTATTCTGTCACAATGATAATATAATGTGCCCCTATTGCTTTTCAGGGTGGATTAATAGGTCCAACAAATTCAATTGTGCATTTATCAAATGCTTGTAACATGACCTGTGGATTTAATGGAATTTCATCCCTTCATGACGGTCTCCTAGTCCTTTGAAACACATCACACACACTGCAGCATTCCTTGGAATCTTTATGTACCATTGGCAATCATAATCCCGCGCATAGGATCTTCTGCACAGTAGCATTACCTGCATAATATCCTCTAGCGACACCACATATCGATGTAGAACTTCATTCGACCCCATCTTATTTAGTTGTCCCACAATCACAGAAAAATCAACAGCCCTAACAACTAGTTCCTTCTTTTGCTGCGTCATATAACCTTTAAGAGCAACCCCATTAGATAAAAATTGAATATGTCTACAAAATGCTCATCTGCAACCTTGAAAGAAAAGAGTTGCGAGTCAGGTAATCCTTCCTCAATAGCCTCTTCGCCATTTTCGATCACAGAAAGGTGGTCTGGTCTAGCATTAAATCTCCCGGGCTTCACTGTCACTTCAAAATCATATTCTTGGAAAAGGAGAAACCATATACAGATTCCACCTCCCCTCCCCCCAATACGGGCTTATTGATGAGGTACTCAAAGCAGAATGTTCTCTGTACATCTTAAAGTGCGTACCTAGTAGATAATGCTTGAACTTTTGTAGCACATAAACCATGGAAAAACCTTCACGCTCTGTAGTTGAGTAGTTCTTTTCAGCCTTAGATAGTTTATGGATGGCAAAGGAAATTAGATGATCGATATATTATGCCCCTAGTTGTGTTAGGACAACTCCCAATGCTATGCAAGACACATCCACATGTACATGAAATTCCCTCTTCCATTCTAGGAATACTAGGATTGGTGTCGTAACCATCTTCTTCTTTAGACTATCCAAGCTCTTCTGACAATCATCATCCCAGCAAAACATAACATCATTCTTTAACAACTTCTCCATGGGCATAGTGATCTGCGCATATGCCTTAATAAACTTCCTATAGTACCTAGTATGACCTAATGTCGTGTTTAGCTACTTTACATTCCTAGGGCTCTCTATATTGATAATTGTGACGATTTTAGTAGGGTCTACCATCAGTCCTTGCTTACAAATGACATGGCCTAACAATATTCCGTAAGGTACACAAAAAATGCATTTCTTCAATTCCAAGGAGATCTTATACTTTCTACATCTATCCAACATCAGGGGCAGACTAGAGACATGCATTTTGACTAGCCCAAATACTATTCAATCATCGAAGTAGACTTCCAAAAAATTATGAATGAATTCCTTAAATGTCGCAACAACCAACCTTGATAAAATCGCAGGAGAATTTTTTAGTCCGAAAGGCATAACTGTATACTGGAACGACCCCCATACTGTAGCGAAGGTAGTCTTGCTTCTATCCTCTGGCATGACCTTAATTTGGTGGTATCTCGAGAATCCATCTGTAAATGAATAATCTTCCTGTTTGCCAACATTCTCAATAAATTCATCTATAAACTGAGTAGGGAATGGATCATGGACACATGCATCATTTAACTTCTATAGATCTATGCTAATCCTGATGTCATCTTTTGTTTTCTTCTCTTGGACCACCATAGGTCTGACCCACGTGAATTCTTCTACAGGCTCGATTATTCAGGCCACAAACATCTTATCAAGTTCATCTCATACCTTCTCCTTGTATTTGGGATTCAATCGATATGGGCGATGCTTAATTTGCTTCACATCAGGTTTTAAATTGATCCTCATCATCCCCAATTCTCCTACTATACCCTTCAAGTCAGAGAACTTGGTTGGAAATAAATCATGATATTCATGTAATAATTCAGCTACCTTATCCACTATATTTTCATCCCAATAGTTTCCAATGTTAATGCATTTGGGTTTTGCTTCCAAACCAATGTTTACCTACTTCATGCGTACCGGTTTCAAAATATTAGGGATCTACGCAGTAGGTCCACCAACTTTGTGTTGTCCCTCTGATTTAGGGATATTAATATTTCATGGATCCTCATTAGCTTCTTCCATTGTAACATTGTAACATTCTAAAGCATGTTGTAGATGCGTACTCCAGTCAAGATGTACTCACGTGATAGGTTCTACAGGTGTTCGGAAGATTGTTGCTTTAATTTCTTGAAGCACTTCATCAATGCATGCAAACCCATCTTCAAAACTGAATGTCAGCAATAAACTTTCTTTCATCTCATCCCAATCAATGGTCTCGTGTCGAAACTATGTTTCTAAATACCAGTTCTTCGGGATAACATCCAGGGTATGAATAAATATAAGCACCCACTCAAGTTGAGGTATCTCACTCAACGCCTTAGTCCATCTCACCATATGTTCACACGGATCATCCTTCCCTGTGTATTTCTTAGTGATTTGGGTGTTTGCATAGCCAAATCTAAATCGAATCATTCTACAATATTCCTTCCAGTCAGCAAAATTATCCCTGTGCGTACCCCACCATCTTGCAGGCATAGTTCTTAAAACTAGATCTAAGGCCTGGAACCGATCTTCCTTGGGTACATACCTTTCAAAATGGTCAAGAAATATATTAACATCACCCAAGCCATCATAATAGTGTAACTTATGTACCTCAGTAGATACACAACGTAGTGATTTTGTAAGCAGTTTACATCTCAATGTAGAGACCTCATGCAACCAATTCTACCAGTTTTCTAATTCTTCATCTGAATCTTATTGGCAAGAGTTTTCCTTCTCCCAGTTGATCCTTCCATCCATAGTAGGATTGATCCAATCTTTATTTTGTGTAGTTAACTTATAGATGTGCTCAATCTCATCATCTTCATAATAGTCACAGTTCGGTTCTATGTATCGCACCCCTTCAACTGAATCCAACGAGACAATTACTCGAAGTTCATTCTTTTCAAAGACCATGATTCACTTCTTGAAGTTAATGATGGCACTCATGTCAAAGATTCAATCCTGAGCAATGCTGGGTATGGATTACTATCATTGACTATCTCAGTAACTTCGAAGTCATCCACTACTCTTGCACCTTCAATATCAACAGTTACTCCATGCAGGCACCCCTTTGGAATGATCTTTTGTTGATTCGCCATGCACAGCTAAATTGGCGACCACTATAACTTAGGCTTTCCCATACGTTCCCAATTCTGTTTCAACAGTATGTTATCATCAGAGCCCAAGTCTAGGATTACCTTATCCATTTCATAATCACCAATCTGCACAGTTAGTTGCATTTCCCTACTAGTTCTTTTCTTTCTTCGGTTCACCTTATTGACTGTGCATTGTCCTCATAATGGCTTATCCTTATTGGCAAAATTATCTATTAGTTCTTGCAGTCCTTCTACTGCCTTTTGATCCTGTAATAACTTCATGCAGGTCTACAGAAATGATTTTAACGTTGTGGGATATAAACCTTGTGTTGCAGTAGCATCTTCATATTTCTCCTCTCACGAGACTATCAGCATCTAGTTCTAAGACGTAGAAGCACATGGACTCATAAAATTCTTTCTTGCCTCCATGAATGTCTCTTTTGCTTTATATAAATCAAACCCAACATTCTTCTCCCTAGCGTTTTGGAACCATGAAGCATATTATGGTTGTTTGCCTTCAACCTTGTCTTCACCAGTGGCTACATCGCTTTGCTTGACTATGTTAACATTGTGATCATCTTCACACGGCTCATATCTCATCGTTTGAATATTCTGCGTCAGCTACTGGTTCTTCTTCTCCTGCATCTTCACTATTAAGATCAAGAAATCTTTTATAACGTGATCAAATTAACAACAGTATTGACATGAAGGGTGTGTTGGATTCTTACAGTCGTGCACAAAGTGTCCTAGTTCTCTGCGGTTGTAACAAATAATATGCCCCCAACCTCTTCCAACTCCTCCTCCTCCTCTTCCCCTTCCTTAGAATCCTTCACGAGCTATATGTGAGCCTTGGTCATTTTGTGCATGGTTTTCAACCTGCATTTTATACAATGGAATTTTGTCCATCATTAGTTCATAGCTTCGACAATTCCTTTCATCATGAGCAACTGATTTACAAAATTTACAAAAGAGTTTCTTTGGATACTGTATAAACTTATGTAACATGGAACAATTATTTGTCGAATGTTATCCTAAAACTTGGCAGATATTACACTAGGTACTTGCACTGGTGCTTGATCTAGTAGAAGACTTTGGTTTTAGCAGGTTTGGACCTCCCACAACTATATAATACTGGAATATAGGGCATTGATCGTTATGATGATCTTCAGCCTTACATTTTGTGCACCAAAGTTTAGAATGTGTCTCTGATTTAACCTCCTTTCCCTTCTTTAGATCCTGCAACTCCATGTGTAGGATTTCTAGTTGTGCCTGGATCTAATGAACTCCTACATTCATATCCTGGATCAGCGAAGCTTCTAGCTTCATTATGATTTCAAATGCTTCGGCCTGAGTCCTAATCTTCTGCTAAGATAATGGTAATATTAAGTGAGGTAATAATGAAGTTATACACCAGTCCCTATGTTGTTCATCTGAGATTTGAAGGTTAGATTGAATCAGTAAGTACTTCAGCCACTGATCTATATCCTTGCAGATTCATTAACCCTCTCCTTAATCTCCTTGATTTCAGTCACACACTGAGCTTTTGACTTCAGCTTCATAAATTCCGCATTCAGCGCGTCTTTTGTGTGAGCCAATGAAATAGTTGGGTGAGTCGTATTGTATTTTATATACCAGGTAAGTGCCCTATCCTGTAGCGTTGTAACTAGTTGAACTTTCTTCATATCATCATCATTGATCCGCTGTTCTTCCCACAAAGTTTCTATGATGAATCAAAAATTGTTTGGGATCCTCTGATCCTTGACCCCTGAATACAGGGATTTTCACTGTTTTTTCCATATTAAATAGCGGAGGTGGAGGTGGAGGTGTAGGTGTATGAGTCGAAGGCGAAGGTGGAGGTGGAGTAGTTGGATGTTGAATTCCATTAAGCATCCTGATCTATAGTCTGCAACACGCCTCTGGGGGCATACTAGGGCTACTTCATTCTTCTTCACTTTCAGACTCTCCCAATAAGGGACTGTATTCACTTTCGACAAATTTGTCTTGATCTACTCTGAATCACTTTACACTTCATGTAGACCCAGTCAAACCTATTTTAAACATTAAGGTAAAGACATAATCCCCTTTTCACATAAAAGAATTTTAATCCAGGTTTTTAATGATTTCAGGTACTTATCTCTTAAACCTTTGAAGAATCATCATTCAACTTTGCTATAGGACACATGTGTATCTATTGCAAATTCAGTGATGAAACCACCCCAGATACTATCAATCCAATAATTAATGGCCCTCGCGACCTTGTAATCAGATCTTTCAAGATGTTTGACTAATTCTAGAGTCCACACAATAGGATCGTCGTGATTCCAAGTAGGTTTGTTATCTTCTAGGATAACCACTCGTATAATTCATAGGGGAATGATGAAAAGAAAAATTTGTGTACTTATATGTAAAGATACGTCTGTAACCATTTTTATTTTGATAAGCATGGATTCCTATTCTCCTGGCCTGCAAACTTGTGAAATTTTTTATCTATCCACTGCTCAATTTCCTTCTTAGTCAGTATCCACTTATGCCACATCACACATTCCTTAGATAGATCCTGGTCCCAGCAACAGAACCATTTGTTGGCTTGAGAGGGCTTGGACCCATGTTCAGAGTTAGTTGCGCTAACCAACAAAACCCTACACTACCGACCCTTTCAGAAACAACTTGCGTAACACATGCTGCAGTCTCACCCGTTGCAATATTGGGGGATGCTAGAAACAGGCTTCTACATCTTGAAGGCTATGTGATGTGGTTAAGGCATTTTCTGCAATTTTACGTTCAATTTGACCTTCACTAACCCTTATTCATGAAGCTTAAGTTATTTCTAGTTAAACAGAAATGCAAACTTCATGTAACGTCTAATCATGCATAAACACATAACAGTAGATCTAGATCTTTGTGGAGTATTTAAGACAAAATACAGATCATTACCATTCAAGTGCGCATAAATATAGAAAATACACAAGTGCATAAAAATAGACACATAATTGCTTCAAATATCTTTTATTACTTCATATCTTCTTCAAACAAACTTTCCAAACCCTACACACATAGCTGCAGGGGCTTGCGCACTCAGCAACGGACTTACCAAGGTCTCCATACACTCGATTGCAGGGGCCCTCCCCTTCATCAATCAAGTGATTTATTCCCTTAGACTCACTAAGACACCTTTTATACTCTTTTCTATTACAATACCATGGTCCGCAAACCATGGGCGAATCTCAAAAAAATACCAAAATATAAGGGGTTTTGACCTTCCTAAAACCCCTTGACTCCTATTTGACCTGTGCTATTTGCGCTAAACTCCTAAAAATTTGGATCTACTTACAATGTTTTAACATAATTGACCCAAGGGACCTCGTCCCAATAGCAAACTAAAGAAAACTTCTTTGACTTGCGCATTATCAATAAAGAGAGTCATTGACAAGTCATATAAATATTGAAGGAAAGGTGGTTTTGCATGTACATAACACAAGAAGGGAAATGGAAAAGTCATATTACTAAATGAGAGGATCTTTATCAAAAGAAACAAAGGCTTAGAAAGGAAACATGTTAACTAAGTATGGAAGCCTCTACTTGTCAACTACCCTCCATAGTATACCCCATTTACCTTTATGACCTATGGACTGCCTTTTGACTTAGATATCTTATAGATGACCATCCATATGAGATTAATCATCCAAAAACACTTAGTGACATTTATCGTAACTCAGACACAACAGAACAAAATTTATTTTGTGAACTGTGTTTTTTTAATTTTGTCTTCTAAGATAACTCTCTATGGAATCCTAACCCCTTTGTTGGGGATCCATAATTAAGGGCCTTTATTTATTATACCATCAATTTGGTAAAATGGAATAAGGCCTCTTATTTTTATGCTTCTATAGACGTTAAAGCCAAGTTGATGGTCTAAGAGGAATATCTACTTATTAAATTATTTTTTAATGATTTACTGAGATTGAGAGAGCATCCCACTTACTTGGCCACTATTCAACATAATCAACATTTTGTTGTCATGAAATATCATGAGTTAGCCCAAACCTATTCATTAGAATCTCTTCTTATGGAACATGACACTTGGGAGGAACTACCATCAATATTGGGAGATAAACATCTAATGGTGTTATGCAACCAGCTCACAAAATAGAGGAAAAGATAGATCAACAACTTAAAACTTATCCTCTTCGAGGTTGAAACCTCCTTTACATTACATAAATGAAAAATTCTTGGATGATACAAATGATACAACCTCCTTTATATATATAGGGATCTAAGGGGTCACAATATAATCAGAGCCTACATATAAATAATAATGTAATGGCATAACAATAACAATAGTGGACTCCTATGGGGCACAACAATAACAACATGGGGGATACCTAGGCACAAAAATACCAATAGGGGATACACTAACAATACAAATAAGAGGAATGTAATAGTATTATAGGGACCTAACATGTACCTCTCCTTCAAAAAATTGTTTTCCTCAACACTAGAGTAGTTATGGATTCTTCTGTATAAAATTCTCATCCTCCCATGTGGAATAGTCAATGGGTAAGTTCTTCCACTTAGTTAGATATTCTAAAATTAATCTATTCCATAGTTGTCGAGTTCTTGTTTTGTGACTTATTCAGGCTCAAATAGGATTTTTCCTTCTTCGTCAAGTTCTGGCAACAATGTTTGAACTAGGAACTTTTCACTGATAACCTTCTTTAAGCATGAAACATGGAAAAATGGGTGTACTCGGGAAGATGTAGGTAGCTCCAATTCGTATGCCATAATACCAATCTTTTGCAACACCTTATAAGGAACATAGTACTTGGGTGATAATTTATTATCCTTCTTAGCTTTCTTGAGGGTGATTTTTTTGTATACTTGTAGCCGTAAAAATACCCAGTCACCTACATCAAAACTTCTTTCACTGTGATGTTAATCTACCTATTGTTCAATTTGATTCTATGCCAGAGTGAGATTATCCTTTAAGAGTTGTAGAACTTGTTTTTGATGCTCGATGTGATCTTCCACTGCTTGAACCTTAGAATTTTCTCTTCAAGATGATGTGATGGATGGTGGATGATACCCATAAAGTGCCATAAATGGGGTCATTTTTACTGCAATATGGAAGGAAGTGTTATACCACCATTCAGCTAGAGGTAACCACTTGACCCATTGTGTTTGTTGATCAGATACAAAGCAATGAAGATATCCTTCCAAACATTTGTTCATTATATCAATTTTCCCATTAGATTGAGGATGATAAGATGAGCTATGAGCTAATTGAGCACCAAGACAAGAAAATAATTTCGTCCAAACATTTCTAGTGAAAATGGGTTCCTCATCACTTACAATAATCTTTGGGTTTCCATGTAGCTTTTTAATTGTTTCCTATCAACTACCACCATGATGAAACACTTTCCTTCAGGCTTGGGTAAACCTATGATAAAATCCATCGAGACCTCCTCCCAATGCTAACTTGGAATGGCTAAAGGTTGTAATACACCCAAGGTCTTAATTGTCTCAACTTTATTTTGGTGGAAAACCAAACATTCTGCCACAAACTTATGAATATAAAATTTAAGGCCATCCCAAAAAAAATCCTTCTTTACCCTGTGGTAAGTTTTTAAAAATATAGAGTTCCCTCCTAAGGGGGAGGTGTGCAATTCCAAAAGAATCTTTTGCTTGAGTTTGGAATTCTTACAAATATATAAGCAATCTTTGTACCATAATGAATCATTTTTCTATCTAAATGTATAAGTGTACTGGGATATTGCTTCAACTTTTGAATGAGTGTCCACACCTCTTCATCATTCTTCCATTCCTCCCTTGCTTTAGTTATCCAATCACGTTGGATAATAGAAATGGAAAAAACAAATGCTTCCACATCCTCATCCATTCTTGAGAGTGCATCTACAACAACATTTTTCTTCCCTTTTTGGTATATTATTTCAAAGTCATAACCCAAAATATTTGTGACCCATTTTTGTTGCTCCTCTGAAGACAATCTTTGTTCTTTTTAAGAATATCATGATCTATTTTTATCTTGAAGTGTCTTCCCATTAGGTAAGGACTACATTGCTTTAGTGCATGTTTCATTTCCAAAATTTCCTTCTCATAAATAGGTTTTTGTAAATACTTTCCTTTGATTGGACAACTTTCAAAAGCAATGGGTCTTCCTTCTTGCATTAAAACAACACCAATTCCATTTCCTAAGGCATCACATTCCACAATAAAGGTTTTTGTGAAGTCTGGTGTAGCTAAGACCGATGCTTTGTACATTTCCTCTTTAAGATGTTTAATGGCCTTAGTTTCTTTTGTAGTTAAAGAAAATTCATCTTTATTTAGTAGTGTTGTTAGAGGTGCTTCTATTCTCCCAAAATTCTTAACAAACTTGTGATAATACCCTGTCAACCCAAGAAATCCTCGAAGATTCTTTATGATTGTGGGGATATTCCTTTCCTTAATGGATTTAATTTTTTTAGTGTCTACCTTAACACCCTCATGGGATAATACACCAAAGAAACATTTGGAGGTTTTTGCATATAATTTTTTCTCCTCCAATAGTTTGAGCACCCTCTCAACATGTTGAACATGATCCTTCCAAGACTTGTTATATATTAATATATCCATAACAAATAATAACACAGATTTTCTAAGGAAGGGATTGAAAATGGAATTAATCAAACCTTGAAATCTGGAAGGTGCATTAGTAAGGCCAAAAGGCATGACCAAAAACTCATAATGACTCTCATGAGTTCTGAATATTATTTTTGGAAGTCTTCTGTCTTCATTCTAATTTGATGATATCATGAACAAAGATCTAGCTTGGTGAAGTAAATTGCTCCATGTAATTCATCCAAAAATTCATCAATCACAGGAATGGGAAATTAACTTTAATAGTGAGCTTGTTGAGCTCTCTATAATCCAAACACATACACCATGATCCATTCTTCTTGTGCACCAATACGACTGGAGGAGAAAAATAACTTTGACTAGGTTGAATTATACCCGCCTCTAGCATTTCTACAACCATATGTTCAATTTCATTCTTTTGGGCATGTGGATATCTATAAGGTCTGATGTTTGGAGGAACACTTCCTAGAATCAAATGAATAGCATAATCATGATCATGAATAGGTGGGAGGCCTTTAGGAGTCTCAAAAACCTTGGAATGATTGTCCAAGACCTTTTGGAGATATGGAGAAATAGATGATTCCAATGTTTGAACCTCTAATGAGAATAATTATGCAATGTTTCCCTATTGTTCTTTCTTAAAAATATTTGTCATACCATTAGAGCTAATTATCTTTCCAAGTTTCCCTACAATACCCCTTAATTCAACTTCCTTTCCTTCCCAATTTTTTTTTAAGAAAATTTCTTGAAAATTAAAAGCTATTGTCCCCAAATATTGTAACCATTGGACTCCTAGTACAACATCAGCACCAGCCATTGGAATGGAAAGCATTGGACTATTCAATACATATTCCCCCATGGTTATCTTGATTCTTGATATTATGGCATTTTCTAGAGAAATTAATAGTTCCTTGATTTGCAAGAATCACTTAAAACTCTGGTGTTGGATATAGGAAGAAATTCAATTCCTTGGCTATCTTACAATGAATAAAATTATGGGTACTACCCGAATCAATAAAAACTATTATATTTTTCTTTTTGATATATACTTATATATTGAGAGTTTCAAGAGTGGTAATTCCTACCAGTGCATTACAAGATATGATCAGATTCATTTCTTATACTCTATTTTCTATCACAACTATAACAAATCCCTTTTCCTTTTTCCTCCAATTTTTGTGGTGTCAACCTTTTAGGTTGTGGAAGACTAGGAGAAACAATACTTCCATCTTTATAGTTGTGAGTGGTAGACTTACTTGTTGCCATAATTTTTCTTTCAACTTTTATTGCCACCAGTAACGCCTTCTCCAATGAATCAGATTCCTAAAGGCGAACCTCATGTTGGATGTTATCTTTTAAATTCTTTATGAAGACATAAAACCTATGCTCCTTTGGAAAATCAGTTACCCTAAAATTCAATTTTTTGAAGTCTTCAATGTGCTCCACGATTGAACCCTTTTGTTTGAGATTTATCAATTGGCTAAAAAATATGTTTCTCTTTGTATCTTCATAATGTCCTATCATTTCCTCTGTAAAAATCAACCATGTAACAAGTGGTTTATGAGAAAAAATACATATATACCGTACAAACGGATTAGGTTCTAAATATAAAGATGCAATACGTACCTTTTGTGAGGGTTTCACATCTTGTAGATCAAATTATTGTTCCATCTATAGTATCCATGTTAATGTATCCTTGCCATAAAATTTCCTCATATCTATATTTGGAATGTCATGGTTCTTAAACCCCACATTTGAGTCTCTAAAATCATAATTCATATTCCTTTTTTCCTCATCGTGATTTTCATGGATTACCTTGTCACCACTGAGAAGCATTTCTTATAGCAACTTTGTCAACCATTCCTTTAACCCTTCCATGTATAATTGTAAACCATTCATGCCACCTTTTAATTCTACCTTTAAACCATCCATCTTCCATTTAATTTCATATTTTGTTTCTCTTTTTGAGAGCGAAATTTGTTGCACTTGGTCCTGTCATTTGGATATATCATGTTGCAATTCTTTCTTTGCATGCGTCATAGTAGAGATTTCTAAGGGCTTCATGGGTGCATAATTCTTTTGTTTTGGAGGAATTTTAGAAACCAATACTAATATTTATGATTCAATATGCCCTTGTAATTACTTCAAACATATTTTTCAAACAAAATTTATGCAATTAAAAATAAAAATACACATATTTTTCTTGCTTTTAGGAGCTCAATCTTGAAACAATTGTAACTTTGTAATTTTGGCTCTCTAAGGTCTGAAATTCCATCTTGTGTTATCCCTCTTAGTATTATATCTGACTCCACAAGTCAATCCAAAATTGGATTCTTCATGATAAAGTTATGCCCAATATACCATGATGACCTGATTATGGACTAGTTTAGTAGATCAAAATTGTATGGAATTCCACGTGTCACTGCTTTGACTTTCAGCCATGAAATTGTTACAAGAGAAACTAAATTATGTTCTATTTCTATCACTTTTTACGAAATTCAAATCTGATGCTTGAAGAGAAAGTTGTGAGTGTTTTCCCTTTGTCATTTTTTTAGGACTAAAATATGGAGCTTGTAGAAAACCTAATGTATTTGGCCCATATCTCTGAAACTATAGCGAACCAAAATCTGAAATTTGTACATGAAGTTCACCAAGATTTTGGCTCCACTAGTCTGCAATCTCAACTTCTGAAGCTTCATAAAAAAAAATTATAGTGAAATTGCAAGATGACCTACTTGAAGAAGTGAAACCCTAGAATCCAAAGCTCTAGTACCAAATGTTGCAACCAACTCACAAAATAGAAGAAAAGATAGATCAATGACTTAAAAATTATCCTCTTCGAGGCATAAACCTCCTTTACATTACATAAATGAACAATTATTAGATGATACAAATGATAATACCTCCTTTGTATATAAAGGGGTCTAAGGGGTCATAATATAATCAGAGCCTACATATCAATAATAACATAAGGGCACAACAATAACAACAGTGGGCTTCTCTAGGGCACAACAATAACAAGAGTGGCTACACTAACAATACAAATAAGGGTAATATACTAATATTATAGAGGTCTAACAGATGGGGTATCCCTACCTTGGCCTTGCCCTTAACAAGGAAATGTTATAAAATTACTCTTTTCTTAAGCATGACTCACGATGGGTGGGAATCCATTTTTGATATCCATTAATTTGGATCCCTACAATATTTTATAGAGCCCCCATTCAATAGGATGAAGAGGAAGACATATTTAACTAGACAGAGATGGATAAAACGTTGGGGTACTATAATCTAGGAGAACTTGGGCACCTCTCCTACAATTGGGGTGACATATATGCCAAAATTCCTGAAGCATAATAGTTGCATGGGGACATACAACCAAATCGGTAGAGGGGGATGATGAGTTACTTAATTGACACTCTTTCTACTCATTAAACCACCCCTTTTTCTCGATTTATCCCTCTTTTTCTAATATTTGATAATCATGTACACCCTTTACTGCTCATATACTCATAGGTATATACACATGTTTGTTAATTTCTTTATTTATTTTCTTTGGTTAGAATTAAAGGTTGTTAAAGAAGTATTATGATGTGGGTGTTATCTGACTCAATATGTGTGTGTGTGTGTGTGTGTGTGTGTGTGTGTGTGCGTGTGTGCGCGCGTGTGTGTGTGTGTGCATATAATAAATGGTGGACTGAACAAAGTTTTAAAAGATTCTCTTGAGCTCTTAGTTTGGCTATCAATAACCATATCAATTTTGGTCAAGCATCAAGGAAGCAACTCTAATGACAAGTTTGAATACCCTATCATTTTGGTCAGGAGTCAAAGACAATTGCTAGAGGCTAAGGACTTTCAAAGGAATTATATTTTCAATTAAAATTAAGATCTCTTGATAAGGATTGAAGACCTTTGTAGATAATATTGTTTTTTATCTAGATCTAAAAATAGATCTCAATTATTTCGCAGCTACAAGGATCATTGTCACTGAGACAGTTGGATAGATCAAAGATGTGCATTGTCACTAGATATTTCAGGTCATTGGGCCAAGTTGCATGAAACCATGTTCACTCCAATAATGCGGGGTATCATAAAACTATTAGGAAGCTCCTTCCTTGAACATGTGGTATTTCCTTAGATTCGACTAACCCCTAACATCTTGGGACCAACCAAACTTACAGATGAACAAGCACGCATTAGAATGTATACATTTTCTTAATGTGCAGACTGTGAAGCCATAGATTTTTCATTAATCATGCCACTGGAATCTATTGTTGTCCATTATTCACTATCAGTGCAATGTTATTTTTATCTATGTTTGGTCCACCAAGTGGAGTTATATTGTTATCTCAGTACTAAAATTAGACTATCTATATCTATATATATATATATATATATATATATATATATATGAGCACCCTATAGTGCATAAGGAGAACTAGTTTTTTGAACTCTATAATTACTACTACATGTTAATATATAGTCAAGTTTGTAAGATGTGAATGTAAGTCTCACTGAGTGTTGTGATTGTGTTTCATGTGCTGCTATTTATTAATCTAAGTTTACGTTTGAAGCCTATGTCAATCACTTAAGCGCGCTAAGGCACAAGTAGGCCTTGAGTAAGGGCCCACTCAAGGTGAAGTTATATGCCAATTTATATTTCTATTTTATTTTGTATATAACATTAGATTGTTGTTTATATTGTCAAGTGTTTGAATATATTTTAGGTTCAGTTAATTTCTATTCAGATTTATATCAAAGTGATAGTGTGGTTCTATGATTTTCTTAGGTTCATATATTAATTGTTTGGGGGATATTCCAATTAGTTTTACAGTCATATTTTTCATAAATGCTTGTTGTAGAATTCCTTGGATTCATGTCCACTCAGTGGCACTGAGATAGTCACCCTTAGCTAACGAATGGGCGCATGAGGTGCCACGTAATTGAGGAAAAAATTGTTCTTAAGAAATTTTGTCCTTTCGAGTCTGAATCCCCATGAATTTCCTTACATGGGTCATTACAACAATGTGAGGGACTTTCATTTTATGTATATTGCATAGAGTGCCTCAAAAGTCTATCAATCTATTGATGGCTGAAATGTACCGCCAACAATCAGGGTGTTAGGTCCACATACTACTAGTGTAACCCCTTATTGTTATTAGTACAACACCCTTATTATATTGTTGTGCCCATGTAGTCCCCATACTATTATTATTGTGCCCCATAGAAGCCCACTATTGTTATTATTTTGTCCTTACATTATTAATATTATGTCGACTCTGATTATATTATGACCCCTTAGACTCCTATATATAGAAAGGAGGCCTTGTCATTTGTATCATCCAATAATTGTTCATTTCTGTAATGTAAAGGAGGTTTCCCCCTCAAAGAGACTTATTTATAAACCATTCATCTCTATTTTCTATATTTTTGTGAGCTGGTTTCAAAACATTTGGTATCAGAGCTTTGGATTCTAGGGTTTTGCTGCTCCAAATAGGTCATTGTGGAATTGTCGCTATAACTTTTTTTCTGCGATGTTTCAGAAGCGCAAAAAAAACCCATTTGAGATGAAACCGCGTGAAACATCGGGTCAGAATTTTAGATCTTGTCTCACTATATTTTTAGAGATATGATCTAAGGAAGTTAGGGTTTTTGCAAGATCCATAATTTCATCTATTGCATGTCATCGTGGAACTTTCGCTATAACTTTGTTGATATGAAGTTTCAAAAGGTAAAAAACAAACCCATTTGAGCATAAATCAATCTAAACCTCAGGTCCAAATTTCAGATCTTGTCTCGTTATATTTGCAGATATATAATCTAAGGAAGTTAGGGTTTTGCAAGATGCTTGAATTACATCCTAAACAGGTGACCTAGGGAAAATCGTCATAACTATCTCTCTGCACATCAGATTGAAATTTTGTAAGAAGTTACAGAAAGAAGATATATTGTAGTTTTCTGTGTATATTTTTAGATCTGAAGGTAAAAACAGTGACACGTGGCACTTCATACAAGATCTCTCTTCTGAAAAGGTATATAATCAGGTCATATTGGGAGATTGTACATAACTCTTTATTGGAGAATCCAATTCGATCAGACTGGTGGCATTGGAAGGAGGACACAGAGTTCTATTGTAAGTCGCGATTTTAGAACTGAAAGATCTGAAATTGCAGAGTTACAGTCATTTCAAGATCGAGCTCCTAAAATCAAGAAAAAGCAAGATGAGGAAGTTTGATGGAAAGAATCCAGTAAATTGGATACTACAGATGGAGAAATATTTTGATCTACATGGTGTACCACTATTACAAAAGGTATGTATTGCATCTTCATATTTAGAACCGGATCAATTTTTATGGTATAAAGGGCTTTGTTCTCATAAACCACTTATTACGTGGTCAATTTTCACGAAGGAAATGATAACACATTATGAGGATACAAAGAGAAACACCTTGTTTATCCAATTGATAAATCTCAAACAAAAGTGTTCAATGGTAGAGCCTATTGAGGACTTTCAAAAATTGAATATAAGGGAAAATTATATTCCAGAGAAACAGAGGATTGATGTCTCCATATGGACTTTAAAGGATTCAACACGAGGTTCATCTTTGGGAACCTGATTCATTGGAGAAGGCATCTAGGTTGGCAAGAAAAGTGGAAAGAAAAATTATGGCTACAAGCAATTCTACCCCTCACAACTATAAAGATGGAAGTGTTGTTTCTCCTAGCCTTCCACAACCTACAATGGTGACACCACAACAATTGGAAGAAAAAAGAGCAAAAGGGCTCTGTTACAATTGTGATAACACATACATTAAAGGTCATAAGTGTGTTGAGAAGAAATTATTTTACATTGATTGTGAAGAGGAGGAAGAAAAGTATCAAGAAATGTTAAAAGAAGAAGATATACACCAGGAACCAACCCCATAGAAAGAAGAAATGAATTAGACCATATCCTGTAAAGCATTGGAAAGAATTACCACTCCTCAAACTCTTAAGATAGAAGGACATATCAAGAAGAAAAATGTTCAAGAAGTGAAAGATCACATCGAGCATCAAGAAATGAATCTGACCATATCTTGTAATGCATTGGTAGAAATTACCATTCCTCAAACTCTCAAGATATAAGGACATATCAAGAAGAAAAAGGTTCAAGAAGCGAAAGATCACCTCGAGCATCAAAAAATGAATCCGAAAATATCGTGTAATGCATTGGCTAGACTTACCACTCCTCAAACTATCAAGATAGAAGGACATATCAAGAAGAAAAGGTAATAGTGTTGATTGATTCAGGCAATACCCATAATTTTATTCATTGTAAGATAGTCAAGGAATTGAATTTCTTCCTACATCCAACACCAGAGTGTCAAGTAATGGTTGCAAATGGAGGAACAATAAATTTCTCTGGAAAGTTCCATAATATCAAGCTATCCATGGGAGAATATGTATCGAATATCCCAATGCTTTCCATTCCAATGGGTGGTGCTGATGTTGTATTAGGAATCCAATGGCTACAATCCTTAGGTACAATAGCTTTTAATTTTCATGAAATTTTCATGAAATTTTGTGCGGAAGGAAAGGAAGTTGAATTAAGGGGTATTGCACGAAAACCGGGAAAGATAATCAGCTCTAATAGTATGACAAAGCTTCTAAAGAAGGAACAACGAGGCGTAATTGCACAATTATGTTCGCTAGAGGTTCCCACATCAAAATCATCTATTTCTCTAGATCTCCAATAATTCTTGGACAATCATTCCAAGGTATTTGAGACTCCCAAAGGCCTCCCACCTATTCGTGATCATGATCATGCTATTCATTTGATTCCAGGAAGTGTTCCTCCAAACATCAGGCCGTAGAGATATCCCTATCCCCAAAAGAGTGAAATTGAACATATGGTTGCAGATATGCTAGAGGTTGGTATAATTCAACCTAGTCAAAGTTCTTTCTCTACTCCAGTTGTATTGGTGCACAAGAAGGATGCGTCATGGCGCACGTGTCCGGATTATAGGGGGCTCAAAAAGCTCACTATTAAAGATAAATTTCCCATTTGTGTCATTAATGAATTATTGGATCAATTGCATGGATCAATTTACTTCACCAAGTTGGATCTTCGTTCAGGATATCATCAAATCAGAATGAAGACTGAAGACATTCTGAAAACATCATTTAGAACTCATGATGGTCATTATGAATTTTTGGCCATGCCTTTTGGCCTTACCAATGCACCTTCTACATTTCAACGTTTGATGAATTCCATTTTCAAACCCTTCCTTAGAAAATTTGTGTTAGTATTTTTTGATCATATACTAATCTACAACAAGTCTTGGAAGGATCATTTTCAATATGTTGACAGGGTGCTCACACTATTGGAGGAGAAACAATTATATGCAAAAATCTCCAAATGTTTCTTTGGAGTAAAAGAGGTGGAATATTTGGGTCATATTATATTTCATGAAGGTGTTAAGGTAGACCCTAGCAAAATTAAAGCCATTAAGGAATGGAAAATCCCCACATCCATAAACCATCTACGATCATTTCTCGAGTTGACAGGGTATTATTGCAAGTTTGTTAAGAATTATGGGAGAATAGTAGCACCTCTAACAACATTATTGAAGAAAGATGCATTTTCATGGACTCTAGAAGAAACAAAGGCCTTCGAACATCTTAAAGAGGCAATGTGCCAAGCACCGGCCTTAGCTACGTCGGACTTCACAAAAACCTTTATTGTGAAATGTGATGCTTTTGGAAATGGAATTGGTGTTGTTTTAATGAAAGATGAAAGACCCATTGCTTTCGAAAGTCATCCAATCAGAGGAAAGTATTTACACAAAGCTATTTATGAGAAGGAAACGTTAGCAATACTACATGCACTCAAGAAATGATGACCCTACCTAATGGGAAGACACTTCAAGGTAAAAATGGATCATGATAGTCTTAAATACATTATAGAAAAAAGATTATCCTCTGAAGAGCAACAAAAATGGGTCACAAAGATGTTGGGTTATGACTTTGAAATCATCTACAAAAAAGGGAAGCAAAATGTTGTGGCAAACGCACTCTCAAGAAAGGATGAGGATGTGGAAGCATTGTTTTGTGCTATTTCTATTATCCAACTAGATTGGATAAATGAAGCAAAGGATGAATGGAAGAAGGACAAAAAAGTGTGGCCACTCATTCAAAAGTTGTAGAAGATCCCAGTTCAAACAATATTTCTAGAACTTGATGAGGAAGGAAAAATGATATTGGAACCTAGAGTAGCCACAGAAAAAAAAACCCAACAACTACGAAATCGATCAATTTCAGGGTATCTCATCATGTTGGGTCCCTATAATACTAGTGATTACCCCATTACTATTGTAGTTATACCCCTTATTTATATTTTTGTGCCCCTATTACCCCCATATTGTTATTTCTGTGCCCCATAGAATCCCTCTATTGTTATTTTTGTGGCTTTATATTATTATTGTTAGGTCGGCTGGTATATTGTGACTCCTTAGACTCCTATATATAGAAAGGAGGTTTTGTCATTTGTATTATCCAAGAATTGTTCATTTATGTAATGTAAAGGAGGTTTCCCCCTCGAAGAGGCTGAATTCTAAGGCATTGATCTATCTTTTCTATCTTTTCTTGAGCTGGTTTCATAACATTTGGTATCAGAGCTTTGGATTCTAGGGTTTCGCTGCTCCAAACAGGTCATCGTGGCATTTTCGATATAACATTTTTTCTATGACGTTTCAGAAGTCGCAAAAAAACCCATTTGAGAAGAAATCGCGCTGAACCTTGGGTCCAAATTTCAGAGCTTTTCGCGCGATATTTACGGAGATATGATTTGAGGAATTTGGTCTTTTTGCAGACTCCTGAATTAAATTCAAAACAAGTGACTTGGGGAAAATCGTCATAACTTTCTCTCTGGGGATCGGATTGAAATTTCGTAAGAAGGTACAAAAAGAGGACGGACCGTAGTTTCTTGTGTGTGTGTTTCAGATTCAAAGGTTGAAACAGTGACTCATGGCACGTCGTACAAGTTCGCTCTACTGAACCAGTCTAAAAGCAAGTCACTATGGGAGATTTCACATAACTCTTCCTTGGAGAATCCAATTTGGCTCAGATTTGTGGCATTGGAAAGAGGACACAGAAGGCTACTACAGGTAGCAATTTCAGAACTGGATGATCCGAAATTACAGAGATACATCAGATTCAATATTAGGCTTCTATAAAGTGAAAAAAGGTGTGTAGTTTTTTTTTAAATTTTTGTGTAAGCTTGGTTTAACGGAATTCAAAGGGCATAGTAAAGCATTATTATCAGTAACTGACGCCCCGAGGAAAGAAAATGCAAACACCTAGTAAGGAACCTGAAAGCTCTAGCATGACTCATGAAGAAGAGGAAGAAATGCTACACAATATATCAAAATTATCACTTGGGAAATTTTTACGGAAGAATTGATAGCACATTATGAAGATACAAAAAGCAACACTTTTTTTAGCCAATTGATAAGTCTCAAACAAAAGGGTTCAATAATGGAGCACATTGAGGAGTTCCAAAAATTGAACATAAGGGTAAAAGATATTCCAGAGGAGCATAGGATTGATGTGTTCATAGGGTCTTTAAAGGATAATATCCAACATGATGTTCGCCTTTGGGAACCTGATTCATTAGAGAAGGCATTCAGGTTAGCAAGAAAAATGGAAAGCAAAATTATGGCAACCAGGAAGCATACCACTCACAACTATAAAGACGGAAGTGTTGTTGCCCCTAGTCTTCCACAACCTATAAGGTTGACACCGCAACAATTGGAAGAAAAAAAGAGCAAAAGGGCTTTGTTACAGTTGTGATAGCAAATACACTAAAGGTCATAAGTGTGCTGAGAAGAAATTATTCTACATAGATTGTGAAGAGGAAGAAGAAAAGGAGCAAGAAAGGTCAAAAGAAGAGATATACTCCAGGAACAAAGCCTAGATGAAGAACAAATAAATCCGACCATATCTTGTAATGCATTGGCGGGAATTACCACTCCTCAAACCATCAAGATAGAAGGACAAATCAAGAAGAAAAAGGTAATAGTGTTGATTGATTCAGGAAGCACCCACAATTTTATTCATTGTAGGGTAGCAAAAGAATTGAATTGCTTCCTATATCCAGCACCAGAGTGTCAAGTGATGATTGCAAATGGAGGAACAATAAATTGCTCTGGAAAGTGCCATAATATCAAGCTATCCATGGGAGAATATGTATTGACTAGCCCAATGCTTTCCATTCCAATGGGAGGTGCTGATGTTGTACTAGGAGTCCAATGGCTACAATCCTTGGGTACAATAGCTTTTAATTTTCAAGAACTTTTCATCAAATTTTCTACGGAAGGAAAGGAAGTTGAATTAAGGGGTATTGCAGGGAAACCAGGAAAGATAATCAGCTCTAATGGCATGACAAAGCTTCTAAAAAAGGAGCAAAGAGGTGTAATTGCACAATTATGTTCGCTAGATGTTTCCACATTGGAATCATCTATTTCTCCAGATCTCCAAAAAGTCCTGGACAATCATTCCAAGGTATTTGAGACTCCCAAAGGTCTCCCACCTATGCGTGATCATGATCATGCTATTCATCTGATTCCAGGAAGTGTTCCTCCAAACATCAGGCCGTACAGATATCCCTATGTCCAAAAAAGTGAAATTGAACGTATGGTTGCAGAAATGCTAGAGGCTGGTATAATTCAACCAGTCAAAGTTCTTTCTCAGCTCCAGTAGTATTGGTGCACAAGAAGGATGGATCATGGCGCATGTGTCCGGATTATAGGGAGCTCAACAAGCTCACTATTAAAGATAAGTTTCCCATTCCTGTTATTGATGAATTACTGGATGAATTGCATGGATCAATTTACTTCACCAAGTTGGATCTTCGTTCGGGATATCATCAAATCAGAATGAAGATTGAAGACATTCCGAAAACGGCATTTAGAACTCATGAGGGTCATTATGAATTTTTGGTCATGCCTTTTGGCCTTACCAATGCACCTTCAACATTTCAAGGTTTGATGAATTCAATTTTCAAACCATTCCTTAGAAAATTTGTGTTAGTATTTTTTGATGATATACTAATCTACAGCAAGTCTTGGAAGGATCATGTTGAACATGTTGACAGGGTGCTACAACTATTGGAGGAGAAACAATTATATGCAAAAAGATCCAAATGTTTCTTTGGAGTCCAGGAGGTGGAATATTTGGGTCATATTGTATCTCATGAAGGAGTTAAGGTAGACCCTAGCAAAATTAAAGCCATTAAGGAATGGAAAATCCCCACATCCATAAAGCATCTGCGAGGATTTCTTGGGTTGACAGGGTATTATCGCAAGTTTGTTAAGAATTATGGGAGAATAGCAGCACCTCTAACAACATTATTGAAGAAAGATTCATTTTCATGGACTCCGGAAGCAACAAAGGCCTTTGAACATCTTAAAGAGGCAATGTGCCAAGCACCGGTCTTAGCTACACCGGACTTCACAAAAACCTTTATTGTGGAATGTGATGCTTCAGGAAATGGAATTGGTGCTGTTCTAATGCAAGATGAAAGACCCATTGCTTTTGAAAGTCGTCCAATCAAGGGAAAGTTTTTAAGCAAAGCTATTTATGAGAAGGAAATGTTGGCAATACTCCATGCACTTAAGAAATGGCGACCCTACCTAATGGGAAGACACTTCAAGGTAAAAACGGATCATGATAGCCTTAAATACTTTTTAGAACAAAGATTATCCTCTGAAGAGCAACAAAAGTGGGTCACAAAGATGTTGGGTTATGACTTTGAAATCATCTACAAAAAAGGGAAGCAAAATGTGGTGGCAGATGCACTCTCAAGAAAGGATGAGGATGTGGAAGCATTGTTGTGTGCCATTTCTATTATCCAACCAGATTGGATAAACGAAGCAAGGGAGGAATGGAAGAATGACGAAGAAGTGTGGGCACTTATTCGAAAGCTACAACAAGATTCCAGTACTTCTGATACATTTAGCTGGCAAAATGATTCGTTATGGTACAAAGATCGCTTATACCTCTGTAAGAATTCCCAGCTAAAACAAAAGATTCTTATGGAATTGCACACTTCTCCCTTAGGAGGGCACTCAGGATTTTTAAAAACTTACCACAGGGTTAAGAAGGAATTTTTTTGGGATGGCCTTAAATCAGATATTCAAAAGTTTGTGGCGGAATGTTTGGTTTGCCAGCAAAATAAAGTTGAAACAATTAAGACACCGGGTCTATTACAACCTTTATCCATTCCAAGCCAACGTTGGGAGGAGGTTTCAATGGATTTTATCACAGGTTTACCCAAGTCTGAGGGAAAGAGTGTCATCATGGTGGTAGTTGACAGACTTACCAAGTATGCACACTTTTGTGCATTATCACATCCATTTAAAGCCAGTACAGTTTCTACTGCATTTATGGAAACAGTTCAAAAGCTACATGGAAACCCAAAGATTATTGTAAGTGACAGAGATCCCATTTTCACTGGAAATTTTTGGACAGAATTATTTTCTTGTCTTGGTACTCAGTTAGCTCATAGCTCATCTTATCATCCTCAATCTGATGGGCAAACTGAGATAGTAAACAAATGTTTGGAAGGATATCTTCGTTGCTTTGTATCTGATAAACAGACACAATGGGTCAAATGGTTGCCTCTGGCTGAATGGTGGTATAACACTTCCTTCCATACAGCAACAAAAATGACCCCATTTATGGCACTTTATGGGTATCAACCACCATCCATCACATCATATTTAAGAGAAAATTCTAAGGTTCAGGCAGTGGAACATCACATCGAACATCAACAACAAGTCCTCCAACTCTTAAAGGATAACCTCGTGTTGGCACAAAATAGAATGAAACAACAGGCAGATCAACATCGCAGTGAAAGAAGTTTTGATGTAGGTGATTGGGTATTCCTACGGCTACAACCATATAAGCAAATGTCCCTAAAGCAAGCTAAGAAGGATAATAAATTATCACCAAAGTATTATGGTCCGTACAAGGTGTTGCAAAAGATTGGTACTATGGCATACAAATTGGAGCTTCCTGCAGCTTCTCGATTGCACCCAGTTTTCCATGTTTCATGTTTAAAGAAGGTTATAGGTGACAAGCTCCCAATTCAAACAATATTGCCAGAACTTGACGAGGAAGGAAAAATTATATTGGAACCGGAAGCAGTCACAGAAACAAGAACTCGACAGCTACGAAATCGATCAATTTCAGAGTATCTTATCAAGTGGAAGAACTTATCCGCTGAAGATTCCACATGGGAGGATGAGAATTTTATGCAGAAGTATCCAGAACTACTCAAGCGTTGAGGACAACACTTTTTTGAAGGAGAGGGGCATGTTGGGTCCCTATAATACTAGTGATTACCCCATTACTATTGTAGTTATACCCCTTATTTATATTGTTGTGCCCCTATTACCCCCATATTGTTATTTCTGTGCCCCATAGAATCCCTCTATTGTTATTTTTGTGGCTTTATATTATTATTGTTAGGTCGGCTGGTATATTGTGACTCCTTAGACTCCTATATATAGAAAGGAGGTTTTGTCATTTGTATCATCCAAGAATTGTTCATTTATGTAATGTAAAGGAGGTTTCGCCCTCGAAGAGGCTGAATTCTAAGGTGTTGATCTATCTTTTCTATCTTTTCTTGAGCTGGTTTCATAACACATCAAGTGGAATAACTTACCTGCTGAAGATTCCACATGGGAGGACAAGAATTTTATAAAAAATCATCAATAACTACTCAAGCATTAAGGACAACACTTTTTGAAGGAGAGGGGCATGTTAGGTCCCTATACTACTAGTGTAACCCCTTATTGTTTTTAGTACAACCCTCTTATTATATTGTTGTGCCCATGTAGTCCCCATATTGTTATTATTATGCCCCATAGAAGCCCACTATTGTTATTATTGTTCCCTTACATTATTATTGTTATGTCAGCTATGATTATATTATGACCCCTTATACTCCTATATATAGAAAGGAGGTCTTGTCATTTGTATCATCCAAGAATTGCTCATTTGTGTAATGTAAAGGAGGTTTCTCCTTCGAAGAGGTTTATTTCTAAGGCGTTCATCTATATTTTCTATCCTTTTGTGAGATGGTTTCATAACACAGGGGATATCCCCAGTGTGAAGTCCCAATTAGACCTCACACTATTCGGGATAGGAGCCCCATCTAGTATGTGGGCCCGGCTGCCACCATGAATGTTTTCGCTCTTGGTTATCAAATGTGAAGGTGCCAGAGTGGGTACAAGAAAGAAATGCATAGACAATGAAACAAAATCAACCCAAGATTGACAAACTACAGAAAGAGGTACAAACAAGTCTCAACAACAATAAGAAGAGGTATGCCATGAGAGGGATCAGTGAGCCAAAACCCAATCAGACATACATAAACAAGAACATGCCAGAAGTTAATTGCAAAATAGTTCACAATAGATCACTGACATGGAAAGAAATAAGTAAGCATAGATTCGAAAGAAGAGCATACATGCAACAACTATGAACCAGTCCATAACATATTGCGCATATGAAAGCACACATACAAATACAGTGAAAATACCAGACAACCAATACAACCACCATGAGTAAGCATGGGAATCAATGCCAAACATGAAGAACATCTTATTAATGTTGCTGCAACTTCAAGTACATATGTTACAATTGGTCAAAACCCAAAAGTGGAACACAGGCTACTCATACCATTTCCCAATGAAAAAACCTAGCCTCACTGCAACTCCACTCTACTAGCTGCCAAGAGTTGAGTTCCTCTAGCTCTCATAAATTAGTTATCTAATCCTAGCTACAAATCAAGTGCTAAAGCCATTTTAAATGAGACATGAGGGCACATTTATAGATATGAGGTGATTGTTCACCTACCGTGGCCCTTGACCTCCCCTCATGAATCTTGAACTTCCTCATTACTCTCTCATGCCTATTGTTTAGTACATGTAGAAAGAATCCCAACATAACCATTGAAATCATGATGAGAATATTTTCACACTGATAGAAGAGAGAATGAGAGGAGAAAAAATAAGTCTTGAGAAACCCTAGGGTTGGTTCTTGTTGCCAACATTTCCGTGAAACCATGAAAACATCCATGAAGGGTTGGAATTATTATCATCGTGCCTCGCTTGCATCTAGTCATCTTATGTCGTTGTGTTCCTAACATTGCCACCAGTTTTTAGGAGCCTGAATGGGTCCAGTTTCAATATCAATGAAACCCTAATTATGTAGCTTTTGCAGAAACCCTAGCTCCCTTTCCACGTCAACATTCTCGATTTTCTTTGTGATATTCCATTGAAATAGACATAATGCCTAGGAAGTCACACAAATTGAGTGAGAAGTTCAGTGTTCTTCGCATAAAATAGCATTCTTGTCCCTTCTCTTTACTTGGATTTTCTTTTCCATCACTTTTGGTCGAGCATCCACGTGAACAATAAATCATCTTCTTCCATATTTCAATCCTATGAACACACACATATATATTGGCTAGGAACCATGATGAATACATCTTAATAAAATACAAAACAATCACTGCAAATAAACATTAAAAGAGTGAGGATTTATAGCCCTTAGGTGTTGATATGACATTGCTAGTCTCATTCTTCTTTGGTTCTGTCACCACATATGTAGCATTATCAGAGTGACCTCTCATAACCTTTAGCATGCCCTTTATTGCACACATGATCCCTTATAATATACCATTTTTCATTCTTGTCATGGGCCACTCCAAATTCCTTTTTTAATTTCTATTATTTGTTCTATTATCCAAACAATATGACGGACTCAACATTGTAGTGCGATTATGAAGAAGAAAGAACCTTGATAAAATTTTGCCAACACATGGATTTTAGTCAAGTTGAGCGTCTCATCATACTCTCTTCATGCAATATAATTCCATAAATCAATTGTATATGTTGCATGAGGGTTTGGAAAATTGCTCATTGTACTGATTATATTCTTCCTTCTCGAAGAGACAATGGCAAGAGGATAAGCCACACCAGTTATTGGCTTCCTCAGGCATGATTTTGCGACTTGCCTACCCCAGAAGAGGTCACATAGTCACACTTAGTGGAGGTCGCCCCTTCTGGCCATTTCTGGGGTGCAACTCTGCGACCTCGACGAAGGTGCAGAGTTGGAAAGTAGTAATGCACAACTTGGAGAAAGCTACATCGTGAAGAGTTTTATGAAGGACGTTAATGCTGGTTTGGGATCTTCTATCAATAATGAGGTGGAATGAGAAGCTCGTCAATGCTGCTCGTCAATGCTGCCACTTCTGGTAAATGTGAATCCAAACGTAAATGTTTTTTTGACAACATGCCTTACTGTGTATGCGGTTGACGTCGTTCTGTCAAAGGAGCATGCAATGCGCTTTCCTCTTATTGGAAGTGTTGTGATTTTTTCGCTATTCTGGCTATTCAAGTTCTTATTAAAATACTTGGTCAATACCATTCTCACGAGTTACTTTTTCATTCAAGTGCCTTCAAATCATATCTTATGGCTTCCATCCCTAGAACATTTTTCTGTTCTAGAAGGGATAATCGATGAATTCCATTGTGTGACTTGGACGTATCATTTTAACGCCATTCGTGCATGTTATGAAAATCCTAAGGTAGGCAGTTCACGAGTGTGATGAGTATATGTCCGCTAGAACAATTGTGTGACTGCTCGTCTTGGTAAGAGAACTCAAAGGCGCACCCTATTATACGTTAGAGAGTGTGGGCCTTGCCTTTAACGCCCTCAGCAATCTATCGTTCCCATTTGTATAGGCTCGGCATTGACGTTGGTTTGCGATTTCGATTGCACCATAAGTCACCATCTATATAATCAGCCCCGGGTATGAAGCTAAATAATGTGTGTTGTTACGAAAGATAAAAGCAAGATTCCGAACACTTTCCCTTGCTTTTGGGCTTTGCCTTTTTCAAGTGGGCAATTCCTAGACACCGTGTGATCTTAACCTGCGTGGACTCCTTATCTGACGTGTAATTGTTGGAAACATTTATGAACATCACATAATAGCCCGTGAGAATCGAACCATGTCCTGGAATCTTCACCTCACATTTACTTTCTATTTGTATTTATCTCTACCATGCACAGCATATTCACTCCCTTGACAAAGCATTACCGATACTAAACATCCGTTCAGACACAGAAAGCACATGGCAATGGATGACCAAGGAACAGGCCTATCATTGAAACTTTGAAATTTTAGGCTGCTTTAGCGATTGTATTCCCATGGGAAAATGTTAGCCTTAGAGCAAAGTGGCAAAACTAGAGTGGTTCCCTTCTAATGTACGATGTTCTTTCCCATGAGTTTAGCAAGTCACCTTTATTTACCTTCATTTTCTCAACCCTCATACGCTTGAATTGTGCAATAGCCGAGATCCAAGTCAACTGAGTATTAATATGGCTTTGTAACACACATTCTTTGAAAAGTGGGCTCTTTAGTCACCTTGGTGTAATGCGCTCCAATTCAAACCCATTTCTTAGCATGTGATGATAAGGAAAACCCTAGCTATGTTAACATCTGCTTAAAACCCCTCGAATTGCACCCTCATATAAATATGATATGCATGTGTATCTTGAAGTACCATCAACCAACACTAAAATCTAGGTGTGCTCCTTCCATTCTAGGCACATTGATGACCTCTTCATAGCTTGTCTAATCTCTGATTGGCCTAGAGACCTTAGCCTTCATACCTACGTGAGGGGTCATCGTGATCCTTGTGAGATGGCACAAAACATCAATTATTACCGAGCTTGCATGTACAAAAGGCAATATTAGATGTTGGCAATATTATATGTCACAAAGAAAAGCCTTTGCACACTCAAATGAAATGACCTAAAAGTGAAATGAATAGGGGCTAGGTCTTAAAATTCTTGTATATAAAAAACAAAAAAATGTTAGAGGCGTTCTGAATGGTGACATAAATACCACTAATGTAAATGACCTTCTCAAAAGCATGATAAATTGTGTGCATGAGAAGGGTAAAACTACATAAACTCTAGTGAATCTAGAAGGGATGAGGATGATGGCAAGGCGAAATTATCGACAAGCGGTGTTCCCATAAACCCCAATGCTACTAATGTGATCATGTTTCGAGATAAGATGAGGAGAGTGAAGATGATAAGCACCCTAGAGAGTGAGGATTAATTCAAAGCAAGGTTGGACACTCAATCACCCACATCTAGGGTTACAAGGATGCAAGGGGAATATATAATTCTCACAAACCCTAATGTACATGTTGAGGTGGGGGACCAGTCATGAACCTAGCAGAATATATTCTGCGATGTATCTCACCATGTTGTCATGCGATGCCAATGAAAACGCACCCCTAGAGGCATACAGATTAGGTTAAAATAGGAAGGAGACCACTCTCTCGCCAATTTAGGGTTTCTCCCAAACCTTAGTATGGTCATGATCTGGATCTTGGGGGAGGCCCCCAAGATGTAAAATATTGAAATGGATTTTGGGGGAGAGGCCCGCAAGATCTGAAAAATTGAAATGCTAGACGAAAAAAGAGTAGAATGCCCAACAAACAAAACCACAAAGATTTTTTTTATTAAAATGGAGAATAACTATAAAAGCTATATTGTGGCGAACAAACTGTCCTTTTACAAAATGTGACTTGTTACTTATAGTATTTTTCAATTACAATACCATGGGTCAATTCCATGGGTGAATGCATACCATGGGTGGATGCCACTTACAATACCATGGGTGGATGAATACCATGAGTTGATGCCATTTTCTATTCGAATCATTCCTCCCTCCTTAAGAAGCAATAGTCCCCATTGTGTGAAGTTCCCTTCTGCGAAGACGTTGTTGAATATGAAGAGACACTGAAGGTAAGGGTTTTATGTGGTTAACCCATAACCATGATGAACGAAGATCCGAGGATAGAGATACCCTGTAATGCTTGTGACCAACTATGATACTCATAGTGTGTGGCCTAGCAAATGGACTTCAATGAAGTGTGGGTTTGTGAATGACCCATAACCATTATGAATGAAGATCCGAGGATAGAGATACCTTGTAATGCTTGTGACCAACTGTGATACTGACAGTGTGCGACCTAGCAAATGGACTTCGATGAAGTGTGGGTTTGTGGATGACCCATAACCATGACAAATGAAGATCCAAGGATAGAGATACTATGTAATGCTTGTGACCAACTGTGATATTAACAGTGTACGACCTAGCAAATGGACTTTGATGACAAGGATTTTGTGCGATTGACCCATAACCGTGATGTTGGTTGTTGATGAAGTAGCAGGTTCCTACATAGCCTGGGGTGGGAGGGTATGTCTCCAAACAACCCAAGCTGAATGCTGCTATGTTGAAACTGATGAATGTGAAGCAGGTTCCTACTAAAGTGGGGTGGGAGGGCACGTCTCCAAAGGGAAGCCACTCTGAATGCTGCTCCAGAATTAAAATGGACATAACTCGGCCAATATAACTCAGAATATTTATTATAACCTATTTTTGGAAATAGAAGGACCATTTTTCATTTTCCCATGTATTGGAAATCCTTATCTGGATACTCTAGAATCTCATATTCGTGCTGCAACTTTTGCGTTGTTGCAAAAGTTCTGAAAAAATAGTTGATTTTAAATCAACGATATCTCCCACATCCGAACTCTAATTCGACCCATTTTTCTTTTGAAATTGAGATATTTTTTGAGAGGAGCCCTAATCTATAATAAATTTTCTGAAATTATGCATCAAAATTGAAAGAAAAAAAAAGGTAGGAGAGCTACCGTCCACGAATTGTGGTCAGAAACATTTCTACAACATAGCTGATTTTAAATTAGTGATATCTCCCTCATCCAGACTCCGATTCGACTGATTTTTTTTTTTGAATTTGGGTATTTTTTCGTAAGGAATCCAAATCTATTATTTTTTTTTTAATTTTGCATCAAAAAATTCAGATATGATCTGCAAATTCGTCGCCCAAAAACATTCCTGCAAAAGAAATGAAAAAAGAAAAAGAAAAATTCTTCCCGCTTGGCCTAAGAAAGTGCTCTGTGGAGGGCGTAGCACATGCCTGGAGTTTGATGAAAAATTTGAAACTGAAAGATGCATCAAACCCTCATTCCCATGGAATCATAACCTGCTTCGATACCACTGATCCGGATCTTGGGGGGGGCCAAGATCTAAATGATTGAAATGGATTTTGGGGGAGAGGCCCGGAAGATCTGAAAATTTGAAATGCCAGAAGAAAAAAGAGGAGAATGCCCAATAAAAAAAACCACAAATAATTTTTTTATTAAAACGAAGAATAATTGTAAAAGCTACATTGTGGCAGACAAACTGTTCTTTTACAAAATGTGACTTGTTACTTATAGTAATTTTCAGTTACAATACCATGGGTCAATTCCATGGGTGAATGCATACCATGGGTGAATGAATACCATGGGAGGATGTCACAATACCATGGGTGAATGAATACAATGGGTGGATGTCACTTACAATACCATGGGTGGATAAATACCATGGGTGGATGCCACTTATAATACCATGGGTAAATTCCATGGGTCGATGAATAACATGGGTTGATGCCATTTTCTATTCGGATCAAGTCAACCTAATGAAAGCCAAATTGAATTCTTGTATGTCCACATGCAGTGCCTCCACTAATTGGCGATGTATACTATGTAAAGATAAGTTTTGAATTCATGGTGGTGGGGGGGGTTTAGTGCATCATTGAAGCAACAAACCTCCAAAACCCTAATGCAATCATAAGGTCAATATCTGAGACAACATGTGATCTGTGCGTGCAACATGTAATGTGTGAATGGGAAAAAAATCAGGATTTGATAGGAAGGGTAGTGAGGAGAGTAACTAGTTGAAAACTTAGTCGAAACCCTAATGGGCTAAGCGAGCAGAGGGGGACCCAAAATTTTTGATATACCAAAACTTGTGGGTGTTGTTGTAGAAGCACCCTTTCCAACATATTTGATCACACTAGTTGGTGTACAAGACATCTAACTGAGATCGGGAAGGGTTCTTGAAAAATAGAAAAATTTCCCTATCATCATTTAGGATGAATCAAAGGAGGAAACTCCTAATCATACACATAATGACATTGCAATAAAATATACTACTTGAAATTTACTTCCTTTACCATCTTCTAGTTTACCTCCCTATCCAGAAAGGTTAACTTTGGAGAAATTTGACTCATGTCCTGAATTTGACCTGGTTTCTGAGCTTGAAAACATTTGTATTAAAGTTCGCTACTGCAAGCTATAAGGAAGTTTCCTATTACATGAAACCATTAGGGAAATTTTCCTAAGTAAACTGGGCAGGAAGATAACAAAACCACAAACTATTCAATTCACTGGAAAAACATTTGATTTGATGATAGGATGAACCTTTACAGAAAAATATACATACCTTAGTAATCCAGTTGTTTCAATCCATATAAACAACACTCCTTTCCCTAATGCCTTGATTGACATTGGGGCCACAATCAATGTCATGACTAGACAAAGAATGGAATAACTATGGTTGTTTCACCTCTTCCCTACACACACCATTTTGGAGCTAGTAGATAGATATAAAATCAGACTAAAGGGCGTGTTGGATGATGTGATCATTGTTGCATATGGTGTTTTCATTAATGACAACAAGGTGTCATTGATGTCAAAGGGGATGTATGGAACAATAAAAATATAAGTCATGGACACAAAGGAAGAAATATGTCAATTGGATATCTTACATACCCTCATCAGGTAAATTCTATGGAAGCTTGAATTTTATTGAGTTTTTGATAAGGTTATGAAGCCTTAATGATCCTAAAAATAACATGGTTTCATATCTATCATTAAGACCTTTCCAACGATATACCCCACTCTAAAAAATCCTCCTGGATGATAAGTTATGGCCATTTGAAAATTAACATTAGTTGAGGGCCCAAAACTATAGGGGAAAAACCCCCCAACAGTGATATGTTAAAATTTGTGCATCTACCAGGGAATGTATGGAAGATGATGAGGCTCATCAATAGGTATATTATATGGGTCACAATTCCATCTGCTAGCTTATTAAATTGTTTTTCTCTCACATTTATCTACAAATTTTGTTATATTATGCTTAGTGTGAGGAATAAAGATGGGTTACTATGTCATGTGGCCTAATGTGTGTTAAATGCATTGATTGGAGCACTTTTGAGATGATTTGAGTGCAGGAACTCAGAGTAGACAAGAAAGATAGATTCTAGGAGATGGTCCACCTCTTTAATTCCTCAAATTAGTTGAAGATCCCCCACTCTATCTCATCAATTTGGTGTCATTGGCAGTTGAGCCAATGCAAGTCAAGGAAGAGTTAGATTCACCTATTCTAGAGTTAGGGAGGCAAATATCCCTATTTTCTAGGGAGCTATTGGTAGCTCCAATTTTGTATAGATAAACAAGCTAAGTGACTCATTAGGATTCGAAGTTTTATTGTAGCCAAGAGGCCATTAAGCTAAAGCACATTTGGCTCTTATTGTTAGGATGTATTTGCCACCATTTTGAATGATAATGAGAAGTTCTGTTTTGATCCAACACTGAGTTGACTTAAAGCGTTGAAGCTCTTAGTTTAGGGCCCAACCCTAGTAGCAAAAGTTCCTCTCTTGTATCTATATTCTTAGGCTATAATGTTGATTAGTTGTTGTAGTTTATTCATGTCTCTTTTAGCTTAAAAGATTGATTAAGTTGTTGGTTTATTCATGCTTCCATTAGCATAGAGGATAAATTAGTTTTTGTAGTGCAATAGAGTAAAATACATCAAAATCTTGTGACAATGACCCCTATCTCATCTTCCTCATGGGACCATGATTAGAGGACCCCACTCTCACAGCCCAAAAACAAATTTTGATTTCTTGTCGATTGCATAGATCAAGTTTTAGCATTAGTTATGTAGTTGTTTATAATTTATTAGAAAGAGTTGCACTTGTTATTTTTCTTCTCCTGATTGTTGTAGCTTAGAAGATATTTCCGTTCATAAATCAAGTTCTTAGCAACAGTTAGATTATATTTTCCAAATTCAATTCATCTTTTCCATATTGACATGAAACAATTTGCAAATGAAAAGTAATAAGTGTAGGTGTTATGCTAGGATTGTTGATATTCACGCAAGGACCCTTTCCACCAGCTCCATTTAGGTCTTCTTCCCCTTTTTTTGACACATGTCAACCCATGTTCTAAACCTCAGTTTTCAGGTCACCGTGAGCAAGCCATCTTAGCCAAACCCAACCTTCTTGAAGTATTGGGCTTGGCCAAGGGTGAAGATCACCTTCCCCACACTTTCCCCAGCTATCATACACCCTTACAACACTTCATATCACCATTTTTACTCTCCAAACCCTCTCAACCAACTTCCTGTAACATTTCAAGTTATCATGTAGCAGTATAGGACATCATGTAGCTCACCTGTAGCAGCCTGTTTTGACCCTACTTTGACATGAAATGATAGCCTAACCTATTTTAGGAGTAGTTTCACCCCTCAGCTTGGACTCCATGACCATAAGTGCCACCTAGACCAGTTCTTTCACTCATTTTTCCCTTCCTACAAGATTTAATAGAATTAGTCCTTTTTTTGTCCAAACTTAGCAATTAGAATTTCTTTACTTTGCAAGTGTGAATTAGGTAGAAAATGCATGCACTTTTGAATTATGAAATGATAAAGTAATCTGATGTTTTCAAAAAACCCTAATAGCTAGATGGTTGAGTGCAAGATAACATAGTTTCCTTTCAACAACCTAGCATAAGATTGTATCCTTTCATGGCATTACAAGTTGAAAACTTTCATCTTCTGAGTATAAAATAATTAACTTTCTTTGCAATAGGACAAGACTTCACATTCTACTTTTAGTAGTTAGAATCCTTTCAGTTCAGTAGAGGAATGGTTTGGAACCCTAATGACGAAGTGACCTAGTTGAGGGTGGCATGAGTAGAATAATACATCTATTGTGTATACAACACTATTACCTTTAATTTTGTATGAAACCGGTTTGATAAAGTAAATTTGGTAGCGTTGGGATTTGCAGCACTCTTTTTACAATACTAGGGCTCATAACTTTTTGGCGTCATTGTCGGGGAGGTGTCTAGGTAGATGTAATTTCGTCTTTTCTTTCTATTTTTCATTCAGTGGGTCGATGTTATTCTTGCTTTCCCTTTTGTTTTGCAATTTATTTTGAAAATTACATAAAAAAAAAAAATAAAAAAAAAAACTCTTTCATGCCTCGTAGGAGTAGAGACACTTTAAAAAAAAACAATCAAACAACAACCTTCACTCTTCTTCAATGACTATCAACTTCCCTCTCTAACTGCAGGGCAGTTAGAGGACCCCTTAGAGGAACAACTTAAGATCTTTGAAGAGCCTATTGGGGAAGAAGAAGAAGAAACCATTTCACATACCCACACCATGGCTAAAAATAGAAATAAGGGTTCTTTTCCCATCATAGAAACTAGTGGAGATGCTAGGATGAAAAATATATCCCTTCTTCCCTTCCTCACTTCCACAGCTTAATATCAAAGGACCCTGATACCTTTTTGTTTTAGTTTTTTGTTGTTTGTATAACTTATGATTATACCTTTAATGATGAGAAGTTTAAGTTGTTCCCATCCACCCTTAAGGATGTAGCCTTGCACTGGTTCATGGGTCTACTTAGGGATAACATCACTACTTGGGCTCAAATGAAGAAATCCTTTAAAAAAAAGTACAGGGACTATTGTAGGTCCAATGACACCAAAGAGGAAATATTTAGAATGACTCTTGGACCACATGAGTCCCTGGAAAACTATGAGGAAAGGTTCCAGCTTAGCTGTAAAAGGGTCAGATGCATCCTTGATCTTGAATCACTCAAGTTAGTCCTTCTTAGAGGAATCATGGAGGACATAATGGAAACCCTAAACATGTTGTCTGGAGGGGACATTTATCAGCTATCCTATGACAACATCAAGACAAAATCCAAATCCATTCTAGGGCTGCTAGGAAGAAGGGTAGGTATAGTCAAGCTCTGGCCAGTTCCTCTTCGTCCAACACATCTATCAAGAATGAAATTGGAAACATGTTGGAGGACTTTAAAATTGAAATGTTGTACACCTTTTCTTTGCAAATGAAAACCATGTAGGTCAATAGGAAGCAAGAGGAAGAAGAGACATCCTTAGCTATCTTCTGCCCTAAATGCACTAGAAGGCACCCCAGGAATGAATGTCCATTAAATTTTATAGAGATCTACTCGGTCTATGAGGAAAACCATTCCACAAATAAGTGCCCTTACTTGCCTGGATTGAAAGTTGTATACCAAGGGGCAGAAGGTGGGGCTGAATAAATCTATTACATCAATCAAAGGAGTCTCAAGGACCTTGGCCACACTAGCAGGGCATGCAAGGTGTGTTCTATTCCTATTACAATCTCAACCAGAATGCACCATTTCCACCTTGGTATTCTACTACTCATCCTTCATGGTCCACACCTTCTCCTTGGCCTTATGCACCTGAGTATCCACCCCAACCTACCAATCAACCATTTCAACCATATGCTTCTACACATCCTCAGTGGAATACCCCATCATAAGGTTAGAGGCCCCAGTTCAACCAATCCCCTGTTTTATTTCCTCCACATCCATCTTAACCACTACTCATTCATCCTGCTCCACCTAAGAAACCCCAGATTCCTACTCAACCAATTTCAAACCCGAACAATACACAGGCACAACAAGTCTATAGTGGAGAGAAATCCTACCCTGCCTATATTGTGGAGATTCAAGAAATAAACCTTAGGTCTGGAAGTGTTCTCCCAGATAACCAACCTCCATCTCCACCTGAGGAGCTTGAAGAAGAAAAGGAAGAGAGTGTTCCTAAATCCAATCCACCTCCTTTTCTTGAAATATTGATCCATTCTAACCAGCACACCCCAAAAGAGACTGGACTTCTGGGAGAAATGAAAATTTTGTGTGCTAAAGTCCCAATCCTCCAAGCTATCAAGGATGTTCCCATCTACAACAAGCTTATAAAGGAGAAATGCTTCAAACATCCTGGGAGGAGAAAAAAAGACACCCATACCATCAATGTCATTGGTCAAATTTCTGATCTAATGTTGGGGAGAGTGATTTTCCCAAAGTATTTAGACCCTGTAATTCCTATGGTAGATGTGAACATTGATGGCATCATTGTCCCTCACACCTTGATTGATCTTGGGGCTGCCATAAATGTGATGACTAAGGAAACTATGCTTAAGCTAAACCTCCAAGGATCTTTGAGAAACACCACAACAGTAATGCAACTTGCAGGTAGTGGCTCTTGAGGGAGTTGTTGAGGATGTAATGGTCTCTATTGATTCCTAGGAGTATACTACTGACTTCCTAGTTCTCCAGCCAAAAACCAAATTCAATGTCTATCCTCTCATCCTTGTAAGACCATGGCTAGCCACTGTTGATATTAACATAAGTTGTAGAGATGGAAACATAACCATTAAGAATGGGCATTTTTCCAAGCAGTTGGTATTGTACCCTTGTGCTCGACAATCCCTCGAGCATGAATTTCCCCAATGGTTGGAAGAGGAGGACGAAGATGAAGTATATTATACCACATTGCATACAATTTGTACCCTAGATGCTATTATAGGAGGGGGGAAACTTGATGAAGACGACCTCATTGACCAAATCATCCAAAACTAGTCCCCCAACACCATGCCTCTTAATGAGCTTGTGAAGGAATCTGAGGGTAATCCTTGGACTGAGTTATGCCTGGTGGACCCAAGTCCTGCACATGTCAAAATGGTAGAATTTGGTCCATCTAAAACCTTGAAGATCAACCCCTCTCTCTCATCCAATCAAGAAGAGAAGTTGTGTGACATGCTGAGAGAGAACTTAGATGCCTTTTCCTGGAGCTATAGAGAAATGAAGGGAGTGCATCCTTCAGTATGTACTCATCACATCTACATCAAGGAAGGATTCAAACTAGTGCGCTAACCTCAAAGGAGGATGAACCCAACCCTCAAATACATAGTAAAGGAAGAATTGCAGACATTGTTGGATGTAGGGTTCATTTACCCCATCTAAGATAGTGAGTGGGTGTCCCCTCTGGTTTTGGGCCCAAAGAAAAATGGAAAATGGAGCATCTATGTGGATTACAGAGGATATGTATGGACCATTTCCCTTTACCTTTCATTGATCAAGTCTTGGATGGTCTTGTAGGGAAGAAGTTCTTCTCTTTAATAGATAGGTTCCTAGATAGGTTCAATGGTTACAATCAGATCCAGATTAGCCCAGAGGACTAGGATAAAACCACATTCACTTGTTCTTGGGGTACCTTTTCTTATAGGTTCCTTCCTTTAGGATTATGTAATTGCCCTTCCAATTTTCGAAGGGAAGTTTTGAGCATCTTTTCTGAGCTAGTCCATGACTCTCTAGACATCTACATAGATGATTTTACTCCCTATGGGTGTGACTTCCTAGAGGCTCTCTCTAACCTTGGGAAATTCGTAAATAATTACATTGAAATGAGCCTCTCACTTAGTCCTAAGAAGTGTGATTTTTTTACAAATGAGGGACTGTCTTGGGCCATTCAATATCTTAGGAGGGACTACAAGTGGACCCAAAAAAAAAATTCATCATAAAATGTGTCCCTACTCCTCAAAAGAAGAGGGATGTTAGGAGCTTCTTAGGCCTGGATGGGTATTATAGGAGGTTTATCAAAGACTTCATTAAAGTAGCCTCACCATTGTTTGGATTTCTGGCCAAGGACTCTGAATTATGCTGGTCAGATAGTTTCCAAAAGGCCCTAGAGATCTTGAAAGACAAATTGACTACTACGCCCATACTTAGAGGCTCAAATTGAGATCTTCCTTTCCACATCCATGTTCATGCATTTGACAAAGCTATAGGAGTAGCCCTAGGCAAGCTATATGACAAGTTTGCTTATGCCATTTACTTCATTATCAAAAATATGTCTAAGAACACATATTTCAGTAAAATTGGAAAAATTATATTATAAGGACATGACTAAAATTGAGTTTTTTGGTTATTTTGAAATTCTTGATCCACCATTTAATTCCAAATTTAATGAAATGTGTGTTTAAGGCTTAATTGAATTACACTGTAACTAAGAAGGAACTCCTAGTTGTTGTCCACTCTCTGAATAAGTTCAGACACTACATCACTGGATATCAAACCTTTGTGCAATCTGAACATGCATCTATCAAGTACTTAATGAAAAAGCCTGATGTGAATGCTAGAATTATCAAATGGTATCTTCTATTACAATGGTTTTATCTAACTATCATTGTTCAGCTAGGTAAAGAAAATGTAGTTGCAGATTTTTTGTCTAGACTTGCTTTTCCTACAGGTGAGGAAGGGATGGTTAATGATAAACTACAAGATGAACACTTATTTTCTATTTCAGTTCTCTCTCCGTGGTTTTATGACATAGATAACTACCTACTTGCTGTAGAGTTTCCTCCAAATCTATCATCCAGAGAGAAGAGTAAAATTGTAAGGAAGAGTGCCCCTTTCACTTGGATTGGGGGCAATCTCTTCAAGTTGGGACCAGATCGAATCTTGAGGAGGTGTGTCAAGGAAGAGGAGGTTTTTAACATCCTCTTAGCCTGTAATGATGGGCCTTGTGGAGGTCACTTGTTTCCAAGGGGAAAACTTTCAAGGTTATACAAGCTAGCTATTACTGGCCCACTCTCCACCAAGATGCAAGAACATACACCAGTCGACGTGATCAGTGCCAGAGGATGTGGAAACATACTCCCAAGGATGAAATTCCCCTACAACCTCAGGTGGATTTAGATCCATTTGACAAGTGGGGCATGGATTTCATTAGGCCAATTGATCCACCCTCGGGGTAGAAAAAGTACATAATTGTATGCACTGATTATTTGACAAAGTGAGACGAGACAAAGGTTGTCAAGGTAGCAACAGAGGAGAAAGTGGTTGAGTTCTAGAGGGAGAATTTTTTCTACAAATTTGGGTACCCTAGAGAGCTATTCATTGATCAGGGAGCTCAATTCACATCACATCTGATCGATAATTTGTTAAGGAAGCATCATATCAAACACAAAAAATATACTGCCTATCATCCTCAATCCAATGGACAAGTAGAGGTCACCAATAGGGCACTAGAAAGAATCCTCACCAAGGATGTGAACAGTAGAAGAAATGATTAGGTAGATAGAGTAGTGGAGGCCACTTGGGCCTACAATACCACTTGGAAGACCACTATTGGGTTCACCCCTTATGAATTAGTCTATGGAAAGAAGGTTCTGCTCTCCATTGATTTTGAATATAATACCTTGAGAATGACAGCACAATTGGATTTAGATGTTACAAAGGCACAACAGGTGAGACTACTCCAATTAAATGGCTTGGATGAATTTAGAATGCAAGCCCTCCTATACACTAAAGTTATTCAATTGCAAAGGAAGGTCTAGCATCATAGGAATATCAAGGACAAGGTCTTTCAAGAAGGAGATGTTGGGATGGGGTCCCCTGGGTCAAGTTTTGATAAGATATTGTAAAGTCTCTGCATTTTTAGGAGCAGAGCTTGAATAGCGCAGGTCACTAGGAGTCAAGGGGATTTAGGAAGGTCAAAGCCCCTCATTTTTTTATTTTGAGCTCCACCCATGGTTTGCAAACCATGGTATTGTAATGGGAAAAAGTATATAAAAGGGTATCTTAGTGAGTTTAAGGAATCAAACAGTAGAATGGGATTTTGATATGCTTTGAGTCTTTAAAGGTATGATCTTTCTGTAGTTTTGGAAAAGGGGAAGGCTGATGCAGCTGAGTGCGTAGAGACCTTGGTAAATCTGCAACTGAGTGCGCGGGCCCCTGCAGCTGTGTATGCAAGATCTGGAAAGTTTGTATGTGGAATATATGAAGTAATAAAGAATATTTGAAGCAATTATGTGTCCAATTTATATATTTGTGTGTTTTCTATATTTATGCACAATTGAATGTTGTTTATCTGTATTTTTGTCTTAAGTGCTCCACGAAGATCTAGATATACTATTATACATTATTTTATGCATGACTAGACATTTACACAAAGTTCATAACTCTATGTAACTTAAAATCGCTTTAAGTTTGGGGATTCCATGGATAATGGTTCGTGAAGGTTAGATCAGGCCTAAAACTAAAGAAATGCCCTAACCCCACATCACATAGCCTTCTGGATGCAGAAACTTGGTTCTAGTATCCCCTAATACTGCCTCAGGTGAGATTGTAGCCTGTGCTAAACAGGTTGTTGCCGGAAGGGACGGTAGTGTAGGGTTTTGTTGGTTAGTGCAACTAACTCTGAACCTGGGTCCAAGGCCCCTCAAGCCAACAAATGGCTCTGTTACCAAGATCGGGATCTATCTTAGGGATGTGTGATGTCGCTTAAGTGGATACCAACTAAGAAGGAAATTTAGAAGTGGATAGATCAGAAGTTGCACAAGTTTGTAGCTCAGGAGAATTGGAATTCATGCATGTCAAAAGAAAATCTGTTACAAAGGTATCTCTACATAGAAGTAAACAAAGTTTTCCTTTTGACGTTCCCTTGTGAATTACACAAGTGGCTGTCCAAATTAGTAGATAGTGAACCTACTTGGAAACATGACAATCCTATTGTGTGGATTCTAGAATTAGTCATGCATCTAAAAGGATCTGATTATAAGGTTGCAAGGGTTATTGATTACTGGATTGATAGTATCTTGGGCAGTTTTATCACTGAATTTTCAATAGATACATCTGTGTCTTATAGTGAAGTTGAACAATGATTCTTCAAAGATCTGAGAGGTAAGTACCTGAAATCACTAAAAATCTAGATTAAAATGCTTTTGTGTGAAAGGAGATTATTCCTTTACCTTAATGTTTAAGACGGGTCAGACTGGATCTATGTGAAGTGGAAAGCGATTCAAAGTAGATTTAGACAAATTATTCGAGAGTGAATATAGTCCTTTATTAGGAGAGTCTGAAACTGAAGAAGAAAGAATCATCCGTAGTACGCCAAAAGGTGCGGCGCAGAGTGTAGATCAGGGTACTTCTGGAATTCCACGTCCATCCACTCCACCTCCACCTTCACCTCCGCCTCATACACATACACCTCCACATCTACTATCCAGTATGTCGAATACAGTGAAAATTCCAGTATTCAAGGGTCATGGATTAGAGGATCCCGATCAGTTTCGATTCATTAGAGAGGCTGTGTGGAAAGCGCAGTAGATCAAAGATGATGATATGAAGGAAGCACAATTGATTACTGTGCTATAGGACAAAGCACTTACCTGGAAAATCCAATACAATACAACTATCTGGTTGCTTCATTAGCTGAAACAAAGGATTCGTTGAATGAAAGAATTTAGGAAGTCGAGGTTGCAAGTTCAATGTGTGATCGAAATCAAGGAGATCAAGTAGAGGGTTAATGAGCCTACATGGGATATAGATCAGCGATTGAAGTGCTTACTGAGACAAGCTAACCTTCAGATTTCAGATGAACAACATAGGGACTATTACATATCTTTTTTATTACCTCACTTAAGACTGCCATTATCTCAACAGAAGATTAGGTCTCAGGCGGAAGCATTGGAAATTGTGATGAAGCTAGAAGCCTCATTGATCTAGGATACAAACAAAGGAGTTCAAAAGATCTAGTCGCAGTTAGCAAGCCTACATATGGAGTTGCAAGATCTGAAGAAGGGAAAGGTGGTTAAGTCAAAGACACATTTGAAGTTTGGTGAACAAAGTGCAAGGTTGAAGGCCATCGTAAGGATCAATTTCGTGTATTCTAGGATTGTATAGCTGCGAGAGGTCCTAAGCCACTAAAAGCTAGAATCTTACATTGGATCAAGTACTGATTCAAGTGCCTGGCATAGCATCTTCCAAGTATCAGGACAACATTCGACAAATAATTGTTCCCTATCACAAAAATTTATATTATCTCCAAAGAAAAATTTTTGTAACTTCTGTAAACTTGTTGGTCATGATCAAATGAATTTTCGAAGCTGTGAACTAATGATGGATAGGACTCTGGTGTATAGAATGTAGGTTGAAAATCACATGTTGAACGATTAAGGATCACCTACATCTCACGAATGATTCCAAGGATGGGGAAGAGGATGAGGAGGAGGAGCTGGAATAGGTCGAGGCCAAATTATTTTTTATAACTCCAAAGAACCATGACACTTTGTGCATGACAGCCAAAATCCAACGCACCCTTCTTTTCAGTATTGTCATCAATTTGATCATGTTATTGAAGATTACCTGGTCTTAATAGTGAATACGCAGGAGAAGAAGAACCAATAGCCAACGCAAAACATTCAGATGATGAGATATGAGCCATGCGAAGACAATCCCAGTGTCAACATAGTCACATGAAGCAGTGTAGCCACTGGTGAAGACAAGGTCGAAGGCAAACAACCAGAATCAAATTTATGGTTTTGAAAAGCTGGTTAGAAGAATGTTGGGTTTGATTTACATAGAGAAAAGGAGATGTTCATTGAGGAAAGAAAGAATTTTATGGATCCAGGTGCTTCTACATCTCAAAACCAGATGTTGATAGCCTCACAAAAGGAGAAACCTGAAGAAGCTACTATGAATCAAGATTCAGATCCCGCGATGTTAAAATCATTTTTGCAGACCTACATTAAGTTATTAAGGGATCATAAGGAAGTAGAAGGATTGGAAGACTTGATAGATAATTATGCTAGCAAGGATAAGTCTTTACCAGAACAACGCACAGTTAATAAGGTGAACTGAAGCAAGAAGAGAACTGGTAGGGAGATGTGGTTGACTGTGCAGATTGATGATTTTGAAATGGACTAGGTAATCCCAGACTTGGGCTCTAATGCTAATTTACTACCGAAGGAAACTTGGGAATGTATGGGAAATCCTAAGTTACAATTGTCACCAATTTAGTTGCACATGTCGAACCAGCAAAAAATAATTCCACTGGGTCGCCTGCATGGAGTAACTGTAGATATTGAAGGTGCAAGAGTAGTGGCAGGTTTCAAAGTTATTGATATAGTCAATGACAGTAATCCATACCCAAAATTTCTTGGGATTGATTGGGCCTTTGAATGAATGAAATCATTAACTTAAAGAAGCGAAGAATGGTATTTGAAAAGAATGAGCTTCAAGTAATTGTCCCATTGGATCCAGTTGAAGGTGCACGATACATAGAAACGAACCGTGACTATTATGAAGATGAAGAAATTGAGCACATATATAAGTTAACTGCACGAAATGAAGATTAGACCAAATTCCACTCTGGATGGAAGGATCAGCTAGGAGAATTACAATTCTAGCCAATCATACTCAGATGAAGAGTTAGAAAACTGGTAGAATCAGTTACATGAGGTCTCTACATTGTGATGTAATCGGCTTAAAAATTCATTACGATGTATATGTATTAAGGTACATAGGTTACCCTACAGGTAAAATTTTAAGAACCCCCCCTAAATTTACATGTATAATAAATGGGCGAATCTCCATGGTATATAGGAAAAATGGAAGGTGATTTTATCAATAATATGATATGTATATATAATTTTTTGGCGAATCTCTCACCAGGCATGGCAAATATTTTACTCAATTATAAAATCTTGTGTTTATTAAATACACAAATGAAATCATTGCATTTCTTTAAAATATCTTTTGAAATAAAAATTACCGAAATTACATATCGATAACCTAGTGGGTGTAGGATAAAATTCACCCATGCCATTCACAGAAAGCATGAGAAAAAACCTAATACTATATATAAAACCAAGAAAAGTTCAAATTCATCACTTCTAGGGACCTTGTAACCACCCTGCCAATACACAAGTATGTTCTTGTTTGCAATTAGAAAAATTACCCAAATTACAATTTGTTTACTCTAGCATATGTTGGAAAGTTATAGAAGGATGACTAGTGCAATCAATCCATTCCTTTTAGCCTTGGATTTGTTTCAGTTTAAAACAGAACTATACAAATATACTTGTCCAATGTTTATGCTTTAACCATTCACCTTAAGATGTTTTTACAATATAATTTCCTAAGTCTATCTAATATCTTCATTATCATAAAAACCAACCTATATCCATCTTAACTCCACATCTACCACTCTTAGGGGGATGAAATCTATTTATCCCTCCGAGCACTTGGTAGACCCAGAATTAAGATGGATCTAAGATGATAGAATTTCCCCTTTAAATATTCTATGCTCACATGAATACCACGATATTACCATGGGTTAATACCATGGGTTATCATAAACCTGGAGCTTAGAAATTATTATTAGTAATTTATAAAAATTAATAAAATTAATAGTTGATTTTTATTTTATTTTTTATTTTGACCAAGCTAAAATGTTTAACATACATTAAATTACAACATCCATTTTTACTCTTGATCGGATCAAATATTTTTTCACTCTATGCTAGTTTGCATATCATGATATTTGATACCTCTCGGGGGTTAGTAGATCCAGAGTAAAGATGGATCTATGCTGGATTAATTCCCCCATTTAAATAGGCTACATTCCAGGTGAATACCATGGGTCAATACCATGTGCCATTTTAATGAATACCATGGGTCAATACCATGTGCCATTTTTATTTTTATTAATACTAATATTAGGGTTGATAATGTTTTTTTGCATGGTATTAATAACAATCTAGTCCATGGTATCTGTCCCATTGTATTTTTCCCATAGGTTTCACCTAAATATAACGCATTTTTTGAGTGTTTGTAAATATAAGGTGACTTATGGAGTAAATATAAAAAAATATTTTATTTGTTTACCATACCTCTCGTTTATTTATATTTTTATTAATTTACCATACCTCTTTTACAAATATGGTATTTGGCTCATAGGATTCACTTAAATAAAACCTCTTTCTTGAGCCTTCATAAATAGAACGAGGGTTATGGACTAAATATAAAAAGAGGTTTTATTTATTTACTATGCGTCTAGTTTATTTATATTTTTATTTATTTACCATACCTTTTGAGTAAGTATAAAAAGATGTTTTATTTATTTACCATACCTCCACTTTACTTATATTTTTATTTGTTTACGCCCTTGCATGTATATAAGGTGATTATGGAGTAAATATAAATTTTTATTTATTTATTTACCATACCTCTCATTTATTTATATTTTTATTAATTTACCATACGTCTTTTATAAATATGGTATTTGGGCCTTTGGCCCATAGGATTCACTTAAATAAAACCTATTCTTGAAAATGGGAAAATGGAAGGTTGTAACTCCTAATTTCAAGGGCTAAATTTACCTTTTTTACCCTCTCCCTTAAAATAAGGTGGGCTATTTGAGGTGATTTGTAAAAATGTACTATGATAAAAAATATTCGCCCACTAAAAATTTAAAACCCCTTAATTTCGCCAAAGGGCGAACATTCGCCCCTAAAATTTTCTATGTTACCCTATTATGATTGCTTGGATGATGTCAATATATTTCTTTACCATATTGGAAGTGAGGTACTAGAGGAACATCAGTTCCAGGCCTTAGATCTAGCATTGAGAGCTACGCCTGCAAGATGGTGGGGTACGCACAAGGATAATTTTGTTGACTGGAAGGAATATCGTTGAATGGTGCGATTAATATTTGGCTACAAGAACACCTGACTCAATGAAAAATACATATGGATGGATGATCTGCATGAACATCTAGCTCGATGGACTCAAGTGTGGGGTGAGATACCTCAACCTGAGTGGGTGCATATCTTTATTCATACCCTGTATGTTATCTCAAACAACTGATATTTAGAGACGGAGCTGCGACATAGGACTGTTGATTGGGATGAGATGAAGGAAATTTTCTTGCTAACATTTTGTTTCGAAGATGGATTCAAATGCATTGATGAAGCACTTTTGGAAATTAAAGCAGCAATCTTCCAAACACCTATAGTGCCTATCACATGGGTACATACTGACTAGACTACTTAGCTACAACATGCTTTAGAATGTTACAATGTCACGACGAAAGAAGGTGATGAGGATCGGTGGAATATTAATATCCTTGAATCAGAGCGACCATGCAAAGTTGATGGACCTAATGTGGAGATCCCTGATATTTCGCAACCGGTGTACAAAAAAATAAGTAAACATTGGCTCAGAAACATAACCAAAATTTCCGCACATTGACGACTATTGGGATGAAGACATAGTGGATAAGGTCGTTGAATTATTACATGAATATCCGGATTTATTTCCAACTAAGTTCTCTAACTTGAAAGGGATAGTAGGAGATTTGGGTATGATGAAGATCAATTTGAAACCTGATGTGAAGCCAGTTAAGCAGCGCCCATATCGGTTCAATCCCAAATACAAATAAAAGGTAAGAGAGGAACTCAATAAGATGCTCACGGCCATAATAATTGAGCTTATAGAAGAATCTGAATGGATCAATCCTATGGTGGTCCAAGAGAATAAAACGAAGGGTGATATCAAGATCTACATAGATCTACAGAAGTTAAATGATGCATGCATACATGATCCATTCCCTATGTCGTTTACAGATGAATTTCTCGAGAATGTTGGTGGAAAGAAAGCTTATTCATTTATAGATGGATTCTTATGATACCACCAAATTAAGATTATGTCGGAGGATAGAAGAAAGACTACATTCACTACAGAAATGGGGTCGTTCCAATATAGAGTCATGCCTTTTGGGCTAAAAAAAATCTCCTACAATTTTCTCAAGGGTGGTTGTCGCAGCATTCAAGGAATTCATTCATAAGTTTTTGGAAGTCTACTTCGATGATTGGACAGTGTTTGTGTTGGTCAAGGAACATGTCTCTAGTCTACACATGATATTGGATACATGAAAGAAGTATCAAATCTTGTTAAACTTGAAGAAATGCATTTTTTGTGTACCTTATGGAATATTGTTCGCCTGTGTTGTCTGTAAGAAGGGATTGATGGTAGACCCTACTAAGATCATCATAATTATCAATCTGGAGCCCCCTCGAAATGTAAAGCAACTACGCACGATATTGGGTTATACTAGGTACTATTTGAAGTTTATTAAAACATACACGTAGACCACTGTGCCCATGGAGAAGTTGTTAAAGAAGGATGCTATGTTTTTCTAGGACGATGATTCTCAGAAGAGCTTGGATACTCTTAAGGAAAATATGGTTATGGCCATAGAAAATTTTAGGGGTGAATGTTCTCCCTTTGGCGAAATTAAGGGGTTTTAAATTTTTAGTGGGTGAATATTTTGTATCATAGTACATTTTTACAAATCGCCTCAAATAGCCCACCTTATTTTAAGGGAGAGGGTAAAAAAGGTAAATTTAGCCCTTGAAATTAGTAGTTACAACCTTCCATTCGCCCATTTTCAAGAATAGGTTTTATTTAAGTGAATCCTATGGGCCAAAGGCCCAAATACCATATTTATAAAAGAGGTATGGTAAATTAATAAAAATATAAATAAATGAGAGGTATGGTAAATAAATAAAACATTTTTTATATTTACTCCATAAGTCACCTTATATACATGCAAGGGTGTAAACAAATAAAAATATAAGTCAAGTGGAGGTGTGGTAAATAAATAAAATGCCTTTTTATACTTACTCAAAAGGTATGGTAAATAAATAAAAATATAAATAAACTAGACGCATGGTAAATAAATAAAACCTCTTTTTATATTTAGTCCATAACCCTATTTATGAAGGCTCAAGAAAGATGTTTTATTTAAGTGAATCCTATGGGCCAAATACCATATTTGTAAAAGAGGTATGGTAAATTAATAAAAATATAAATAAACGAGAGGTATGGTAAACAAATAAAACATTTTTTTTATATTTACTCCATAAGTCACCTTATATTTAGGAACACTCAAAAAATGTGTTATATTTAGGTGAAACCTATGGGCAAAATACTATGGGACAAATACCATGGACTAGATTGTTATTAATACCATGCAAAAAAACATTATTAACCCTACTATTAGTATTAATAAAAATAAAAATGGCACATGGTATTGACCCATGGTATTCACTTGGAATGTAGCCTATTTAAATGGGGGAATTAAACCAGCATAGATCCATCTTTACTATCGATCTACTAACCCCCGAGAGGTATCAAATATCGTGATATGAAAACTAGCATAGAGTGAAAAAATATTTGATCCCATCAAGAGTAAAAATGGATGTTGTAATTTAATGTATGTTAAACATTTTAGCTTAGTTAAAATAAAAAATAAAATAAAATCAACTATTGATTTTATTAATTTTATAAATTACTAATAGTAATTTTTAAGCTCCAGGTTTATGGTAACCCATGGTATTGACCCATGTTAATACCATGGTATTCATGTGAGCATAGACTATTTAAAGGGGAAATTCTATCATCTTAGATTCATCTTAATTCTGGGTCTACCAAGTGCTCAGAGGGATAAATATATTTCGTCCCCCTAAGAGTGGTAGATGTGGAGTTAAGACGGATATAAGTTGATTTTTATGATAATGAAGATATTAAATAGACTTAGGAAATTATATTGTAAAAACATCTTAAGGTGAATGGTTAAAGCATAGACATTGGACAAGTATATTTGTATACTTCTCTTTTAAACTAAAACAAATCCAGGGCTAAAAGGAATGGATTGATTGCACTAGTCATCCTTCTATAACCTTCCAACATATGCTGGAGTAAACAGATTGTAATTTGGGTAATTTTTCTAATTGCAAATAGGAACATACTTGTGTATTGGTAGGATGGTTAAGTGATGAATTTGAATTTTTCTTGGTTTTATTTATAGTATTAGGTTTTTTCTCATTCTTTCTGTGAATGGAATGGGTGAATTTTATCCTACACCCAATAGGAAAAAAATCAATATGTAATTTCGGTAATTTTGATTTCAAAAGATATTTTAAAGAAATGCAATGATTTCATTTGTGTATTCAATAAACACAAGATTTTATAATTGAGTAAAATATTCACCATGCCTGGTGAGAGATTCGCCAAAAAATTATATATACATATCATATTATTGATAAAATCGCCTTCCATTTTTCCTATATACTATGGAGATTCGCCCATTTATTATACATGTAAATTTGGGGGGGTTCTTAAAATTTTCCCTGGTTATGGCACCAATCCTAGTATTCCTGGATTGGAAGAATGGATTTCATGTGTATGTGGATGTGTCTTGTATAGCGTTGGGAGTCGTCTTAACTCAACTAGGGGAAGGATACATTTATCACTTAATTGCCTTTGCTAGTAGAAAACTATCTAAGGCTGAGAAGAACTACTCAACCACAGAGCGCAAAGGATTGGCCATGGTTTATGCACTACAAAAGTTCATGCATTATCTGTTAGGTATGCACTTTAAGATGTACACAGACCATTTTTCTTTGAAGTACCTGGTAAATAAGCCTATGTTTGGGGGGGGGATCTATAGATAGTTTCTCCTTTTCCAGGAATATGATTTTGAAGTGATAATTGAGCTTGAGATATTGAATGCTAGGCCAGACCACCTCTCTCAGATCAATAATGGTGAAGAACCTACAAATATTGAAGAAGGATTGCCTAACGCACAACTCTTTGCTCTCAGGGTTGCAAATGAGAATTTTGCAGACATTATTTAGTTTTTATCTACTGGCGTAGCTCTTGACAGTTATGCGACACGACAAAAGAAGGAATTAGTTTCCAGGGCTGCATATTTTTCTGTGATTGCAAAGCAATTATATAAGATGTGGGCGGACAAAGTTCTACGCTGATATATGTTGATTTGGGGTAGCATCGGATGTGCTCTAGCCACGAAATTTGGTGGAGAGGTTGGGGCACATGAGATATCCAATACCCACAAAGGGTTTGGGCAAATTCTAAACAAATCATGAGATATTAAAATAATTAATATTTTTAATGGAGTCCGTAAGTCTAAACTTACAGAAAATAAAATATTAATGTGTATTAATATGAATCTGTGTTAGAATGGTCCAAAAGACATGCATCAAGCCAGATCTAATCTTATCCTTTGATTAGGGATTTAATCTTAGCCGTTGATATGTTAATAGGAAAAGTATAAGAGGAGGCTTGAGGGTCACTTAGAGAATACACCAGAGTGATCAGTCATTCTATTCTCTAGAGCGGGGTTTAATAAGAGAGATAGAATTAGTGATTGGGAGATGCAACTGAGAGGAATTTGAGTATAGAGAGATAGAGAGGCAGAGATAGTGCCAAGAGAGCAGCACAGTAGCCAGGGAGAGTGACACGGAGCCAGCCATGACTCATGTAGGGCCATGCACAGGCAGCTGAGAGTTGCGCAGAGCCTCAGATAGGCTAGCGTTGCTACTGTAGAGGGCCAGAGGGCTGTCACAGGGCCTCCTAGGTCTGACACAGACCCATTTGGGGTGACGCAGAGCTAGCGTGAGGCAGAGAGGTTGATGAGCCCCAAATTTGGTAACATTTTGGGCTCATTTGGCCTAACTACCCTTGTTCAATCCTTCATTTTTCATAACTTATGCATTATTTTTTAGTATGTTTATGTCATTTGTATGAATAAGGGTAGTCACTATTCCTAGGTGGCTAACACGTGCTCATTTCAGGATTTTTTGACACATGTTGGAGCAAAACCGAGTAGACATCGACTAGGAGACAGCCAAGCTTGGGTTGAGGATTCGTAGGGGGGTTGTCTATGGCAATAAATAGCCTCCCTTGGGATCTTCACCCCCAACTCCGAGCTCCAAAGGCCACCAAAACCGGATCTAGAAGGCAGCGAAACAGATTTCTTGGGAGGAGCTGTTCACTCACAGTTTGGGTAGCCAAGTCCCATAGATTTAGGAGGCCAGCTAGGGCCTCGTAGTGTATAAATGTTAAGGCCTCAGCCTTCGAAAAGGACTTTTGAAAACTCTTGCACATTTTGCACTACAGTGCTGCTAGCTCTGTTTTGTTCTTTTGTAGCCATTGTTGGCATAACTCTTGACTTATGATTATTATTTTGATAATGGGAAGCAGTCATATTTGATATCAGCTTTGAGTTTTCTATAGGAGCCATAGCTCTCGGGGTCAGGCCCAACCTGAGAGCCTAGGGCCTCCTTCTTTGTATTGTTATCTTTCCTTTCAGCACTGTGATTTTCCTTTTTTTTGCATTTGAAATGTGGTTTTGTTGAGCTAGATTTAGTTGTGTTGGTTAAGTAGGTCATTGTTGAGGAATAGAATTGCTTCAGATGTGTAGAATAGATTGATGATAATAATTGATAAAGCTCTAGAAAAAAATGGTTGCCTGCACTCTCAGTTTCACCTCTCCCTTATTGGATCAGGGGTTGGAATTGTAGAAACAGTATTGCCCAACAAAACACTAGTTTGCTTGACCATGCAATCTTTGGTGTAATGTCTTCATTCGTAGAAATTAGTCATGCGTTCAGACCTTTTCAGATGTTTCTTTGATTAAAGTGTTGTACATGGTTCTCTTCAGAAATAAAGCTGCTGTTCATTTGTTTCGTTGATAGTTCGGGTAGATTAGCTAAGATTTTGACTGTGTGCCAGATTTGGTTGATTCAGTTAAGTACACACCGTGCAGGGCATATCCATCTTTCTCTCATCCACCTAAGCTTCGTCCAGGCCAGCTGCTCCATCTCCTAGTTAGCCTCCTCGTCTCACAACTACTCTTCTGTCCACGTAACCCTACCTTCTTGCTCTTCCATTGCCTTAGCCTTCCTTAAGTCAAGTTAGCTTTCCACATCCTCTCATCACTTCATCCATCAGTCACTGGGTCATCTCAGACCCCTACCCTACCTCCCTATCCATTCATGCATCTTCCTTCACTCACCCATCCTCCAAAACCCAATTCTTAAACATCATGTAGAAATTTCTGAACATCCTGTAGAAATTCCTGAAACATCCTGTAGAACCCCTGCAGACTTCCTATAGAAGCTCACAAATGAGGTTTCTTGATAGCCAAACTTTGTGAAACTCCCCGGAAGGGTGTTAGGGACTCCTTAGACCCTCTCTGAACCTTCTCAACTGTTTCCAAGCATTTCTCCTCCTTGATCCACCTCTGCACAGTAAAAAGATAGTTAAAATCACATGCATGATAACTCTAACAACTTATTCAAAAATACAAAAAGATGCTTTCTTCATATAGAGGTAGTCTAGACACATGTATTTCACCTTCATAGAAGTAATGGAATCTTTGTCAGTAGTTTGCATGCTCTCCTTTGCGTCAGTAGGACTAGCTGGTAGAATTAGGGTTTGCTATGGTTTGTGTTTCTTTTTGGCTTTCAGTTTCTTTCCGCAAGTAGATTAGCTTCCTTTGAGTTAGCTTCCATCCATCAGTTAAAAAGCTTCTTCTAAGAGCTCATAGAAGTTGGCTTAAGCTCCTGTGGACTTGTGCCAGCTGACTAAGTGACAGTTGTGGCAAGAGCTAGTACTTGTGCATACAGCACCGTCGCTTCCAAGTTTGTTACGAACTACCGGGTTGATAAAATTAAAGAAGGGAGTTCCAGGAGTTGCAGCATTATTGCTTCAATACTAGAGCCCACCAGAGGGGTTGACGCAGTCTAGAGATAGGCTAGCGTTAGGGTTTCTTGGGAAAATTGGTAATGAGTACCTACCAGAAGGATTATCTGAGGTTTCAACCAGTAGATTTTTCAGAAACTGAGAGGTATTGCTGCCAAGGAAATTCTCTGTTGGGTAGTCTAGTTTCGGCACCCAAATTGTACTCTGATATTGCTTAATAAGAAAACCCTTAGAGAGTTGCACCAATTTTCTCACATTGGGTTTTTGCAGGGACATTAGTCCAAAGATAATGGTGTCATATGGTGTGTTTGTTTCTATTTATTTTAGTTGTTGATCTGTAATATGTTGAGCATGCACTAGTGTTTATTTTCAGTATTTACATTGTAAATAACTTGTTAAGAAAAATAACGAGTAGGTAGGAATAAATCAGATAAAGTACATGGAGGGTTTCTAACTATGTAAACTTAGAAAATTCAACATGGTATCAGAGTGTGATTGCAGATCATAGGAGGACTAAAGGACATCATCCAAGCAGAGCAACAATAGCAGAAAACAGTTGTCCTGAGGTGAAAAAAGTTGTTTCTAGCATAGCAGCAACAAGGAAGGGTGACGTAGTGCCTTCGTCATCAAGGGTGAGCTAGGGAGAGGCAGCACAGAGGCTAAGGAAGGAAAAAGAAGCCTCACGCAGATTCATACAGTACCTGGGAGGGCTGACGCAGTTGGCTGAGGAGGCCGGGTTGCCGATGTCGGGATTGCGCAAAGCCTAGGAGCTCTCACCTTCAGGTTGTTGGGGTTTAGAAGGTTGTGGTAATATTGCAGAGTGGAGCCGATGAGGTACTGTAGCCAAAACAGTACCTAACAGAGCAAGGCTTGAGGAGTTGCTACTGAGAGTTTCTAGCCGAGGAACCTGGATCAATGGTGCGGTTGCACAAGACGATCAGAGTAGGGGGCATCTCGACAGCGGTAGAAGGATTTCCAAGGGGGAAATCAGGACTCAGAGGGAGTCCAGAAGAGAACTTCCAGACGGGAAGTAGAGACTCAAAGTAGTCAAATAGAGAACTTCCAGGAGGCAAGTATAGGAGCATCATGGTACTACACAAAATAAGAGACTAGGATAGACTCGACAGAGCATCGAACTTCGCAGTCTGGAAGGCCAAAATCTTATCTGTATTTGACCGGAATCATGTCAAGAACTTTGCCTTGAAGGTAATAGCTATCCTAGTCAACCCCAATGATAATGAAAAGTACGAGGAGGTGATGGTGAGGGCCAAAAGCATTATCCTTGACAGGGTCAAGGATCATGTAGTACCACACATAGCTGAGAAGGAAACGACATTTGAGATGTGGGAGGCTCTCAAGAAGTTGTATCAGCATACTTCTGTGTAGATAAGAATGCTGCTTAAGATCAATTGAGGCCGTATCAGATGAAGAAGGGAGAACCGATTGACATCCTCCTCGGAGGACTGAATGAGATCCGAGATCAGTTGACTGCTATAGAGGCGACACCAGATCAAGAGCTGATGGTGAGGACAACCCTAAATGATGTCTTAAAAGACTGGGAGGTGCTTTTCCAGAGTTTACTCTGCATAGGGACTCTCCCACCTTGGGACGAGATGTGGGTAGCTCTTCGCTAGGAAGAGATTAGACAACAGTCGAAGACTAGTAGCAACAGTAAGGGGATCAAAGTCAAGTAGGAGGAGGAAGATGTGGCCCTAGCATATGAGGGAAAGCAAGAGAAGCGGAATAAGAAAGATCTCTCCAAGATCAAGTGCTTCCACTATGGGGTGCTAGGTCATTATGCGATCCAGTGTCCAAGGAAGAAGAGTAAGGGAGAGTCTTTCGAGACTAAGGCAGCGCCGACACGGGCAGAGAAGTAAGTTTTGACAGACGATGGTTGTGCATAAGCCACTTGAGAAGAAGTGGGGAGACATCAAGTTGTAGTCAGGCAGACTAGAGGTGATGACGGGAAATATCCTTGAGGTACCCAGCCTCTTGGATTAGACCTTGCTAGGGGAGCCCCAAAGAGGCGTAGCAAGGCTAGCTGATGTGGGTAGAGACAGATGCGGATGGAGTGGCAGAGAGAGCTATAGTGCAGGAGTCCCAAGACAGTGCGAGGCTCGCAGGTTGTAGCAGTACAAGAGGCACAAGAGTGTTGCAGCAGTGCAGGATGGCACAGAGATGTGTGCAACAGTGTGAGATGCAGGGAATTGTTGCAGTAGCAGAGAGGTCAAAGAGGGAGCACTTGTCAGCGGCAGAGAGAGCTTCAGCATTAGTGGGTGTCTCTAGCCTGAAGCAGAGCTTAGATTGGGAGATTAGTTACTTCTCAGTAACTGAGTTGTAGTGCAGCAGTGGGGAACACGATGCAACGTGATGAGAGTAGGTGCAGTTTTGGGAGAAAGGACCAGGAGTAGCACGGATGTAGAGGGAGTTGTCGTACAGATGCAGCAGTGGCAGTGGCAGAACCATGGGCATTAGTACAGGATGCAGCAGTGCAGAGGATGTTGGGCAGGAAGGCCTAGCATCAGCATAGGTACCGATGCCGGATAATTGGAGTAATACTTAGTGAGGAGTATTTCTAGAGCATAGTCCTCGCTAAGAGGGAGTGTTGATTTGGGGTAGCATCTTATGTTCTCTAGCCACGAAATTTGGTGGAGAGGTTGGGGCGCATGAGATCTCCAATACCCAGAAAGGGTTTGGGCAGATTCTAAATAGATCAGGAGATATTAAAATAATTATTATTTTTAATGGAGTCCCTAAGTCTAAACTTAGGGAAAATAAAATATTAATGTGTATTAATATGAATCTCTGTTAGAATTGTCCAAAAGACATGGATCAAGCTAGATCTAATCTTAGCCATTGATTAGGGACTTAATCTCGATCATTGATATGTCACCAAGAAAAGTATAAGAGGAGGCTTGAGGGTCACTTCGAGAATACACCAGAGTGATTAGTCATTCTATTCTCTATAGCGGGGTTTGCTGAGAGAGATAGAATTAGTGATCGGGAGATGCAGTTGAGGGGAATTTGAGTACAAAGAGATATAGAGGTAGAGATAGTGTCAGGAGAACAACGCAGTAGCCAGGGAGAGTAATGCAGAGCCAGTCAGGGCTCACGCAGGACCATGCAGAGGCAACTGAGAGCTACGCAAAGCCTCAGAGAGGCCAGCGTTGCTAACGCAGAGGGCCAGAGGGTTGTCACAGGGCCTCCTAGGGCTAACACAATCTAGAGAGAGGTTGCCGCTAATGTTTCTGGGGCAGATTGGTGCTGAGTAGTTGTGGGAAGGATTATCCAGGGTTTCAGTGAGTAGATTTGTCAGAAACTGAGAGGTATTACTGCCAAGGAAATTCTCTATTGGGTAGGCCAGTTTTGACACCTAGATTGTACTTTGATATTGCTTAATAAGAAAACCCTCAAATAGCTACACCGGTTTTCCCACATTGGGTTTTTCTAGGGACATTAGTCCAAAAATAATGGTGTCATATGGTGTGTTTGTTTTTGTTTCTTTTAGTTGTTGATCTATAATATGTTAAGCATGCACCAGTGTTTATTTTTAGTATTTACCTTTTAAATAACTTGTTAAGGAAAATAACAAGTAGGTAGGAATAAATCAGATAAAGTGCATGGAGGTTTTCTAACTAAGTAAACTTAGAAACTTCAAAAATATGTGCCTGAATATGAAAGACATAGTATTCTAGCTAAAGCACATGGTGGTGTCGTTGGAAGACACTATGCAGGCAAGGCAACTGCACAGAAGATCCTACAAGAAGGATTATGGTGGCTGACAGTACATAAAGATTCCAAGGAATACTACAATGTGTGCATTGTATGTCAAACGATTGGAGACCATTGCGAAGGGATGAATTTCCATTAAATCCACACGACACATTACAAGCATTTGATAAACTGGCAATTGACTTAGTTGGATCTATTCAGCCACTAGGGAAGAAGACGGGAGCACATTATATTATCACTACGACGGAGAACTTAACCAAGTGGATTAAGGCACAACTTGTGAAAGATTGCAGCGCAAACACTGCTGTGAAGTTCATATTCAAATTTATTCTATCAAGGTTTGGATTCCCGAAGATTATAATGAGAGACAGTGGTTCACACTTTTTGAATGAGAAATTTGCAACTTTAACAAAAGAATTTCATATGTACCATCAGAAGAGTACATCGTATCATCCCCAAGCAAATGGCACTATCGAGGCTTTCAAAAATATCTTGGAGAATGCCCTCACAAAGGTCTTTAATGTTAATAGGAATGATTGGGATGTGCGCATACCAGCAGTTCTATGGGCATATACGATGACCTGTAAGAAATTGACAAGGAAAACACCAATTCGACTTGTTTATGGACAAGAAGTGGTGATGCAATGGAGTACATAGCACCCAACCTAAGGATCACAACAGTAACCGAGATGGCAGATCGCATGTAATGGAGGAAAGCCTAGCGCAGCTACTTGCATTAGGGGAAGACCGCCTTTTGGCTGGCTTTCATCAGCAAGTGCAAAAATCTAGATAAAAGGCATGGCGTGATCATCACATTAAGAAACACACTTTCAAGAATGGTGATTTGGTATTGATGTATGACAACAAGTTTACCTAATGTCTGGGGAAGTTTCAGATGCACTGGCTAGGACCGTATGTAATTAAGAATATTTCGGATGGTGGCGCAATTCAATCGTGAAGCTGAATCAGGAAGTATTCTTTGGCAGGATTAATGGGAGCAGATTAAAGGTTTACAGGGACAACCCCACACCTGCGCAATGACTACATGACAATGGGAAAGCCTTAGTGCTTCTAGCAGTTGTAAGAAAGCGCAAGACTATAAACTATTCTATCGAGGAAAAAATTTATCGAAGAAGGATGTCTGCGTGATGTTTTGGAGGATGGAACAGGTGGAAGCTGTGATGAGGTAGTTGTGCCACAAGGAGGATTGGCACATATCCTGCCTAGAAAGTGACCGTTGGAATATATACAGTCAATTTGACAGTGATTTTGTCATTAAAAGGAGCGGGGGGAATGCATTTAAGGCGCAAATCTGGGAAAATATACCGCCAAATTCACATTTATGAGGAATATCTGAGGGTGAAATGACAATTTGAATTTGAATTGGGTTATAAATACGGCACCTCGCTCCACATTCGAACACTTTTCTTTCGGAGATCTTATGTTGTGATTTTGCGCTTAAGTGTGAGTGGCGAGAATTGTTGGACGTCTAAGTGGAATTGGGCAGAATTAGAAAGGGAATTCTTGTAGAGAGAACTTGGATATACCATGAATGCTACACAACTTACCCATACTACAATGCCGAGATCCCCTAGATGGCAGCTTGCTACCCTAGCAGCAGTAGCTCAGAAGCAAAAAAAGCACAGCAAACCCCGGTTCAGAAATCGTCGTGGAAAATTCCAACTGAGTAGAGATAGAAGGGTAAAATGGATAAGAACAAACAACCAATGGAACCAATGGACTTGGATACGGAGCAGTTGGCCGATGGCTTTGAAGACATCAGCGCATAAGACGTGGAACCTGTTTCCAAGTTGCCTTCGTATATGCCACAGTGAAAGTCAACATCCAAGGTCACAAAGGATCCGAATGTTGTTAATATAAGGTTTTCACTCCACTATTACCTGAAGACGTACCTATTGAGGAAAAATTGTTGGCCTGACTACCGTCCATGAAGATGGAAGATTGGGATTTAAATTATCATAGTAAATATCCCCAATTTGAGCCCATACAGTAGCTCAAATTCATTTATTATGAATAAGAAGGTGTCACAAGCATTGAACCTATGAAGTGGGCTGCTGGAATGAAGCGCGCGGGTTTGTTGAACATGTTATATGTTCCCAATTACAGGCATAGTATCATCAACACTATTTGTGTGTGTCGACTGTTGGCACTAGTCCATGATGGGTTCTTATGGCTGGGAGAGCCCATCTCTATTGATGAGATGTTGATCAAATGAATTACCGCGCTACCCTATCAAGGGGAAAATCCAGATGATGCTTTTGTCGGCAAGTCACAAGAGAAGAAACTAGTAGATCAAATGAAGAATGACATTCGATTGATCAAGAGGTCATGGGGCTATATTGTTAGCTCTATCAACGATGAGCTTGTGCATTTTTATGCCTCTATTTTGATTAGGAAGATTATGCGAAAGTGTTACACAGATGAAGTGCCAACCCTTGTTGTGTCCTTGGTTGCATAGTGTAGCCACGGGGTCCAGTTCAACTGGGCAAGGTATCTGTGCCAAGAATTCCTAGATGACTACCGCAAAGCATAGGAGGAAGGAAATTCATTCCATTATGCATGGTTATTGGTTTTGATTTCATTAATCCCTAGGAGAGCACCGGAGCAATCGCAGTTCCCTGTAGGAGGACCCAGATATCTGTGAAGCTACTCGATCAGCCTTGTTATGGGCATCCAAATACCTTGCAAGGGCCATGGAGAATAAGATGTTTTGGGTTTTGTTCGAAACATAGCTGCGCATGGTGATTAATCAACGGTCGTGGTTATCACCTGCCCTATTTTCTCAGTATTATGGTGTTACGAAGTTCAAGTTCGATTTTCACAATGTCTATACCTATGCCAAGAAGGATTTGATAGCCGAGTGGCATGCGCTACCATATCTAGTAGCAGAAGAACATATTTTGGTTATCATTTGTAAGTGGTTGAGTGATTGGCTCACCCTGGCTGAGCCAACGACAATAGTAGGTACAAGAAAGATCATTGCAGAAACATAGGTTGAGAAGAAGGATCCTAAGAAGGTCACGATTAAACTGGAGGAAACCACTGTGTTGGAGGCAGAGCGCACAATTGGAATAGAAACTGTCGAGGAGGAAGAGGGTGGAAAAGACCCTTTTGAGGGAACATTGTACTTAAAGTCTTTGTTCATTATCAAGAAGTAACAAAAGCGGAGTGCTAGTAGTGTGGAGAAGAAACAAAAATCAGACAATTCCACCAGCATAGAGCCACTGGCCCTTACAGAGGGGGATCTTGATGAAATTTGGGATATTTTCTTATCATTGAGGGAATACATCTCGAGGCACATATAAGAGCAATACCAATCCATCTTGACGAAGGTCTAATAGGGCTTTCAGGAATTGCAAGTACAGACCAGTGTTCTACAAGCGAGCGTGGGTCAAGCGTGCGTGAGTCAAGCGAGTTTGAGTCAAGCGAGCCTGAAGCAAGCAAGCGTGACAACTTCACAAGAAGAACTTATCACAAACCTATGGGTAGTATAGTTGTTGGAGGGATCATTACATGTTTACACTTCAGAAAATTGGGTGTGCCTACTGCATTTGAAGAACTTGAGCCTTAACCTTGCAGCACTCCCCATTCAATCATTGCATGAGCTACATCAAGGAGTCTCGGATGAGCTCAAGGTCCAAGAACAATGGGCATTACTGATTATTAGTGATGTTAAGACTAACAACCAGCAAATGTTCAAGGAAAGGGTGCAGGCACTCAAGGAATGAGAAGAGGTCGTTCCATGCAGTCAGTAGCTGGAGGCGGCAATAGCACAGGTATGCAACGAGCTTCTAGAGCTCCAGATTCTAGTAGAGGCAACTTCGATTGAGAAATTACAAAAGATGGTAGCCACAGTAAAATAATCTAAGGCTGAGGTTGGAAAGGTGCAGTTTGAGCTGCAGCTACAGATCTCTGAGCTTCAGATGAAGCCACAGCCTACCAACCCTCCAGAAGTATGAGAGTAGCGCAACGCTACTATTAAATCTAATATGGAAATTCTTGCCACTATAGTTAATGACTCCAGCCAAATTTTTGAAAGTATAATGGAAATGTGGATCTCGCTGCAGGAGGACCCACATCTATAGAAACTTGAAGCCGACATCTACAAAAAAAACTACAGTTTGATGAGATCAGGATGACAATGCGGACCTTAGCACTTGTGCAGAGGTTCACTAGACTCCAAGAAGGGAAATTCATACAGACTCAAACTGATGAGCTGCATTGAAAGGCCTCTATCATTTCAACAACGACGCAACCACGGGCCGACGAAGCAAGATAACTGTCATAGAATGTCCAAATCAAATTAAAATCCCTTCAGTAGATGCAGAGGAAGATGATTTTACAGTCACAGGGCCAACTACAGAAAAGTTGGTTGGAGAGGTCCAGCAGGTCGCCGCATAGCGTACAATAGAACTTAAAGCCTTGAAGTTTGAATTCAACAGCCTCAAAGCATGCGTTGAGGATATACCAGCAAAGTGACTCGGGGATGAGTCACATCTTTGTGTTGGGGTCCTATTGGGACGGGGTCCCCTTGGTCATGTTTTAATAAGATATTATAAATTCTCCACATTTTGAGGAGCAAAGTGCGAGTAGCATAGGTCACTAGGAGTCAAGGGGCTTTAGGAAGGCTAATGCCCCTTATTTGTTTGTTTTGAGCTCTTCCCATGGTTTGCGAACCATGGTATTGTAATGGTAAAATGTATATAAAAGGGTGTCTTAGCGAGTCTAAGGAATCAGTCAGTAGAATGGGATTTTTATATGATTTGAGTTAGTAAAGGTACGATATTTCTATAGTTTTGGCAAAGGGGAAGGCTCCTATATATGAGTGCATGAAGAACTTGGTAAGTTCGTAGTTGAGTGCGTAGGCCCCTGCAGCTATGTGCGCAGGATCTGGAAAGTTTATATGTGGAAGATCTAAAGTAATAAAGAGTATTTGAAGCAATTCTATGTCCAATTTATATACTTGTGTGTTTTCTGTATTTACACGCAATTGAATTCCATTTAAATGTATTTTTGTCTTAAGTGCTCTGCAAAGGTCTGGATCTACTATTATAAATTATTTTATGCATAACTAGATGTTTACGTGAAGTTCATAACTTTGTTTAACTGAAAATCACTTTAAGTTTAGGGATTCCATGGATAAGGGTCCGTGAAGATTAGATCAGGCCTGAAACTGAAGAAACGACCCAGCCCCACGTCACATATCCTTCTGAATGCAGAAACATGGTTCTAGCATCCCCCAATATTGCCTTGGGTGAGACTGCAGCTTGCGCTAAGCAGGTTGTTGTTGGAAGGGATGGTAGTGTAGGGTTTCTTTGGTTAGTACAGCTAACTCTGAACCTTGTTCCAAGCCCTGTCAAGTGAATATGAGATTGGACTCTACTATATGACTCAAGGTTCAAGGAATTCAAAGGAAAATTGATGACAAGGTAGTTAGTCCCATACCTTATAGAGAAATTCCATGACAACAAAGTTGTCAGGACCATTGATGAGGAAGTGATTCCCCTGCTTTTAAATGGCTACAGATTGAAGGTTTACAGAAATCCCTTGTCCAAGGAAGAGTTCATCTACACCATCAGAAAGGAGATGAACATGATTGGAAGTTTCGTAACTTCCAAGTCACAACATCCCTAAATATTGTTTTTGTTTCTGAGGAAGAAAAAAAACAATAAGAGGTCTAGATGAAAACCTCCATGAGGCATGTGAGGCTAACTCCGAGGTAGTCCAAGTGTTGTTGGGAAAAGTATCCAATACGGAATGACCCTATCCCACTCTAAGGGTGATAGTACCTCAGCAACAATCGAAGCAAAGCTATCTAAGATTTCTTCTTTATGAAAGTAAAATAGGGGAGAAAGAGATCCACTAACCGATGTCTTTCGCTAATGGTTGATCCAATCTTCTCTCCTTGCTGCTTGCTCCCAGCTCCTTGCTCTTTCACTGGCCCAGCAACACCAAGATCCTGCAAAATGGCAAGAGAGGGAAACTACAAGAAGCATACATTCATAATTGATTCAAGGATTAGAATAAATCAAATACACAAGTATAACAATACATCATTGAGACACATGCATATAGAAGAACCTCAAATGCTTTATTAATGGAAGAAGTAAAGTTCAGGAAGTGATACAACCATAAGAGGCCCAATCCAGCATCACCTTCCCAGCAGAAAGAAATTTCCTCTTCACCTCCTTCAAAGCAAATCACCCAATAGTTCTAAACTCAAACCAACAGCACTTCCTTACATTCACAAGATTCCAGCCCCTCCAGACCTCATGAGAGAGCTCTATATATAGGAGTTTTGGAGAAAGGATGAGTCAGCTTGAGAGCTGACTAGTGTCCTCTCTCACTTCAGTTATTCTTCAGTTCTTGAGTCCACTTGGAGGTTCTTGCTTCCACTTGGAGATCTAGACCCTCTTACTCATCACCAGTCGAATTCCCTGATCCAAGTGTCATTTTGGAAGCTTCCTGGGCATTGACACCTTGAGGAATGACTGTGCCACATGTCCAAACTCGCCCAGTGCAGGTAGCCTTCTTTGCAGTTGACATTCAGCGCAGGTAGACAGTGGAGCAGTTGACATTCAGCGCAGATGCTCAGTGGAGCAGTTGACATGATCCAGAATTGCCTTGTTTTTGAGTGTTTTCAGGTGGAGAACTGTTATTCAGTGCTATGGTTTGCTGACTTTGTTCCTCTAGGGGTAGGAACAACATGTTTAGGGACTTTGGATCCCTTAGATTATGGACATTTCATGCTTCATGCTATAAGGCACAAAAATGTCTATAACAGTTGCCCCCTAAAGTATGAGGTCGTTTATCGGGTGAAATGCTTTATCAGGAGGATCCGAAGTTCATTCAATCGCTGAGAGGTGACCTGTAATAAAATACAATACAATACATTATTTTTCATTCTGCTTTCATGATCTAGCTGAGGCGGGCATTCCCATGCTCAGCTTTATAAATTCATTTTGGTACATAGAACAGACGATCGTCTGATGGTAGACTGATAATTCTCTGCTGAAATTATCATCCTTTGAGTAGGATGATCATCTGCTGCAATGATGTACATTTCAAATGTCTTTATATTTCCTGAATATATATCGCAGCCCGAATGGATGAAACTAGATCCGGGGTCTTCAAACTCGTTCGATCTTCACTCTAAGTACAAGTCGATCCATGTGAGAATTGCGCTGAAGTCGAACATGGAAAGACATCGCTTGATTACCGGTCAATGATGTAAACCGTTAACAAGCGCGAGAGGAATCACCGATAATGATAATGACCCTCAAGGTACTGCAGTACAATTCACGTGGTGTGAATATAGGACTTGGCGTCGAACACCACGCAAAATCTTTCGGTCGAAGGTCATTGATGTATACCTGTCGCCGGAAGTGAGAAACTTGCCATTGAGGCATGCAAGCTTCAAAGTACTGAAGGGGGTGTTCCTAGATCAACTTCTTGGATAATGAGCTGAAGTCGACAAGAAGCGATCCGTCAAAGGAGGGCCTTAATGAATCCCACATCAGTGACACGGAACGGAGCTAATGATTTTAATGGAGATGAAAACAGTCTGTGACATATGATTCAGGGTAGCGATCATGGGTGGATGAAGGATAATGTATGGCAGTGGATGGGACACGGTTGACTCTTTCTGAACGACATCTCTTGAACATATAACGGCACTGATGCGATGGATCGGTAGCATTACCCCAAATGTGGATGGTTTGGCGAGACCATGGTGATGAGACCGGTGAATGAAACAACCCAACCCGATGTGATACGGAGGAAAAGTGTCATGTTCAAGAGCGACTTGCTACCATTAAAGCTTTGAGGTTCTCCCAATTTTTCCCCAGTCATTTCTGACCAGTACCTCTTTATTTTTGTCAAGCTTGAGGAGGATAACATATGCTTGTTCTATAACCTGCCCTTCGGGCAAGCCCATCGCTATGTTTTAACGAGCCTAGCGATAGGGAAACTCGTTCTCGTCTAAAGACAAGTTTGTCGCTATTTAATCATTTTAACGAGTCTAACGACAAGGAAAACTCGGTCCTTTTCATTTTTAGAGAGTCTGAAAAGGTACAGAAAGTTAACTCCAAAATTCCTTTTTCGTCATCTAATCCCTTGAGTCCGAAAAAGTATAAAACAATACAAAAGGGATGATTTTTCGATAATTTTAACGAGCCGAATAAAACAAGCGCTCGACCTTTTTGTGCAATAATCCCTCAGGTCCAAAAAGATTAAAATCTAAAGGAGGGATAGCTCTTCTGGTCACTTTAACGAGCTGGAAGGCCAAAACTCGGCAATCTTTTCATATTTTACGAGTCAGTTTAAAAGAGCTCAAAGAAGACTCGTCTTTTGAGGAACGAGTGATAAACAGGGATAGCAGCAGATTCCAGGTACAGGTTGGAATTTTCCAATCACGGCAGTGTCACAAGGATGGCTAGGTGAAATCACTCTTCGCAGCTGTTCCTCAAAATAGGTAAACAATCATATGGAGGTGAACGATCGGCCAAATGACGGTGGAGGTGGCAGGTGCAAAACACGACCAAGGCTTTTATGGCTGATAAATTTACGATCACAGCGGTTATTTACCGGAATAGGTTCATTTTTTATTTAAAAATGAGCTTAAACTCTGGGGGAAACATTGCTCACTGCTTTTATTTATTTTTTAACGAGCATGAAGACCGCGTTAAAACTGCTCGGATCTTGCGTTTATTTTTTAACGAGCATGAACTTTATGCTAAAACTGCTCGAATCTTATGTTTATTTTTTAACGAGCATGAACTATGTGCTAAAACTGCTCGATATACCAGTCATAAGATAAGAAATGTCCCCTGTGAGATCTCTATTTTTTATGGAGCTTCATCTCACTGAGCTTTGCTCCGCATCCTTTCTTTATGCAAGTTTGGAAACGACTAATCCTACGAGTTTACAGGGTTAGACCTACAGGTTTAAAGGGAGGACCTAAAAATTTTAAAAAATAAATAGTCACCCCTTGCTTGCACTCCAAAAGGTTTGCATGCCCCCAGGCATAAGGCAGAATTTCAAGGTTACCTCTACTTCTTTTCCGTCAAAACATTTGTTTTAACGAGAGAGGCTTACCTCTTTCAGGTTACCCAAAGATTGTCTTGTTAGTAGTTTAAACAAAACACTTCCTCGGCAATGTCTACCGAAATAGACAAAGGTGGGTGAAAAATAGTTTATTCCACTCACATAACTTTGACAAAAGAATCCTATTCTAGAACAACCCCTCTTCCTCTACGGACGGGGTACGGACTAGTCATATTCTCCCGCGGAAACCTACCCTATACCCAAAGTTCTCTGCCGAAGCAGACCAGGACGCATGCCCCCTGGGTTCCAGTCCCATCTTTCCGAATCACTCGCACTCATCGGGAAGAAGGACTGGGGGTGGAGACATTTCTTGATTGAATAGACCATTCAGGGTTGGTATGTGACTATTTGCGATGCGTGATCCCGGAAATGAAAGTTGGTCTACGAGCTTGACCATTCTTCCTTCGTGTGGAAAACACATTACTCTAAAGAGTGAGGAGACTATGGCTCCCATGCAATATATATAGTCTCGTCCAAGGAGTAGGTTATAATCCAAGGGTCCTTGAACGACCATCACGTTCATTTGAACGGCCTTCCCTTTCAATGTAATAGGCACATTGGGGAGGATCCCTAATGGTCGACTGGTTCCTTTATCGAAACCCGAGAGATTTCTTATCTCAGGCAAAAGCGCCGGGGAACCCAGTGCTTTCCAAGCAACAGAGGAAAGGATACTCACAGATGCCCCTTCATCAATGATAGTGCCAGCCATTACCATTCTGTATATTTGGACCATGATTCTGAATGGTATACTGGCTGGCAATCGGGGTCTGCCTAGTTGATTCCAATCAAAGGACACAACCAGGTTGCTTGGTGGTGGGACCGAATACACGGCCGGATATGACCCTGACGATGTTCCTTCCTGCGATAAAGGAATGGGCGCATTGCCCTGATGCTCATCAGAGTCTGTGTTGATGAAAAGAATCTGGATGGTGTCATCCTTATTCTCTTCAGTGAGGGTGTCATTTGAAGATGAATCTTCAATGACGGTGTCATTTGAAGATGAAGCTTCTGAAGGGAGAACCGGGTCAACTGCCGTTTCAACCTTTGGACTTTCGTCCGGTCTGGATTCAGTAGGTTCATTTTCAGTGACTAACGTTTCAGCCGACCACTTGAGCGGGCCAGCTGTATTCTCAACCAACGAAGGACTTGGCACGAGTTTTTTGTATCCAGGAGGAAGTCTCAACGGTGAAACCGGACGATCTTCCAAAACTCTCTTCGCTTCGTCTAAGAAGGGACAACAGTGGATGGCGTGATCGCCTTCACACAGTCTGCAGGGGGATCTGCTCCCCCTCTTTGTCTTGAACCTTCAATTTCGCTGGTTGACGGTAAGCATTCAACATGACTATCAGAGGTTGATGCTCCCGAATTGTGCAAACGAGGGGACCAGTCCCTTAGTATCCGGGGAATACAGGGACAATCTCTATGGAAGTGGTCTCCTTTACATATGACACATGGCGATTTAGGCCCGGTCTGTGCTGTGTGTGGATTTTTGTCAGATCTCTTTTGCTTGCCCCCAGTCGCCTTAGGCTCCTTCTTCTTCTTCTCTCTCTTCTTCTTCTCCTTCTTCTCCATGGGAGCTTGGCTTTTGCCGGCTCTACCCTGCGAAGATGAAGGGTTGGATGAAGAGTTATAGGAAGTAGAAGGCTGGTGGGCAGCTCTAGACTGATCTAACTGTTGACTCGACTGTTCAGGAACCATGGTGTTCTGAACTACATTGGTTGAGAATAGCCAAATTGGCAGGCCAATTGTCAGTCCTGGAAGCGACAATGTGGCCATGTGGGGCGCACCAACTTCTCCCCAAGAGGAGAAAGGACTAGGATTTCCATCATGTGGAATTCCTTGGTTGGGGCGTTCCATGTTCTCAGCCTACAGATCAACGCAGGAATAGGAGGTGATTATGTTCCGTTTAAAATAAATTTTATAACGACGCTTTAGACACAACTTGCTTTTTCAGTTTTTAAGAGTCGAGAAAAAGCTAAAGATGACTCTAGTCTCCTTCGATGTTTTAACGAGCCCGAAGTGACAAATGCTCGGATGGACTTTTTCAGTTATAGAGTTTGAAAAAGGCCAAAAGAAACTACTCTGGAGATCTAGGCAGAGGGTGTGCCAAACTTTTCGCAAAACCACAGAATACGTTTTACGGTACGGGTGGTCGATCTTCGTGAATGCTGTGTTCACTGCATTGCGATCAGTAGGGCGGCCGACACGGTTTCCTATGGATAAAGGCTTTGTTCCTATAGGGGTCTCCCAATATATACGCGACGGTACGTGGGAGCACAAGTCCGTATTGATACTTATCGCTTCACTGTGGAGGAATCACCCAACCACTCAACGCTAAGATATCACGTTTAACGACGCCGGAACACATCTCTAGCTTAGACCTCTATGTGTTTGCGTTATGTTTCAATGCGTTGTTATGTAAATTCAATTTATTTTAAGGTTGATCTTGTTTAGCAGTTTGCCTTTATGGATCACCACGAGATGTATAATACAACTTCCTAAATGCAGTCTAAGATGATAAGCAAGCTTTTCAATCTTTCAACTTTGAAAATCTTAACTACTGAGGGAAAAGAAAGACATCATCTTTTCACACAGATCATAGAGCACACACTAATGCACTTTTCCCTAAATCGACATGCAAGCTGTCAAAATGCACATGCGCAATGCAGGTATTTCTTTTCTCTTTCTTAATGTTGATGTACTACAAAAAGAAAGCTGTTGTATAACTTTGAATTCAATTTCAAGTGAAAGCAAACAAGCTTTGTCCAAAATCAAAAGACACCTTAAGATTTACTTGTTTCGACACTAGAAATACATAAATTCAAACCATATGACGAAAGCAAAAGTTCAATCAGCTATGAACAGCAAACAAACTAACTCTTAAGATCAAAACGACACTTATCACAGGTCTAGATCTAAGAGGTCACAGCAAGACTAGTTCACTTTTCGTTATGGGAAACTGCAAATGATATAAGAAATACACAAAGAACAAATACAATTTCTTTATACAACCGAGGCGGAATAGTGGTAAGGAAAGGTGGTTTCAGATAGGTACATTGACTGATAACAGGCTGCAAAAACAAGGATGAAAACAGGGCAATAAACAGCAGGGAACCCCAGTAGCACAAGGCAAAACTGGTTCAGCGCAGGTAGTACACTGTCAGTTTGACATTCAGCGCAGGTAGCCCCTTCGGGACCTGTGATGAAATGCAGACTGCCTTCACAGTGCCTGCAATGAACAGAGAAACTCTCGTTTC